>OZ014519.1:247467881-248106006 GCA_963966055.1 Lathyrus aphaca | reverse complement strand
AACCCAATCCAACCCAGCCCAACCTATCCGACCCAGCTTTGAAAACATGGGCACACAACTCAGTTACGGCAGCGCCTTTGGCAGCAACCTTCCACGTAATTGGGGACAAGCTGAATCATGGACTCAACTACAACCGCCTCCACCAAACACACAAATACAAGCGGAACCTCGACCACCTGGTGGTAGAGTTCGAAGACGGGGTCATCCCCGTGGATGTGGTACTGGGGGACAGTTAGATAGGGCGGGAAATTAGTTTTTGTAATGTGGTTGTTGAATTATTAATAATAATTTTCTTTTAATTTATATTTCTCTTTCTCATATTCTCTAATTTTCTTTTATATCAATAATTTTCTTTAATATACTTATATAAATATATATATATATATATATATATATATATATATATATATATATATATAAGTATAAGTATATATAAGTATATATATATAAGTATAAGTATATATATATATATATATATATATATATATATATATATATATATATATATAAGTATAAGTAAATATATGTATATGTATACTCATTCATATATATATATATATATATATATATATATACTTATACATATATATACATACTTATACATATATATATATATATATATATATATATATATATATACTTATACACATATATATATATAACAAAAATATGAAACACAAAATTAACCAAATAACACATGCACAACATACCAATTCGCCAATTGGTTGTAAACTTGCATGCATTCGCCAAATGGTTTGGCGAATTGGTTCTAAAATTATGATTCATGCCATTCCATTTGGCGAATTGGTGAAAAGTTTCACATGTTCAACCAATGGTTTGGCGAACATGTTACCAAACTATGTTAGTTTGGTAAATTTTTTCAAAGTTATGTTATTTTGGAAATTTAATTAATAAAGTATGTTATATTAAAAAAAAATTCTTACAGTTGTTGTGTTTTCCAGAAATATTGATTTTTCGTTTCCAATTGTTTTTTATCGTAACTTGAGTTTCATGAATTTATTTGAGGCACAATTCAAAGCTTTAGAAAGCTCACCCGTATGGCTACCCTATAATGATATATTAAGAGGCTAGATGGGTATTGGAATATGTGAAATTTAATTATTTTACATATTACGTAATGATTGACGGTAAAGAACGAATGGTTAATCGTTGTAAATGAATGAATTAATGATGAGGGGATGATAAGATGAATTGATATGATTGAGTGCTACTTGGATATTTATTTGATGTGTGAATATATATTGTGAAGTGTAAGTATAATTATGTGAAGTGTTGTAAATACTTGTTGATGATTGTTGAGATGCGTAGTTCGAAGTGAAAACTATTGTTAACACGTTTAAATTCATGATTGTTTAGAGAAGATGTGAGGTTGTAATAATTGTTATGTTGTTTTCGTTGCATTATCGTATGTCATACATCATATGTTGTCGTTGTTGTGAAAGAGGCGAGTCACTGGTTCAGATGAGGGAGCAAGTGACTAGTCTGAAACTCAAATGATGGGACTTCGGGTTCAAATGTTGGGGTCCGGTTCGTATGAAGAACCATTTTTGACTTGGTACCATATACATATAAAGTTTAGGTGTTGTCACATCACATACAAGTTTTCATTTGTAAATTGATGATTGTCGTATGAATACATTACCTGCTGATGATTATTGTTATTGTTGTTTATGCTACCTGTCCTGGTCTTTTGTACCACTAACATATTTGAGCGTATTCTCACCTATTTTGTTTTTTTTGTGTGTGTTGATGTGAGATGTGTACAAATACACAAGAACATGATTAATAACCGATGTGAGTTGGAAGTTGTCCTTGGAGCTCATCTTCATTTACTTTATTATTTATAACTTTTAGTCTGTTGAATGTTCTTATCTATAACATTGGGAATATGGCATCTTTTTTTTTTTTTGTCGAGTTAATCAGTGGATGATGATATTTTGATTTAAAATTTAGAATTATTGACATATTTTAAAGTTTATGAACATTAATTTCAAATGTTATTGCGAGTATTTTGATTTAAATATGAAGTATGCATGTTATTTATCCTAAATATGTCGAGTAATTATTTTAATATTAGTTTCAGAGTTTATGGTGTTACACATTGTATTCTTTTGTATCCTTCATACATTCATGCACCATCATTCAATTTGAGCATTAAAAATATTTTTGCTTTTAAGTTTTTGACTCAAATCACTTAATCATTTAACTTGACTCATACTCTCTGCTTATGACTCAAATTAAACATCATTTTCTCTCATTTTTGTGTTAGATCTCCAACACGTATAAAATCATTTTTCTAAAAACCCATTGATAATGTTGGAAAACATACACATACACTATTGATTTGAAATTCATAACACACTTGTTCTTTCAATTTTCAATAGATTTTTGAATTTAGATTGAGTTTTGAAAACGAAATCTTTCATGTTCTACCTCTTGCTTTGTCCATGTTCATTTAGATATAATTTTCATCTTTAAGATATAGTATCTTTGATGAGTATTGAGATTTCAGGGGTTTGTAAATGGTGTGTGTGTGGTTTGTGTTTGAGAAGTCTAGCAGAAAAGAAGAAGGTTATTCTCTCTATAATTACTTTGGTATAACTTTATCGAATACTACAGATAAAGTGAGAGTTCTTCTCAATCTTGAGACGGTCCAAGACTCAATATTCCAGTAGGATTGAGTAAATGTTGTTGCAGAACATAAACTTTGGATTAATATTCTTAGATCTTGAAAATTAAGTTATATTGCAAGGATTCAATGTCAGATATATACTGTGTGCAAGTACACAAGGATTTAGATAGAAGATTTTATATTTTTCAACATTATATAGATTTTGATTGTACTCGACATCTTGTAATATTTGTCAAAATCAAACAACAAAGTTTCAATGGTTAATCATGAATAAATGAAGTAGGTATAACAAGCATGTTGGTAAAACCATTATACATTTGATGTCATGTATTCTCTCTCTCTCTATCTATCTATCTATCTCTCTCTCTCTCTCTCTCTATATATATATATATATATGTATATATGATTCTTTTATTAGAATTGCATGAACATGTATGTATTGATTTCTTAGAGTCACTTGTAGTTAGGTTTATTGCCTTGATAATGATTTCATGTATAAGCATATGTTTCATTATTTTGGAATTTAGAATTATTCTTGTTGTCGATTAAATCTCGAGATTGTAATTCGAGAATTCTTACATTGTATTGAATTGTACATTTAAAATTCTCATGTAAAACATTTATAATTTAATATATCAATTGGTTATTTTTGTTATTTGTTTGACCTGATTTTTATCTTTTTGTAACGATTAAAGTAGTATGTATATACCGTACATAAGCATTTTAATTTTATATCCACAGTGTTTCACTACTACAAAACGTGTAAATAATGACGTCATGGTCACCACGGTTCATCCTTAAATCGTAGTGACATCTCTAAACTATAAGGCACTATTATATTATATTTGCTCTGCAGGTGGATTAGCGAGATTGGACTCAGAAATAAGAAATTTTTCCACCTAGTCGTCTCTTCTCTTGTAGGAAATTTTTCTGTAGTTGAGAATATATATGTTGTATTTACATTTGTCTGGTCTTTGTCGCATATCATCAAAGGAACATTCATGTTTCTTAACAAGAGTTTAAAAAAATAATAATAAAATACTCGTCGAAATAACAACGATGTTACTTCTAGTTGAGAAAAAAATAAAAAATACACCCCGGAAGTAACAAGGGTGTTACTTCCGGTTGAGAAAAAAACTATACTCCGGAAGTAACAAGGTTGAGAAAAAATAAAAAAATTACACTCCGGAAGTAACAAGGGTGTTACTTCCGGTTGAGAAAAGAAAAAAAAATACACTCCGGAAGTAACAAGAGTGTTACTTCCGGTTGAGAAAAAAATAAAAAAATACACTCAGGATGTAACAAGGATGTTACTTTCGGTTTAAAATATTTTGTATTTAAAATTAAAATAAAATAAAAAGGATAAAACAGGAATGTTTTAAAATATGTAGGGGTATGTGGTTAAATATAGGGGTACAAGGTAAAATTTTCCTAAATCCAATATCCGACCCGATCAATATTCTTTGGGTTGGGTTGAGTGTTCAACCAGTACTTTTAAGACCAAACTCGAACCAAACCAACCTGTTTATTGATGGGTTGGGTTGGGTTGGGTTCGTGGGTCACCCACTAAATATAATTTTCAAATTCTAAATAAAATATATAAATTTAATTATGTTATTCATATTGTTGAAATAAGCGAGACTAAGAGACATTTAGATTAAACTGTGTGTTTTGAAAAGCACTACAAAGACATTATTATATATAGATAGATTACAACTAATTACATGATATAGTCGATGTGGGACTATTCTATATACAAATATTCTTAACACTATATATATATATATATATATATATATATATATATATATATATATATATATATATATATATATATATATATATATATATATATATATATATATATATATATATATATATATATATATATATATATATATATATATATATATATATATATATCAACACTCCCCATCAAGCGTGTGCATATAAGTCAAATGCACCAAGCTTGTTACATATATAGTTAGTTTTGGGGCTTCATAGAGATTTTTTAAACACATCTGCCAATTGATCATTAGAGTTGACAAAGCTTGTGACGATGTCTCCTGACTCGATTTTCTCTCTGACAAAGTGATAGTCTATCTCAATATATTTGGTCCTCTCATGGAAGACTGGATTTGAAGCAATGTGTAATGCAGCTTTATTATCACAAATAAGTGTCATTGATCTTGCTTCTTCAATTTGAAATTCCTTGAGCAACTATTTTAAGCAAATAAGTTCTCATGTTGCCATTGCCATGGCCCTATACTCTGCCTCAGCGCTTGATCTTACAAAAAATTTTGTTTCTTACTTTTCCAGGATATAAGGTTTCCTCCAACAAGTACACAATACCTAGAGGTGGATCGTCTGTCAGTAGGTGACCCTGCCCAATCAGCATCGGAGTATCCAACTATCTGGGTATGTCCTTTATCCTCATACACAAGACCTTTTCCTGGAGCACATTTGATGTATCTCAGAATCCGGATAACATCATCCATGTGTTCCTGACAAGGGGAATTTAAGAATTGGCTTACCACACTGACTGCAAAAGAAATGTCCGAACGAGTGACTGTGAGATAATTCAACTTTCAAACCAATCTCCTATACCTTCCTAAGTCAGATAGAGCCTCCCCTGATCAGGTAGTAGTTTGACACTTGGATCCATATGAGTATCGGCTGGTTTAGCATTTAACAAACTTGTTTCTTCCAAAATATCCAAAGCATATTTCCGCTGAGAAATCACCAAACCATCTTTAGATTGGGCTACTTTAATACCCAAAAAATAGCAGAGTTTACCAAGATCTTTTGTCTGAAAGTTTTTCGAGAGATGTTGTTTCAACTAGAGTATGACAATGTCATCTGCTAGTTATGACAATGTCATTTACATACACAATAAGATAAATACACCCTTGGGGTGAGTAACGATAAAAAAAACAGAATGGTCAGCTTCACTACGGACCATACCAAATTGTTGTACTATAATGCTGAATCTACCAAACCAAGCTCTCGGAGATTGCTTAAGACTATAAAGAGAGCTGTGTAGCCTATAAACCATACTAGATAACTCCCCCTGAGCAACAAACCCAGGGTGTTGCTCCATATATACTTCCTCTTCAAGATCACCATGTAAGAATGCATTTTTGATGTCAAGTTGATGAAGAGGCTAATGTTGAATGGCTACAATGGCTAGAAGAAGTCTAACAAATGCCATCTTGGCTACATGCGAAAAGGTATCAGTATAATCCAACCCAAAAATCTGAGTGTATTCTTTGGCTACCAAGCGAGCTTTAAATCGATCAATCTTACCATCTGGACCAACCTTCAATGTATAAAGTCAACGACAACCTACTAAAGATTTCCCATGGGGTAGAAGAACCAGTTCCCAGGTTGTAGATAGGTATTTTTGACGCCATGAAAATAAAGTTCAAAGTGATGTACTCCGACTAGAAAAGGGAAGATGTTTCAGAAATTAATTTCGACCGAGTCAGACAAAGAGGATGTTTTTTAACGCTTTCGACCAAGCCAGTTGGAGAATGTTTTTGACGTTTTCGACCAAGCCAGATGATGAATGTGTTTTCGACGTTTCGACAGAGTCAGATAACTTTGTTGTTTTTTGACAAGTTCGACAATCTTGAAAGGGTGTGTCGTTTCGACACAAAGAAGAGATTCAAAATTTAAAGATTGAGACGTTTGGCAGAAGGACGCGTGGAAGCGTTTGGTGAAAAGAAGACATGTCGAAGTCCAAGATTCATAGTTTTAGGATTTTTCCGTTAGTGACAATTATTTTATTTATGTATAAATAGAGTAGTTCTTGTCAGAAATCTTGTGTGAAAATATTGTACAAACTTCCTGTAAAATACTCAAAGTACCCGTGTGTGAGAAAAGAGTCTTGTTCTGGAAAATATATGTGTGCAATACCAATTTACCTTATCAATTTTAATAAAGTTCCAAGTTATTTACCATTCCTTTATATTTACAAGTCTTTTACTTGTTCTTTTCCATTTACTTTATGCATTGTCAAAATCTATTTTCTTTAAGTTTTCGCCAATCTCTTTATTCTTGTACTTAGTCATATGAATCATACATAAAAAACCTAATAAAAAGTGAGATCACAATATTCCCAGATCTATAATTTCGACAAAATTGCACTTATGTCCTAGGATTTGTATGGTTGATCTTGCAAGTAAACCAATTTAGTATTTATTGCAAAACCAGCGGTTGTTCGTCAAAAACCATTGCGAACAAATTGGCACGCCCAGTGAGACTTTAGTGCAAATTTAAAAGATATCATAATCACTCTTAATCAAAAAGGTCATACTTCATTGTATGATTCTAAGAAGCGGTAAGTTAGCCGTAACTGACGTAGAAAGACCTAAATGAACTAGAGTAAGAAGAATGGAGAGTGCGCCAAATAATTCAATTGAAAACATTCCAGTGTCTAGCCTTACCCCTTCGTCAGGGGGAAATACGGGGTTAATCTTTGTGTCAGAGGTTGTTCCTTCGTCAGCAGGGTATACACCAACGTTTTCAGTATCTCAAAATATGCCTAGTTTCTCCACCTTGGGACACCAAAGGCCCATAAGGACACTTCCTCCCATAGGAAACTCTCATAGGCCTTTTGCGACAACTTTTATCATGCCTCCATATAATAGGGAACAACCCTTTGGAATGCCAACTTCGACGATGGCAAATTTGCAGAATGCATCATCATTGTATTCTGACTCCATGGTAAATATGTCTTCCCCATTACAAGGGTCAGGATCTGGTGGAAACATAGGTAGAATAAATCAACTTCCACCAGGATTTCAAACTTATATGCCAACGATCACAAATAACTCTACGCAAATAATTAGACAACAAATGAACGAGAGAAATCATGATATGGTCCAAATGCTGACACAACAAATGTGGAAAATGTTTAATCCTCTAATACAAAACACCACCCAAGCAAATCAATTTTGGCAGAACAAATGATGCACATTGCTAATTTTTTCGGCGTCCCTCAAACTCGATAGGGAGAACAAATAGTTCAAAGCCCTAGGGTGGGAATCAAAGAGGAACCAACAATAAACCAAAGACCTTTAGACATTCCTCGGGCAAACCATAGAAACCAAGAGGAAGTAGTCCAATAGCCTCATGTAGAAATCCTCGTCCAACAAGAGCCTAGGAGGATATTAGTCCAGAGAGGCCAAGACACTGATGATGTGGTGCAGAAAATTTGGTATAATAACTTGCCTGCCAAAAAAAATTTAGCAGCCATGGTCGAAAGGGTAATGGCACAAAATGGGGTGAATGTAGGATTACAGAGGCCTAGTTATATCTCCCTATTGTCTGAATATATCTTGCAACAGGAACTACCTCCAAGATGGAAAGTTCCTAAGCTTACCAAATTCTCAGGGGATACTAGTGAATCCATCATAGAACATGTAGCTTGTTACCTAATTGAAGCGGGAGAAATAGCCCACAAAGAGAATTTAAGAACAAAATGCTTTCCAAGTTCTTTGACAAAAAATGCGTTTACTTGGTTCACGTCTTTACCTGCAAATTCAGTACATATATGGACTCAGTTAGAAAGGTTGTTCCATGAACAATTTTATATGGGACAAACCAAAATAAGTTTGAAAGAATTAGCCAGCGTTAAGAGGAAATTATCTGAACCAATAGATGAATATTTGAATAGGTTCAGATTGCTAAATGAAAGATGTTTCACCCAAGTGCCTGAACATGAATTAGTCGAAATGGCTGCAGGGGGTTTAGATTATTCTATAAGAAACTAGACACCTAGTATTTAAGAGATATGACACAATTAGCAGATAGGGTGAAACAAGTCGAAAGACTGAAAGCTGCAAAATTTAGAGCGAGTAAGAATAAGAAAGAAAAAGTGGCCTATGTAGGGATGCACCAAGAAGATGATAGTGACGAAAACGAGTCAGTGAGTTTCGACGAGTAGGAAATCGAGCTAGCCGAATTAAAACAAGGTCCACCATATTCCTGTAAAGTATTGGTTCTGTCGAATGGAAAAAATCCAGTCGAATCTGAAAAGAGTGACAAAATTCCTAAAAGAACTTATACATTCGACGTCACCAAATGTGACGAAATCTTTGACAAACTAGTCGAAGATGGTCAAATGATAGTACCACCAGAAACTAAGGTGCCTCCTATGGAACAACAGAAAAAGAGAGGATTTTGTAAGTACCATGGCTTTTTGGGTCATAAAACATCTCAATGTTTCCTTTTCAAGGATCTCGTATAGAATGCTATCCGCGACGGAAGGTTGAGGTTCGGTGACAAGCAGAAGCAATAGATGAAAATTGATTCAAATCCTATGCAGAATGTTGAAATCCACTATGTAACACCCTAATTTTTGCCCTAAGATTTCTTTGCATTTCATTTGCATTTTGCATACAAGCAAGATCACACAGGTTTCTCAGTTTCTTCTCAGATGTAGGGTCTATGCTTTGCAGGGGATCACCTTGTTTTTACTTCTTTATATTTGTTTATATTTACTGATCTCTAACCAAAATACAAAAAATATGTGGCAGTCTGCTTCTTCTTCTTGTTGTCTGTGTTGTAGGATTTCAGAGATAAGACAGTGATTTCAATTCAGATGCGTTTGTTCAGTCACAATTCGATTTCAGAGGGATGTTTGACCTAATATTGGCCAAACTATCAAAACATTGTTTCGACTGTATGTTATGTGTGCCAGGGGTTTATTCCTCAGATAGTGGGTTTTCAAAAGTTCAGGTTGTGTTGTGTGTGAAAGTCATCAGTTATCAGACAATGTTCTGTGTGAAGTTTGGTTCGAATCTTCAATGTCCATCAGTTAATCAGTGCATTATTGATTCATCCAAGGATTTATTTTCCTCAGTACAGATTCAAATCATCAGGGCATGATTCAGACGATTCAAATAGTCGTGGCTTAAGTTGTGAAATATCCAGTGGTTCTTTGATTGGCTGTGTTCATTTCATCAGTTGGCTTGTGAAAAAATTAGAAGTTGGTTGCGGGCTTAAAAATTTTCATTTCATATCCATTTGTCCGAGTCATTCTTTCGAATTTTTATTCATTAACCTTCTTTTTTTTATCCACTATTATTCAATTACCATTTGTTTTCCATTTTTTTCCCGATTATTCGATTATCCAAATTATCATTTTTTTAACCAATTTCCAATTTCCCATTTTTTTATTTTTTATATATCCCTTTTCTATATTCATTATCATATTATTCCCATTTTTGTTAATTCAATTCATTTCCTTTAAAAAAAAAACCATAACATTTTTTTAAGCCCATATATTTTGTTTTTTTCTAGAGCCCATTTATTAATTAAAAGAAAAAATTAAAACACCACCAAAAAGGGCCAATTTCATGTCAGATTTTTTTTATTTTCCTTTCCCAAATCCCACGTGACTTTTTGAAGCCACTTTCCCAACTTTCTTCACACATCCCCAGCCACACAAAGAAATACCCAGCCGCATACACCAGCTTTTCCACCAGCCATCAGCCTTCAGCGAGCAAAACACAAACACCCAGCCCAAGCCTTAATCCCGCAAGTCCAAGCTGCAAGCATCACATCATCACAACAAGCCGCAATATTCACATAACTAGCCACACGCGGGACGCACAAACACTTCAAAACGGCAGCAACAAAAACGTAAAACGCAGGCCACCAAAACGCATCAATCTCGCACACAAAACGCAGCCCACCTGAAACCATTTCAACACGCCATAACTCACAGCCCAAAACGCAAGCAAAAAAATGCCAAAACGCAGAAGCAAAACAACACAAGCAAGCACGCGGACTGCACCTCTAAAACGCAGAAAAACGCAGATTACAATCAATCAAAACGACAACTTTTCTCATACCTTCCCTTCTATAAATTCAGAGCATGTCCTCACTAATTCCTCAAGCTTTCAAAGTCTTCAAATCCCTGCCAAAATCAAAAATCGAATTTCAATTAAAATCTCAAGCCTCCTTCTTTAATATCCCATTGATTCTTCTTTAACCTTCCATTCCAACAAATCGGAACTTGATATACATCACAGATCAATAATCATATCGCGATTGGAAGAAATTTTGGAGAGAGATAGCATCGCGGCGGTATTCAACGGCGGAGCTCAGTGTTCTTTTTCCAACGGAGAAGCTCGCTTTGTTCGATTGGTGAAGCAACCGTGTTCTCTTGGAAGATTTGATACGGTTTTATTGATTAAACGGTGAGGAAATGATGGTGATTTTTGGGAATTTGTTTTGCTCTTATGATGAACAACACCGGCCGCGTATGAAGAAGAATAAGAGCATTTGCTTTTCTCTGTTTTTTTGTTTTTTATTTAAATTGTTTTTACTTGGTTTTTAAAAAGAAACTAGGCTTGGGCTTTGAACCCGTGATCCATCCATGTTGCTATCTGCCACCTATCCTCTGCGGATCCCCCCTCCCATTCAATTCTTTTTTTATTTACTTCATTCTTTAATTTTGTTTTTTTTAAATGTTATTTTTCAATTCTATTTTTGATATAAAATTCAGAAAAGAATATTTTAGAAAAGCTTTAGAAAAAAGAAGTTTATAAAGTTTTTTTTATGGATTTTATTTTAAAATCTATATTTCTTTTCATTTCCTTTTATTATTTTATTTTTGGTCGATGAAAATCTCCGATTCGTAGATTGTTGGTTTTCGAAGATGTTTAATCTTCATTATTTCAAATCTATGGATGAATGATCATTTGGATCATTCTCCATACTTTGAGATCGTGATAGGTTGCCTTCGATAAATTCAACGAAAATCTCGATTAAGATTAGACCATCCTTTTTCTTTTCGTGCGACATGTTTTCGGAGAATGATCAATAATATCATTTCTCTAACATGTATTAGCACAAATATTTTCCACCTTAATTGGTGGTGGCCGGCCTCATTTGTAGGGTAATTACTTTGTAAATTACTCGGCGATTGCTTAACATAGACCTAAATTTGTCCCGATTCTGAATAAGATCCACTTGGATCCGGTTGCCTCGATTTTTATTATCTTTTGTGGTTGTGCTGGATTAAGTTCATCATACCACTTATATGTAAATAATATAATAATATTAATATACTAATCCATTTAAATTCAATCTCTCGCACCTTATCCTCTTTATTTCAATTTCTCGCTCCTTATCTCTTTTATTATGCTATTATCATATTATATCATATATCATATTGTTTATGTTTATATTGTTGCTTGTGATTTTTCTTTTGTCCATTTGGACACCAAAACATTAATAAAGGATTAAACATTAAAAAAGATTGGTGACTTTAATTTCGGACTATGGTTACTATCCTTAGCATTGGAGTTTGGACTTAGATTTTAGGATCTCTACCTTTGCTCAAATTGTGATGGATTGAAGACTTTGGCCTCAAGTTATTTCATTTGTCTTTGAAGATGGAATTCCGTTTACTTTGAAGAAATGTTCATAATATGGTTTGATCGCTCTTCTCTCAACTTTTAAATTCAAGTATAGGATAGTCCCTTCATCTCCTCCCACTTCTTAAATTTTCAAATCTTCTCCCTATTTCAAAAATCTTCTTTGTTTTCAAACTTTAAACGCTTTCGCAATCAAACCTTGACTTAGGTCAAGTGATTTTATCCTTTTCATTTTATTTTTCTTAATAAACTTTAATCCATGTAAATATATCGAAATTCTTTTCTTAAATACTTTAAAAAATCCAAAAACTCATTCAATTGTTTTTGTGCCTTTTGTGCACTTTTCTTTTTCATATGTTTAGATATGATTCATTCTTTCTAGCGGAATTATTCTCTAAAGAATGACAACTTATCTCTACATTTTAAAATCCATTCAACTCATTGTTTCTTTTCGAATTTTGTACCACGAACTACGAGGTTTTGATCTCGCATTGCACTTTGTGGGTACGTAGGCATGAGGCGTTAAATCCTCTTCAAACACAAAATCTTAAAAAACATTCTTCTTCTCATCCCTTCAATCTTTTTCAAGCAAACCAATTTCAAACCAAAAAGCAATAAATATGTCAAAGGGCTCCCGTGGAGTACCACAGACATTTTGGGTGCGTAAAACCTTCCCGATTTGTAACCTATCCCCTTACCCGTTCTCTGTTTGTTTCTTTTAGCTTTTGCTTTTAGATTCATTAGGTTTTATTCGTTCTTTTTACCTTTTCCATTTTGGAATAAAATAAAAGCGCGGTGGCGACTCTGTGTACCTTGAGTTAAGTTAATCAATAGCTTACACTCACGATTTTACCGCTACAGAAAAGTGGCGACTCTGCTGGGGAGTAATCTCTAAGTGGATTCAGCCTACTTTGATTTATTTACTGCTTTGGTTTGATTTGTTTGTTATTTGTTTGTTCTGTTTCGGTTTTGGTGATCCTCTGTGTGAGATAGATTCTAACCTGGATCTGAGTGGAACTTATGATAGGACGGCGATATTCGAAGCGATAAGCGATGGAGTAGTCCAAAGCTATATCAATTTGATAATCTCCACTCGGTTAGGCTCTCTTGGACTATCAATGTCATGATGAGTAACCATACGTGGCATTATTTTCCAACCTTGAGCTGATCATACTGAGGACCGTAGAACCCTTAACCCATCCAAGCCAATTTAGGAACGTAGTGCGGAAACTGTCTGGGTGTAAACCTAAGGTGCTTGTCACGCGATACTACACTCGGACGAGGTCTATTTTAAGAATGTTATCGGTTGGGGAGTAATCCAACGTACCGATGATATTCTAAAGATGGCTGTTAACTCCGGGCACCTCTGTTAGCACCCTTTTGGTTTTCTGCAGGTACAATGAAGACAAAACCTTAGTACTTACCTATGTTGGTTGGTGTTCTGTTACCTTGACTTCATGCTCGTGACTCGGAACCTAAGCCCGTGTGTCTTGTGTGATCTTGTTTGTGGTTGTTGCATACATGCCATCATGCATTCATGAGCATTGTGTTTGAGATTTCAAAGGACTCATAAGGAACTTTTGCAAAATTTCAGATGTCCATGGCTATGAATTTTGAAAGGAGGAACACAAAGAAGTACACCTTCAAGAATCCTAATGTAGTAGAGTTGAGAAAGCTAGGAGCATTGGTTGTTGATACACAAGAGTTCCGGAGATGTCATGGGAAGCTTTTGTATATGTTGGATACCGATGTACCTGATGGGATTCTCCCTACTTTGGCTCAGTTCTATGATCCGTTGCATCATTGTTTCACCTTTCCTGATTATCAGCTTGTGCCGACTTTGGAGGAGTATTCTCATTGGATAGGTTTGCCTATTTTGGACAAGGAATTTCTTTTCAGTGGTCTAGAGAAGGAGCTTACTATCAAGGTCATCGCCAAAGTACTTTTTCTTAAGGAGTTTGATCTTAATGGGAAGTTTCTTCCAAAGGGGAATGTTCGTGATATTAATGATAAGTTCTTGATGGGAAAGGCTTCTACTTCACTTACTTTGGGTCATAAGGATGAATTTGAGGCTATTCTGGCTTTGCTCATTTACGGGATTGTCTTGTTTCCGAACTTAGATGGTATTGTGGATGAGAATGGTATTCAGATCTTCTTGAAGAAGAATCCGGTACCTACTTTGCTTGGAGATATGTATCATGCTTTTCACTATAGGACCTCCAAAGGTGATGGAGAGATTGTATGTTGTGCGCCTCTTCTTTATAGGTGGTTTGTTTCGCACCTACCCAAGTCTGATGTCTTCAAGGACAATAGAGAGAATCGAAGATGGTCTCAAAGGATGATGTCACTTTCTCATAAGGATATGACGTGGTATTGCTCTCATTATGACACTGGAGTGCTTATTGATAGTTGTGGAGAATTTCCTAATGTACCTCTTCTTGGTACGCGTGGGGGAATTAGCTACAACCCCATTCTTGCTAGGCGACAGTTCGGATATTGTTTGAAGGACATACCAAACAATCTTTCCTTATCCCGTTTCTTCTTTCTTAATGGTGCTGATCATGTAGAAATGAAGAAAAGGATTGCTCATTCTTGGCATGCGGTTCATCGGAAAGAGAAAGGTCAATTGGGAAGACAACACCTTGCTCCTTCCGAATGTTACATCCAGTGGGTTCGATCTAGGGCTTCCAAGCTTAAGATGCCTTATCCACCTGAGGAGCCTCTGTTTCCCATATTACCATTGTCTGCTTTTCTACCTCCCGTTGATGAGAAGGTGGCTCTTCAAGAAGAGTTGGACAAGATGAAGAAAGAGAAAGAAGAATGGCTACTTGAGAAGACTATGATGCAAGAGCAACTGAAGGAGAAGGATGATCTCATTGAGCTGCTTGAGCGGCGTGTCACGAAGAGGCCAAGAGAATATTTATCTTCCTCTAGTACTCCATCTACCATTCCTCCTACATCTGGTGCTTGGAAGGCCATTGTTGACAAGTTGGTGAAGGATAAGGAAGATATGGAAGATCGGTACAAGAAAGAGATCAAGAGGATTCGCATGAAGTATCAGCCAGGGTTCGGAACTTCTTCGGATATGATACCCTAGGCCTAGTTTACTTTTCTTTCATGTATTAGGGTTATTGATGTTTGTACTTCACTTGTAATCCTTACTTTGATTTTAATGAGAATGAGTTTTTAAGTATTTTCAAAGAATGTCTCTTTATAAATATTGCAAGTTATCTTATAGTCCTTTGAAATCTTTGCATTTGCATACGCATACCATGCATCATACCCGCATTTGTCTTGCTTTTTGAGTGTTCTCCAGGGATCTTATGTTGTTTCTTGGTGTTCATTCAGTTCTCATGTCAAGCTGACTCACCGATTTGATACTCGAGCTAATCGGAGGAAGGTGATGGAAACTTTACAACAAGAGAATCGCGAGCTGCGCGAAGAGGTTACATTTTTAAGGGAAAGCTTGGAAGAGTTTCTACCATGATGGAAAGCTTGGTGGCTGCTCAGAATCAGCCACCTCCTAATTCTCCTGTTCAGAATACCATCATATCCGAGATTGTTACTGCATCAATTCCTGTTGAAACTGCAATCTCTCATCGCTATCGTATGCCTGCTAGCACACCTTGGGGCATGCCGGTTGATTTTATTCCTGCTGGTTATCGTCCTCCTCCTCCTGAGACTGCTGCATTTAATACTCTCCCACCAGTATGGACTACTCTTCCTCCAGTTGTGACTACTGCACCGCCTGTGGTGCACACTATTCCGCACCATGATGAAATGATTTACCATGCTGAGCCCAGTGAAGGCGCTGGAGTAGCTGAAAGACTTGATGATTTCCAAGGACGCTTTGTTGAGATATAGAGGGAGATGAGAGCCTTGAAGCATAAGGATTTGTTCGGAAAAGATGCTTATGATCTTTGTCTGGTCCCTAATGTTAAAGTTCCTTACAAGATCAAGTTGCCTGAGTTTGAGAAGTATAAAGGCAACACTTGTCCATTGAGTCATCTGACCATGTATGCTAGGAAGATGTCTGCTCAGACAGATAATGATAAGCTGCTGATTCACTATTTCCAGGATATTTTGACTGGTGCACCTATGAGGTTATATATGAGTCTGGATAATAGCCAAATCAAGACTTTCAAAGATTTGGGAGAAGCTTTTGTGAGGAAATACAAGTATAACGTTGATATGGCGCCAGATAGAGACCAACTTCGTGCTATGTCCCAGAAGGACAAGGAGACTTTCAAAGAATATGCGCAGAGATGGCGCGAGCTGGCAGCCCAGATTGTTCCTCCGCTGGAAGAGAAAGAAATGACAAAGATTTTCTTGAAGACTTTAGGTTCTTTCTATTATGAGAGGATGATAGCAAGCGCTCCTTCTGATTTCACTGAAATGGTGAGTATGGGGATGCGTTTAGAAGAAGGTGTCCGTGAGGGACGGTTGAGTCAAGTGAATAGTAATGGCTCAAGCTCTAGAAGGTTCAACTTTGGGAAAAAGAAAGAAGGTGAGACTAATGTTGTGTCTCGTGAAAGTTATAGAAGACCTCACAGTCGTGGGAATCACCATTCGCAGCATGTAGCTTCTGTAACTCCGATGATTAATGTGGCTCCAACTGTGCCGGCAGTTCCAAAGTATCAACCTCGTTATCAACAACCTTCGATGCAACAAGGTGGTAATCAACAAGTTCGGGCTAAGCCGAGTTTTGATCCTATTCCGATGTCGTATGCGGACTTGCTTCCATCTTTGATTGCAAAGAATCTTGTGCAAACACATCCTCCACCTCCAGTTCCAGAGACTATCCCATGGTGGTATAAGCCAGAGGCTCGCTGTGCTTTTCATCAAGGTGCCCCGGGGCATGATGTTGAGAATTGTTATCCATTGAAGTTTGAAGTACAGAAGTTGATGAGGAACAATGTTCTGTATTTCAATGATGTTAATCCAAATGTGCAGAAAAATCCGCTGCCAAAGCATGGTAATGCGTCTGTGAATATGGTTGATGGTTGTCCTGGGTTGTTCAAGATCTATGAGGTATGTCATATTCGAAGGTCTTTGGTCGAGATGCATGTTTTCTTAAGTGAATATCACGATATTGATCACGATTATGCTGGATGTTGTATTTGCTCAGTGAATCCTCGTGGTTGCGTGATTGTTAAGAGAGACATTCAAAAGATGATGGATGATAAGTTGATTGAAGTAACAGCAAAAAGAGATGAGTATGAGAATGAAGTGAATGTTATTATGCCTCAGTTCAATCTTCCTGAGAGGGCTGTTCCTGAGAGGGTGGTTATTTCTTTTGATAGTCGCAAAAATGTTGTTACTCCATTGGTGATTAATTTGCCTGGTCCAGTGCCATATGGGTCTGATAAAGCTGTTCCGTACCGGTATAATGCTACGATGATAGAGAATGGTAGGGAAGTTCCTATTCCTACTCCAAAGTCTGTAGTTAGCATTGCTGATGTGACAAAGGTTACTCGAAGTGGTAGAGTGTATGCTTCAGACCCTCCGAAGAGAGTTGAAGATACAAGTGCGAGTAAACAGATTATGGATGTTGTTGCCCAATCAGGCTAATCTGGTGATAGTGAAGATGAGGTGCTAAAATTGATAAAGAAAAGTGAGTACAACGTTACTGAGCAGTTGTTGCATACTCCGTCGAAGATATCAGTTTTATCACTCTTGATGTTCTCTGAGGCTCATAGGCAGTCTTTGCAGAAGATTCTTGATCAAGCTTATGTTGACCATGATGTGACTGTTGATCACTTTGATAGTGTAACACCCCAAAATTTGCCCTCATTATTTATAACCATTAACTGGCTTTTGTTTCACATCCAGCTGCATTTTTTTATTTTCATCGGTTCCTAAGATATATGATCCCAAATTACTATGGATTGGGTTTTCCTATTTCCTTGGAGTTTTCTTTCATTCATGCCAAAGCAAGAGGTTGGGTTATGTTCATCCTAACCTCCACATCAAGGATTTATCAAGTACTTGTCCCAGGGATTTACAAGAGATAGTAAGTGATTAAGGTTTTATCAAGGTTTACTCGAGAATAACCAGGAGTTACGATTGGGTTGGATTTCGACATTTGCAAACTGTTTATTCATTTAGTACATATTTCAAGAAGGTTTAAGGGTTTCTTGTTCATGTTTGAGCTCATGGACGTTTTCATTAATTAAGGATCATGTTATCACATTCAATGGTTCTCCAAGACATTATTATCAGGTTATCTGAGATAGTTTTGTGGCCAAAGATTTATTATACTCAAGACATCGTTACGCTTTCGAGTCTTTATTTGTGATACAAATCATTTGTGGTCGAAATGGTGAAGTCAAGATTGTCATGAAGAATGCAGTTTGGTTTTCATGGGCGAACAAGAATTTTGGTGACGTGCTCATTCAAGTGTTCAGTTGATATTTCTGAGTCCAATCTTCAAATGTCTATTTCCGTATCAATTTCATTCAATAAACCATGTTGTTTTTCTATCCATATTTCAATCCAATAACCAAATAACCAATACATTACACTTCTCCAAAACTCATAATGGAACCAACCCAGGTTGTAACCAACCCCCTTTCTCAGTCTCTCTGGTTCGCAACCGTCTTATCCATATCTTTTCTTAGGTTTATGCAACATTACCTTTCCTTCGGGATAAAAATGCCTAGCTGGCGACTCTATTCATTTCCTTTCTCCTTTCGCCGACCGTTCGCGTCTGTACCCCTTCTGACCAGAGGTGTCATTTGGTGGGAGCGACAACCCAGGGTTTCTAACTTATTTGATTACAGGCAATATAGCTGGTCAACGTGTTCACCGATATCCGACTAAAAGAAACCGAGTAAGGATGGCTGAACGAATGCAGACAGATCTCAACGAGCTCCGATAGAGGATGGATCAGTTCATGGAGATGATGACTGGCATGGCCCAGAACTAGGAGCGTCTCTGGTTGATGGTTGAGCAACCTCATGGGAATGTTAATACGGGAATACCGGCTGAGAATGTGGATTCTAACGATGCCCGTAATGGAGAACCTAATCCAAATAGGACCACAGCACGTAATGCAGGTTTAGAAGACAATCAAGAGGACCAGTTCACTCTACTGGATGCTGATATGGGTAACATGAATGAGATCAACAATCGCAGGTATGAAGAGCTGTCAGAGAAAATCAAGGCCATGGAATGTCAAAATTCCTTGGGCATCGATGTAACTAGTCTCGGGTTAGTACCAGGAGTCAGAATCCCTCCCAAGTTCAAGGCACCATTGTTTGATAAGTACAACGGCAGCACGTGTCCTAGGACTCACATTCATGCGTACTTTGGAAGAATCTCGGCTCACACTGATGACGAGAGACTTTGGATGCATTTCTTCCAAGACAGTTTATCTGGAGCTTCGTTGAGCTGGTACATGAAGCTGAGTCGGGTCTCTATTCGAAGCTGGAAAGATCTAGCTGAGGCATTCCTCAAGCAGTATCAATACAACATTGATATGGCTCTGAATCCCACTCAGTTGCAGAACTTGTCTCAAGGACCTAAGGAGAGTTTTAAGCAGTATGCCCAGAGGTGGCGTGAGCTGGCCGCACAGGTTCAACCTCCATTGCTGGATCGGGAAATGGCCGACATGTTTATGGGCACCTTGCAAGGTGTTTACTTGGATCGTCTGGCCGCCTGCCCATCCATTGGTTTTTCTGATATCGTCATTGCTGGAGAAAGAATAGAGAATTTTCTGAAATTGGGAAAGATCCAGGATGCAAGCAGTGCTAGTTTTTCTGGTGTGAGAAAGCCTTTTGGCAACGGCCAAAGAAGAAGAGAAGGCGAGACGAATGCTGTGTATAGAGGCCGAGACAGAGGTTATTCTCAGGGTTACCACCAAGCAGCTGCGGTGACTATTACTCCACAGGTTCAACAACAACGACCACAGGGTCAGCAACAATAGGTACAGAGACCGTTTCAAGAAAGAACGAGAGCGAGAAACCGCAGACTCGACCCCGTCCCATGCCCATATGCTGTATTGCTCCCAGAGCTGCTAAAGTTGAACCTGGTTGAGCTTCGTACCATGAGACCTCCTGCTCCTGACAATCTACCTCCGAATTTTGATGCTAATGCCAGGTGCGAATTCCATTCAGGTGCCCAGGGGCATAGTATTGAGAAATGTTGGGCTTTTCAGAACAAGGTACAGGACCTAGTTGACTCCAAGGCGATCAATTTCGCTCCTCTCCCAAATGTACTCCAGAATCCGATGCCTAGTCATAATGGAACCGGTGTCACGGTTATTCTACCAGATGGTTCACGTTAAGCTGAAGTCTTCGAGTTGATCACCCAGGACGCCAGGGTATTCATGAAGCAAATAGAGCCAACAGTATTCAAATACTCTCAGTGATGGCATTTATGTGTTTGCCTTTCTTCATTGTTCATTTTCATCCCTATTGAGGGGAACTACATCGCTCTGATTCTTCATCGGTTATCAGTCAATGGAGATACGTAGGCAGAAGATCGTCAGGTCTTTCCGAGCAACCTTATGGGGCAACTTTACTCCCCAGCTTCACCCTTTCCTTCAGACGTCTCGTGTCAGAGTCAGAATAGCTAGAAGAGGTATGACTGCCATGGTTAGGTATACAACTGCATATTGAAGATTAAAGAGCTATTGATCACTGAAAGTATCCAAGACTGACAGGTCCAGACGGAGCCAAGCCTCCTCAACTACGGCAATATTCAGTTTCTTTACGGCATTTCTATTTGTAGTTTCTTTTAGATGCTAAACATTTGTCTACATGTATGAAATTTGTTTGCTTTTGAATGTTAGCAATAATAAAACTCACATGTTTTTATTGAAGTAAATTCATTTGCATTCCCTTATAATTTTGCATATGTACATCGCAATACCAATTGTCATGCTTAAATTCTATGAGGGAGAATGACGAAACAAAAATGCAAAATCTCTAATTGTGTGCTCTCAAGTAAGACCCTGTTGACGATGTACAGGCATTGTTTCAAATCCTAAACACTGGAGATATAAGGAAGATAGACCCTTGCTAACCCCTTCGAGCCTTGAAGTAGGAGTTTCTTTTCACATAAAAAAAAAACCCTCACATGCAACCCAGAGGCAGGGTAGATGTCAGCTAGTCGGACCAAGCGTTCAGGCTTTCATAAAGGAGTGTATTTGAAGATCCGTTGCATTCTACTATGCTAATCAAGAGGTCCAAAGACCCGAAACCACAATGGTTATCCAAGTCAAAAGGTCCAAAGATTGAAAACCACAATGGTTATCCTTCATCGACCAAAGAATGAGGCAGTCACAACCCTCGCGAAGCAATCAAGACAAATAATGTCACGCGACTTGTTCAAAGTGCAAAAAAGAAAAAGAAAAGAAAAGGCCCGCTAAGTCGAAACTTGAAAATAAGCGACTTAGGAAAAAGTTAGGGCATCCCGCTGGACTCCACAATCAAAGATTCACAAGAATCAGTCCAGGCAAAAGTTAGGGATAAGCAAAATAACGCAAAAGCGAAAGACAAAAAGGATTACATAAGAAAGATCCTCAAATAAGAACAAAGTCGTGTGACACAGACACAAAAGATAGAGGAGTGACTGACTCTCAACAATGACCTGATTGGTGTTTGAACTAATAGCAGCAATGGCTCCTCAACCGATGCGAAACCTTTATGAAAGATGAATGCTTGTGAAAACTAGCTGAATGTAGGAATGGAGAACATCATGAAGAGTGGGTGGGCACAAATAAACTTCGAGCCTATATCCTTTGTTTCTATAACCGTGAACCAGGCCACGATACAACCCTTAAAAGTCCTAACTGAAACAGGGTTAATTTGAGTGCGTACTACCACGAGACCGTGTTCCTGACTCCTATGAGTTATGCTAAAAGACATTTGTTGGTATTGCATGTACATACTTTCATTCAAAAAAATAATGTCGTGTCTTAACCAGTGATTCACTCACGAAGGTTGGCGATCCATTTTCAAAACTTTGAGATTTACATGTGCGTTGCATTAGAATTTTCATTCTAAGAATAAACATTTCTCGCTTGCATACATTTGTTTAGCATCATGAATGGTTCACATGCGGAAATTCAATCCAGAAGCTTAAGCTTGCCAAGTTGAGAAGTTTAAAACTCCTGAAAGACTGTCACGTCGAGGTGCACTTTTCTGAGAAAGCTTCATTGAGCAAGGACTTTCCTAATTAGTCGCATTAAGAGCTAGCTAATCCGAGGCAGTTAAGTCAAGCAATCTCTTCAAATTTCAGTCAAACTGGGGCAATCACCTCGAGATTCAGATCTCTCCAAGAGCGAATATTAGTCAGTCAAGTGCAAAGCTGTTCAAGTACTCATACTGGGGCAGGCCATCCCCATAGTACGAGAGTTCATTCTTTCCCGAAGACAAACGATCAGAAACACTTACCCGGAGTTTAGAATACCGTGGTCACTTGTCAAGCCAACTATCTCGTTCAGCACTTCTAACAGATACAAACTCATTCGCATTGGCAATGGTTACCTCCCCAGAAAGGTTGTTAGGCTAGTCCATGCAGTCGTTATGATACCTAAGAGTTTAAAGACGCCAAGTCTTTTGTAAAATCCTCTTGAGGTAAAATCCATACGGAAGCAACTGATCGCCAGTACGAGACAACCTGAAATCTTCCCTCCTCAGCAGGACGTGTCTCGGTGTTATCTTCACCAACAAGCCAATAGAAGTTATCCCCATTAAAGTCATCATTTTTTTCTTCAGATGTTTTCCTTGATCTCGCCTCCTCAACAGATCCAAGGCAATTCCTATTCCCCTAGAAGATTTCAGATAAATCATTCTCTTCCCCAGCAGATCCATAAGAATGGATAATCCCCAATAGTCGAGGTATCCTCAGGCACGGCCCTCAAATCTAAAAGTCCAATTTATTTTTGGCAAAGGTGGTAATTTGGGACAAATGAATTATTCACGCTCTTCTCCAACAGATATGTTATCCCCACAGGACTTCTTGGGATCAAATACGCAATCATTGGGTTTTCCCACAGAGTTAGCAGGGACTTATTACTTTCGCGTCAGGAATTTCTTTCACATTCACACCAGTTCATTAACAATACTCAAGACATAATGTCCCCAGTGTCATGGGGCAACATGCCGTGCAATTCAACATATGCAAAAGTCCAGCCGCAGACTGGCCAAAGTCCATCTTCGGGTGGCAAATTTCAAAAGTCCCCCGCAGTGGGCAAAAGCCTCCCGTAGTGAGCAAAAGTCTCCCGTAGTGAGCAAAAGTCCACCCGCAGTGTGGCAAATCTCTAAAGTCCCCCGCAGTGGGCAAAAGCCTCCCGTAGTGAGCAAAAGTCTCCCGTAGTGAGCAAAAGTCCACCCGCAGTGTGGAAAATCTCTAAAGTCCCCCGCAGTGGGCAAAAGCCTCCCGTAGTGAGCAAAAGTCTCCCGTAGTGAGCAAAACTCCACCCGCAGTGTGGCAAGTTTCTAAAGTCTCCCCTAGTGAGCAAAAGTCTCCCGTAGTGAGCAGTAACCCTGTAGTATGGCAAGAAATAGAAGGTCACTCGCAGTGTGGCAAATCATCCAGAAGTCCACCCGCAGCGTGGCAGATCGTATCGTGAAGTCCAACCGTAGATTGGCAAAAGTCCATCCTCAGGGTGGCAAAGTATATTAAAATTCTATCGCAAGCTGATCAAAGTCCACCCACAGCGTGGCAAGTCGTTATTCATCTAACTCCATCCAATAATACACCATTAAGGCATTGTTACAGCCTATCAAAGTCCACCCACAGCGTGGCAAGTCGTTATTCGTCTAACTCCATCCAATAATATACCATTAAGGCATTGTTACAGCCTATCAAAGTTCACCCGCAGCGTGGCAAGTCAGTAGCCATCTGACAACACCCAAGAGGCATCCCCTGTTCGTTATTCTTCACCTCATAATTATATCCAAGCAGAGTTGATTCGGTTGAGTTTATCTCCCTTTTCTGCTGCCACAGAGCGCAAATTTTCTGGTTGTTTCTAGTATTCAATCCCTGCATACTTCAAACGTCTGAAAGCAACTGCTATCATCCATTCAAGTCTATAGTGATTGAATAGGGGCAGCTGTAACACCCCAAAATTTGCCCTCATTATTTATAACCATTAACTGGCTTTTGTTTCACATCCAGCTGCATTTTTTTATTTTCATCGGTTCCTAAGATATATGATCCCAAATTACTATGGATTGGGTTTTCCTATTTCCTTGGAGTTTTCTTTCATTCATGCCAAAGCAAGAGGTTGGGTTATGTTCATCCTAACCTCCACATCAAGGATTTATCAAGTACTTGTCCCAGGGATTTACAAGAGACAGTAAGTGATTAAGGTTTTATCAAGGTTTACTCGAGAATAACCAGGAGTTACGATTGGGTTGGATTTCGACATTTGCAAACTGTTTATTCATTTAGTACATATTTCAAGAAGGTTTAAGGGTTTCTTGTTCATGTTTGAGCTCATGGACGTTTTCATTAATTAAGGATCATGTTATCACATTAAATGGTTCTCCAAGACATTATTATCAGGTTATCTGAGATAGTTTCGTGGCCAAAGATTTATTATACTCAAGACATCGTTACGCTTTCGAGTCTTTATTTGTGATACAAATCATTTGTGGTCGAAATGGTGAAGTCAAGATTGTCATGAAGAATGCAGTTTGGTTTTCATGGGCGAACAAGAATTTTGGTGACGTGCTCATTCAAGTGTTCAGTTGATATTTCTGAGTCCAATCTTCAAATGTCTATTTCCGTATCAATTTCATTCAATAAACCATGTTATTTTTCTATCCATATTTCAATCCAATAACCAAATAACCAATACATTACACTTCTCCAAAACTCATAGAAATTCTAATTCATTTCTTTAAAATCAAAGTCCACAATTATAGATTTGTTGAATCCATTATCTAAGTTCATCCCAAAATTTGTCAATGTCATCTCTTCATCCCTTCTTCGACTTAACCACAAATTCAAGCATTATTTCCATTGATTCTAAGTCCATTTTTATCAATTATGAAAGTTGTCTTTTATACTCCAAGGTCTTTGTTGTTTTTGTCCTTTTTTTGTTTGTTTTATCATTATTACCATTGAATTCACATATTATGTCCATATTTTTGGTCCATCCAATTCTAAGCCCATACAATAATTTTGAAATAAGTTTTTGGTGTAACAAATCCTAAAACTAACAAACTTGTATCAGAAATTAAGTTGGAAGGCAGAAAATCAAATTTGAAAAGGAAAAAAACTCTTTATCTATTCATTCAATCTTCAAACCCTCCCCAATATTTTCACAACAAAATAGTGACAGAACTTCACCCAAAAAAAAAAAGAAAAAAAAGGGGGTCGTTCTTCATTTTACAACTCAAAAACCAGAGGATTACATAAGGAGGAAAATCTATCCAATTACAGTAAAACAAAAAAACAGAACCAAAAAATACTTTATGCATCATCATCTTCGAGAATCTTCAATAATCCGTTGCATCGGCGATCAACACCTGCTGCAGAGATGTCAAGAATTCAGCACTTTTTACTCCACAATAATTCAATCACGCCGAAGGAGAAGAAGAAGCAAAGTCGATAATGTAACGGACCGAAAGAAAGGGATTGAGAAATGGTACCTGAAGATCTATGCCGTCATTTATTCGTCTTCGTGGTGCAATCACGACGGAAGAATCACTGCAGTTACCGCATAACATAGCATCGAAAACCCGCTGCAATCTCAACCCCCAATCTCCCATTCATCATCCACCTTCACCGACCGCAAGCTACCCTTTCTTCACTTTCAAGTGTGTAGAGTCGAAAACACGTCGCTAGCACCGTCATTATATTCGCGACATCATCGTCATCACGGATAAACACACAACCTGCAAAAAAAAAACACCAATGATTCATCAATATATTCAACAAAGATCACTAACTGTCAGTTCTAGTCCTAATTATCCTAATGGTCAAACAACACAAATAACAACTAGCATGCCAAAACTTCTATCAGCGATAAATCGTCAGCAGCAGCTTTACAACGTAACTTTTGTCAAAAAAAAATGAACATCACAATTTAACACGTAGCAAGTTGCAAAAGAGGTACATCCAAGAAAAACTAACACAAGAGCAAGTTGTAGTTTGTCAGTGCATCAAATAAAGAGGAACCAATTTGCAGCTACGAGTAAGTATAAAAGGATCAAGCTAAGACCATCTGTCACCAACTAACTTCAACTTCCATAACAGAATTTCCCTATCTTCCAATAATCATAACAGAATTCCTAACTGTTTTTATAACCTCTAACTAACTTCATAATAGCAAAACAGAATGCCTAACTGATTTATGGAAAAGTCTCAACTGGTTTGAAGAGGAGGATCACCTCTATAAGAGAGCCATCGACCTGTTGTTGAAAGGGGCTTGATTACTCTTCACTTTTTTCACCAAGACTCTTACTCATTCACTCGCCATTGTTCTTCCAGTTTCAACCATCTCCTCCATTACTCATCTTCTCTTCTCCATTAAACCTTCCTTCTTTTTGTTTTCATCATCTTCTTCACAATTTTCCTCTCTTTTCAATTCAGCCTTCAACCAATTTCCAACACCAATCCTTCAAACTCCTCTGCATATTTACTAGCCCCAATCGGAATCCAAAAGCCTTCATCCATCTTCTCCAATATCCAATGGAACAAACCTTCATCATCATTGATATAACAAGCTGCATTAATCTTTCGAATCTTCTCATAGCCCTGCATCCATAACAGAAACGAAATTGAAAGAAGAGGAAATTATCAGGATTCGTAACACCGAGTCAGAGCGAGTGCAATACAACTCAGCAAGGATTCAACAACAACAACACTGAGAAACGAATTCAAGCGGTGTTTTGACAAGAAACTTACCCGAAGCATTCCTCACCATCGCCGCTGTTTTCGTCTCATCACGATCACCATCATCATCTTCCGTCGTCGTCTTTTATTTCTCCTATCGCCACCGCATTAATCCGTTCGATTCCGGTTGAAGGTACGGTTTCGAAGTTCTTTCGTTCATCTCATTCAAGAACGATTCAGTCTATAGGCTTAGTTTTCTTTGATTTAGAGATTTGAGGTGAGGAGAAGACGAAAGAAGAAACGCCGGCGGCGCTTTGGGGAGGAGGATTAGGGTTTTGGGGAAGAAAGGGGAACATGAAGCAAGAAGGGTTAGTGGTTTGAGTTTGATGACCGGGAATGGTAGACCGGCGGCGGCGGGATTAGGTTTCTTGGGTGAAGAAGATGGAGGGATGAGGGTGTGCCGGCGAGAAAGAAGAAGAGTCTAGGGTTTTTTGTGTTTTCAGATTTTTGCTCTTTATATTGTTTTAATTAAAATATAAAGGTTATGTTATGATAGAAATTAAGAATAATCAAAGAAAATTAAGCTCATAAAATCTTGGGAAATCACCGTAGCATCTAAATAAGAAGATAAGGATTAGGTTGGGCGGTCCACTCCGGCGGTGACACTTGTCATCGTCCGGTAGGACCACCATATTTTGTTCAGGCGTGCGCCACCCCACTGTAAATAATCATACACTCTCAGGCCACCTACGCAGATGGGCCTAAATAATTGCTTTTCGCACCCCCATAATCCAAGCCCATATGTTTATTAACTGAAAATAATTACTGTTCTCACCCCCCTCCAATTTCTCTTCTCTTTTAATTTCTATTTTTTACACTTGTTCAATTTAAATACACAAAAAAATATTAAAAAATATAAGAAAAATCTCATAAAATTAGGATAGAATATTAAGGCAATTTAGAAGCATTCTCAATTTTTAGTTTCTGAATTTTTTGCATTTTCCAATTTAATTTCGATTTTTTCATTTTTATTGATTCACATTAAATTCCTTCATAAATACATAAATTTGTATAATTTATTTCTACCACTTCCTGTAACATTTTGTGCCCATTCTTCTTGCCATGATTAAAGAACAAATAGAAGTACCTAGAATATTTTTTGTGTAATTTTTAGGGCATTTTTTCTACTATTGTGGTAGTGTGATTCGTACAAAATCGTGATTAAACTTTAGTTAGATATAGGTGACCATTTACCATAGTTAAGTTTAGAATTTTTAAGAGATTTTTTAACATAGTGTTATAATCAGGTTAGAGACCTTAGGAAATTAATTTCATATTTTTCCCATGACTTTTGATATTTTTGTCATTTTAATTCACTTCCATCACATTATGCATATTCATGGTTCATATCATTCACTAACTATTTGTTTTTTGTGCAAGGTATTTTTCAAGGTTCGGCTTATGGACTTGGATATTATTTTATGCCTCGATTATACTCTTGTGATTTGTGCTTCGTGATGTAATATCTTAGAACTTGTACGTTTGTATAGCTTCTTTAATTAGGTTAGAAAAGATAAAATGAATCGTTAGAAAACAAAATCTCAAAAAATGAAATAAATAAAAGGCTCGATCCAACGTCGAGTATACTTTCAAATAAACAAGTAAAAATGCATGTGACTTTAGGGTTCCTCGATTACCATCTTTCCACTCCATTCAACCAAAAGCAAGCCTTGTATGTTTCACACCATAAGTCGTGCGTCTTAGCACCACGCAATCGACCCACCCGATCCATCGTGTTATCCCATTTATGTTTCATTCACGTTTTCTTCCCACCATGACTTAGGAGGACCATATTGTTCATTATTGCCTTTTATGTTATCATGTCTAGTTCTAGTATCTCTTAGGTAGATTTAATTTCAAACCTCACTAACCATAGGTCATCCATGAATTCAACTAACTTAGGGTAAGTCTAGTTTCCCTTAGAAGTTTTTCCTTTTATAACTTGAGTCTCACTTCTCATCTTAAAATAAAATCAAAAACACGTAATAAAGGAAAAGGTGTACAATGAACCATGAGCCTTAAGCTATACGGGAAATGACTAGTGGAGGTCTCCTTCACTCTTCTAGGATGCTTTACAAACGTTCCATTGGGGGCGATCTTGGAAAGTATTCGCTCCTGTGTCATAGTCTTTAGTGTTGTACATTCAATAAACACAAATTCAAAACACTTCTTATAAAAGACAATAAACCAAGAAGTCACGTCTTCTCATCTCATCTCATACTCTTTGCGGACGAGCATGACTTGTCTCGACAATTCAAACAGCGATACGGTAAACACCCTCGAGTCAGAGCCGGTAATACCTGAGCTAGAGCTATGGCAACGTCATCCTAAAAATCACAAACGAGTGTAAGCCTTAGTTAGACTAACTACGGCGTCTCTGATCCTCATTTATCCCGATGAGGTACGTAGGCAGTGGGGTAGGGCCCATTCGAGCACAATCTTTATTTTCCCTACATTTTTCCCTTTTATTCCCATTTGTTAATTCCATTTCTTTTCTCATTTCCCTTCTATTCCAGATAGCCATTCTTTCATTCAAACAACATACTATTTCTCACCCTTTGAAAACATACTTTTAAGCGTGGATCCCGTCGAGTACGGCGAACGGATTGGGGTGCTAATACCTTCTCAATTCGTAACCGACTTCCGTATCCAGATCTTTAGTTCGCAAGGCCTCGTCCTTTTCCCTCTTCCTTAGGTTTGTGCAACATTACCTTTCCCATTCCTTTGGGATAAAAATGTCTGGCTGGCGACTCTAACTTTTTCCGCTCCACTTTGGCGTTTGTACTAGGATGAAAATCCCGGGAGCGACAGCTGGCGACTCTGCTGGGGACATTTAGAAATTCTAATTTCCCCTTTGAGAGTCAATCCTAGCGCTTGTGTGTTTCTATTTTCTTTGGGTGCTTATTCGTTTGCTGTTATGCTTTAGTTTAGCTTTACTGTTTTGTTTACAGTTTATCGCTTTCCTTTATAGCTTTATTTACAGCTTTCTGCACTTTACTTTACTGTCGCATATACTGGCATATACTGTACTGGCTGTTCTGGTTTTCCTTGGCGGGATGGGATTATTGTGAGATAAGCCAAATACCCGGCTTGAGTATACACATAGGATTTAGAGTGGGCAGTCGTGTGGCTTGCGTGGTCTTGAGCACGTTTAGTTTTCACGAGTCCCACACCCAGATCAGGCTCTCTTGGGATATGTTCTATACTGCCTAGGCAGACCATAAAATGTTCCCACCTGAGCTGCTAACACTGGGAACCGATCATCGAGGACCTTAGTGGAAACAACCCTCTCCAGTGGTGATAGTGGAAGACCACATTTCGTGGCAAACCCATTCGCACCCGAGGGCCCACTAGGAAATCGCATAGGATGAACTTGTTCTCTCGTAGGAACCTGGTTAAAGCAACTAGTCGTATGACGGTAGTATTGTACCCTCCGGGATGAATGTACTATTGTTTCTCGACTTCAGTGCTTGAAGCCGGGAACTTATGAGGGATGCTTGTTTTTCCGGAATTCAGCTGAGGCCTCCCTGAGTAGTACATAATGTCAAACCGATTCCCTGATTTGGTCATGAGCCATTTCTCGGAAATGGTGAACGTATTATTGCTATTCGGCTTTGAGAGTCCGTGATGTTGACCCGTAGTAGCATACCCGTGAGATTGGGAGGGGTTTACAGGTTTACAGGAAAACTAAACCTCCAACCTACCTTGTTCATGATACTTGGGTTTTCTTCCGACACATACTTATGATCTGGTATTCTTGACAGTCGGTATTCAGGCAAAATCAGAAGGCAGTACAAACAGTGCCCAGTATATGCAACAGTGATCACATGCCATTGCATTGCATCACATCATCCGCATACTTGCATTCCTAATGCATGTTTATTCATTTACAGGGCTGCATATCACATCCTTGATTCCAGTTGTGGGTATTGATCTATGAGCATGGAATCCAAGAAAAAGACCAAGTGTATTATCTCCTACAAGGTTTATCAGCCTGTTGTGAAAGAAATTCTCAAAGTGAAGGCCTTAGCTCCTCCAGAAGTTCTGAATGTCTTCAAGTAGGATTACGGGTGGATTTTGTATTTCATAGAGCCCATCAGTGACTATGCTTTCAGAGGGATGCACACCTTGCTACAGTTTTATGATCCACAGCTTAGATGTTTCGTACTTTCTGATTTCGTGTTGGCACCTACATTAGAGGAGTATTCGAGCATCCTGAGAGTTTCCGTGAAGGACTGTGCACCATTCTTTGGGACCAAGATTGATCCCGACTTCAAAGATGTAGCAACTGCTCTTTATTAGAGCAAGTCATTATTGGAAGACCGGATTGATAGCAAAGGAGGCTTCCGAGGATATCATTTGAGTTTCTTGTTAGATGAGGCTACCAAAGCGGCTGAGGCAAAAAGTTGGAGTGCCTTCAATGCGATCCTAGCTTTGTGTATCTAGGGAATCACCTTGTTCCCGAACATGCCCAACTTCGTGGATGTTGATGTTATTCGCATTTTCATAGCAAAGAATCCTATTCCTACTCTCCTAGGTGATCTCTACCACTCTGTGCATTATAAGAATGAGAAACGAAGGGGTGGAATGTTGAATTGTTGCGCGACTGTATTCTACAAGTGGTTCACACGCTTTCTTCCACAATCAGGAGCTTTTGAGAAGACGAAGAACACTCTTGAATGGTCGGAAAGATTGATGGGTTTGCAAGCAAAGGACATTGTATGGGTTAATCAGGGTTTGCGGTGCATTGATATTCTTCATAGTTGCGGATGATTCCCTAATGTTCCATTGATCGGGAGGAAAGGGGGAATTAATTACAACCCTTCTCTCACGGTTAGACAGTTCAGGTACGCCCTAAAGGAACCCCCAGCTGCTGTGGACATCACAGAGTCCTTGTACTTCCAGTCAACAGATGGATTCGAGATTGCTCAGAAAGCTTCTAATGCTTGGCATAGTCGGAGGACAAGAGGGAAGAAGAGTTTGGAAGTAGGGAATTGTCGAATGTATACACCGTTTGCAGAATGGTTAAGAGAACGGGTTGAAGTGTTACTGTTACCATTTGGGCCTGAGCCTCTTCTATATCCCACGGTCATTGAACAACCTACCACAGTTAGCATTGAAGAGTTCAACAAGATGAAGACGGAAAGAGACGGTTTGTTAATGGATAATGCACAGTTAGGTCAGGAGCTTGCTAAAGCTAATCACGCCAGACTTGAGGTTGAGTGGAAAGCTCAAGAAGATGCTGAGAGGCATGCTATTGCAAGGAAACAGTGTGAGGTTGAGTTAGCTCGGTATGAGAGGTTCGAGTTTGCTACTAGAAGCTCTTACAAGGAACACATTGACACTAGAAAGCAACTGGATCAAAAGACCTTGATGTTTGAGAACATGAAAAAGAGACATGCTGCTTACAGGATCAAAAGAGAGGAACAAGACAAAGTTCAAGCTGAAGAGATCGCGAGTAAGCTAAAGGAGAAAGACGAAGAGATGGCCGGTAAGTTGAGAGAAAAAGATGCAGAACTTACTAAAGCCCGAGAAGAAGCTGCTTACTACAAACGGATGATGATCTGCTATCAGAAGAAGCTGAAGAGGTTTGAAGATAACCAGGCACGGGAGTTGGTAGAAGTTCCAAAGGCAGGACCGATCATTGACTCAGTTTAGATAGAGGATCGCATTGACAAAGACATCTTTCTATTTTGCTTGTATGTTTTAGGATTACCATCAGGACTGTTGATGGAATCTTCTTATCATTGCACTTCCGTTCGAATCCATGCTTTGTGTATTTTGACTATATCAACAAAGTTCTTATCATAAAAAGACCTCTTTACTATCATTCTGTGTTCTCTCACTTTATGATCACTGACATATCTGACACAGTTACGAAAACACGTCGGTCTTCGTATTCTTGGAATTATTTGGCACGTCTGCTACACACACACCTTATATTATCAACACCGCTTGTTATTTACAACAAAAAAAGAGCTTCTGTCTTCATCAAACCCACAAAACTGGAATCAGGGGATGGGATGCCCTAAAAATGAATCGACATACCATAACATTCATTTCCTGCATATCATATTCTTGTGTTTTTGCAGGTTACCCATGTAAACACCCCAAATTTTCCCTCACCTATTCACACCATGGCTTGTGATCTTTTCATATGCATGAGTTCAATCATAGCATCTCATATTGCATATTTGCTTCACTGCATTGGTTCAAAGTCATTTGCATCTAGGGTTTGTGATCTGAGCAATCCAAGAGCCATTTGGGCCACTCCAAAGGTCTTCAATCACTTCAAAGGGGTCCATGTATGTTCAAGCATCATATTATATCCTCTCAAAGTCAAAGAAGTCAAAGAATCACAAGAACTGAGGATGCCATGGAAGCAGAGCCAAGTTTAACTGCACAGATGACCTAGAATTAGGGTTTTGGTTTCAAAGGCCATAACTCCAAATTTTTGGTCATTCTTGTTTCTTTTGGTCTTTATATGGTATAGGGATCATGCATATCAATTTTCATGAAGAAATTCAATGGGGAAGGCATCTAATCAAGAGTTGACTTCTTGAGCAAGTCAGTGCAAAATCAGGGCATCTGAGGCCCCCAATGACCCAACCAAGGGGTGTTCTTCATCATTTTGATTGTGTATGATCTTTATTTGATCATAGAAGATGTTGGAAGTTCACAAAATTGAAGAATTTCAAGCCATTTGCAAAGTTGACTTTTTGGGAAAATGACTTGTAATGGAAACTTGCCATTTTGGGAAACTTTTTCAACCCTTTCTTTTTGATTCAAAAATGCTTCAAATGGGAAAACTTTGGTCATGAAAGTTGTAGAATGTATCATTCCCTTTTCAAAAAGTACAAGAACTAATTCTAATTCATTTTGGATCAAAAGTTATGGCTTGTCAAAGTTGGGGAAAATCACATAATTTGAAGTTTTCTACCAAAGAGGCAAAGTTGCAAAATCACTTGCCAAGGCAAATTGAGACCTCAAAGTGACTTCTAAGCTTTACACAAACATAAATCAAGGCCTAAAATTCAGAATGCACCAAGAGTTTGTCCATTTTCATGACTTATGGATCAAGAAACTTCAAAAGGGCAAAAGTGGGACAAAGTTGCAAAACATCCTTCAAACCCTAATCCATTTGCTGGCTGGTTCCAAAATTGATCCCATGGCCCTCCTCATTTCTTGCTGCGCAGGACACCCCTCTTGTCCTTGTCTAACTATTGGCCCATACCTCTCTTACACAAAGCTTGACTTTTTTGAAAAAGACCCATACCAAACACAATAGGGCACAACCACTCCACAGACCTATCCATGAGTGTTAAGTGGACCAAAGGCAAGCCATAACACACAACAACTCATGCTGAAACACACTCCAAGCCATAGTTATCAAAAATCCTCCAATTTGCAAAACCATTCGAATCTCTCAGTTCACTCAACCATTCCTAAAACCAACTTCACCTTTGATCTCAAAATGACTCACTGATCACAAACCATCCATCAAAACAACCAAGAGCCTCACATAAACCAAATACGATTTCTTGCCCTCTCTGAACAGAACTCAATCAATCTCACAAACTAGCCAAAATAAACTCCAGATAAGCTTTGCAAACACTTGAGGAAGGTCAGTAGAGTTGATTGGAAGCAAGGAACTGGTCCAGAAGCTCTTGGGTTGAAAGCTTCGATTCAGGTAGCCATTGAAATTCATTTTTCCAGAAGCTCTATTTTAAGTTGTTAAATGGTTAAGTTTGATTCCCTGAGTTCAATGAACCTTTTATTTTTGAAAATGATGAAGAAATGAGTGTGTATGATCTGACTGAAATTTCTGCCATTTTTGAACTTTGCTTCGAATCTTGTTAATGGTGAGGAATAAATTCCATTTGAGGGCAGGGATGAGCTTAGGGAAGTGAGAGGAAGTGATCTGGAGCTTTAGAGCTCCAGAAATGACCTAGGGAGTGAGTTTGAGTTTTTCAGGGAAGGGGGTCACCGGAGAAGACGACCGGAGCTCGTCTCCGGTGACCTGAAAATAATTAGGGTTAATTAATTAGGGTTAGCCAGGTTTGAATGTGGACCCTTTATTCAGTGGACTTTGGTTGACTTGCGCGCAAACGTGTGGCCAGGATCTCATCACTTAGCCCTAATCCTCAATCAATTAAATAAATCCAGTTTAATTAATTTTAAAACAGAAATTAGCCAGGTTTGAATTTCAACCCTCAGATCACGCGCCAAGTCAATTCCCGCGCCCTAGGTTCAAATCTCAGCCACTGGATCTGTTGACTTTCCATTTAATTCATTGTAATTTCATTTTTCTTGCATTTCCTTTCTCATTTTATTAAAAATAGTAAAACAAATCACAAAAATCTCATTTTTTGCATGCTGACTTAGAATATTTTTCTCATTCCAAAAATATTTTTATTTTTATTTTTTGCATTAAAAATTATTTTTAAATCATTTAAAAGTTTATTTTTAATTAGTTAATGAAAATTAATTAATTAAAAATACTTTTAGGTATTTAAAAAATCACAAAAAAATTCACATAGCATTTAGAAACATTTAGAAACATTGTCCAACTCTCAAACCAAATTTCTTTTTTGTTCTTAATGCCTTTTGATCATTTTCATTGGATTTAATTTCATTTTTAGGCAATATTTTGTTTCAAACTTCAAAAATTCATTTCTGCCTAACCTTTGAGAGTTGGATCATGATTCTTTTTGCATTGCATCTTGTATAGCATGTAGTTTATAGGATAAATTTGGTTTGATTTGATCTTGTATTTTAAATTGGTTTAGGATTTTTCTTGTCAAGGTACCTCAAAACCCTAGCAATCTTAGGAAATTCATAACTCTCACTAAGTTAAGAGTTGGATCCCCTCCTTTGGGCAGTGAGTTTGTATAGGTTTAGGGTTCCTTTGATTGCATTTTCAAATTTTTATCATGCCATTTGCTTCTGGTTTTGGATTTTGCTTTGTGTGTTGATCATAAACCCTAATTTATGCCTTCCCTTGCATCCATCTCCCATTTGCTTGCATACCATGACTTGCCATGACATTTTGTGCATCCATTTGATTCATTATACATATTAAGACATATTAGAATCATGATTGGTCATTTCATCTTTCATTTGCCATGTTTTATGTCCATTGCATCTCATAACTTTTCATGAACATTCATGGTTCAATGCATGCTTTATTTGCATCCTTATGCTTGGATGATCATTCTCATCTCATGTCATGTGTTTGCATCATCTCTTAGCATCCTCAACATCTTGTTTATGCTTCTGGTTTTGGTTTGCATCATCACATTTCATCTCATTTGCATTGCATTTCATTTCTTTTTGCTAACATTTCAGGTGGTAAGTTGTTTGAGAAGTGAATTTGCCTTTACTTCTCATAATCTCTTTTCATCTCTTTCATGCATCATTGCTGCATTTTTGTATGTGTATTGGATTGAGCTTGCTCATTCTTGTTCTCTTACTTTCTTTCTTCAAGCAACTTGTCTTCTTAAGTGAAGCAAGTTGTTTTGCTTCTCCTTTCTTCTCATCATTTCATCTTGTTCCTCCTTGGTGGCCTTTGAAGATCTCTTTCTTTCTTAAGCCTCATGAACCCTAGGTATAACCAAGCATGATAAAATTTAGGATTTGATTAGTCCCCCACTTAGCTTTTACCTTTGTTTCATTGAGTCTTCTCTTCTCACCTCATAATCAAGGACTAAACCCTAAAGGCTTTAAGGCTTTGTGATTAAGCTTATGCCTGCATTAGGATGGAATGTATAACTTTAATCCTAATTGTTAAACCCTTAATGTGTTTAAATCCTTTAATTAATTCACTTAATAATCATCAAGACATCAAGCTTGTAACTTGGGCCTTGCATTAGGGTTCTAATTCTTCCTTAATTGGTTAAGAAGGACTAACCCTAATGTTAATGGACAAGTCCCCCTCAAGTTGTCTTACAAATCATAAAATCCACTTCTTAATTCTATCATCAACTAAAATCCACTTAATAAAGGCTTTGTTTTATCATGAGGTTAATCCCTAATCATGGATTAAGTTGAGGAGTCTTCCTCAGCCCAAATGTTCTCATCTATTATCCTTCTATTAGGATGGTGTAATGAGTCCATTAAATCCTTGATTATGGCTTAATCTCATTACTCAACATTAAACAAAAGCACCAAAAACATCTAAATAATCACAAGTAGGTTAATGATCTTAATCCTACATCAGGATGATTAAGTGTGAGATGCTGACTTTACACTTAAGGTATTCTCATAACCCCTAATCAGAGGGAGGATGTGATGAGTTTACTAACCCTTGGTTTAGGCTTAAGCTCATTAACTTATGAAAAACTTCAAAAAGCCATAAAAGACTGAAAACACAAAAACAAACAATAATCGTCTCCTTCGGGATTCTTTTCTCACCTCATTCACTCACAAACGTGAGCTCGCTTCTTCCGTATAATGCAAGACAGTTTGCACCTGAGCCAGACAGGTCATACACTTGAGCATAGACAAGTAAGCAGTTCATCAGTCAATTTATCTTTCAGTCTCTTTGAGTCGAACTACGGTGTTCTGACTTCCTCATTGCACGAGAGGATACATAGGCATAACTTAACAGTTATCGAACAAAAGTCTCTGTATATTCCCCCTTCTTCCAGTTTCATTCTTTTAAGCCTCATGATCTTGAGCATTTCATTCTTATTCTCACACTGACACTTCACTTATACACCTCACTTTTCTTCTTACACTGACACTAGCATTCTTTCCAGCTTTGATACACAAATTGCACTGACACTACCCCTTTAAAACACAAATCTTTTAAGCGTGGATCCCGTCGAGTACGGCGGACAATCTGGGTGCTAATACCTTCCCAGGTTGTAACCAACCCCCTTTCTCAGTCTCTCTGGTTCGCAACCGTCTTATCCATATCTATTCTTAGGTTTATGCAGCATTACCTTTCCTTCGGGATAAAAATGCCTAGCTGGCGACTCTATTCATTTCCTTTCTCCTTTCGCTGACCGTTCGCGTCTGTACCCCTTCTGACCAGAGGTGTCATTTGGTGGGAGCGACAGCTTGGCGACTCTGCTGGGGACCCTTATACTGTAACCAGGGCTTCTGGTTCTTTTTGTGGGTTCCTCCTAGCGCTTGTTTGATTTGTGTTTACTGGGGTGTTATGTGCTAATTGTGTTTATATATTTGTTTTATTTACTGCTTTATGTACAGTTATTTATTGCTTTCTTTACAGCTTTATATATCATACTGTCATACTGTCTTCTGGCTGGATCTGGTTTATTGTCTTGTTGGGTGGGGTTTCATTGAGAGTTTAAGGTCCTATACCTGGGACCTGAGTGACACCTAGGCTAGAGTGGTTCATGTTCTTTCCCATTCCATTTCGGTCTGGTGCGGGAATATGAAACACGGTTCAGATGTGGGTTTCTTCTTGAGAACTCTGTGCTACAGATTTCCTGTAGTGCTAGGGCTATCTGGGAAGCCTGCTAAGTCTGGATGACCTTTATTATGACCTTCAGAAACTGGGGTGAATCAAAGGAGGATCTTTTATGGTTATTGTAAACACTGTACCTCCGGGTTAGAAGTGTTTACACTTCTCATAACTGATCCAAGCCTGAGGATCCTTATTTTAGAACACCACTTGTGAGGAGGTTGGGCTGTTTACAGGTTTGCAGGTACCTTTGGCCACAACATACCCTGTTACTTGTTATGGTTTAAGAATACTTCACTTTGGACAGTTCTTGTGATTTAACCCTGGACATGTGACTCTTTATTTGAGTCCCCCACCTTGGTTACTGGATTTCTGAACCTCCATCTGGACTTCTTAAAACATACATGGGCCTTTTATATCAAGACAGTAATCAGATCCAGCTTGATCACAAACCCTTGCATATCATTTGCATACTCATCATTTGCATCATTTAACATTTGTTTATTTGTTTTTCAGGGTATCCACATTACATCTGGCTTGGTTTTGACCCCTTCATCTGCATAGATCTCTGTTTCACCAGCTATCTACTTCAGCTATCTTCATCAGTTGCCTGCTTCAGCTACCTCCATCATCATCCTCAGCCTATCAGTGGCTCATCTCCAGTATCAGTCTTCATTATCAGCATCTGTTTTCAGCTCTTCATCAGCAGTTATGGCACCCAAGAAGAGCAACATTTCATACCATTTCTTTGAGCCTGTGCTGGCTGGCATCAGGTAGGTCCAGGAACTTATCACTCCAGACCACATCCCATTATTCAGAGAGCATTATGGAGGCATCCTTGAAATGGTTATGGACCTAGACCCTTCTCAGAGGAGCTTGATCCACACTTGCCTACAGTTTTATGACCCTCCCTTGAGATGCTTCACTTTCCAGAACTTTCAGTTAGGACCTCTGCTGGAGGAGTTCTCATCATTGATAGGAGTACCTATTAGGGGTGGGATTCCCTTTAACCCTGAGATGACTTCTCCCAGCAATGGAGAAGTGGCAAAAGCACTGCACCTGGAGCCTAGTTTGATTGAGCAGAACATGACAACAAAAGCAGGAATCCCTGGTTTGCACCTAGACTTTTTGACTTCTCAGGCCATCCTGAAGGCCTCCTTGGGAGAGTGGAGGGCAGTTTGTGCATTGTTAGCCCTCAGTTTATATGGGGTTATACTATTTGCAGATGAGCCCAAGTTTATCAGCAAGAATGCTATTCATCTCTTCCTTTTGAGAAACCCAGTACCCACATTGCTGGGGGATTTCTATTATTCTGTTCACCAAAGGAATGAGAAGCAAAGAGGAAAGTTGGTGAGATGCTGTGCTCCTCTATTCCATACTTGGCTGCTTAAACACTTACCCAAGACTGATGTCTTCCTGAACCCCCACCAACAGAAGAATTGGGCTAAGAGGCTTATTGCTCTGACTTCAGATGACATCAGATGGTGCACCCAGAGCACCAAAGGCAGAGACATAATTACTAGCTGTGGGCAGTACCCCAATGTACCCCTAGTGGGAGTGAAGGGTTGCATCAACTATAATCCTTTGCTGTTTAAGAGACAACTGGGCTATGCTTTGGTTCACCCTCCTAGAGTGTAAGACTTGGCTGAAACCCTGTATTGTGAGATAAAACCTAATCTAGCTGTTGTCAGACAGGCATCTTGGGCTTGGGACAACATCCAGACCAAAGGGATGGCCATTCTTGGAAGATGCAATAATGTGGCTTCAGCTCAGTATTATGATTGGTCTCACACTAGGGCTCAGATTTCTGGGATGCCCTTCACCATTGAGGATGCACCTGGACCCTCCACAGTACCACCTCCAGCCACTGTCAGCCTGGAAGAATTTGAGAAGCTGAAGGAAAGAAATGAGAATCTGTCTCAAGCTCTGAAGAAGACCCTCTGGGAGAGGAGTGATGGTCGTCTAGACATTGAAAGGTTGGAAAGGCTTAAAGTAGAGCATCTGGCCAAGATTGAGAAAGCAGATGACTACATCAAGAAATCAAGAGCTGGAGAGCAAATATTGAAGAATGCCTGTAAAGAGGCCCAATTTCAGAAGGCTAGGACTGATCTCTATCTAGAGGAAAGTCAAGCTAGGTGGGTCAGGATCACTGAAGCTCGCACTCAAGAAGATAAGAGAACTCAAGCTAGGATTGAGCAGTTGGAGGCCAATGAGAAGAAGCAACAGGAGGCTTTGCTGGCAGCCCAGAAGGAAATCTCAGAATTGAAGCTTAGGGCTGGTGTGAAAAGGTCAAAGGACCAAGACAGGCACAAGAAGCTGACCACTGCTATTGCCACCAGGAACCTTCTTATCAGAAACATCACAGAGCATCCAGCTGGTCCTGTAACTGAAGCACTTTTGAAGGATGTTAAGGAGGATGAGTTTGGCTTAGATGTTTGACTACTTTGCTTGTTGTTATTCCCATTTGATGTACTTTTCTTTTTATGTTGTATTTTGACCCTTCAGGGGCACATGTTGTAAAAACAAACTATGTATGATCCACCATTTGTAATGTATTTGTCAGTTTGTTTCATTGAGTTTTCTCTCCCTCAAGCAACATCAAAACATCTTCCTTAGGGTCTGGAAAGGTCAAAACCAAGAGCCAAACCGGATACCTTGGAAACAAATAAGTATACTGCATTGCATACTAACCTTTTGTTTTGTTTTGTAGGTTTTTGTCTTTATTTGTTTCTAACTCTGTTGTGGTTCAGGAATTATTGCTCGCCGTCGGGTGTTCCCTCTCAACCGTCCGCACAGATATCCTACTCGCAACAACCTTCCTGGTATCCAAATGGACCAAGTACAACAAGATCTGACAGAGGTCAGGACTCAGATGGCTAATGAAAGGCTGGAGATGAGAAACCAAATGACCCAATTCATGGAAGTAATGAATGGCTTGGCTCAAAGTCAAAAAAGGTTGAGGGCATTGGTAGAAAGACAAACCCCGGAAGAACCTCCCCTAGGAACTGGAGGAACAAGTAACAATGAAAGGGGGCAGCCTCATGTTAATCCACCAGTATATGGGCCCCATCTACATCCAAAAGTCAACATCCCGGGTAATGTGCAAGGAAATACTACTGGAGGAAGGATCTTACAGGAAGACCCCCAAGAAGAGCAGTTTACTGTAATGGGAGCTGGGGATGAAGTTTATGATAGGAGGTTTGATGAAATTGCTGAGAATTTGAGATCTCTGGAGTCTCAAAATTCCCTAGGTTTTGATGTCATGGATATGGGGTTAGTGGACGGGGTAAGAATCCCCCACAAGTTTAAACCCCCGTGCTTCGAGAAGTACAATGGGACTTCCTGTCCGCGAACTCACTTACAGTCTTTTCTGGGGAGACTTAAGGCATACACCATGGATGAGAAACTGTGGATGTTTTACTTTGAAGATAGCTTGACTGGGGCTTCAAGGGAGTGGTACTCTCACTTGACCAGAGCTACTATCAGGTGTTGGAAGGACCTAGCTGAAGCTTTCATCAGACAGTACCAATACAATCTGGCCATGGCTCCTAACAGAACCCTTCTGATGGGAATGTCTCAGTCCTCCAGAGAAAGCTTCAGGGAATATGCTCAGAGGTGGAGACAGCTTGCTGCTGCTGTCCAGCCACCCATGTCGGAAAGAGAAATGGCCGACATGTTTATGAATACCCTGCAGGGAACATATATTGATAGGCTAGCTGCCTTCTCTTCCACCAGCTTCGCAGACGTAGTTATAGCCGGGGAAAGAATTGAAAGCCTTCTAAAGATGGGTAAGATTTCTGATAATGGTGCAAGTTCGTCAAGTAATCCCAGGAAGCCTTTTGTGGGACCTAGAAGAACCAGTGAGACAAATGCCATTCATGCCGGCAGGGGCAGACCTCAGTATGTCCACAGATCAGTAGAAGCTGTCACTATTCCAGCTCCGATTCCTCAGCAACCAACATATCAACCACAACAACAACCACATTATCAGCAGCAAGTTCAGTATCCGCCACCAAGGACCTACAACAACAACAACAGCAATCAGCAACAAAGACCCTTTCAGCAAAGACCATCACAGGCAAATAGGGTGATTGACCCAATCCCTATGCCTTATGCCGCCTTATTGCCACAACTCCTGAAGCTCAACCTGGTTGAGTTAAGGACATTGGCACCACCAGATCCCTCCAATCTCCCAAGAAATTATGATGTCAACGCCAGATGTGCTTTCCACTCCAATGCACCTGGCCACAATACGGAAAAATGCAGGGCTTTACAAATGAAGGTACAAGATCTGGTGGATTCCAAGACCCTCAACTTTGCACCCCCTCCAAATTTCAACAAGAATCCCATGCCCAATCATGGAGGGCCAAGAATTAATGCTATTGAGGAAGATAAGCCATCTTTCTTAATCACCAGTGTTGGACAGATTCGGACACCTCTGGTCGAAATTAAAGCTCAGCTTCTAGAGTGCCAGATGTTCCCCGGGTGTGAGCTCGGTTGTGGTTATTGTAATATTTCGGTCAACGGGTGTGATAACTTGAGAAGCGGCATAGATAGTCTTATCAAAAGTGGTATACTTCAGATCACAACATCAGCGCCTACAAATCCAGCAATCCCTTTGACAACAATTCCTGACTCTTCTACAACTGCAACAACAATCATTCCAACCAATTCATCAATATCATCAACAATGGCTCCGTCTATCACTTCAACAAATCAGATGTCAACAACCATCTCTTCTACAACATCAACACCCATTTATTCAGCAGAATCTTCTACAACGCCAACAGAAATTAATGAAGATATCTCAGCAGTCACCATCTACTATGATCCATCAAATGTTCCTCCAAACAACAACTTTCGACAACAAACAGTGGCACCTCCTGCCAGGTCACCAGTCACCATTTACTACGATCCGCACACCATTTCAGTACCTTCCTCTACAACAGCCAGTCCAGTTACCATCACGGTGCCTGGACCCGTTCCATATGAAAGCAGTAATGCCATACCTTGGCATTATGGCTCTGACCTCTACTGCAACGGGGAGAAAATCACTTTGGATTCTTCAACCTCTTCTCCACAGATTGATAATGTTGGGGGAGGCGGAGGCTTCACCAGAAGCGGACGCCTTTTTGCCTCACAATTGCAAAGACCTAATGCCGAAGCTGCTGCCAAAGCAAAGGGGAAGAGTGTGATACCTGAAGAACCAATTATCAAAGAAAATCAGAAGACATCTTTTGAGCAAGATGTAGACGAGTTTATGAGAATTATAAAGAGAAGTGATTACAAGGTGGTGGATCAGCTTCACCAAACTCCCTCAAAGATCTCCATATTATCCCTGTTGATGTGTTCTGAAGCTCACTGGAATGCATTATTGAAAGTCTTGCACGCAGCATATGTGCCAGAGGAGATCACTGTTAATCAGCTAGAAACTGTGGTGGCAAATGTCAACACCAGTTATGGACTGGGCTTTACCAATGCTGACTTAACAACGGAGGGACGTAACCACAACAAGGCTTTACACATCACTCTAGAATTTAAGGGTGTTGTTCTATCCCATGTACTGGTGGACACTGGGTCTTCACTCAATGTTCTACCAAAGAAAGCCTTGGTGAAGCTGGAGTATGATGGCTTGGCACTGCGTCCAAGTAATTTGGTGGTGAGAGCATTTGATGGCTCTAAAAGATCATTGCTAGGGGAGATTGATCTGCATGTGATGATTGGCCCGCAGACCTTCAAAATTACCTTCTATGTGATGGACATTCAGCCGGCCTACAACTGTTTGTTGGGTAGACCTTGGATCCATGCCGTTGGCGCTGTTACGTCTACCCTTCACCAGAAGCTGAAATTCGAGTGGGAAGGCCAGATCATCACCATCTGTGGGGAAGAGGACATCTTTGTTAGCCATCTGGCTACGTATAAGTATATTGAGATGGATGGAGAGATCCATGAAACCATGAGCCAGGGATTTGAGGCCCTGAACATTAATGAAGCGTCTGCTGTACTGGGAACCTCCATGACGTCTTATCAGCAAGCCAGGAAGGTTTTTGAAGAAGGTACTGCCCAAGGCTGGGGCAAGCTGCTGCTCGTGGAGAAGAAGGAGGACATATTTGGGTTGGGTTACAAACCAACTCAACAAGATCAATCAGAGGCTGCCAAGAAGCCCAACTTTGTCAGCGGGGGAATGCTCACCCCGGATGCAGTGAACATCTTGGAAGATGAGTCGGAAGATGAACGCAACCTGGAGAGCTGGATACGTCCAAGGATCCCGGGGAGCCGCATCTCAAACTGGTCTTCCCAGGAAATTATAAGGGTTACTCCTGCAGAGTAATTATTATTTCCTGTATATTTTAAGCATGCATCAAGTCTTGCATCTTGCCCAAGATGACAAGACTCATTTTGTAATCGGGCCATCTTGTAATTTTGTGCAAACAGATCAATCAATGAATATCAGACATCTTTTGCAAATGAGTCTTTTTCTTTTCCGCTCACTGTTTTTCATTTTTTCTTTTTGTACAAAAATAAAATGGCAATGTTTTCCAAAATGATAACTTTATTTCACTTTTTCTAAACAAAGATTAAAATCGATCACTAAAATGAACAATCTAAACCCTTGCAGAGAGTGCCTTTCAGACTGCACCGACAACAGCACAGCTATGGCTCCGTATGACTTTGACAATCCAATCAATCAAGCTGATGAAGGGGTTGAAGAAGATTATGAGCTTCCTGAAGAGCTAGCCAGGTTGTTAAGGCAAGAGGAGAAGGTTATAACTCCTCATCAGGAGGAGGTCGAAACGGTTAATCTTGGTACAGAAGAAGATGTGAAAGAGGTTAAGATCGGGGCCTGCCTGCAAGATTCAGTAAAGGAGCAACTGATTTATATGCTTCGGGAATACGTAGATGTCTTTGCTTGGTCTTATCAGGATATGCCAGGGTTGGATACCGATATTGTTATGCACAAGCTGCCTTTGAAAGAAGATTTCCCGCCAGTAAAACAGAAACTGCGCCGTACTCGCCCAGATATGGCAATGAAGATTAAAGAAGAGGTACAAAAGCAGTGGGACGCCGGTTTCCTTGCTGTAACTAGCTATCCACCGTGGGTTGCTAATATTGTACCTGTGCCTAAGAAGGATGGCAAGGTGAGAATGTGTGTGGATTACCGGGACCTGAACAGAGCCAGTCCGAAAGATGATTTCCCTTTACCTCACATTGATGTATTGGTTGATAATACGACTCAGTTCTCGGTATTCTCCTTCATGGACGGATTTTCAAGATACAATCAGATCAAGATGTCACCTGAAGACATGGAGAAGACAACTTTTATCACACCCTGGGGCACATTCTGTTACAAGGTGATGCCATTCGGACATAAGAATGCTGGTGCGACTTATCAACGGGCTATGGTAACATTATTCCACGACATGATCCATAAAGAAATTGAACGTTATGTGGATGACATGATTGCCAAGTCCCTCACAGAAGAAGACCACCTGGTAAATCTGTTGAAGTTATTCAAGCATCTGAGGAAATACCAACTGAAGTTAAACCCCAACAAGTGCACATTCCGGGTGCGATCCGGTAAATTGCTGGGATTTATTGTAAGTGAGAAAGGGATTGAAGTTGACCCTGATAAAGTCAAAGCCATTCAAGAAATGCCTGCACCGAAGACTGAAAAAGAAGTTCGGGGGTTTCTGGGTAGATTGAACTACATTTAAAGGTTCATATCTCACCTTACAGCAACCTGTGAGCCTTTGTTCAAGCTGTTAAGAAAAGAACAAACGGTCAGGTGGAATGAAGACTGCCAGAGGGCTTTTGACAAGATCAAGGAATACTTACAAGAGCCTCCAATCCTTATGACTCCAGTTGAAGGAAGACCTTTAATCATGTACTTGACAGTATTAGAAGAGTCAATGGGGTGTGTGTTGGGCCAGCATGACGAGTCTGGTCGAAAAGAGTATGCAATATACTACCTAAGCAAAAAGTTTACCGACTGTGAACAACGTTATTCACTGCTCGAGAAAACTTGTTGTGCTTTAGCGTGGGCTGCTCGCCGACTGAGACAGTATATGTTGACCCACACTACCTTATTGATCTCAAAGATGGACCCAGTTAAGTACATATTTGAGAAGCCAGCGCTTACCGGACGGGTTGCAAGATGGCAAATGATTCTCACAGAATATGACATTCAATACACATCTCAAAAAGCCATCAAGGGCAGTGTATTGTCTGATTATCTTGCTGAGCAACCTATTGATGATTACCAGCCTATGAGATTTGACTTCCCTGATGAAGACATCATGTTCATAAAAGCAAAAGATCATGAAGAGCCTGTTCACACTGAAGGGCCTGACCTAGAGGAAGAATGGACTATGATGTTTGATGGGGCTGTTAATATGAATGGTCATGGTGTTGGTGCAATACTCATTACACCTAAAGGAGTTCACATGCCTTTCTCGGCAAAACTCACCTTTAACTGCACTAACAACGAGGCTGAATACGAAGCTTGTATTATGGGTCTTGAGGAAGCCATTGACCTCAGGATCAAAACTTTGACTGTGTTCGGAGATTCGGCTTTGGTAATCAATCAAACCAACGGCAAATGGTACACACACCAGGATCATCTGATACCCTACAGGGATTATACAAGGAGGTTATTGAATTTCTTTACAACGGTCAAGCTTGAGTATATCCCTCGGGATGAGAATCAATTTGCAGATGCTCTTGCTACCATTTCTTCCATGATCAAAGTTCAAGCTGCCAACTTTGTACCTCGAATTTCAGTGTCCAGACTTGACAGACCAGCATATGTATTTACAGCAGATGTTGCCAAAGATGATAAGCCTTGGTTCCATGACATCAAATTCTACTTGGAGGATCAAATATACCCACCTGGGGCATCTTCCAATGATAAGAAGACATTAAGAAGGCTAGCTGGTAGTTTCTTCCTGAATACTGACGGTTCCCTGTACAAGAGAAACTTTGATATGGTACTCCTCAGATGTGTTGATAGGGCAGAAGCAGACTTGTTGATGCACGAGGTGCACGAAGGATCCTTTGGTACCCATGCAGGAGGGCATGCCATGGCTAAAAAGTTGTTAAGATCAGGCTATTACTGGATCACAATGGATGCGGACTGTTGTGCTTATGCCAGAAAATGCCATAAATGCCAGATTTATGCGGATAAAGTGCATGTACCTCCGAATCCTTTGAATGTGATGTCTTCACCCTGGCCCTTTTCCATGTGGGGCATTGATATGATTGGCAAGATTGAACCGACTGATTCAAACGGCCACAGATTCATCCTGGTTGCTATTGACTATTTTACCAAGTGGGTTGAAGCAGCCTCCTATGCAAATGTTACAAGGCAAGTGGTAGCCCGATTCCTGAAGAGAGATATCATTTGTCGGTATAGAGTGCCCGAACGAATCATTACTGATAATGGTTCCAACTTGAATAATAAAATGATGGCAGAACTGTGTCGGGACTTCAAGATCCAACACCACAATTCTTCTCCTTACAGGCCAAAGATGAATGGCGCTGTTGAGGCAGCTAATAAGAATATCAAGAGGATTGTATAGAAGATGGTAGTCACTTATAAGGACTGGCATGAAATGCTACCGTTTGCCTTGCATGGGTACCGTACGTCAATCAGAACATCCACTGGGGCAAAACCGTATCAACTTGTGTATGGAATGGAGGCAGTCCTACTTGTTGAAGTTGAATTACCTTCCCTGCGGGTACTGATGGATGTTTGGCTGCAATTTGTCATGGGCAGCAATATCAGAAAAGAATGAAGAAGGCCTTCGATCAGAAGGTCAGGCTCCGAGAGTACCAAGTAGGAGAGCTTGTGCTAAAAATACTCTTTCCTCCTCATACAGACCACAGGGGCAAATGGACTCCGAACTATGAAGGACCATTCGTAGTAAAGAAAGTTTTCTTTGGTGGAGCACTGATGCTCAGCACTATGGATGGTGAAGACTTCCCGTCCCCTGTGAATTCAGATGCAGTTAAAAAATACTTCGCATAAAAATGACCCGCTGGACATAAAAACAGAATGTAAGTCCAGGCAAAAATAGGGCATCCCGGCGAGTCAAAAACAGAATAAAAGACTCGGGCAAAAATAAGGGAAATAAATAAAAAAATGTACACCCGCTGAGTTGAAAAGCCGCATTGGACAACTCAGGCAAAAATGGGTATCCCGATGGACTGAAAACCCGAAAGGGCGATCCATGCAAAATAAGGGAATAAGCGAACAACTGTACTCTGAATTCATCTGTATCACTTACAACTTGGTAAGCTTCGAAAGGATCAAGCTTCTTTCAGAATCAGTCTTCTTCAGAAAGCAAGACGAGAAGAATGTCAAATGTCATACGAGTCATAGCGAAAGGGAAGCTTCTTAAAGCGTCATCAACATTGCCAATACCTTTTATTTCTCAATTTGTAACAATCTCCTCATTTGAGGGGATTTGTTTCTTTGACTGTATCTTGCCGATTCAGGGCACATGAATTAATGAAATCAGATTTTCAGTCATGTTTCGTCTCGTACATTTTATTTTCATTTGCAAGAAGGTCTGATGTCTTTAAGATACTGATTGCATAAATACAAATGCTTCTCTTCTAAAAAATGCGTGCTTACAGGAAATATACTTGCTCTTAGGATCGCCTAAACTCCTATGATGGAATCCGGTAAGGGATACCTCAGGATTACTTGTGCGTTTCTCTGACTTTTCAGGATTGCAGGTATTCAAAGCACAGCATGAGGCATGAAAGCTTCATCCCAGCAAGCTGGCAAATCATTATCCACTCAGTCTTAGCCCCGGAGGTGCTTTCTCCCCAGCTGAGTTGCCATTTGTTATTTCCTCCTCAATCAAGTACAGAAGCTAGGGAACCATCTCCCCACAAAGTTTCAGCCTCTATCCAGAAAAGCAACGTCTGAAGATCTCACAACAGAGTGAAGAAAGCTTCTACAGACCCCAGCTGGGTCCCTCGTTACCAAGATAGGTCCATCAGTGACCTATTTTCCCCAAGCAGAGTCATATATGTCAGATCTACCAATGATCTCATCCCTAGCTGGGATGTCCACTTCAAGCAGATCAACCATAGATTGTCGCAGCAACGGGATCCGTACCCCGGATCGGTACCTTTGCATAATCATGGCATTCGCATCATATTCTCCCCGCAAAGCGTAGCATCCCGTATAATACGGAGCATTACGGCAAAAATCAAACATAGTGCACAATCATAAGCCATGTTCTGAATCAAGCACTTGTGAATACTGACAATCCGTCAGCAATATACAGAAAATTCCCGAATTCATCGGCAGAAAGCCAAGGCATTTCCCTTAAAGATACAGATACTTCCTGACACCCGTCCGTGTCATATCTCCAGTTGAAAGCCAAAGCGTCCTCTTTGCACTCACAGATACATATATCTATACAGATCCCCTGACACCCGTCCGTGTCACCTTCCCCAATATAGTTACCTAAACACTTTGACATCATATACTTGTGTATAATACACTTTTTGGCACCCGTCCGTGTCATGCTCTCCCCAGCAAGTTAAACACTCACCTATACACCACTCATACTTATTACTCCTGCTTCACCCGTACAGATACCCGTCCATATCTTTCATACACTGCTTATATCCCTTCAGATTCGACACTCGTTCGTGTTCTTTGTTAACCGGTTGATACTCGTCCGTATCATCATCTCAGAACATGCGTCAAGCGTTTGTCTCTACCTGATACTCGTCTGTATCATAGTCTTAAGGATGCTCGTCTGCATCTTTAATCCATACACGTGTCAAACACTTATGTCTTCTTGAATTTAGACACTCGTCTGTGCCCACTATTCCCCAGAAGAGTCCCCTCAGAATCAACACTCGTCCGTGTTCTTTGTTAACCAGTTGGTACTCGTCCGTATCATCATCTCTGAACATGTGTCGGCATTCGTTTCTACCTGATACCCGTCCGTATCATAGTCCTAAGGATGCTCGTCCGCATCTTTAGTCTATACACAATACCCAAACACTGATACCTCTCGTTCCTTGGATATAGACACTCGTCCGTGTTTACTTGTCCCAACAAATCCCGGTGAACTATTTCTTTTCTATCTGACATTCGTCCTATGTCATGATACTTTCGGCATCCGTACCCTGCCAGGTGATCGTCCTTCACCTTTGGATGACCGTCCCTCATCCTTTCCCCAGTGAAGTCTCTATTCATTAGAACCCCTTTTCTATCCGACATTCGTCCTATGTCGTGATATTTAGCAGCCGTCCCCTGCTAGGTGATCGTCCTTCACCTCCTGATGATCGTCCTTCATCATTTTATCCGATGGCCGTCCCCATCGTTGATCTTGTTATCTGACATTCATCCTATGTCATGATACCTTCAGAGCAGCCGCACCCTGCTAGGTGATCGTACTTCACCTCTTGATGATTGTCCTTCATCATGCTTATCCGATGGCCGTCCCCATCGTCGACTTTTTATCCGTCATTCGTCCTATGTCGCGATACTTTTGGCAACCGTACCTTGCCCGGTGATCGTCCTTCACCTTAGATGACCGTCCCTCATCTTATCCCCAACAGAGAAGCCGTCCCCTGCTAGGTGATTGTCCTTCACCTCTGGTGACCGTACCTCATCATTTATTTCATTCACCTATAATTCCCAGATAATTTTACTTGATGGCCGTCCCCATCACAATCTCTTATATCCCCAGCATGTCGGTCGTCCCCGTCATTGCTCCTTCCCCAGCAGTCGTCCTCTGCTCGACGGTCGTCCTCCGTCGCCCGCACTTTATAATATACTTTATTTTACCTTTACAATCTATATCCCTTTTCTTCTTCATTCTGTGAGTGCAAATTTTGGACTGTCTTTGGTATTCAACCACGAGTTATCTTGTTTGCCTGTTAAGCCGTTGCTTACATCCTGCACAGCTAACTCATGCTTGAATAGGGGCAGCTGTAAACACCCCAAATTTTCCCTCACCTATTCACACCATGGCTTGTGATCTTTTCATATGCATGAGTTCAATCATAGCATCTCATATTGCATATTTGCTTCACTGCATTGGTTCAAAGTCATCTGCATCTAGGGTTTGTGATCTGAGCAATCCAAGAGCCATTTGGGCCACTCCAAAGGTCTTCAATCACTTCAAATGGGTCCATGTATGTTCAACCATCATATTATATCCTCTCAAAGTCAAAGAAGTCAAAGAATCACAAGAACTGAGGATGGCATGGAAGCAGAGCCAGGTTTAACTGCACAGATGACCTAGAATTAGGGTTTTGGTTTCAAAGGCCATAACTCCAAATTTTTTGGTCATTCTTGTTTCTTTTGGTCTCTATATGGTATAGGGATCATGCATATCAATTTTCATGAAGAAATTCAATGGGGAAGGCATCTAATCAAGAGTTGACTTCTTGAGCAAGTCAGTGCAAAATCAGGGCATCTGAGGCCCCCAATGACCCAACCAAGGGGTGTTCTTCATCATTTTGATTGTGTATGATCCTTATTTGATCATAGAAGATGTTGGAAGTTCACAAAATTGAAGAATTTCAAGCCATTTGCAAAGTTGACTTTTTGGGAAAATGACTTGTAATGGAAACTTGCCATTTTGGGAAACTTTTTCAACCCTTTCTTTTTGATTCAAAAATGCTTCAAATGGGAAAACTTTGGTCATGAAAGTTGTAGAATGTATCATTCCCTTTTCAAAAAGTACAAGAACTCATTCTAATTCATTTTGGATCAAAAGTTATGGCTTGTCAAAGTTGGGAAAAATCACATAATTTGAAGTTTTCTACCAAAGAGGCAAAGTTGCAAAATCACTTGCCAAGGCAAATTGAGACCTCAAAGTGACTTCTAAGCTTTACACAAACATAAATCAAGGCCTAAAATTCAGAATGCACCAAGAGTTTGTCCATTTTCATGACTTATGGATCAAGAAACTTCAAAAGGGCAAAAGTGGGACAAAGTTGCAAAACATCCTTCAAACCCTAATCCATTTGCTGACTGGTTCCAAAATTGATCCCATGGCCCTCCTCATTTCTTGCTGCGCAGGACACCCCTCTTGTCCTTGTCTAACTATTGGCCCATACCTCTCTTACACAAAGCTTGACTTTTTTGCAAAAGACCCATACCAATCACAATAGGGCACAACCACTCCACAGACCTATCCATGAGTGATAAGTGGACCAAAGGCAAGCCATAACACACAACAACTCATGCTGAAACACACTCCAAGCCATAGTTATCAAAAATCCTCCAACTTGCAAAACCATTCGAATCTCTCAGTTCACTCAACCATTCCTAAAACCAACTTCACCATTGATCTCAAAATGACTCACTGATCACAAACCATCCATCAAAACAGCCAAGAGCCTCACATAAACCAAATACGATTTCTTGCCCTCTCTGAACAGAACTCAATCAATCTCACAAACTAGCCAAAATAAACTCCAGATAAGCTTTGCAAACACTTGAGGAAGGTCAGTAGAGTTGATTGGAAGCAAGGAACTGGTCCAGAAGCTCTTGGGTTGAAAGCTTCGATTCAGGTAGCCATTGAAATTCATTTTTCCAGAAGCTCTATTTTAAGTTGTTAAATGGTTAAGTTTGATTCCCTGAGTTCAATGAACCTTTTATTTTTGAAAATGATGAAGAAATGAGTGTGTATGATCTGACTGAAATTTCTGCCATTTTTGAACTTTGCTTCGAATCTTGTTAATGGTGAGGAATAAATTCCATTTGAGGGCAGGGATGAGCTTAGGGAAGTGAGAGGAAGTGATCTGGAGCTTTAGAGCTCCAGAAATGACCTAGGGAGTGAGTTTGAGTTTTTCAGGGAAGGGGGTCACCGGAGAAGACGACCGGAGCTCGTCTCCGGTGACCTGAAAATAATTAGGGTTAATTAATTAGGGTTAGCCAGGTTTGAATGTGGACCCTTGATTCAGTGGACTTTGGTTGACTTGCGCGCAAACGTGTGGCCAGGATCTCATCACTTAGCCCTAATCCTCAATCAATTAAATAAATCCAGTTTAATTAATTTTAAAACAGAAATTAGCCAGGTTTGAATTTCAACCCTCAGATCACGCGCCAAGTCAATTCCCGCGCCCTAGGTTCAAATCCCAGCCACTGGATCTGTTGACTTTCCATTTAATTCATTGTAATTTCATTTTTCTTGCATTTCCTTTCTCATTTTATTAAAAATAGTAAAACAAATCACAAAAATCTCATTTTTTGCATGCTGACTTAGAATATTTTTCTCATTCCAAAAATATTTTTATTTTTATTTTTTGCATTAAAAATTATTTTTAAATCATTTAAAAGTTTATTTTTAATTAGTTAATGAAAATTAATTAATTAAAAATACTTTTAGGTATTTAAAAAATCACAAAAAAATTCACATAGCATTTAGAAACATTGTCCAACTCTCAAACCAAATTTCTTTTTTGTTCTTAATGCCTTTTGATCATTTTCATTGGATTTAATTTCATTTTTAGGCAATATTTTGTTTCAAACTTCAAAAATTCATTTCTGCCTAACCTTTGAGAGTTGGATCATGATTCTTTTTGCATTGCATCTTGTATAGCATGTAGTTTATAGGATAAATTTGGTTTGATTTGATCTTGTATTTTAAATTGGTTTAGGATTTTTCTTGTCAAGGTACCTCAAAACCCTAGCAATCTTAGGAAATTCATAACTCTCACTAAGTTAAGAGTTGGATCCCCTCCTTTGGGCAGTGAGTTTGTATAGGTTTAGGGTTCCTTTGATTGCATTTTCAAATTTTTATCATGCCATTTGCTTCTGGTTTTGGATTTTGCTTTGTGTGTTGATCATAAACCCTAATTTATGCCTTCCCTTGCATCCATCTCCCATTTGCTTGCATACCATGACTTGCCATGACATTTTGTGCATCCATTTGATTCATTATACATATTAAGACATATTAGAATCATGATTGGTCATTTCATCTTTCATTTGCCATGTTTTATGTCCATTGCATCTCATAACTTTTCATGAACATTCATGGTTCAATGCATGCTTTATTTGCATCCTTATGCTTGAATGATCATTCTCATCTCATGTCATGTGTTTGCATCATCTCTTAGAATCCTCAACATCTTGTTTATGCTTCTGGTTTTGGTTTGCATCATCACATTTCATCTCATTTGCATTGCATTTCATTTCTTTTTGCTAACATTTCAGGTGGTAAGTTGTTTGAGAAGTGAATTTGCCTTTACTTCTCATAATCTCTTTTCATCTCTTTCATGCATAATTGCTGAATTTTTGTATGTGTATTGGATTGAGCTTGCTCATTCTTGTTCTCTTACTTTCTTTCTTCAAGCAACTTGTCTTCTTAAGTGAAGCAAGTTGTTTTGCTTCTCCTTTCTTCTCATTATTTCATCTTGTTCCTCCTTGGTGGCCTTTGAAGATCTCTTTCTTTCTTAAGCCTCATGAACCCTAGGTATAACCAAGCATGATAACATTTAGGATTTGATTAGTCCCCCACTTAGCTTTTACCTTTGTTTCATTGAGTCTTCTCTTCTCACCTCATAATCAAGGACTAAACCCTAAAGGCTTTAAGGCTTTGTGATTAAGCTTATGCATGCATCCTTCTATTAGGATGGAGTGTATAACTTTAATCCTAAGTGTTAAACCCTTAATGTGTTTAAATCCTTTAATTAATTCACTTAATAATCATCAAGACATCAAGCTTGTAACTTGGGCCTTGCATTAGGGTTCTAATTCTTCCTTAATTGGTTAAGAAGGACTAACCCTAATGTTAATGGACAAGTCCCCCTCAAGTTGTCTTACAAATCATAAAATCCACTTCTTAATTCTATCATCAACTAAAATCCACTTAATAAAGGCTTTGTTTTGTCATGAGGTTAATCCCTAATCATGGATTAAGTTGAGGAGTCTTCCTCAGCCCAAATGTTCTCATCTATTATCCTTCTATTAGGATGGTGTAATGAGTCCATTAAATCCTTGATTATGGCTTAATCTCATTACTCAACATTAAAAAAAAGCACCAAAAAAGTCTAAATAATCACAAGTAGGTTAATGATCTTAATCCTACATCAGGATGATTAAGTGTGAGATGCTGACTTCACACTTAAGGTATTCTCATAACCCCTAATTAGAGGGAGGATGTGATGAGTTTACTAACCCTTGGTTTAGGCTTAAGCTCATTAACTTATGAAAAACTTCAAAAATCCATAAAAGACTGAAAACACAAAAACAAACAATAATCGTCTCCTTCGGGATTCTTTTCTCACCTCATTCACTCACAAACGTGAGCTCGCTTCTTCCGTCTAATACAAGACAGTTTGCACCTGAGCCAGACAGGTCATACACTTGAGCATAGACAAGTAAGCAGTGCATCAGTCAATTTATCTTTCAGTCTCTTTGAGTCGAACTACGGTGTTCTGACTTCCTCGTTGCACGAGAGGATATGTAGGCATAACTTAACAGTTATCGAACAAAAGTCTCTGTATATTCCCCCTTCTTCCAGTTTCATTCTTTTAAGCCTCATGATCTTGAGCATTTCATTCTTATTCTCACACTGACACTTCACTTATACACCTCACTTTTCTTCTTACACTGACACTTGCATTCTTTCCAGCTTTGATACACAAATTGCACTGACACTACCCCTTTAAAACACAAATCTTTTAAGCATGGATCCCGTCGAGTACGGCGGACAATCTGGGTGCTAATACCTTCCCAGGTTGTAACCAACCCCCTTTCTCAGTCTCTCTGGTTCGCAACCGTCTTATCCATATCTTTTCTTAGGTTTATGCAGCATTACCTTTCCTTCGGGATAAAAATGCCTAGCTGGCGACTCTATTCATTTCCTTTCTCCTTTCGCCGACCGTTCGCGTCTGTACCCCTTCTGACCAGAGGTGTCATTTGGTGGGAGCGACAACCCAGGGTTTCTAACTTATTTGATTACAGGCAATATAGTTGGTCAACGTGTTCACCGATATCCGACTAAAAGAAACCGAGTAAGGATGGCTGAACGAATGCAGACAGATCTCAACGAGCTCCGACAGAGGATGGATCAGTTCATGGAGATGATGACTGGCATGGCCCAGAACTAGGAGCGTCTCTGGTTGATGGTTGAGCAACCTCATGGGAATGTTAATACGGGAATACCGGCTGAGAATGTGGATTCTAACGATGCCCGTAATGGAGAACCTAATCCAAATAGGACCACAGCACGTAATGCAGGTTTAGAAGACAATCAAGAGGACCAGTTCACTCTACTGGATGCTGATATGGGTAACATGAATGAGATCAACAATCGCAGGTATGAAGAGCTGTCAGAGAAAATCAAGGCCATGGAATGTCAAAATTCCTTGGGCATCGATGTAACTAGTCTCGGGTTAGTACCAGGAGTCAGAATCCCTCCCAAGTTCAAGGCACCATTGTTTGATAAGTACAACGGCAGCACGTGTCCTAGGACTCACATTCATGCGTACTTTGGAAGAATCTCGGCTCACACTGATGACGAGAGACTTTGGATGCATTTCTTCCAAGACAGTTTATCTGGAGCTTCGTTGAGCTGGTACATGAAGCTGAGTCGGGTCTCTATTCGAAGCTGGAAAGATCTAGCTGAGGCATTCCTCAAGCAGTATCAATACAACATTGATATGGCTCCGAATCCCACTCAGTTGCAGAACTTGTCTCAAGGACCTAAGGAGAGTTTTAAGCAGTATGCCCAGAGGTGGCGTGAGCTGGCCGCACAGGTTCAACCTCCATTGCTGGATCGGGAAATGGCCGACATGTTTATGGGCACCTTGCAAGGTGTTTACTTGGATCGTCTGGCCGCCTGCCCATCCATTGGTTTTTCTGATATCGTCATTGCTGGAGAAAGAATAGATAATTTTCTGAAATTGGGAAAGATCCAGGATGCAAGCAGTGCTAGTTTTTCTGGTGTGAGAAAGCCTTTTGGCAACGGCCAAAGAAGAAGAGAAGGCGAGACGAATGCTGTGTATAGAGGCCGAGACAGAGGTTATTCTCAGGGTTACCACCAAGCAGCTGCGGTGACTATTACTCCACAGGTTCAACAACAACGACCACAGGGTCAGCAACAATAGGTACAGAGACCGTTTCAAGAAAGAACGAGAGCGAGAAACCGCAGACTCGACCCCGTCCCATGCCCATATGCTGTATTGCTCCCAGAGCTGCTAAAGTTGAACCTGGTTGAGCTTCGTACCATGAGACCTCCTGCTCCTGACAATCTACCTCCGAATTTTGATGCTAATGCCAGGTGCGAATTCCATTCAGGTGCCCAGGGGCATAGTATTGAGAAATGTTGGGCTTTTCAGAACAAGGTACAGGACCTAGTTGACTCCAAGGCGATCAATTTCGCTCCTCTCCCAAATGTACTCCAGAATCCGATGCCTAGTCATAATGGAACCGGTGTCACGGTTATTCTACCAGATGGTTCACGTTAAGCTGAAGTCTTCGAGTTGATCACCCAGGACGCCAGGGTATTCATGAAGCAAATAAAGCCAACAGTATTCAAATACTCTCAGTGATGGCATTTATGTGTTTGCCTTTCTTCATTGTTCATTTTCATCCCTATTGAGGGGAACTACATCGCTCTGATTCTTCATCGGTTATCAGTCAATGGAGATACGTAGGCAGAAGATCGTCAGGTCTTTCCGAGCAACCTTATGGGGCAACTTTACTCCCCAGCTTCACCCTTTCCTTCAGACGTCTCGTGTCAGAGTCAGAATAGCTAGAAGAGGTATGACTGCCATGGTTAGGTATACAACTGCATATTGAAGATTAAAGAGCTATTGATCACTGAAAGTATCCAAGACTGACAAGTCCAGACGGAGCCAAGCCTCCTCAACTACGGCAATATTCAGTTTCTTTACGGCATTTCTATTTGTAGTTTCTTTTAGATGCTAAACATTTGTCTACATGTATGAAATTTGTTTGCTTTTGAATGTTAGCAATAATAAAACTCACATGTTTTTATTGAAGTAAATTCATTTGCATTCCCTTATAATTTTGCATATGTACATCGCAATACCAATTGTCATGCTTAAATTCTATGAGGGAGAATGACGAAACAAAAACGCAAAATCTCTAATTGTGTGCTCTCAAGTAAGACCCTGTTGACGATGTACATGCATTGTTTCAAATCCTAAACACTGGAGATATAAGGAAGATAGACCCTTGCTAACCCCTTCGAGCCTTGAAGTAGGAGTTTCTTTTCACATTAAAAAAAAACCCTCACATGCAACCCAGAGGCAGGGTAGATGTCAGCTAGTCGGACCAAGCGTTCAGGCTTTCATAAAGGAGTGTATTTGAAGATCCGTTGCATTCTACTATGCTAATCAAGAGGTCCAAAGACCCGAAACCACAATGGTTATCCAAGTCAAAAGGTCCAAAGATTGAAAACCACAATGGTTATCCTTCATCGACCAAAGAATGAGGCAGTCACAACCCTCGCGAAGCAATCAAGACAAATAATGTCACGCGACTTGTTCAAAGTGCAAAAAAGAAAAAGAAAAGAAAAGGCCCGCTAAGTCGAAACTTGAAAACAAGCGACTTAGGAAAAAGTTAGGGCATCCCGCTGGACTCCACAATCAAAGATTCACAAGAATCAGTCCAGGCAAAAGTTAGGGATAAGCAAAATAACGCAAAAGCGAAAGACAAAAAGGATTACATAAGAAAGATCCTCAAATAAGAACAAAGCCGTGTGACACAGACACAAAAGATAGAGGAGTGACTGACTCTCAACAATGACCTGATTGGTGTTTGAACTAATAGCAGCAATGGCTCCTCAACCGATGCGAAACCTTTATGAAAGATGAATGCTTGTGAAAACTAGCTGAATGTAGGAATGGAGAACATCACGAAGAGTGGGTGGGCACAAATAAACTTCGAGCCTATATCCTTTGTTTCTATAACCGTGAACCAGGCCACGATACAACCCTTAAAAGTCCTAACTGAAACAGGGTTAATTTGAGTGCGTACTACCACGAGACCGTGTTCCTGACTCCTATGAGTTATGCTAAAAGACATTTGTTGGTATTGCATGTACATACTTTCATTCAAAAAAATAATGTCGTGTCTTAACCAGTGATTCACTCACGAAGGTTGGCGATCCATTTTCAAAACTTTGAGATTTACATGTGCGTTGCATTAGAATTTTCATTCTAAGAATAAACATTTCTCGCTTGCATACATTTGTTTAGCATCATGAATGGTTCACATGCGGAAATTCAATCCAGAAGCTTAAGCTTGCCAAGTTGAGAAGTTTAAGACTCCTGAAAGACTGTCACGTCGAGGTGCACTTTTCTGAGAAAGCTTCATTGAGCAAGGACTTTCCTAATTAGTCGCATTAAGAGCTAGCTAATCCGAGGCAGTTAAGTCAAGCAATCTCTTCAAATTTCAGTCAAACTGGGGCAATCACCTCGAGATTCAGATCTCTCCAAGAGCGAATATTAGTCAGTCAAGTGCAAAGCTGTTCAAGTACTCATACTGGGGCAGGCCATCCCCATAGTACGAGAGTTCATTCTTTCCCGAAGACAGACGATCGGAAGCACTTACCCGGAGTTTAGAATACCGTGGTCACTTGTCAAGCCAACTATCTCGTTCAGCACTTCTAACAGATACAAACTCATTCGCATTGGCAATGGTTACCTCCCCAGAAAGGTTGTTACGCTAGTCCATGCAGTCGTTATGATACCTAAGAGTTTAAAGACGCCAAGTCTTTTGTAAAATCCTCTTGAGGTAAAATCCATACGGAAGCAACTGATCGCCAGTACGAGACAACCTGAAATCTTCCCTCCTCAGCAGGACGTGTCTCGGTGTTGTCTTCACCAACAAGCCAATAGAAGTTATCCCCATTAAAGTCATCATTTTTTTCTTCAGATGTTTTCCTTGATCTCGCCTCCTCAACAGATCCAAGGCAATTCCTATTCCCCTAGAAGATTTCAGATAAATCATTCTCTTCCCCAGCAGATCCATAAGAATGGATAATCCCCAATAGTCGAGGTATCCTCAGGCACGGCCCTCAAATCTAAAAGTCCAATTTATTTTTGGCAAAGGTGGTAATTTGGGACAAATGAATTATTCACGCTCTTCTCCAACAGATATGTTATCCCCACAGGACTTCTTGGGATCAAATACGCAATCATTGGGTTTTCCCACAGAGTTAGCAGGGACTTATTACTTTCGCGTCAGGAATTTCTTTCACATTCACACCAGTTCATTAACAATACTCAAGACATAATGTCCCCAGTGTCATGGGGCAACATGCCGTGCAATTCAACATATGCAAAAGTCCAGCCGCAGACTGGCCAAAGTCCATCTTCGGGTGGCAAATTTCAAAAGTCCCCCGCAGTGGGCAAAAGCCTCCCGTAGTGAGCAAAAGTCTCCCGTAGTGAGCAAAAGTCCACCCGCAGTGTGGCAAATCTCTAAAGTCCCCCGCAGTGGGCAAAAGCCTCCCGTAGTGAGCAAAAGTCTCCCGTAGTGAGCAAAAGTCCACCCGCAGTGTGGAAAATCTCTAAAGTCCCCCGCAGTGGGCAAAAGCCTCCCGTAGTGAGCAAAAGTCTCCCGTAGTGAGCAAAACTCCACCCGCAGTGTGGCAAGTTTCTAAAGTCTCCCCTAGTGAGCAAAAGTCTCCCGTAGTGAGCAGTAACCCTGTAGTATGGCAAGAAATAGAAGGTCACTCGCAGTGTGGCAAATCATCCAGAAGTCCACCCGCAGCGTGGCAGATCGTATCGTGAAGTCCAACCGTAGATTGGCAAAAGTCCATCCTCAGGGTGGCAAAGTATATTAAAATTCTATCGCAAGCTGATCAAAGTCCACCCACAGCGTGGCAAGTCGTTATTCATCTAACTCCATCCAATAATACACCATTAAGGCATTGTTACAGCCTATCAAAGTCCACCCACAGCGTGGCAAGTCGTTATTCGTCTAACTCCATCCAATAATATACCATTAAGGCATTGTTACAGCCTATCAAAGTTCACCCGCAGCGTGGCAAGTCAGTAGCCATCTGACAACACCCAAGAGGCATCCCCTGTTCGTTATTCTTCATCTCATAATTATATCCAAGCAGAGTTGATTCGGTTGAGTTTATCTCCCTTTTCTGCTGCCACAGAGCGCAAATTTTCTGGTTGTTTCTAGTATTCAATCCCTGCATACTTCAAACGTCTGAAAGCAACTGCTATCATCCATTCAAGTCTATAGTGATTGAATAGGGGCAGCTGTAACACCCCAAAATTTGCCCTCATTATTTATAACCATTAACTGGCTTTTGTTTCACATCCAGCTGCATTTTTTTATTTTCATCGGTTCCTAAGATATATGATCCCAAATTACTATGGATTGGGTTTTCCTATTTCCTTGGAGTTTTCTTTCATTCATGCCAAAGCAAGAGGTTGGGTTATGTTCATCCTAACCTCCACATCAAGGATTTATCAAGTACTTGTCCCAGGGATTTACAAGAGACAGTAAGTGATTAAGGTTTTATCAAGGTTTACTCGAGAATAACCAGGAGTTACGATTGGGTTGGATTTCGACATTTGCAAACTGTTTATTCATTTAGTACATATTTCAAGAAGGTTTAAGGGTTTCTTGTTCATGTTTGAGCTCATGGACGTTTTCATTAATTAAGGATCATGTTATCACATTAAATGGTTCTCCAAGACATTATTATCAGGTTATCTGAGATAGTTTCGTGGCCAAAGATTTATTATACTCAAGACATCGTTACGCTTTCGAGTCTTTATTTGTGATACAAATCATTTGTGGTCGAAATGGTGAAGTCAAGATTGTCATGAAGAATGCAGTTTGGTTTTCATGGGCGAACAAGAATTTTGGTGACGTGCTCATTCAAGTGTTCAGTTGATATTTCTGAGTCCAATCTTCAAATGTCTATTTCCGTATCAATTTCATTCAATAAACCATGTTATTTTTCTATCCATATTTCAATCCAATAACCAAATAACCAATACATTACACTTCTCCAAAACTCATAGAAATTCTAATTCATTTCTTTAAAATCAAAGTCCACAATTATAGATTTGTTGAATCCATTATCTAAGTTCATCCCAAAATTTGTCAATGTCATCTCTTCATCCCTTCTTCGACTTAACCACAAATTCAAGCATTATTTCCATTGATTCTAAGTCCATTTTTATCAATTATGAAAGTTGTCTTTTATACTCCAAGGTCTTTGTTGTTTTTGTCCTTTTTTTGTTTGTTTTATCATTATTACCATTGAATTCACATATTATGTCCATATTTTTGGTCCATCCAATTCTAAGCCCATACAATAATTTTGAAATAAGTTTTTGGTGTAACAAATCCTAAAACTAACAAACTTGTATCAGAAATTAAGTTGGAAGGCAGAAAATCAAATTTGAAAAGGAAAAAAACTCTTTATCTATTCATTCAATCTTCAAACCCTCCCCAATATTTTCACAACAAAATAGTGACAAAACTTCACCCAAAAAAAAAAAGAAAAAAAAGGGGGTCGTTCTTCATTTTACAACTCAAAAACCAGAGGATTACATAAGGAGGAAAATCTATCCAATTACAGTAAAACAAAAAAACAGAACCAAAAAAATACTTTATGCATCATCATCTTTGAGAATCTTCAATAATCCGTTGCATCGGCGATCAACACCTGCTGCAGAGATGTCAAGAATTCAGCACTTTTTACTCCACAATAATTCAATCACGCCGAAGGAGAAGAAGAAGCAAAGTCGATAATGTAACGGACCGAAAGAAAGGGATTGAGAAATGGTACCTGAAGATCTATGCCGTCATTTATTCGTCTTCGTGGTGCAATCACGACGGAAGAATCACTGCAGTTACCGCATAACATAGCATCGAAAACCCGCTGCAATCTCAACCCCCAATCTCCCATTCATCATCCACCTTCACCGACCGCAAGCTACCCTTTCTTCACTTTCAAGTGTGTAGAGTCGAAAACATGTCGCTAGCACCGTCATTATATTCGCGACATCATCGTCATCACGGATAAACACACAACCTGCAAAAAAAAAACACCAATGATTCATCAATATATTCAACAAAGATCACTAACTGTCAGTTCTAGTCCTAATTATCCTAATGGTCAAACAACACAAATAACAACTAGCATGCCAAAACTTCTATCAGCGATAAATCGTCAGCAGCAGTTTTACAACGTAACTTTTGTCAAAAAAAAAATGAACATCACAATTTAACACGTAGCAAGTTGCAAAAGAGGTACATCCAAGAAAAACTAACACAAGAGCAAGTTGTAGTTTGTCAGTGCATCAAATAAAGAGGAACCAATTTGCAGCTACGAGTAAGTATAAAAGGATCAAGCTAAGACCATCTGTCACCAACTAACTTCAACTTCCATAACAGAATTTCCCTATCTTCCAATAATCATAACAGAATTCCTAACTGTTTTTATAACCTCTAACTAACTTCATAATAGCAAAACAGAATGCCTAACTGATTTATGGAAAAGTCTCAACTGGTTTGAAGAGGAGGATCACCTCTATAAGAGAGCCATCGACCTGTTGTTGAAAGGGGCTTGATTACTCTTCACTTTTTTCACCAAGACTCTTACTCATTCACTCGCCATTGTTCTTCCAGTTTCAACCATCTCCTCCATTACCCATCTTCTCTTCTCCATTAAACCTTCCTTCTTTTTGTTTTCATCATCTTCTTCACAATTTTCCTCTCTTTTCAATTCAGCCTTCAACCAATTTCCAACACCAATCCTTCAAACTCCTCTGCATATTTACTAGCCCCAATCGGAATCCAAAAGCCTTCATCCATCTTCTCCAATATCCAATGGAACAAACCTTCATCATCATTGATATAACAAGCTGCATTAATCTTTCGAATCTTCTCATAGCCCTGCATCCATAACAGAAACGAAATTGAAAGAAGAGGAAATTATCAGGATTCGTAACACCGAGTCAGAGCGAGTGCAATACAACTCAGCAAGGATTCAACAACAACAACACTGAGAAACGAATTCAAGCGGTGTTTTGACAAGAAAGTTACCCGAAGCATTCCTCACCATCGCCGCTGTTTTCGTCTCATCACGATCACCATCATCATCTTCCGTCGTCGTCTTTTATTTCTCCTATCGCCACCGCATTAATCCGTTCGATTCCGGTTGAAGGTACGGTTTCGAAGTTCTTTCGTTCATCTCATTCAAGAACGATTCAGTCTATAGGCTTAGTTTTCTTTGATTTAGAGATTTGAGGTGAGGAGAAGACGAAAGAAGAAACGCCGGCGGCGCTTTGGGGAGGAGGATTAGGGTTTTGGGGAAGAAAGGGGAACATGAAGCAAGAAGGGTTAGTGGTTTGAGTTTGATGACCGGGAATGGTAGACCGGCGGCGGCGGGATTAGGTTTCTTGGGTGAAGAAGATGGAGGGATGAGGGTGTGCCGGCGAGAAAGAAGAAGAGTCTAGGGTTTTTTGTGTTTTCAGATTTTTGCTCTTTATATTGTTTTAATTAAAATATAAAGGTTATGTTATGATAGAAATTAAGAATAATCAAAGAAAATTAAGCTCATAAAATCTTGGGAAATCACCGTAGCATCTAAATAAGAAGATAAGGATTAGGTTGGGCGGTCCACTCCGGCGGTGACACTTGTCATCGTCCGGTAGGACCACCATATTTTGTTCAGGCGTGCGCCACCCCACTGTAAATAATCATACACTCTCAGGCCACCTACGCAGATGGGCCTAAATAATTGCTTTTCGCACCCCCATAATCCAAGCCCATATGTTTATTAACTGAAAATAATTACTGTTCTCACCCCCCTCCAATTTCTCTTCTCTTTTAATTTCTATTTTTTACACTTGTTCAATTTAAATACACAAAAAAATATTAAAAAATATAAGAAAAATCTCATAAAATTAGGATAGAATATTAAGGCAATTTAGAAGCATTCTCAATTTTTAGTTTCTGAATTTTTTGCATTTTCCAATTTAATTTCGATTTTTTCATTTTTATTGATTCACATTAAATTCCTTCATAAATACATAAATTTGTATAATTTATTTCTACCACTTCCTGTAACATTTTGTGCCCATTCTTCTTGCCATGATTAAAGAACAAATAGAAGTACCTAGAATATTTTTTGTGTAATTTTTAGGGCATTTTTTCTACTATTGTGGTAGTGTGATTCGTACAAAATCGTGATTAAACTTTAGTTAGATATAGGTGACCATTTACCATAGTTAAGTTTAGAATTTTTAAGAGATTTTTTAACATAGTGTTATAATCAGGTTAGAGACCTTAGGAAATTAATTTCATATTTTCCCCATGACTTTTGATATTTTTGTCATTTTAATTCACTTCCATCACATTATGCATATTCATGGTTCATATCATTCACTAACTATTTGTTTTTTGTGCAAGGTATTTTTCAAGGTTCGGCTTATGGACTTGGATATTATTTTATGCCTCGATTATACTCTTGTGATTTGTGCTTCGTGATGTAATATCTTAGAACTTGTACGTTTGTATAGCTTCTTTAATTAGGTTAGAAAAGATAAAATGAATCGTTAGAAAACAAAATCTCAAAAAATGAAATAAATAAAAGGCTCGATCCAACGTCGAGTATACTTTCAAATAAACAAGTAAAAATGCATGTGACTTTAGGGTTCCTCGATTACCATCTTTCCACTCCATTCAACCAAAAGCAAGCCTTGTATGTTTCACACCATAAGTCGTGCGTCTTAGCACCACGCAATCGACCCACCCGATCCATCGTGTTATCCCATTTATGTTTCATTCACGTTTTCTTCCCACCATGACTTAGGAGGACCATATTGTTCATTATTGCCTTTTATGTTATCATGTCTAGTTCTAGTATCTCTTAGGTAGATTTAATTTCAAACCTCACTAACCATAGGTCATCCATGAATTCAACTAACTTAGGGTAAGTCTAGTTTCCCTTAGAAGTTTTTCCTTTTATAACTTGAGTCTCACTTCTCATCTTAAAATAAAATCAAAAACACGTAATAAAGGAAAAGGTGTACAATGAACCATGAGCCTTAAGCTATACGGGAAATGACTAGTGGAGGTCTCCTTCACTCTTCTAGGATGCTTTACAAACGTTCCATTGGGGGCGATCTTGGAAAGTATTCGCTCCTGTGTCATAGTCTTTAGTGTTGTACATTCAATAAACACAAATTCAAAACACTTCTTATAAAAGACAATAAACCAAGAAGTCACGTCTTCTCATCTCATCTCATACTCTTTGTGGACGAGCATGACTTGTCTCGACAATTCAAACAGCGATACGGTAAACACCCTCGAGTCAGAGCCGGTAATACCTGAGCTAGAGCTATGGCAACGTCATCCTAAAAATCACAAACGAGTGTAAGCCTTAGTTAGACGAACTACGGCGTCTCTGATCCTCATTTATCCCGATGAGGTACGTAGGCAGTGGGGTAGGGCCCATTCGAGCACAATCTTTATTTTCCCTACATTTTTCCCTTTTATTCCCATTTGTTAATTTTCTCATTTCCCTTCTATTCCAGATAGCCATTCTTTCATTCAAACAGCATACTATTTCTCACCCTTTGAAAACAGACTTTTAAGCGTGGATCCCGTCGAGTACGGCGGACGGATTGGGGTGCTAATACCTTCTCAATTCGTAACCGACTTCCGTATCCAGATCTTTGGTTCGCAAGGCCTCGTCCTTTTCCCTCTTCCTTAGGTTTGTGCAACATTACCTTTCCCATTCCTTTGGGATAAAAATGTCTGGCTGGCGACTCTAACTTTTTCCGCGCCACTTTCGCGTTTGTACTAGGATGAAAATCCCAGGAGCGACAGATAGTATTGTGGCTAATATCACATTGTGCAAAAATTTAAGCTTCTGTGATGATGATTTGCCTAAAGAAGGGAGGAATCATAACTTGGCTTTGCATATTTCAGTAAATTGTCAGGAAGATGCTATGTCCAAGGTGCTAGTTGATACCGGATCTTCTCTGAATGTTATGCCGAAGTCGACATTGTCAAAGCTTGCATATCAAGGTGCTCCCATGAGGCATAGTGGGATTATTGTGAAATCGTTTGACGGGTCGAAGAAGACAGTGATTGGTGAAGTGGATCTTCCTATTCTTATTGGACCGTTTATATTCAAGATTATTTTTCAAGTAATGGATATACGTCTCACTTACAGTTGTCTCCTCGGAAGACCCTGGATCCATGAGGCAGGAGCTGTGACATCCACTCTTCATCAGAAGTTGAAGTTTGTGAGAGAGGGGAAATTGGTGACCATTGGCAGTGAAAGGGCGATGCTTGTGAGCAATTTGGCTTCTTTCTCCTATATTGATGCTGAAGAAGAGGTGGGAACTTCGTTTCAAGCTCTTTCTGTTGTGGATAATGTTGCTAAGAAGAATGCCATGCCTATGTCTTCTTTCAAGGATGCTCTGCGATTGCTTGAAGTTGGTCAGTCTGATGGTTGGGGACGAGTTATTGATGCTGTCGACAACAAGGAAGGATTTGGCATCGGCTTTGCACCAGGTGTGGTTCTTAATGACCCGAAGACTATTCAGGAAGGTTTCTGAAGTGCTGGATTTATCAACGATCATTCCGCTGGTGCCATCATTGAAGATGATGAAGATGAAGAAATGCCTGACTTTGTTACGCATGGAAAGATTTGCCAGAACTGGATTGCTGTTGATGTTCCTTTTATTGTTCATGCTTCAAAGTAATTTGTTTTATTTTCTTTCAAAAATCCTTTCACTCTGCCCAAGGTGAAAGTGATGTTTGTCGGGCTTTGTTTCAAATTTTATCATCATCAATAAAATGTTATTTTGTTATTTCCATATGTGTTTTTCCTTTTTGCTTTATTTTGAAAAATGGTAACATAAAAAACCCAAAAATAATAATAATAATAATTGTTTATCTGCATAATGTTTGCACTTTTGTTCATACTTTAAAAATAAAATCATTGTGCAGATTGATTGATAAACCCATTGAAAACAATGATCCTATGCCCTCTCCCAACTTTGAATTCCCTGTGTTTGAAGCTGAGGAAGAAGATGTTGAAGAGATTCCTAATGAGATTTCTCGGTTGCTTGAGCACGAGGAGAAGGTTATTCAGCCTCATGGAGAGTCTATAGAGATGCTCAACTTGGGTTCTGAAGATGAAAAGAAAGAAGTCAAAGTTGGAGCATTGCTTGGTCCTGATGTTAAGAAGAGGATTGTAGAGCTTCTCAGAGAATATGTTTATATATTTGCTTGGTCTTATCAAAACATGCCAGGTCTTGATACTAATATTGTGGAGCATAGATTGTCATTGAAGCCTGAATGTCCACCTGTAAAGCAGAAGCTGAGAAGAACTCATCCTGATATGGCAGTAAAGATCAAAGAGGAGGTTCAAAAGCAGATTGATGCAGGTTTTCTTGTGACATCAACTTATCCTGAATAGGTGGCCAATATTGTGCCTGTTCCGAAGAAAGACGGAAAAGTCCGAATGTGCGTTGATTACAGAGATTTGAACAAAGCCAGTCCGAAAGATGATTTTCCATTGCCACACATTGATATGTTGGTATATAATACGGCTAAGTTTGATGTGTTCTCTTTTATGGACGGATTTTCCGGTTATAATCAAATAAAGATGGCACCCGAGGACATGGAAAAGACCACATTTATTACACCATGGGGAACATTCTGTTACAGAGTGATGCCCTTTGGATTGAAGAATGCTGGTGCGACGTACCAATGAGCTATGACTACAATTTTCCATGATATGATGCATAAAGAAATCGAGGTATATGTTGATGATATGATCGCTAAGTCGAGGACTGAAGAGGATCATGTTGAACATTTGTTGAAGTTGTTTCAAAGGTTAAGGAAGTTTAGGCTTCGTTTGAATCCGAACAAGTGCACATTTGGTGTACGTTCTGGAAAGTTGTTAGGTTTCATTGTCAGCCAAAGAGGCATTGAAGTCGATCCTGATAAAGTGAAAGCTATTCAGGAAATGCCTGCTCCAAGAACCGAAAAGCAAGTAAGAGGATTCTTGGGCCGTTTGAATTATATTTCGAGGTTTATCTCTCACATGACTGCCACATGTGCTCCGATCTTCAAGTTGCTTCGGAAAGACAAAGGTTGTGTCTGGACAGATGATTGTCAGAAGGCATTCGAAAGTATCAAAGAATATCTGCTTGAGCCTCCTATCTTGTCTCCTCCGGTGGAAGGTAGACCGATGATCATGTACTTGACTATGTTGGAAGATTCCATGGGTTGTATGCTTGGTCAGCAAGATGAATCTGGAAGAAAAGAATATGCAATTTACTACTTGAGTAAGAAATTCACTGATTGTGAGTCTCGGTACTCTATGCTTGAAAAAACTTGTTGTGCCTTAGCTTGGGCTGCAAAGCGTCTTCGCTAGTATATGCTGAATCATACAACTTGGTTGATCTCTAAAATGGATCCAATCAAGTATATCTTTGAAAAACCTGCTTTAACTGGGAGGATTGCTCGTTGGAAAATGTTATTGTCAGAATATGATATCGAGTACCGAGCTCAAAAAGCTATAAAAGGTAGTATCTTGGCTGACCATTGGGCACATCAACCGATTGATGATTACCAACCTATCAAGTTTGATTTTACAGATGAGGATGTGATGTTTTTGAAAGTGAAAGATTGTGATGAACCTTTGATTGAGGAAGGGTCGGAGCCTGGATCTCGATGGGGTTTAGTTTTTGATGGTGTTGTGAATGCACGCAAAAGAGGAATTGGGGAAATGATCATTACTCCCCATGGTTCGCATATTCCTTTTGCCGCGAGGTTGACTTTTCCTTGTACCAATAATGAAGCCGAGTATGAAGCCTGCATTATGGATCTTGAGGAAGCTATTGATCTGAGGATTAAGCATCTTGATGTGTATGGAGATTCTGCCTTGGTAATTAATCAGATCCAGGGTACGTGGGTAACCCATCAACCCCACTTGATCCCCTATAGAGATTATGCCAGGAAGATATCAAATTTCTTCACTAAAGTTGAGTTTCATTATGTTCCTCGTGATGAGAATCAAATGGCAGATGCTTTAGCAACTATAGCTTCTATGATAAAAGTGCACCAGTGGAACGATGTTCCCATGATCAGTTTGATGCGACTTGAAAGACCAGCTCATGTGTTTGCAGTTGAAGAGATCCATGATGACAAGCCTTGGTATCATGATATTAAATGTTTTCTCCAAAGTCAAGAATACCCACTTGGGGCATCCAATAAAGATAAGAGGACTTTGAGGAGATTGGCAGGCAATTTCTTCCTGAATGGAAATGTGCTTTATAAGAGAAATTTTGACATGGTCTTGCTCAGATGCGTGGATAGACACGAAGCAGACATGTTAATGAAATAAATTCATGAAGGATCTTTTGGCACTCATGCTAATGGGCACGCAATGGCTAAAAAGATGTTGAGAGCAGGTTACTATTGGCTGACAATGGAATCTGATTGTTGCAAGTATGTGAAAAAGTGCCATAAGTGTCAAGTGTATGCTGATAAGATTCACATGCCACCAGCTTATCTCAATGTGATTTCTTCCCCATGGCCTTTCTCTATGTGGGGAATTGATATGATTGGTATGATTGAACCCAAGGCTTCGAATGGAAATCGTTTTATTCTTGTGGCAATTGACTACTTCACCAAGTGGGTGGAAGCAGCATCGTATGTTAATGTGACCAAGCAAGTCGTGGTTCGGTTTATCAAGAATAATATTATCTGCAGATATGGTGTTCCGAATAGAATCATTACTGATAATGGTTCGAACTTGAATAATAAGATGATGAAAGAGCTTTGTGAAGAATTCAAGATTCAACACCATAATTCTTCTCCTTACTGACCGAAGATGAATGGGGCTGTTGAAGCTGCGAACAAGAACATTAAGAAGATCATTCAGAAGATGGTTGTGATGTACAAGGATTGGCATGAGATGCTTCCTTTTGCTTTGCATGGATATCGTACATTTGTCCGTACTTCAACAGGGGCAACCCCTTTTTCACTTGTTTATGGTACAGAAGCAGTGCTCCCCGTCGAAGTTGAGATCCCATCAATGAGAGTTCTGATGGAAGGCAAGTTGACTGAGGCTGAATGGTGTCAGAGTAGATTTGATCAGTTGAATTTGATTGAAGAAAAGAGAATAACAGATTTGTGTCATGGTCGATTGTACCATCAAAGGATGAAGAAAGCTTTTGACAAGAAGGTCAAACCTCGTGTATTCAGAGAAGGCGACCTCGTGCTCAAAAAGATTCAGTCTTTCCTTAATGATTCTCGGGGCAAGTGGACTCCGAACTATGATGGCCCATATGTTGTCAAGAAAGCCTTCTCTGGCGGTTCATTAATTCTTGCAACTATGGATGGTGAGGAGATCACTCGCCCTGTGAATGCGGATGCAGTCAAGAAATACTTCGCCTAAAAAATAAAAGAACAGCTCGCTAAGTTGAAAACCCGAAAGGGCGACTTAGGCAAAAATGAGCGTCTCGGTGGATTGAAAACCCGAAAGGGCGGTCCAGGCAAAAATTAGAGACAAAAACAGAAATAATTATCCCGGTAGATTGAAAACCCGAAAGGGAAATCTAGGCAAAAGTTAGGGATCATGGCAAGTAACTGCGTCGACAGACTGGATCACTTGTAGCAACCGAGGATTTCAGATTCTATCCCTCAGAAGAATTTCCCATCAAAGATTCTTATTCACTCATCCTTGACTGAAGTTTCGGACACAGAGGAGTTCAAAGTTGATAGGGAGAATAGTGATCATTGTATCTCAATGTAGCCCTTTTCCATGTATTTACCATTTTTCAAACTTGTAATGATCCATGGAGTCATGCCATTTGCTGACTACCATTCTATCAATGAATTTGAGCTTTTATCCAATTGTTTGCAATTCTTTTTATTGTTTCTGTTTACAAAATTTCAATTTATTGTTGATGATGATTTTTGAAACAAATTTAATAAATTTAATCTCTGAAGATTTTAAAAAAAAACATTTTTCTTTTGATATATGAACAAAGAAAGGATATCAATACTGATTCCAAGAATGGTAAAGTCTGGATGTGTGTAACTCGTCTCTCCCAAAGCAGGGTTTGATTCGGTTGTGTCCATGCGAAGTTCCTGGATAGTCTTGACAAGTTGATGTTAAGGATGTGTTGTTCCCCAACAATAAGCATGAGCGGGAATTGTATGATTGTTCTGAGTTCCCATGTTTTCTCCAGAAGAGTTGTTGGAAAGAATATTTTTAAGAATCCCTAGCTGAGTTTTGATCTCTTCTTCAGCAAGTTATCTTTAAATTGAGAAGCATTGGGAATCCCCAGCTGAGCTCTTATTCCTCAGTTTGATTTGTTTGCATCCTTGAATATAGAAGTATTGATATAGCAGTCAGTTTAGAGGTTTTCTTTTACCTGATGGTGGGTATAGATTTAAAATCCCTCGTAACTGTGTTGGCTATGATGTTAACTTCTGATATTCCATGTGAATCCCCAGTAAGTATGCATGTGTTGGTTTCCAGTAGATTCCTATGCGATTTTCAACAGGTCTTGCACTCTATCCCCAAGTGGAGCAGGAGTTGTATGACAGTTATTCCTCGTGAAGTTTGATTTTATCAAGAATATTTCCATCCTTAGCAGATTATTACCTTTCCTCAGCAGGATGATATCCCTAGCAGATGCTGTCCCTTCATGATTTAAGCCTTGTAGTAGGATTTTATTCCTTTGATGGCTTATGACAGTCCCCTGCAAGATTTCAAGTTGAATCTCCAGCATGTTTCCCTGCATTGTGGCCTTGGGATTAGCCGAGTATCTGGTTGTTGTGGTATTCATGTCACCCGTTTCTTATCTTTATGTCTGTTTTGTCAGCATATTCATAAGCATATTCATACGCATAAGCATAGCATTGTTTGCTTGCATTCTTGCGTTTATCATTGTTCTCTTCTCTTTGGTGTGGACTTTCCCCACAGAGTGTGTGTGTTGTCTTCCTCTCAAGTTTAGAGTGTCTACCATTAAGCATTAAGTGTTAATCCTTTCTAATTCCCCACTGAGTTTGTTTCTCATGGATGATTTTGATTCAGTTTCCCCCCCAGTTTATTATCTGGATGGAATTTTCCCCAGTTGAGATATTTCCTCCTCGGGATGAGTCTTGTTTGACCGTTTCTCTCCAACTTGTTCTTGGATTGAACTTTGGTCCCCTTTTGTGAGTAATTTTGCTTTGGAATTAAGCTATCATTGTTTGATAGTGGGCAAATTTTCTCCAGCTTGAGTATATTACTTTGGAATTAAGCTATCAGTTAATCGATAGTGGGTAATATTACCAAATTGATCAAGTTCTTTTACTTGTACTCCTACCCAGTAAATCCGGTAGTCGAGATTTCTTCTTTTTACCCAGTAAATAGGTGATAGAAGTTGTTTCTCTTTTGCTTGTACTCCTACCCAGTAAACACGGTAGTCGAGATTTCTTTCCTCTTACCCAGTAAAAAGGTAATAGAAGCTGTTTCCCTTTGATCATGCTCCTACCCAGTAAATCAGGTAGTTGAGAATTTTTCCGCCTAGTAAAAAGGTAGTGGAGGTTATCCCTCTTTAGTGATGATTCTTTTCCAACTCAATATTCCTTCATTCTTGGATTCGCATACTTTGTTTGGTTGATAGTTCTTGGCAGGGTGCTTATTTTCCCGGGTTGAATCTTGTACCTTGATTATATCATACCTTTTCCCAAGTGGAGTCAGCTATCCAATGATTTATTTTCCTGGTAAACTCTTTTTTGTCTGTCGTTGTTTCCCCAGCGAGATTTTCTTCTGTGTCCCCAAGTTTTTGCTTTCCTCTGTTGGTCATATTTTCCCCACAGAAATCTTGGGTTTGCATATCATATTCATATCATATCATGTTCTCTTAGGACAAAAATTGGGTATTCTGTATTTAAGTCTCTCCCATCTTGTAGAGATGAAGATGTCAATCTTCATATCTCCGGATTGAAGAAACTTAAATAGGGGCAGCTGTAACACCCTAATTTTTGCCCTAAGATTTCTTTGCATTTCATTTGCATTTTGCATACAAGCAAGATCACACAGGTTTCTCAGTTTCTTCTCAGATGTAGGGTCTATGCTTCGCAGGGGATCACCTTGTTTTTACTTCTTTATATTTGTTTATATTTACTGATCTCTAACCAAAATACAAAAAATATGTGGCAGTCTGCTTCTTCTTCTTGTTGTCTGTGTTGCAGGATTTCAGAGATAAGACAATGATTTCAATTCAGATGCGTTTGTTCAGTCACAATTCGATTTCAGAGGGATGTTTGACCTAATATTGGCCAAACTATCAAAAGATTGTTTCGACTGTATGTTATGTGTGCCAGGGGTTTATTCCTCAGATAGTGGGTTTTCAAAAGTTCAGGTTGTGTTGTGTGTGAAAGTCATCAGTTATCAGACAATGTTCTGTGTGAAGTTTGGTTCGAATCTTCAATGTCCATCCGTTAATCAGTGCATTATTGATTCATCCAAGGATTTATTTTCCTCAGTACAGATTCAAATCATCAGGGCATGATTCAGACGATTCAAATAGTCGTGGCTTAAGTTGTGAAATATCCAGTGGTTCTTTGATTGGCTGTGTTCATTTCATCAGTTGGCTTGTGAAAAAATTAGAAATTGGTTGCGGGCTTAAAAATTTTCATTTCATATCCATTTGTCCGAGTCATTCTTTCGAATTTTTATTCATTAACCTTCTTTTTTTTATCCACTATTATTCAATTACCATTTGTTTTCCATTTTTTCCCGATTATTCGATTATCCAAATTATCATTTTTTTTAATCAATTTCCAATTTCCCATTTTTTTTATTTTTTATATATCCCTTTTCTATATTCATTATCATCTTATTCCCATTTTTGTTAATTTAATTCATTTCCTTTAAAAAAAAAACCATAACATTTTTTTAAGCCCATATATTTTGTTTTTTTCTAGAGCCCATTTATTAATTAAAAGAAAAAATTAAAACACCACCAAAAAGGGCTAATTTCATGTCAGATTTTTTTTATTTTCCTTTCCCAAATCCCACGTGACTTTTTGAAGCCACTTTCCCAACTTTCTTCACACATCCCCAGCCACACAAAGCAATACCCAGCCGCATACACCAGCTTTTCCACCAGCCATCAGCCTTCAGCGAGCAAAACACAAACACCCAGCCCAAGCCTCAATCCCGCAAGTCCAAGCTGCAAGCATCACGTCATCACAACAAGCCGCAACATTCACATAAATAGCCACACGCGGGACGCACAAACACTTCAAAACGGCAGCAACAAAAACGTAAAACGCAGGCCTCCAAAACGCATCAATCTCGCACACAAAACGCAGCCCACCTGAAACCATTTCAACACGCCATAACTCACAGCCCAAAATGCAAACAAAAAAAAGCCAAAACGCAGAAGCAAAACAACACCAGCAAGCACGCGGACTTCACCTCTAAAACGCAGCAAAACGCAGATTACAATCAATCAAAACGACAACTTTTCTCATACCTTCCCTTCTATAAATTCAGAGCATGTCCTCACTAATTCCTCAAGCTTTCAAAGCCTTCAAATCCCTGCCAAAATCAAAAATCGAATTTCAATTAAAATCTCAAGCCTCTTTCTTCAATATCCCATTGATTCTTCTTTAACCTTCCATTCCAACAAATCGGAACTTGATATACATCACAGATCAATAATCACATCGCGATTGGAAGAAATTTTGGAGAGAGATAGCATCGCAGCGGTATTCAACGGCGGAGCTCAGTGTTCTTTTTCCAATGGAGAAGCTCGCTTTGTTCGATTGGTGAAGCAACCGTGTTCTCTTGAAAGATTTGATACGGTTTTATCGATTAAACGGTGAGGAAATGATGGTGATTTTTGGGAATTTGTTTTGCTCTTATGATGAACAACACCGGCCGCGTATGAAGAAGAAGAAGAAGAGCATTTTCTTTTCTCTGTTTTTTTGTTTTTTTATTTAAATTGTTTTTACTTGGTTTTTAAAAAGAAACTAGGCTTGGGCTTTGAACCCGTGATCCATCCATGTTGCTATCTGCCACCTATCCTCTGCGGATCCCCCCCTTCCCATTCAATTCTTTTTTTATTTACTTCATTCTTTAATTTTGGTTTTTTTAAATGTTATTTTTAAATTCTATTTTTGATATAAAATTCAGAAAAGAATATTTTAGAAAAGCTTTAGAAAAAAGAAGTTTATAAAGTTTTTTTATGGATTTTATTTTAAAATCTATATTTCTTTTCATTTCCTTTTATTATTTTATTTTTGGTCGATGAAAATCTCCGATTCGTAGATTGTTGGTTTTCGAAGATGTTTAATCTTCATTATTTCAAATCTATGGATGAATGATCATTTGGATCATTCTCCATACTTTGAGATCGTGATAGGTTGCCTTCGATAAATTCAACGAAAATCTCGATTAAGATTAGACCATCCTTTTTCTTTTCGTGCGACATGTTTTCGGAGAATGATCAATAATATCATTTCTCTAACATGTATTAGCACAAATATTTTCCACCTTAATCGGTGGTGGTAGGCCTCATTTGTAGGGTAATTACTTCGTAAATTACTCGGCGATTGCTTAACATAGACCTAAATTTGTCCCGATTCGGAATAAGATCCACTTGGATCCGGTTGCCTCGATTTTTATTATCTTTCGTGGTTGTGCTTGATTAAGTTCATCATACCACTTATATGTAAATAATATAATAATATTAATATACTAATCCATTTAAATTCAATCTCTCGCACCTTATCCTCTTTATTTCAATTTCTCGCTCCTTATCTCTTTTATTATGCTATTATCATATTATATCATATATCATATTGTTTATGTTTATATTGTTGCTTGTGATTTTTCTTTTGTCCATTTGGACACCAAAACATTAATAAAGGATTAAACATTAAAAAAGATTGGTGACTTTAATTTCGGACTATGGTTACTATCCTTAGCATTGGAGTTTGGACTTAGATTTTAGGATCTCTACCTTTGCTCAAATTGTGATGGATTGAAGACTTTGGCCTCAAGTTATTTCATTTGTCTTTGAAGATGGAATTCCGTTTACTTTCAAGAAATGTTCATAATATGGTTTGATCTCTCTTCTCTCAACTTTTAAATTCAAGTATTAGGATAGTCCCTTCATCTCCTCCCACTTCTTAAATTTTCAAATCTTCTCCCTATTTCAAAAATCTTCTTTGTTTTCAAACTTTAAACGCTTTTGCAATCAAACCTTGACTTAGGTCAAGTGATTTTATCCTTTTCATTTTATTTTTCTTAATAAACTTTAATCCATGTAAATATATCGAAATTCTTTTCTTAAATACTTTAAAAAATCCAAAAACTCATTCAATTGTTTTTGTGCCTTTTGTGCACTTTTCTTTTTCATATGTTTAGATATGATTCATTCTTTCTAGCGGAATTATTCACTAAAGAATGACGACTTATCTCTACATTTTAAAATCCATTCAACTCATTGTTTCTTTTCGAATTTTGTACCACGAACTACGAGGTTTTGATCTCGCATTGCACTTTGTGGGTACGTAGGCATGAGGCGTTAAAACCTCTTCAAACACAAAATCTTAAAAAACATTCTTCTTCTCATCCCTTCAATCTTTTTCAAGCAAACCAACTTCAAACCAAAAAGCAATAAATATGTCAAAGGGCTCCCGTGGAGTACCACAGACATTTTGGGTGCGTAAAACCTTCCCGATTTGTAACCTATCCCCTTACCCGTTCTCTGTTTGTTTCTTTTAGCTTTTGCTTTTAGATTCATTAGGTTTTATTCGTTCTTTTTACCTTTTCCATTTTGGAATAAAATAAAAGCGCGGTGGCGACTCTGTGTACCTTGAGTTAAGTTAATCAATAGCTTACACTCACGATTTTACCGCTACACATTATGCTGAGCCATCCATCATAAACATGGTGGAAGTTGAAGAGGGTTCTTAATACAGTTTTGAGATGGTGGTGGCCACTGAAGGTTTCGACAACAACATCAACATGGTGGATATTGCTGATAATCTTACAATCCATGACGAAGTCACTGAATGGTAGAGTGTTGGACACCTTGTGCAGGGAGATTCAATTGGCTGCACCAACAAGGAGGCTACTGAAGGCCTAAATGACACAAACAATGCTGAAATCACTGAGGATTTCGGCGAAACAAAAAGGGCGAAATCACTGAAGATTTCGTCTCAGAAAACATGAAGGCTACTGAAGGCCTCAACAACTCATGCAAAGTTGAAGCCACCGAAGGTTACAACCAAGAAAGCAATGGAGAAATCACTGGCGATTCCGTTGAAAAGAAAATGAAGGCTGCTGAAAGCCTCAATGTAACAAAAAACCAAGTAACTGCTGATAATTAGATCAACACTGAAAGGGAAGCCACTGAAGGCGACAATGTAGAAAAGAAGGCCACTGAAGGCCTCACTATCAACCATGAGGTTGATAAGGATGCTACCAAGATGAAGGCAAGAATTGCTGAAGGTCCCGAGGAGTCAGTTATGTATGAAATCTTACGAAGAATAATGGAAGATCCCAGAGGAAACTCAGTCAAAGACTGCTACCAAGATGTCAGTGGATACTTATCCCCAAATGAAGAGTGTGACTCGAAAAAGGATATATGTGAAACTGAGCAAGCACTTATTGAGAAGATGAACAAATTAAATATTGGTGATGGGAAAACGGCCAGTATCAACATGGTGGAAACATCCAAGAAAAATCAGACACAGGCTGCCGAAGAACGTCGTCGTGAGGAGTACTAGAGGTTGGCATATCCAAAAGAAGACGAAAGCTTGATTGAGTTCATCCAAAAATGCCAAAGGAAAAAGGCTGAAGTGATGTTGTGCCTACATTGCAGCTCTATCTTTGATAGGAAGGCATCAAACAATCTGGAGGTGATAGAGAAGTCCAAGACAAAAGGAAACTAGGGGACAATCCCAACTGCCAAAATAGAGAGATATGATTCAAGAAGGAGTGAATACCACCAACAGAGGGTTGGAGGAAGAAATTATAATTCGTATAAACCAACAAACAAAGTTACTGACTGTTAGAACAATTATGGTTCTAATCCTCTAAGTGTTTTGATGATAACAAAGCTTTTCATATTAGAAGTTCTAATGAATATATTTACTCTTGTGTAGAAGACAATCTTATTTAAGTAAACCGTACGAGCTAAGAAGATTCATTTTAGAAGATACTCTCTAGGAGAATCCAGCATTAAATTACATATTTATTGGCTGCGCGTCTCTTGCTTACTATCTCTGATCTCCGCTTAGAAGATGCTGGTATCCTTATTAAAGACATTAATTAAAGAATATTTTAATTAATGAACAAAGACAAGTATCTCCACTTATGGAAGGAATTTATGATATTAAAGTATATTCCAATTCTATTCAAGATGTCTCCAACGGCTACTTTCTCAAGAACTATATAAAGGACTCATTTTGAAGAAATCATAGGCAACGCAACGCATCTCATATTATTCACGCAAATCAATTAAATCTTATTGTGCTTATTATTGTAACTTTCACTTAGTGATACGTGCTTATCAAGAAGCATTCCTAGTTACTTCTTTATTATAATTTTGTAATAGTTATTCTATTCCTTGAGTGACTAAGTTTAGTCAGAAGACTCAAGAGGACATTGACTATAGGTCTTTGTGTGTATTCTTATTGAATAGTGGATTAAGACCTCAGTAGAGGCAAAATCACCTTGGCGGGTGGACTGGATGTAGTTTGAGTTCAAACGAACCAGGATAAATTAAACGTGTCATTAGAAGTTAATTTTATTTGGTACAGAAAACCCAATTCCAACCCCCCTTCCTTGTGTTTTGCGCACCTTCAATTGGCATCAGAGCGCTAGGTTCTGAGTATTACACTTAACCGTGTCAGTAAAAGATCCAGAAGATAAACACATGGCAGAAACTGGAATTAACAACAATGACTATCAGAATGACAAGATCAATGCTAAACCTCCAATGTTCAATGGTGACAACTTTGACTACTGGAAGGATGTTCTGGAGAGTTTCTTTCTAGCTCTAGATGGAGATCTCTGGGACATGGTGACAGATGGATACATTCATCCTGTTGGAGAAGATGGTCAGAAGATTGAAAGAAAAAATATGACAGCTCAACAGAAGAAGGAATTCAGAAATCATCACAAAGCTAGGACCATACTTCTAAGTGCCATCTCTTACACAGAATATGAGAAGATCACAAACAGGGATTCAGCTAAACACATGTTTGATTCTCTAAGGATGACACATGAAGACAACTCTCAAGTCAAGGAGACCAAAGCTCTAGCTCTCATCCAGAAGTATGAAGCTTTCAAGATGGAAGAAGATGAAACCATTGAAAAAATGTTTTCAAGATTTCAAATCCTGGTAGCTGGATTAAACGTTCTGGACAAAGGCTACTCAACAGCAGATCATGTGAAGAAAATCATCAGAAGTTTACCAAAAGCTTGGAGGCCCATGGTCACTGCTTTAAAGTTATCAAAAAATCTGAATGAAATTTCATTAGAAGAACTGATCAGCTCCTTGAGAAGTCATGAGATTGAGTTAGAAGAAGATGAACCCCCAGAAGAAAGGTAAGTCTGTAGCTCTTAAATCTAACAAACATGTTTCTAAAGCTTTACAGGCAGAAGAAGAAGAAAGCTCTGGATGTTCATCAGAAGAAGATGAATTATCTCTCTTATCAAGAAGAGTTCAACAACTCTGGAAGCATCGTCAGAAGAAGTTCAGAAATACCAGAAGAACAAATAATTATTCTGAATCAACATTTGGTCACAAGAAACCCAGAAACAAAGAAGTTGTGTGCTATGAATGCAAAGAACCAGGACACTATAAAAGTGAATGTCCAAAACTTCAGAAAGAAAAACCCAGAAACAAATTCAGCAGAGAAAAGAAAAAGAGTCTCATGGCAACATGGGATGATTCTGAATCATCTGAAGCAGAGTCAGATTCTGAAGATGAACAAGCTAATATTGCATTAATGGCAAACATACCAGAAGATGATCACTCATCAGAATCAGAGTTAGAATCAGATTCAGAAGAGGTATTTTCTAAATTTTCTAGACCTCAGTTAGAAGCTAGCCTCTCAGAAATTCTTGAAAAATATCAGAAGCTTCAATTCAAATACAAAGACATTAAACAAAGTCTAGTATCTGAATTAGAAGAAGTTAGAAAACTAAAAACAGAAAACTCTGAGCTGAAAGAAAACCTCTTTGAATGTAAAAACTCTTTTGAGAAATTTAAAGCTCAGAATAAATTTGAATTAGAAGATCTAATCAATTCTGAAAATATCATAAAACAATATGATTATAGCTTTCAACAATTTCTTACTAAAAGCTTAGATAGAAGTAAGATTGCTTCTATGATCTATGGTGTTAGCAGAAATGAAAGAAGAGGCATATGCTATGTGAAAAATAAAGAAACTCTGAAGCTAAAAATTATTGACGACATTGTCATAAATACTGATACTCCTCTAAGTTCTCATTTCACCTATGGTCATAATCATGATCTTATATACACTAGTGAGTCATCTTGTTCTACAAGTTCTGATTTAAAACCTAAAATGAATCAGAAGTTTGTAAAAACTAACAAACAAGGACCCAAAAGAATATGGGTACCCAAGGATAAAATTGTGTATGTTGCAGATGTCTTTAACAGCAAAACTGAAACACCAATCATGGTACCTGGACTCTGGATGCTCACGTCACATGACGGGAAGAAAGCATATGTTCCAAAGTCTTGAACTAAAAGATGGAGGCCACGTAGGCTTTGGAGGCAATCAAAAAGGAAGAATAATTGGCTCCGGAACTATTGGTAATGGAAATCTTCCCTCTATCTCTAATGTTCTACTTGTAGAAGGATTAATGCATAATTTATTATCCATAAGTCAATTAAGTGATAATGGCTATGACATAATCTTCAATCAAAAGTTCTGTAAAGCTGTTAGTCAGAAAGATGGAACAATCCTCTTTAGTGAAAAGAGAAAGAACAACATTTATAAAATAAAGCTTTCAGAATTAAAAATTCAAAATGTAAAATGTCTAATGTCTGTGGAAACTGAGCAATGGGTCTGGCACAGAAGATTGGGACATGTTAATATGAGAAGATTATCACAACTTAATAAACTCAATCTAGTCAGAGGACTTCCAAATTTGAAGTTCAACTCAGAAGCTCTGTGTGAAGCATGTCAGAAAGGCAAATTTTCAAAAACTGGTTTTAAAGCAAAAAATGTTGTATCTGCCTCTAGACCATTAGAACTTTTGCACATTGACTTGTTTGGACCAGTGAAAACTACTTCTGTCAATGGAAAAAAGTATGGATTGGTGATCGTAGATGACTTCAGCAGATGGACATGGGTAAAGTTTCTTAGACACAAGGATGAGTCAATTGTTGTATTTTCTGACTTCTGAAAACTAGTTCAAAATGAAAAAGAATCTAAAATCATTAAAGTCAGAAGTGATCATGGTGGAGAATTTGAAAATAAACAATTAGAATCATTTTTCAATGAAAATGGCATCTCTCATGATTTTTCTTTTCCTAGAACTCCACAACAAAATGGGGTTGTAGAACGTAAAAATAGAACATTACAAGAGATGGCCAGAACCATGATAAATGAGACTAATATGGCTAAACATTTTTGAGCAGAAGCAGTAAATACAGCATGCTATATTCAGAATAGAATCTCTATAAGACCTATTCTTGAAAAGACTCCTTATGAATTGTGGAAGAACAGAAACCCCAACATTTCATATTTCCATCCTTTTGGATGTATTTGTTTTATGTTAAATACTCTTGATACTCTGAATAAATTTGATTCTAAGGCACAAAAGTGTTATATGTTAGGATACTCTGAACGTTCTAAGGGATACAGAGTATACAATACAGAAACACGCATTGTGATAGAATCTATTCATGTCAGATTTGATGATAAGCTTGGTTCTGAAAAACCAAAGCAGAATGAATTTTCTGCAGATATAGAATTAGAAATCTCTACAAACAGAACTTCTAAAGATCAAAACAATACAATTTCTCCAACAACATCTGAAGAACCCATCCAGAAGAAGCTATCCAGAAGCAATATTAATCACCCAGAAGATAAAATCTTAGGAAAGAAAGATGAACCAATCAGAACAAGATCTTCATTCAAAAACTCTGAAGAGACGTTAATGGGACTTGTCTCTCTGATTGAACCATCTTCTGTAGAAGAAGCTCTCTCAGAAAATGATTGGATTCTGGCTATGCAAGAAGAACTAAATCAATTCACCAGAAATGATGTGTGGGATCTAGTTCCCAGGCCCAGAGGATTCAACATCATTGGCACCAAATGGGTATTCAGAAACAAGCTAAATGAGCAAGGAGAAGTTGTCAGAAACAAAGCAAGACTGGTTGCACAAGGTTATAGTCAACAAGAAGGAATTGACTATACGGAAACCTATGCACCAGTCGCCAGGTTAGAATCAATCAGACTTCTAATATCATTTGCTGTAAATCATAATATTATTCTATATCAAATGGATGTCAAAAGTGCATTTTTAAATGGTTATATTGATGAAGAAGTGTATGTACACCAACCCCCTGGTTTTGAAAATACAAAATTTCCAGAACATGTTTACAAACTCAAAAAATCATTATATGGTTTAAAACAAGCTCCCAGAGCTTGGTATGAAAGACTAAGTAATTTTCTTCTGGAAAATAAGTTCATCAGAGGGAAAGTGGATACAACTCTTTTTAGTAAAAACATTAAAAATGATCTTCTGATATGTCAAATTTATGTAGATGATATAATTTTTGGTTCTACTAAAAGTGCCTTGGGAAAGGAATTTGCTAAATCTATGCAGGCAGAATTTGAAATGAGCATGATGGGAGAACTAAAGTTCTTTCTGGGAATTCAAATAAATCAAACATCAGAAGGAACTTATATCCATCAAAGCAAATATGTAAAAGAACTTCTGAAGAAATTTGACTTATCAGAAAGCACTATATCTAAAACTCCTATGCATCCTACTTGTATCTTGGAGAAAGAAGAGGTAAGTAAGAAAGTAGATCAGAAGCTCTACAGAGGTATGATTGGATCTCTTCTCTATCTAACTGCTTCTAGACCAGATATTCTATACAGTGTATGTTTATGTGCTAGATTCCAATCAGATCCTAGAGAAACTCACTTAACAGCAGTTAAGAGAATCTTTAGATATCTGAAAGGTACTACTAATCTTGGTCTGTATTACAGAAGATCAGAAGAGTATAAACTTGTAGGATATTGTGACGCTGATATTGCTGGAGACAGAACAGAAAGAAAAAGTACTTCTGGAAGTTGTCAATTTCTAGGAGACAATCTAATCTCTTGGTCTAGCAAAAGACAGCCAACCATAGCATTATCAACTGCAGAAGCTGAATACATTGCAGCAGCTGGATGCAGTACTCAGATGCTCTTGATGAAAAATCAGCTTGAGGATTTCAATATCTATGAGAGTAACATTCCCATCCTCTGTGACAATACTTCTGCTATTTGTCTCTCTAAAAATCCAATTTTACATTCTAGAGCTAAACACATAGAAGTTAAACATCACTTCATTAGGGACTATACTCAGAAGGGAATTTTAATGTTAAAATTTATAGACACAAATCACCAATGGGCTGATATTTTTACAAAACCCCTTTCTGAAGATAGATTTAATTTCATACTAACTAATCTTAGCATGAAGTTATGTCCAGAATGAAAATGCTTTAATCATATGTGTTTATCATCTAGAAGTTTTGACATTTATCTTCTATATGATTATCTCAGAAGATGCTATGCTCTAATTGTTTCATTCTTAGAACTTCTGTTCAGAGAATTAACTTGCAGATCTTCAAATCAACAAGTGTCAACAAGGCTCTAAGGATTTCCATCAGAATTAAAACAAGTGTCCAAATTCTAAATAGTGACAGAACATGTCTCTCAGAAGGACAACTATTGAGATTCTGGAATCTGATACGGCTAGGTTTGACACCAAAAGGCAATAAAATCTCTTGGGTAACTGTTCCAGAATCGTTTACGCATTACCCCATGTCAGCGCATTTAATGCTGTTAATCATTATGTTTTTAAAATTAATTTTTCCCACTAATTTCTCAACTAATTAAATGCTTTATTTCTCTATATATGTCAAGTGTCTCTCTCACTTTCAAATTTTACTCGTATCGTACTCTTACTGATTTTTCTTAATCTCACTTTTGCTTCTTCTCTAAATTTTTTTCAAGAACCCTAAACCCTCAAATTTCATCTTAGTAACTAATGGCTTCATCTTCTCAACGCAAAGATTTTACTGATGTGTACTATGTTGAGCCCACAAAGACTCTCTCAACTCCTACTGAAAAATTGGAAGTCCTGTGTGAGTTATTTGTGGACTTCGAAAGCTTAAAGGAAAATGGTTTTGATCTCCTCCCGCATGTTGAAGCTCAGGGCTGGGAAAAGTATTTTGACAGACTAATGGGACCAGTCTTTCCTAAACTGGTTAAAGAATTCTGGGTTTATGCATCATCAAATGACGCACAGGTTACCTCTTATGTGCTTGGTAAAAAGGTGGTTATTTCTGAAGACCATCTTGCTAAACTTCTTGAAGCTGATGGAAATGGTATCAAATGCAGTGACATGGACAAAGCATCTGATACTGCTGTGATAGCAAAAGAAATATTTACCTCTGGAAAACCCTCCAACAAAATCAAAGACTTGAAGACTCCTCTCCGTATTTGGGCAAAAATTATTCTTGGGACAATCTGTCACATGAAACCTACCAACTCTCCAGATTACATCAACCTGGACCAACAATTTCTTCTCTACTTCATTTCCAAAAAGAAGAAAATCAACCTTGCCCACACTCTCTTCCAGAATCTTAGAGTCAGTGTGAAGGAAACCAGAGATGATGAGAAGACCAAAAGGGATTGGATTCCTTTTGGACGTATTATTTCTGATATACTCTGCCAAAACAAGCTGGTAGACTTCCTAGCAGAGTTAAAACAATCTGAACTTCTGGAAACAGATGTTGGCAAACCTCTGAATGCTAAGAACCTGAAAAAGATGAAGTTCATTACATCTATTCAGCAAGAACCTGTTCTTCATTCTAGAGAAGTAATCAGCACCAGAAGGATTCCATTGGAAGATTTTCCTCTTTTTTCCTCTGATACACCTGCAAATGTTGTAATCAACTACCTGGATATCTGCAAGCGTCAAGGTATGGAACCTCAGTTCAAGCCAATAGAACTCAAACAAAAAGCTCCAGACGTTGCTTCTATAAGACTCAAGAAGAAAAAGACCGCTGAAGAACCTTCTCAGAAGATGCCAAAATCATCTAGAACATCAGGTAAATCTTTTGCTTCTAACTCTGATTTCATTTCTGTAGTAGAAGCAGTAAATGTAGAAATGTCTGAATTACCTTCTAGCCAACCATCTTATGTTGATATTCCCTCTGAACAAATTCCTGCCTCTGAACCACCTCAAAATGTTAATCCCATTCAAACTGAAATCCCTGCAACTTCTGCAGTAGCATCCATCCTCTCATCATTATATCCACCAGAAACTGAAACCCATCAACCACAAAATATTTCTGATTTTGACATACCCATTGATAATACTCCACTATCTAATATTGATCGCTCTCCAACAACTGAAACACAAACTGCTTTGCAAGATGCTCTAGATCTTGATCTTGAACATTTTCAAGACTCAGATTCTGTCCAACCTCCATCTCCTGAACATGCACCCAGACTATCTCCCACAAGAGAAAGCTCACTTTCCTCTTATATGTCTACACCACAAAACTCACCTACTGTCATAAACATTCCTGATACTCCTGAAAAACCTGAAAATGAAAATCCTCTCAGAACATCTATTGACTTTGAAGCCCTACAAAAACTGTCCTCCGTATCAAACAAAAGAGCAATACCCATACCAAAACCAAAACCAACCAGAACAGACATTTCTGCTTTACTTCTTGCTTTTGAAACAGGCTTGAAATTAAAGTTAGAGGATCTGAAGTCTGCTTGCTCAGAGCTTACAGATCCAGCTGCTTCTGATTTTCTGTGGGCTACCCTCAGAAAGTGGTTTAATGATGAGTCCAAAAGACTTAAGGACATCTGCTATGATGTTGCTCACCAGAACTTCTGTGAGTACCTTCAAGCAGTAGTCTCAAATGTTGAACAGGCTAAACCTCTTCTGCTGGATAACAAGCCCTGGACAGAGTCAGAACCTCTGGATGAACTCTCAGCACTTCAAATGGTCTTGGTATCTTCTGTAGAAGAGAATGCTGATGAATCTGATACTCAAGCTGCTCCAGAAGCTGAAGAACCTCTGGCTACAAATTTTGTTATGCAAACTCTCCAAGAACTGAAGAAGGAAAATCAGATGGTGAAAGAACGTCTGGATAAGCAAGAAGAAACCACTGCTGAAATGAAGACATTACTTAGCAAGCAAGTGGAATCCTCATCAGATATCAAATCTTTGTTGGAGACCTTAGTCACTAAGATGAACCCCTAAAATTTTTTTTGCTTATCTTCTGCATTCACTGTTCTGTTGTTTTATCTTCTGCTTCTGCTTAACTCTTTGAACTTCTACTAGTTTTGTTTTTGCTTATAATTTTTTGGTTAAGTTTTTATTGTTTTCACTTGCTCTGATTCTTTTTGATTATGACAAAAAGGGGGAGAAACGTAAATGATTCTGATCCATAGCAGTTTACCATAATCTGCCTCTTACATATAATTCTAATAAAACTATTTGAGTTGTTATCATGAAAAGAAACAGGTCAAGTAATCAACTCAGGGGGAGCTAAGAATCATGGAACATCTGAAAGAATATTTTTTTCTTCTAAATCAAAGGGAGTTCACTTAAATTCATTAAACTTTATTCTCTTTATTTAAAGTGTTTTGTCATTATCAAAAAGGGGGAGATTGTTAGAACAATTATGGTTCTAATCCTCTAAGTGTTTTGATGATAACAAAGCTTTTCATATTAGAAGTTCTAATTAATATATTTACTCTTGTGTAGAAGACAATCTTATTTAAGTAAACCGTACGAGCTAAGAAGATTCATTTTAGAAGATACTCTCTAGGAGAATCCAGCATTAAATTACATATTTATTGGCTGCGCATCTCTTGCTTACTATCTCTGATCTCCGCTTAGAAGATGCTGGTATCCTTATTAAAGACATTAATTAAAGAATATTTTAATTAATGAACAAAGACAAGTATCTCCACTTATGGAAGGAATTTATGATATTAAAGTATATTCCAATTCTATTCAAGATGTCTCCAACGGCTACTTTCTCAAGAACTATATAAAGGACTCATTTTGAAGAAATCATAGGCAACGCAACGCATCTCATATTATTCACGCAAATCAATTAAATCTTATTGTGCTTATTATTGTAACTTTCACTTAGTGATACATGCTTATCAAGAAGCATTCCTAGTTACTTCTTTATTATAATTTTGTAATAGTTATTATATTCCTTGAGTGACTAAGTTTAGTCAGAAGACTCAAGAGGACATTGACTATAGGTCTTTGTGTGTATTCTTATTGAATAGTGGATTAAGACCTCAGTAGAGGCAAAATCACCTTGGCGGGTGGACTGGATGTAGTTTGAGTTCAAACGAACCAGGATAAATTAAACGTGTCATTAGAAGTTAATTTTATTTGGTACAGAAAACCCAATTCCAACCCCCCTTCCTTGTGTTTTGCGCACCTTCACTAACGACAGATGGGTGCAACCAATTAGGGACGCTCAGGGACGAAAATACTGGAGAAGCTTCGACGTTCAAAGAGGCCTTTTGGTAGTGGAAAGAAATGAAATCGAAAAATGCAAACCAAGAACTTATCCTTCTGAAAACTATAAGGGTAAAAATCCTATTACTAAGTCTAAGTGGAGGAGGTTCCAAAGGCAGAAGAGAGCAGAGAAAGAGGTTGCGGAAAGAAGCATAGGCAAAAAGGATGTTGTCAAGAAAAACGAAGTTGCATCCAACAACAACATCCAAGGGATGGACAAAAAAGAATCATCCCATAGCAATAATCCAGGAAATAAGGTCAAACAAATGAAGCCCAAAGAAAAATCCCAAGAGGATGAGGAGATGACTGATGATTTCCAATCCGACTCAGAGGCGTACTTCGACGTCATCTGTAACGTGGTCTCGATCCTGCCCAGAGACTATGACAGGGTGATGGAGGTCGAAAACCAAGGCCGCAGTATGGAGGAAGAACAAATGACACATATACCTGTTTTCTATTATATAATGAACAATGGTTGCGTGGAAGAACAAAATGCGTTCTTTGAAAGGTCAGATGACTCAATGAAAGGGCACTTGAATCCCTTTTTCATAAAAGGGAAAGTTGAGAATGTCAAAGTGAATAAGATACTGATAGATAGGGGAGCAACAGTTAACCTGATGCCTCATTATATGTTAAAGAAAATTGGTAAGGATGATTCTGACGCCAAGCCTCATAATATGGTGTTATCAAATTATGAAGGAAAAATTGGAACCACCATGGGTGTAATCCAGGTGGATTTAACTATCGGAACCATAACAAGACCAACGATGTTCACGGGGATCGCTTTAAAAGCAAACTATAATTTACTTCTTGGAAGAGAATGGATACACGGTGTAGGGGTTGTGCCCTTGTCAATGAACCAACTAATAGCTATCTGGCGAACAAGTGGAATAGTCGAGAACATCGAAGCGGACCAAAGTTACTTCATGTCTGAAGTGAACCACGTGGATCGTCTAAGTTTCGACAAGAACCTGGCTCACATACCTTCATGTAGCCCAGCAGATTTCGACCTCAAGGAAACTGATAACGCCTACTGCTCAATGTATCTCCACCCAACGTATGGTTTTCAATGAGATAAAGAAGTGGTTGATGAGTCGAATTTTATATGGGGGACTGCCCATATAGAGCCAACTGGGTGGGGAAGTGAATTCGACGACAATGAATGAAGTATCAGTGCTCGAAAGAATTACAGCTTACATAGCTGAGAATAAACTTAAAGCGGCACTTGAAGCCGAAGTAAAATATATGGTTGTCGAAGCTAACCAAAAAGATTCCAACAATCAATGTCCTCAGAAAGATGTTGAAGAAGAATGTGAAAATAGTTAGATGGGAGAATGGCAACATCAAAAGCTTGATGCCATCTATGACGACGAACCTATAGGGTTCGAAAAAGATCCAGTGTCGACCAACATGAAGATGGTAGCACAAGATCCATTAGAAGAAATAGATATAGGGATAGGGGTAGAGAAAAGGCCAACCTACATAAGTTCCATAATGGAACCACAGTTCAAAATCGAAATAGTCCAGTTGCTGCATGAATACAAAGATTATTTCGCATGGGACTATGACGAAATGCCTGGTTTCGACTTAAGATTGGTTGAATTGAAGCTGTCAATATTGGAAGGGAAAAAACCAGTGAAGCAAGCGCCAAGACGTTTCGCACCAGAAATTCTGTCAAAGATAAAAGAAGAGGTCGAAAGACTTCTGAAATGCAAATTCATCTGTACAACCAGGTATGTCGACTGGATTGCAAACATAGTTCTCGTAATTAAGAAAATGGCAAACTTAGGGTATGTATTGATTTTCGAGACTTAAACGCAGCTACACCAAAAGATGAATATCTTATGCCAGTAGCATAAATGCTCGTAGATTTGGCAGCATGCCATGAGTACTTAAGCATGTTAGACGGATACTCTGGCTATAACGAAATTTTTATTGCCAAAGAAGATGTTCCTAAGGAAGCATTTTGTTGTCCTGGAGCAAAAGGGACTTACGAATGGATAGTAATGCCCTTCGGTCTGAAAAATGCTGGAGTGACTTATCAACGTGCTATGAATTCGATTTTCCATGATTATATTGAAACTTTCATGCAAATTTACATTGATGATATTGTGATTAAGTCTGTTTCAGGAAAAAATCATATAGATCACCTTCGACAATCCTTTGAAAGGATGAGGAAGTTCGGTCTGAAGATGAATCCCCTAAAATGTGCTTTCAGTGTGCAGGAGGGTGATTTCTCAGGCTTTGTGGTCCACAAGAAGGGGATCGAAATAAATGAAAACAAAGCCAAGGCTATAATAGAGGCGAAAGCGCCATAAAAAAAAGGAATTGTAGTCTCTGCTGGGGAAAATCAACTTTCTCATAAGGTTCATCTCCAACCTTAGTGGAAAGACGCACGCCTTCTCATTTCTACTTCGACTGAAGAAGGGATACTTCACATGGGGGCAAGAATAGCAAGTTGCATTCGACAAAATCAAAGAGTACTTGTCAAGTCCTCTAATTCTAATGTCCCCTTGTAGAAAGAGAAGCATGAGGTTGTATATTTCGGCATCAGATAAAACATTGGGAAGCATGTTGTGCCAAGAAGATGAAAATGGCGTCGAAAGGGCCATCTATTACCTCAGCAGAGTCCTGAACGATGCCGAAACTAGATATAGTGTTATAGAAAAATTGTGTTTATGTGTATATTTTTCTTATATAAAGTTAAAGCACTATATAAAAACTGTTGATGTATATATTTCTTCTCATTTCGACGTAATAAAATATATGTTATCTAAGTCTATTTTACATAGTAGAATTGGGAAGTGGACTTTGGCATTAACAAAATATTCCCTGAAATACTTGCCTTTAAAAGCTGTTAAGGGACAAGTGGTTGCTGATTTCATAGCAGACCACTCAATAAGTGAAAATGGGATGGAATATGTCGAAGTAGAACCATGGAAATTATATTTTGACGGTTCCAGTCATAAGAATGGAACTGGTGTTGGGATGTTAATAATTTCTCCTAACAAAATTCCAACAAAATTCAAGTACAAATTCGAAGGTCTGTGTTCGAATAACGAAGCAAAATACGAAGCATTGATTGTTGGACTTTAGATCTTGTTGGAATTAGGGGCAACGAGAGTCGAAATAATGGGTGACTCTGAATTGGTAGTAAAACAATTGACCAAAGAATATAAATGTGTAAAAGAGAATTTAATTATGTACTTCGTAATAGCCAATAAACTTCTTAAAAGATTCGACAATGTGACCATCAGGCACATACCCAGGATGGAGAATCAAGAGGCAAATGATCTTGCTCAAACTGCATCTGGATATAAGGTGTCAAAAGAGAATCTAGAAAGGTCTATTGAAGTTAGGGGAAGATTCATATCCACCAAGTTGTCTCCATCGGATTTGGAAACAATAAAGTTAGGATATGGTGAAGAAGAAAATTTTAAAATTTCAATGTAGATGATTCAGGAGTTGAAGATAGGAGAAAACCCATCAAGGATTATCTACAAGACCCAAATATGAAAGTCGAAAGAAAAAGTAAGTACAGAGCTTTAAGTTATGTACTTTTTGGAAATGAACTATTCAAAAAGACTTCAGAAGGAGTCTTGTTGAAATGCTTGGGCGAAGAAGAAGCTTACATAGCTTTGTCAAACGTACATAATGGAGCTTGTGGTGCACATCAAACAGACCATAAAATGAAATGGTTATTATGTCGACAGGGAATGTACTGGCCAACAATGAAAGACTGTGTCGATTTTGCCAAAGGATGTCAGGAATGTCAATTGCATGCAGGCATACCACACGTTCCTGCAAATGAGTTGCATTCGATTGTAAAGCCTTGGCCATTCAGAGGTTGGGCTTTGGATCTAATTGGCGAAATTCGACCACCTTCTTCAAAAGGGCAGAAATACATTTTGGTTGGAATATATTATTTCACTAAGTGGATTGAAGCTATACCGTTAGTGAATGTAGATCAAGAAGTAGTCATCAAATTTATTCGACGACATACAATTTATAGATTTGGAATTCCATAAACAATAACTACAGATCAAGGATATGTGTTCACTGGAAAGAATATGCAAACATTTGCAAAAGAAGTAGGATTTAAAATCCTTACTTCGACGCCTTATTACGCCCAGGCGAATGGACAAGTTGAAGCAACTAATAAAGTTGTGATTAATTTGATTAAAAAGCACGTGGGTAAGAAACCCAAGAATTGGCATAAGACTTTAGATCAAGCTTTGTGGACTTGTCGAACGTCTCTTAAAGAAGCTACAAATTCTACTCCATTTAGGTTGACTTATGGTCATGATGCAGTTTTACCAGTCGAAATCTACTTACAATCGATTCGAATTCAGAGGCATCATTAAATCCCATCTGATGTATATTGGAGTATGATGTTGGATGAGTTAGTTGATTTAGATGAAGAAAGGTTGTGTGCGCTGGATTTGGTGAAGAGGAAAAAAGAAAGAGTCGAAAAGTTTTATACAAGAAAGTGAAACGTAAAACTCTTTTAGTTGGTGACCTAGTGTGGAAGGTAATTCTTCCTATGGATCGAAAAGATAAACTAATGGGAAAATGGTCTCCTAAGTGGGAAGGACCTTTCTAGGTAATTATTCTAATACGAAATTGAAGAAATAGGAAAGGATGAAAGAATATTAAAGATAAATGGGAAGTACTTGAAAAAGTACAAACCAGCATTGCAAGAAGTTAAGATAGCTAAAGAATAATTTGCATATAAGGTGAAAGATTGTACTTCGCCAAATAAATGAAATTAAAGTCATTACAAAACAAATTCCAAGTAAACTTAAGAAAACTAATACATCAGATTATCCCCATTACAATTTAATGTTAACAAAAGACTTCTTCAATTCGTCAAACTTTTTCTTCTGAATTTGGAGCCAAAGATCACAAAAGCTTCTACTGGTCGAAAGGCTTTCAAATTCTTGAGTGAGTGTTTGAGCCCTTTCAGCATGATGAACACCCACCTTTAGCCCCCCGTCGATCTCATCTTGTATAGGATGTTGAAGGACTCCCTTGTGCCTTTGTTCCTGGGAAATCTTCTTTTGGAGCGTAGCTATCTATTTCTCCCACTTTTGGATGTTTCCGTCACATTCAGCAACTTTTTGTGTGTAAGTTTCAGACAGTTGTTGCAACTCTAAGACTTTGTTGGTCGAAGCAACTACAACATCCCATTCAGCAAGTTGGGATTCAGATTTATTAGAGATTTGTTTGGAGAAATATTTATGATGGTTTAGATCAGCACTTGCCAAGTCAATTAGATGTCAGGTCCATTACAAAACTGCTCACTTCAGCAGGAGACACCAGGACATTTACTTGTTTTAAGATTCTCTTTAAGTCGAAGCAAGCGGTCGAGTTTTCCTCCAAAACTTTGAACAAGTCCACATCAAGGATTTTTGTCCTAATCTCAGCCATTACAACATCGAGAGAGTGCACGCTAGAAGTGGCCCCGGAGGTGGTTGAAGTGATTTGTGAGGAATCTTGGAAGTTGTGGAGAGCACTTAGTACGGCCCTTAAATACTCTAAAGGTTTCTGCACTTTGAGATTCTCGATTTCTTCACGAGAGAAACTTGTCGAACTAGTTGATAGTGAGCCTTCCTTTAGTGATTCAGGATTTGGTTGACTGCTTTGTCCCTGATTTTGAAGGAGGAGGAAAATGGTCATCAGAATATTGAGGAGTATCGGGAGATTGTTCCCTCTCCATTTATGATCCCATCGGCGAATTCCTTGGAGAAAAAGGTTGTGGGCTGGTAACTTGGTGAATTGAATCATCTTGTTTATTGATGTAGTTTCCTTTTGAGGGCTTTTGTCAAGGTTGATATGTGAGTGGAAAAATTTAAGGAGGAAATATAGTAAGAAGTAAAAAAGTAAACAGTCGAAATAAAGAATTACCTGAGGGATCTCAGTGTGAAAACTAGAATTCCCACTCTGTGCATCTTTTACTTGCACTTTCACAGTTGGGCTGTGTGGGGGAGTTTCTTTAGGTGTTTTGACTTTGGATTTTTATGAGGAGACCTTTGTGAGTTTCTTCTTTTTCTAAGGTTGGGTTGGTTCTGGTGATTCATCACCAGATTCTTCACTAGAGACTTTTTCTTCTATTTGTTTTCTTTTTGGGACAGGTGGCGGTTTTCGACCTAACTAGACATAGAAATAAAAGATGATTCAGTTTCGAAAGACAAAGAATAAGATAAAAAAAAGGGGGAGGTTGTACTTTTGTTACAATCTTTTTAGTAGTGACTGGTTGGTCTTCTTCCATCATGTCAGTTGTACTCTCGACAACTGCTTTCTTGGGCTGAACTCTTGTGGCTAAAGAAAACAAAACGAATTCAGAGATGAATAAGAAGAAACATGTAAAGTTAAAATGTCGAAATAAAATGTTTTCTTATTAACACCTTCAAGAATGGGAGTTTCCACGTGAACGTGTACTATTCCAATATGAAGGTGTCCTCTGTAGTTATCCAGAGTGAACTTAGTCGGAACCACACGCTCAACAGGCTTTTTGCTTTGTTGTCGAAGCATTTTTACGGAATCCCCACAAACAAACCATTCTGGAAATGGAGGGCTCAATGCCACGCCAAAGTCAGAAAAGGTAGAGGGGAAACTTTTGGTAGATAGAGGTTGAAATCCACTTCATATTGTAGTTCTGGTCGAACGTATGAAGGTAGTTTCAACTTTTCCAAATTTTATGTAAACTTATGTTTTAAGGTGATTGTTGTTTCGCTTATGGTTCGACTAAGTTCGTCTGGCCTATAGATAGTTTCAAAATATTTTTGAAGCTTTTGTATTTCTTTGATATGTTGTGGTCTACCTTTCTTTGTTTTTTCCTACACAAGAGCAAAGGCATTTGTCAGATGAGTAGTGAATGCTTCTACGTCGAAGAATTTGTTGAGGTAATAATCTTTCCACCAAACACCAAACTCAGGTGTACAAAGGAAAGATGGTCGAAAGACCGTTGGTTGAATCTCAAGAGACTCATCAGTGAGTTGCTTCAATAACTATTTTCTCTTTTCTTCAGTATGAAAGGAGTTGTAAAAAATGATAGAGCCTTTCTTGGGGAAAATGGATTTTGGCTTCAGTTGAATCAATCCAAACTATCGGGCGACCAAGTTAGGCTGATAGACAATCAAGGAAAATTTTTATTTGGTGATGTTATGATGGGAAATGAGGAGTCTAGGTGTTAGGAATGACTCCCAAACGCCAAGGAATTGATCTTCGTCTTTCTGCATTTCCAGAGGCAGCTGTTTGGTAAACCATTCAGGACCAACTACCCTGTTAGCAAAAGGTGGCATAGGGGGAGTGAAGTTGTATCTCTTGGTGAACATCATGATATAACTGGTGAAAGATTGGAGAAGACTAAGCCCTTCCTCAGAGGGAGTCAGTTGTACCAGGCGAGGCCATTCGAAAACCCTATCCTTCACTTCATCTTCGTCTATGTCATTCTTGACAGGGAGAGAGGCTTCAAAAGTGGAGTTGAGCCACAATTGCAAAATCCAAATTGGCCCTGACACGCTAAGGTTGCCTTACTCTTTCACAATTTTCAGGAAGCTTACGCTTTCACTTAACGATTCATAAAGGTTTGCAAAAATCATTCCTCTTAGGCATAGTTTTGTTCCTTTGTGGAGTTGGTTAGCTATAGTGATAAAACATTTGGCTACCTGGAGAGATCTAGAACAAAAGACAAACCTCGACAACCATAAGGTCAGAAAGGCTATAGGCTCTCTATCAGAGACTTTTGCAGTTTTCTTGAGATGGTAGTGGTCTGTAAATGCAGAGTAGGAGGCTTTGTTGGTGTCAAATTATATGGTATCTTGGTTCAGTATAGTGGGGTCAAAATCTACTCCTAAAGGACTTAACCCAACAATGGCAGCTATGTCGAAGAGGGTAGGGGTGACCATTCCACAAGGAAGGTGGAAAGTATTGTATGTGCTATCCCAAAAATAGAAGAAAGCCAGTAACATGTTGGGGGAAATGTTAAGTCCTACTTTCGACAACTGAATCATGTCGAAAATTCTCAGTTCTTTCCGAAATGGTGCCTTAACTTTTTCAATCTTACTTAACCAGGCTACATAGTCTGAAAGATCTTTCGACCTGGGGCAGGCTCTAAACATCCTAACATTATGTAAATAACATAGGTTTAGTTCTTCTTACGTACTTGGTTCTATTTCCTTAGATTTTTCTGCAGAGGGTTTAGGCATAACCCCAACACCTATGGGTTTAAGGCATTGATAAGAAGGGAAAAATTCTTTCAGCCTATCTGGGTTTATGTCTGGGTTAGGGAGAGGACCTAACATTGCATGGCAAGTACTAGAAACAAGAATGGGAATTAATACTTAGGACTTGTAGATGTTTACTTTCTGCTTCTCATTAGGAGGTTCTGGGATGTATTGTTAATTTCCAGCAGTTTCTGGCCCATTCAATCTGTGAGCGTATGGAAGAGGAGTTGAGCCTTTATACTTCTTGCTGCTGGAAGCTTTTGCTGAAGACATTATTGCTTGAAACAAAGGTTTTGTGCAGTTTAGAAAATGGGTTTCTTTACTGTTTGAGAATGAAGAGGAAGAGAAATGCGTAAAATGTTTGAAGAAGGTGATGAATGACTATTTATGAGAAGGAAGAGACTAAAACGGTTGAGTTTTGGTTTGAAATCATTGACCACATGGCGAAAATTTCATGGAGAAAGTAGGCCGAAGGGAGTTGAAACGCCTATGACTTCCTAGAATTTAGGAAATGATGGGGGTGATGTCAGAAACGTTGGCTGAGGTTGACATTTTGAGAAAACTCAATGATGAGCTTTTATGGATTTTGAAATCAAGTCTTGGAAATGACAAAAGTGGTAAAGTTAATATGGCATCGAAAAGACTCATCGACAGCAAATGATTTTTCTCTAGGGTTAGTCGGAAACTCTTTGCTGGGGGGGCAATTTGTAGACATGGATTTTCGACGCCATGAAAATAAAGCTCAGAGTGACGTACTTTGACTAGAAAAAGGGAAGATGTTTCATAAATTAATTTTGACTGAGTCAGACAAAAAGGATGTTTTTTGACGCTTTCGACCAAGCCAGTTGGAGAATGTTTTTGACGTTTTAGACCAAGCCAAATGAAGAATGTGTTTTTCGACGTTTCGACAGAGTCAGATAACTATGCTATTTTTCGACAAGTTCGACAATCTTGAAAGGGTGCGTCGTTTCGACACAAAGAAGAGATTCAAAATTTAAAGATTGAGACATTTGGCAGAAGGACACGTGGAAGCGTTTGGTGAAAAGAAGACATGCCGAAGGCCAAGTGTCATAGTTTTAGGATTTGTCCATTAGTGACAGTTATTTTATTTATGTATAAATATAGTAGTTATTGTCAGAAATCGTGTGTGAAAATCTTGTACAAACTTCCTGTAAAATACTCAAAGTACCCATGTGTGAGAAAAGAGTATTGTTCTGGAAAATGTATGTGTGTAACACCAATTTACCTTATCAAGTTTAATAAAATTCCAAGTTATTTACCATTCATTTATATTTACAAGTCTTTTACTGGTTCTTTGCCATTTACTTTATGCATTGTCAGAATCTATTTTCTTTAAGTTTTCGCCAATCTCTTTATTCTTGTACTTAGTCATATGAATCATACATAAAAAACCTAATAAAAAGTGAGATCATAAGATTTCCAGATCTATAATTTCGACAAAATTGCACTTATGTCCTACGATTTGTATGGTTGATCCTTCAAGTAAACCAATTTAGTGTTAATTGGAAAACCAACGGTTGTTCGTCAAAAACCATTGCGAACACAGGTACCACTACTTTGAAGAGCACACATTTCATCAATCATTGCTTTCCTCCACTCAGAGTGAGATAATGTTTCACCTAGAGTTTTAGGAATAGAAATAGAAGACAAGGAAGACAAACAAGTATACTACAAAGGGGAAAGATGATGATAACATAAATCAATATAATATGGAGAAGGATTTCGTGTTTGATGTATACCTTTTCGAAGGGAAATCAGAAGATTAGACTCAAGTTGGAGTATCAGATCCATTGATGGCGAGAGTGTCGGAGGAGAGTCTGTATTGACCTCTGGGACATGTACGACTTCAAGGACAGGTATGCCTTCATGGACAGGTACGACAAACGTTGGGTGACGAAGCTGATATGTTTGAAGTGGGCAAGGAGTGATGGGGTCAACCGTAGGGTTATCTAGTGGATCAGGTTCCCTAGAATGATGGGGAATAATGACAGATGGGACGTGTGAAGGAGGTGTGGGAATAATTTCCTGTAGAGGTTCCGTAGTTACTTGGCTAGACTTGAAATATGGAACAGACTCGAAGAACGTAACATCGACGGATACGAGGTATTGTTGTAAAGTATGAGAGTAGCAACGATAACGCTTTTGGGATCGATGATAGCCAAGAAAGACACATTTTAGTGATCAAGCTGATAGTTTATCAAGACCATGAGAGAGATTGTGTACAAAACACGTAGACCCCGAGACTCGAGGAGGAATTGGGTGAAGTGGAAAGTTTGGAAACATGATTAAATAAGGGATTTTATTATTAAGGACAGATGAGGGTATGCAATTTATGAGGTAACATGTCGTGAGCACCGCATCACCCCAAAACCAGAGAGGAACATTACCATTGAGAAGTAGGGTTCAAGTAGTTTCTATGAGGTGCTGATTTTTGCGTTCGGCTATCCCGTTTTATTGGGGTATATGAGGGCAAGATGTTTGGTGCAAAATACCATTGGATGACATAAAAGTTTAAAATTTTGGGATAAACACTTACGTGCATTGTCACTTCTTAAGGTACGAATAAGATAACCAAATTGGGTTCTTATTTCTCGATAAAATTTTTCAAAAATGGAAAATAATTCAGATCTGTTCTTCATTAAAAATAGCCACGTGCAATGTGAAAAATCATCAATAAAAGTTACAAAATACCTAGACTCAAAAGTAGACACAATAGGCGAGGGACCCCAAACATCGGAGTGAACTAATGCAAAAGGGGACGTAGCCTGTTTATTGACTCGATCGGGAAATTGACTACGAGTATGTTTCCCTAACTGACAAGACTCACAATGTAAAGTGGATAATTTAGTTAAACTGGGCACCAACTTTTGTAGCTTGGGAAGACCTAGATGACCTAACTACGCATGTATAATGAGAGGATAATCTATGGTGGAGCATGTGGTAGATAACACAAAGAAGTTGTAGAAGCCTAGAGACTCGCATCCGATGCCAATCGTCTGTCCCGAACTCCAATCCTACAGAGTGACATTACTATTAGTAAAGGTGATAGAACAATTAAGGGAATGGGTTAAACAACTGACTGACAGCAAATTAAATGGGCAATTAGGTACATATAGAACATAAGTAATAGAGAGAGATGGTAAAATTTGAACAGTACCAATCCCTTGGGATCGGGTTTGACAACCATTTGCGATAGTTATAGTGGGTAAGAAACCAGAGGTAAAGAGGGAAGAAAAAGACCTTTATTACTAGTAACATGATCAGACACACCAGAATCGAGGACCCAAGGACCTAGAGGAGATGATTGAGAGAAGAAAATAGATGAATTACCAGTGTGTGCAATCAAAGCCATGGAACCAGAGGCCTAATTAGTATGACACCACTTGAGAAAATCCTCGTAGCGTGGCATAAGGTTCTGAATAGAAGGTGAAATTTGCATAGTGTTTAGGTTATCACTTTGAGTTGCATTTACCTGACGTGAGGGTTTACCATGTAGCTTCTAACAACGATCGATAGTATGCCTAAGCCGGTTACAATGGTCACACTTGGGACGAGGTTTGGAGTTGGATGACCCTCCTCGAGGGCGATTCTGATTGTTACAAAGAGATGCAAGGGCAATAGTGTCACCTGATGTCGGAGCAACAATAGATGGAGGGGTAACTGGATTAAACACATGAGGTGTAGCCAATCATAACAGTTGTTCACTAAGTGCATCATAGTTAGGAACAATAGTACTTGATAAAATTTGGTTACGAACGAAGTCGAGTTCGGATGGTAGTCCATTAAGTGCCATGACCATGAAAATTTTACTTTGTTGTTCGACATGAGCTGTTGCATCTCTTGCGTACGGCATGAGGGTTGCGTAACTAGCTTTCAAGGCATCATGCTTACTCAGATAGGTTTGCATATCCATATTCTCTAACTTCAGTGTGTCGAGTTTGAGGATGACACTATATAGACAATAAACAGCGTTGGAGAAGACTTTCTTGGCCTTTTACCAAACCTCAATGCAAATGGAGAAGGCTTGATATTGCGCTTGAAGGTTAGGTGCTATGGAGAACCATAACACGGTAAGTAGAGAGGCATCAGTTTTCTTCCATTTAGCGAGTTTGATGGCGACAACATTAGTCAATTTTGTGGTTAGGTGACCTTCATATCTCTGACCATGAAACCACATATCGACAGCACGAGCCCATAATTTATAGTTTGCTAATCCGGTTAGTTTTTCACATGGGATAATTGGATCTTTAGTAAACGAGACAGAATCAATGTTTCCCACGGCTTAGTGACATAAAAAACGGAGTGAAATCGGGGTTGTTTGCACTGGAGCACCATTTTCCGTAAGTCGGAAAGTAACACAGAAGTCGGATCTGGAACAGATGGGGATAGGTGAGTAGATCGGCGGAAAAATGGTCAGAATCAGAAACGAACATGCAGGGCAGCAGCGAAAAAAAAAGGCGACGGCCGGATCGGAGGACAGCGAGTTGAATGGTGGAAATGATTTTCTGAAACATCGTCGGAAATTTTTCCGAAATAGTAACGACGATAGCAGGGTTGTTAGCGGTGAATATTGAAAAATGAGAGGCAAACTAGAGTGACAACACGGTTTTCAAAAACAAATTCTCACCGGAAGACAGTGGGTCAACCGGGTAAAGCACAACGAAGAAAGGATTGTCTCTTAGAAGACTCTAGATACCATGTTGAAAGAAGCGAGACTAAGAGACATTTAAATTAAACCGTGTGTTTTAAAAAGCACTACAGAGACATTATTATATATAGATAGATTACAACTAATTACATGATATAGTCGATATGGGACTATTCTATATACAAATATTCTTAACACTATATATATATATATATTTACATATATCAACACATATTATAAAAACATTAAAAAAAATCATAAATTTTTAGTATTCAATTTGAATAAAATTTATTGGTTAATATCTAAAAACTCTTTTATGATTCATATAAATTTAGAAAAATATACAAATGGTGTAAAGTATAATTTAAAAATAAAGAAATATCTCTCTGTGAAAAAGGAAATTGATCTCTCAAATTTGATTTAGATTTATGCTTTTTGTCACACCCTAAATTTTATCCCTAACATTTCATATCATGCATGCATCTCATCTTTTGCATATCATGGTACATATCCAGTCATGTTAGATTTACAAGGAACGGTCAAGAAGGATTCTCACCTGAATTTTTTGTTTGGTGTGATGCCTCAGCGAGAATTGCCGGTATATGGTTTGGATATTTTCTTGTGAAGCAAGTCTTGGTTATTGTTTGGAAAATAGGGAGTTGTCAAGATGAATCACGAGGAATAGTTTTCGTCTGAGTCTTTTGGATATCGAATCTTTGGTTCATTGTTATGGAAATCAGTGTTAAAGTTATATCAGTTGTCTTATTTTTATTTTAAAATTCCACTTCAAGATTCCAATTCCAATTTTCAAGTTTAATTCCAATTTCATTTCTAATTCCATTCCAATTTTTCAATTCCATTTGTGTTTCCAATCTCATTATTAGGTTTCCAGTTCAAATTTAATTCCAATTTCAATTTTTTCCTTTATTTCCAATTTCATTCTAATCTCAAGTCCAAAGCTTATTTCCAAGTTTCAATGTAAAATTACAAGTTCAAATTTTTTTCTAAATTCCAATTTCAAGTTTTAAGTCTTAGTTCCATTTCAATTCCAACCTCAATTCAATTCTTATTTAAACTTCAATTTCAAGTTTTCTTTTTACAAATTCAAGTTCCAAATTTCTTTTCAAATCTCTAAATCCAATTCTAATTTCAAATTCCAAAATTTCATTCCAAGTTTCAATTCAAATTCATGGTCTCAATTTAAGTTTCCTTTCTCAAACTTCAATTCCTATTGAAATTCTCATTTTAGTCTCTTTGTCCATATTTCAACCATATTCAAATTTTATTGACAAGTTTCATTTTGTTACTTTCAAGCATCATTCAAATCTCAATTTCATTCAAGATTCATTTGTGTTGTAACAAAATGACTCCAATTGTGTTCAAAGACTATTCATTAACTCACCTAAATCATGTTATCATACATAGTCATATTGTTTTATAATGTTGTAAACCTTCAAAAAACAGAATTCACAAAAATAAAACAATATAATTAGAAACCAACATGGGACCACAAGTTCAAGTTCACCAAAACAAAACAAAAAACAAATTCAGAATAGCAGAAAGTACAGCAGACTTTTAATTTCATTAAGATAGCAAAAGCACTCACCATTTTCTCAAAGCAATTTCAAACACAATAAAGCAGCCCAAAATAAGCTCAGACCCTTCAAATTGCAGACCACCATGCTCTGCCCTCACCCATCACTTTCAAAAACTCAGAACATTATACCCTCAACCCTTCCTCAACAAGTTTTCAAATTCAAAAATCACAAACCCTAATCTTAGTTCTATATAGATACTACTGTTTTATCAGTTTGAGAGGGCCAACAATATCAACAAAAAAAACAACCGCATAAACCATCAAAACATAAACTTTGGTTCTAAAAAAAAACTAACCTTTACAAGGAGAGCCAAGAAAAACACAGAAAAAAGAAGCTACAACCATTCAACAAGAGAAAAAATCCATAAGAAAAACCAGAAGAGACATAACCTTCAAACACTCACCCAAATCCTTTTCTTCGCCTTCACCGCCACATATTTCTTCAACTCACAAAAAACATTAACACCGAAAAAACAGAAAACAAGATTAGTGAGATACGCCCTGAGATGAAACCACCACAACCAACCCCTTTTTATACCATAGCCACCGAATATTCATCCTCCATCACACTGAAACATAGTTGATCCGAAAACGAAACCCCCATCGATCCATCATCGCGACCCGGCAACCCGAGAGTGTGAGAGCAAAATGCGTCAAACCTCAACCACATGAAATCTCTCCAAATAATACAAAAATCGCGCACAAACGACGTCTACCACCAAATGCCGATCATCACCAAGTACAACAAATAAAGATCAAACTAAGAGGGCGTGTATCTGTGAGAGGCAAAGGAAAACCAGCGTGAGATTGAAAACGAGGGAAAGAGATTGGAAAGAAGTCATTGCACAGAGAGAGAGAGAGAGAGAGAGAGAGAGAGAGAGAGAGAGAGAGAGAACTAATGGGTACAAATCGTAAGAGAGAGAGAGAGAGAGAGAGAGAGAGAGAGAGAGAGAGAGAGAGAGAGAAACGGCGGTTTATCTACTGAGGTATCATATTTTGGATTTTTTGTTTATGGATTGTTTCTTTATTTGTTGTGAAGTTATTTTCTCATTTTATTATTATTTTTTTAAACCTATTTTAAAATTGGATCAGAGGATTTTTTCTATTTTGTTAGATATTTTTGGGGATTCTTGAGTTGTCATTGTTTTTTTTTTTCAAAATAAAATAAACTTCAGCCCATTGGATTACTAATCCACCTCCAAATCAGACGGTCCCAAATTAGTCCCTTAGTCAACTGAGTTGACTCGGTCCACCCATAGACCCCCAGGTGTTGGGCTTCACCTTATGGGCCCTGTTGTTTTAAATAACACCCATTGATTTACTCATAAACCTGACCTATTGAGTTTCTTTTTATAAGTTTTAATACTAGTTTTTTTTATATATAACTTTTCTTTTATATTGTTTTTTTTATAATTATTCCAAAGAAAAAAATCTAAAAAAATATTTTTATTTTGATTATTTATTTTAATTTATTGATTTATTTTAATTAAATAATTTGTTAATTAATTTTATAACTATATTCAATTTAGTTAATTAATTATCTTTTGATCAAATTTATGTGTATGGTGTATGATTGTATGCTTGTGCCCCATATAGTAGACCTATTCACAATCTTGTCATAACGCAGCTAGCCTGTCGAATGACTTGATTCATGAAAGGGTTGTGATTCTAGGACCCACCCCTAGAACCATTTTCAATATCGGTAGTTGTGTAATGTTAGTCTCCGAGGGCTCGCCCCTTTGTGGGCCTAGCATGAGAACTCCACTCAAGGTAGACCTTATCGTTATTATCGTCATAATGCAGCTACCCTATGGTAGGGCGTTAGTGCGATAATCGTCCGTGACCTTGATTATCCTAAACCATCACCGTAGAAACTATCCCGTGAGTGGGTTTTATGGATACAAATATAGAACCAATCTCTTACAACCTACCAAATAGGAAGTTTTGAGTTATTCCAGCTTCTGAGTCTGTTCGTCTTATGATCCTAAGCATACTTACATTGCATCCATTTGCCTACCATTGCATCTATATTGCATATCATATGAATTTTCCAAATAAACTCATCCGTCCACTTATCCTTGTTAGTCATCCGATTTCATGGCATTCGTACCAAGCTCAAAAATGTTATTGAAGGACAATGGAGAGGAAAAAGATGGTTGATCCCATGTCAGGCTTTACTGTGGTGACTAACCCAATGTACAATTTTCCCCCTGACTATGCTCCTCAACAGATGGGTGTCACTACTCAAATTCAGCCAGTGCATGTCTCATCATCAAGTGGGATCCCCATTGTGCAAAAGAACCCAGTTGTTCATGTTAATTCTCGATTTATAAGGAAAACACCAAATTCTCAAGATGATCACATGATAACCAAAAAGGAACATTCTCAAGGGGCTGAAATCGCAGAAATATGTCAGGATTTTGAGAAGCGATTAGATTTTATGGAAGGTTCTAACACAATGAGGTTGGAGGACATGTATTTGGTCTCAGGTCATATTATACCTCCAGGGTTTTAAATGCCCAACTTCGAGAAGTACAAGGAAGATAGTTGTCCAAAGCTCCATTTGGTTAAGTTCTTCCGAAAAATGGTTCCCTATACTCATGAAGATAAGTTGATGATTCATTGTTTTCAAGACAGTTTGAGTAAGGCATCATTGGACTGGTACATGAAGCTGGAAGAGAGTCACATTCATTCATGGGAAGATTTATCAAATCTTTTTGTGAAGCGGTACAAGTACAACTTAGATGTGGCTCCGGATAGAAGACAATTGTTGAGTATGTCTCAGAAAGACAATGAATCCTTTAGAGGATATGCACAACGGTGGAGAGAATTGGCAGCCCAAGTGTAACCACCATTCTTAGACAGGGAGTTAGTTGACATGTTTGTGGATACCCTACAGAGTTCATACTTCGAAAAAATGGTGGGCATTGTGTCATCAGACTTTTTTGACTTGGTGAAAGTTAGAGAACACGTTGAGAGCGTCCTTAAGAATGGAAAAGTAGAAGACGCCTCAAGCAACCAGGCTAGTGAGAATGAATCCCTCAGCAACCCCCAAGAGGAAGAAGAGGATGTAATCAATGCAGTCATGGCAGGCGTCAAGTATTCTTGTGGTGCATCAGTAAGACCCTATGATCCTCTATCTTTTCAGCAATCAACATTTTGTATGCCTCATTATCCTTGTAGGCAACCAACAATGTTTAGGGTGTCTTACCAGCAACCCTGGATTACTCCTCATCAAAGTCAGCAAGCCCAAAGCCGAGGATATCTGAATCAACATTAGAGTCAACATAAGCCTCGCAAAATTTTGGAAAGAAGGAATGCTCCTCTTCATCCAGTACCTTTATCATACACTCAACTTCTGCAACCTTTAATTCAAAGCTCATTGATGGTTCCTAAGTCTCTCAAGCCGTTGCCAGAGTCGTACCCACCTGAGTATAATCCACATGAGAAATGTGGATATCACGCTGGATCAATGGGGCATTCAACTGAAGACTGCAAAGCTTTTCAAGCCAAAGTACAACATTTGATCGACAAGAAGTACATTTTATTTTCAGAAGGAAATCTGGTGGTGCATGTCAACCTCTCGCCTGAATGAGTGCAAAGTCTCTTTGGTGCATCTCTTGAAGATAGTAAATCAAGACATTTTCAATTCCCTAAAGCTGGAAATCCTCTGTTTGTTTCAGCATTGTTGTATTTTCTTTGCATGTTGATTTTTTATTTGCTTGTTAGCATTGTTGTTTTTGAATTGGCAAAATTAATGAAATGTTTATGCATATTTTGAATCAATCCATTCGTATTCACTCATTTTCTTTCATTGTTATGATAAAAAGCAAAAAACAAATATTTCTCTCATTTTAAGTATCAAACTTTTGTTTTAGCAAAGATTGGAGGGAGGATGATGAAAACCAGATACCTACATTTTCTATTTGTATGCTTTCAATTAAAACCTTGCCAATGATGTCCAGGCATTGTTTCAAATTCCTAAATGTAATACCCTAAAATTTGCCCTCTTAATTTATTGCCAACGTCAAGTGGTTTTTGCTTCGTCATTTCGCATGATCGCATATTATCCCAAAAACATTAAATAAGAAAAAGAGTAAAACATAAATAATTTGCATATGCATGAGGCATGTGATTGGGCTAGGCTTGTCAATTTTGGAGCTCAAAAGAAGGGAAAATCACTACAAAAATAATAAAAAATCAATTCCATGAGATATTCATTAAGAAAATGAAGAATTGGAGTTTTAGCTCCGTTAACCGGTTAACGGTGGCGAATTTTGGGAAAATCATTTGAAAAATGGTTGTGTTCATCATTGCCCTCCACATTTTCTTTCCCTTGCTTACACTTAAATTCCACCTCATTTCCCTTGGATGTTTCTACCACATTCCAGCACCTTCTAGATTATTCCAAGGAATATTCCAAGGAATATTCTCTAGTCTAACCACTTTTAAGTAACTCCTACCCTAATCCTGATGAGGACACAATCCAAGGCATAAATGATACAATCCAAAGCGTAGGAGTTCCTATGACAAGGGCACGTGCAAGAAGAGTCAATGATGCTCTAGTTCACTTCATGATCAAGTCAATAAAATGCATGGGCCAGATTGAAGAAAAAGAGCCTAAGTTTATTTTTATCATCCAAGCATGTGATAAAAGGCCCAATAATGCATAAGAATAAATAAAAATAAAAGAAATATCAATTGTCACACCATCTTGGATGAAAATTGTAAGAGAAGTGGGAAATAACGAGTTTCCATTATTCTGCCCTTTCAAGAACCCCACTATCTCTTCTTTATTTTGCACTTTCTTTGTAATAACTTCTTTATTTTCCATTTCCTTTGTAATAACTCAGCCCACTATCATGATAATTAGTGGCTGAAATACTTTTGTTTTCTTAGGAGTTATTTTTACTTATTACATTATCTTAAGCCATTCCTATATAAAGGAGGCATGTAACTTCTTTTCAAATCAATGAATTTTGTTGAGTTTACACATTGTGTAAGTGAGAGTATTTGCTCTTAGGTTCTGGATTGAACCAAAATTGATCTTATCAAGAAATCCTTTTCTTGTGGTGATCCTCATCCATAGGCTTATCATTCTCTCTTGGATTAGAAAGAGTGTGGTGCCCCTTCTACCTAATTCCATTTCTTATTTCTCTATTATTTCAGTCCACTTTCGTTTTTTTTATGTTTGTATCAAATTCTGTCATTCTTTCAATTATAAGGCAATTTACTTCCTTTGAGTCACAAAAGAATTAACAATCCAAAGGTTAACCAAGTTATTTCAGGAATTTTGATGGAAATGCATACTTCTCAAAAGTTAGTGGGTATCAAGTGGTATCAGAGCATATTTCAAAAAAGGGGCAAGCTGTGGTAAATTGTCTATATTCTTCTTCTTCTTTATTATCCATTTATAATTATAAAAAAAAATTCAAAAAAAAAGGTGTTAGAAAAAAAATCGAAATAAAAAAGTGTAAAAAAAAAATTTTAAAAAAAAGTGTTAGAAAAAAGGGATCTGATTGTTAAAGATTGTGATTCAAAAAAAAAAGTTGCTATTTTTTTTTCTTGCCACACTCTTAATAGTCTCATTATTTCCTTTGTTTTAGAGTCTTTTTTGTTTGTTATTTTTTTTTAAGCTTTTGTATGTTGATTATCATCTGAAATTGATTTCTTTGTGTTGATTGATTTTGGTTTCTCTAAATAACTAAAAGAGCAAATTGAGTGGTAAAAGGCAGAGTGTTGTTATTATTAAAAAAAAGCCAAATATTGAGTGAAACACGAGTGATTGAGTGTAAACACGTGAGTAGAGTGGTGAGGTCCATTTTTAAGCACTTGTTTCTAATTTCACTACAATGTCTAGTCCACCTTCACCTAGAACAACAACTTTAACTGTTCAAATAGCAGCCATGCGTGACAATTTTGAAAGGTTGTTAAGAGAACAAGGTGAACAATTTCAACAAAGAATTGATGAGTTAGAAAGGAGACCCCAAAATTCTAATGATGGTACTGGTGATGAGGAGGAAAGAAGACGTAGAAGGAGACAAGGGGGAGATAATTTGAGGGGCATAAAAATTAAAGTTCCATCTTTTGTTGGGAAGAGTGACCCAGAGGCATATCTAGAATGGGAGACTAAAATTGAACAAAATTTTAATTGTCACAATTATTCTAACATTGAAAAAGTGCAGGTTGCTTCCATTGAGTTCAAAGAGTATGCCTTAGTTTGGTGGGATCAATTAATCAAAGATAGAAGGAGGTATGCAGAACGACTAATTGATACTTGGGAAGAGATGAAAAGAATCATGAGGAGAAGGTTTGTTCCTTCCTATTATCATAGGGATTTGCACAACAAATTGCAAAGACTCACTCAAGGTTTTAAAAGCGTTGAAGAATATTTCAAGGAGATGGAAGTTCTCAAAATTAGAGCTAATGTGGAGGAGGACGATGAAGCAACTATGGCTAGGTTTCTCCATGTTCTAAATCATGACATTAGTGACATAATGGAACTTCATCACTATGTTGAAATGGATGAATTGGTACACCAATCTATCAAAGTGGAACAACAACTCAAGAGAAAGAGCCAAGCAAGGAGAAATTCCACCACTTTCAATTCTCAAAGTTGGAAGGACAAAACAAAGAAGGAGGGTGCTTCATGATCTAAGGAAGCCACGGTTGAAAACAAAGGTAAAACTATTACATCTTCTTCTTCAAGTGTTTCGACTAACAAAAGTGTTAAGTGTTTCAAGTGTCAAGGCCAAGGACACATTGCATCTCAATGTCCAACCAAAAGAACTATGCTAATGGAAGAAAACGAAGAAATTGTTGAAGAGGTGGATGGTGAATATGACGAGAAGTTTGAAGAAGAGGAAGAAGAAATACCTAGTGGAGATTTACTCATGGTGAGAAGAATGTTGGGAAGCCAAATAAAGGAGGAGGATACAAATCAAAGAGAAAACCTTTTTCATACAAGATGCTTTGTGCAAGGAAAGGTTTTTTCTTTAATTATTGATGGAGGCAGTTGTACAAATGTTGCAAGCACGCATTTGGCTTCTAAACTTAATTTGGGAACAAAACCTCATCCTAAGCCTTACAAACTCCAATGGCTTAATGAAAGTGTAGAAATGCTTGTTAACAAACAAGTTGAGGTTTGTTTTAAAATTGGAAAATATGAGGATGTAGTGTTGTGTGATGTAGTACCAATGGAAGCTAGTCATTTGTTATTAGGTAGGCCTTGGCAATTTGATAGAAAAGCCAATCATGATGGGTACTCCAATAAGTACTCTTTTATGTATCATGGTCAAAAGATCAATCTTGTACCATTAAATCCTAGTGAGGTGAGAGAAGATCAAAAGAAAATGAGAGAAAAAAATGATCAAGAAAGAAAAGAAAAAGAAAGAGAAAAAGAAAAAAATGAAGAAGAAAAAGAAAAGAATGAAAAGAAAAAGAATGATAGAAAAGAAAAAAAACAAAGTTTAATTGCAAAAAAAGGAGATGTGAAGAAAGCAATTATGTCACACCAGCCCCTATACTTGCTTTTTTGCAAGGAGGTGCCTTTACTAACCACTATTTCTAATGAACAAAAATTGCCAAGTTGTGTTGAGTCTCTTTTACAGGAATTTAAAGAATTGTTTCCAAAGGAGGTACCAAGTGGTTTACCACCTATAAGAGGAATTGAGCATCATATTGACCTTAATCCGGGAGCATCCTTGCCTAATAGGCCAGCTTATCGAAGCAATCCACAACAAACTCAAGAAATACAAAGGCAAGTGGCTGAATTGGTAGGTAAAGGATGGGTAAGAGAAAGTCTAAGTCCATGTGCAGTCCCAGTAATTTTGGTACCAAAAAAAGATGGTACTTGGAGAATGTGCACTGATTGTAGGGCCATTAATAATATTACCATTAAATATAGGCATCCTATTCCTAGACTAGATGATTTATTTGATGAATTATTTGGTGCATGCTTATTTTCTAAAATTGATTTGAAAAGTGAATATCACCAAATTAGAATAAGGGAAGGGGATGAATGGAAAACTGCTTTTAAAACAAAATTTGGTTTGTATGAGTGGATGGTTATGCCTTTTGGGTTAACTAATGCACCTAGTACTTTCATGAGACTAATGAACCATGTGTTAAGAGAGTTCCTGGGTAAGTTTGTTGTTGTGTATTTTGATGATATATTGATTTATAGCAAGAACTTAGATGACCATTGAATTCATTTAAGGGCTGTTTTACAAGTGTTAAGATATGAAAAGTTGTATGCTAACCTAGAAAAATGTGTATTTTGCACCGATCATGTGATTTTCTTAGGTTTCATTTTGAGCTCTAAAGGTGTCCATGTTGATGAGGAAAAGGTGAAAGCCATTCGAGAGTGGCGTCCTCCCAAAAATGTAAGTGAGGTAAGAAGCTTTCATGGTTTGGCTAGTTTTTATAGGAGGTTTATGAAGGACTTTAGTACCTTGGCAGCACCCCTCAATGAAATTGTTAAAAAGGATATTGGTTTTAAATGGGGTGAAAAACAAGAGAAAGCCTTTGCTGCCCTAAAGGAAAAGCTCACCCAAGCACCAATTCTTGCCTTGCCTAATTTTTCTAAATCTTTTGAAATTGAATGTGATGCATCTAATGTGGGAATTGGAGTTGTTTTGTTGCAGGAAGGTCATCCAATTGCTTATTTTAGTGAAAAGCTAAAAGGGGCTGCCCTTAATTATTCTACATATGATAAGGAATTGTATTCCTTGGTGAGAGCTCTACAAACATGGCAACATTACTTGTTGCCCAAAGAGTTTGTAATTCATAGTGATCACGAATCCTTGAAACATTTGAAAGGACAAGGTAAGTTGAATAAGAGACATGCCAAGTGGGTTGAGTTTCTTGAACAATTTCCATATGTAATCAAGCATAAGAAAGGTAAATCCAATGTTGTGGCAGATGCACTCTCAAGAAGACATGTCTTGCTTTCTACTCTTGAAACAAAAGTTTTTGGTCTTAAGTATATTAAAGATTTGTATAAAAATGACCTTGAATTTTATTCAAAATTTTTAGCTTGTGAGCATGTTGCCTTCAATGGGTATTTTAGGCACAATGGTTATTTATTTAAAGAAAAAAGACTTTGTGTGCCTAAAGGTTCCATTAGAGAATTACTTGTACAAGAGGCGCATGAGGGAGGACTAATGGGTCATTTTGGGGTTTCTAAAACTCTAGAATTCTTACAAGAACATTTTTATTGGCCTCACATGAAAATTGATGTTCAAAAACTTTGTGAAAGATGCATTGTGTGTAAAAAGGCTAAATCAAAAGTTATGCCTCACGGTTTGTATACTCCTTTGCCTGTACCTGTATTTCCTTGGATTGACATTTCCATGGACTTTGTTTTGGGGTTGCCTCGAACAAAGAATGGCAAAGATTCTATTTTTGTAGTTGTTGACAGGTTTTCAAAAATGGCACATTTTATTCCATGTAAAAAGGTGGATGATGCGTGTCATGTTGCTGATTTGTTCTTCAAGGAAGTGGTACGCCTACATGGCTTACTAAGGAGCATTGTCTCTGATCGTGACTCTAAGTTCTTAAGCCATTTTTGGAGGACTTTGTGGGGAAAGGTGGGAACGAAGTTATTATTTTCCACCACTTGTCATCCCCAAACAGATGGACAAACTGAAGTAGTAAATAGAACTCTTTCTACTCTTCTTAGGGCTGTTCTTAAAAAGAATTTAAAAATGTGGGAGGAATGGTTACCTCATGTAGAGTTTGCTTACAATAGGGTTGTCCATTGCACTACACAACATTCACCTTTCGATATTATGTATGGTTTTAATCCCTTAACACCTCTTGATTTGTTACCATTGCCTAACACATCTGTTTTGAAGCATAAAGATGGGAAAGCTAAAGCTGAATTTGTGAGAAAATTGCATGAACAAGTAAAATTGCAAATTGAAAAGAAAAATGAAAGCTATGCAAAAATTGCAAACAAAAGGCGAAAGAAAGTTGTTTTTGAACCCGGGGATTGGGTTTGGATACATATGAGAAAAGAAAGATTCCCATCACAAAGGAAGTCCAAACTTCAACCTAGGGGAGATGGACCCTTTCAAGTAATTTCAAGGATCAATGACAATGCCTACAAAATAGAACTTCCGGGTGAGTATGAGGTAAGTACTACTTTCAACGTTGCTGATTTGTCTCCTTTTGATGTAGGTGATGATGGTCTAAATTCGAGGTCGAATTCTTTTCAAGAAGGAGGGAATGATGAGGACACAATCCAAGGCATAAATGATACAATCCAAAGCGTAGGAGTTCCTATGACAAGGGCACGTGCAAGAAGAGTCAATGATGCTCTAGTTCACTTCATGATCAAGTCAATAGAATGCATGAGCCAGATTGAAGAAAAAGAGCCCAAGGTTATTTTTATCATCCAAGCATGTGATAAAAGGCCCAATAATGCATAAGAATAAATAAAAATAAAAGAAATATCAATTGTCACACCATATTGGACGAAAATTGCAAGAGAAGTGGGAAATAATGAGTTTCCATTATTCTGCCCTTTCAAGAACCCCACTATCTCTTCTTTATTTTACACTTTCTTTGTAATAACTTCTTTATTTTCCACTTTCTTTGTAATAACTCAACCCACTATCATGATAATTAGTGGCTGAAATCCTTTTGTTTTCTTAGGAGTTATTTTTACTTATTACATTATCTTAAGCCATTCCTATATAAAGGAGGCATGTAACTTCTTTTCAAATCAATGAATTTTGTTAAGTTTACACATTGTGTAAGTGAGAGTATTTGCTCTTAGGTTCTGGATTGAACCAAAATTGATCTTATCAAGAAATCCTTTTCTTGTGGTGATCCTCATCCATAGGCTTATCATTCTCTCTTGGATTAGAAAGAGTGTGGCGCCCCTTCTACTTAATTCCATTTCTTATTTCTCTATTATTTCAGTCCAATTTTGTTTTTTTTTATGTTTATATCAAATTCTGTCATTCTTTCAATTATAAGGCAATTTACTTCCTTTGAGTCACAAAAGAATTAACAATCCAAAGGTTAACCAAGCTATTTCAGGAATTTTGATGGAAATGCATACTTCTCAAAAGTTAGTGGGTATCAAATCCCAAACCCAAACCAAACTCCATTCCTAAACCTAGCTCCATGCCTACTCATTATATAAACCATAATCCACCAAAACAAAGGGTTGGGAAATTCATTTTCACCATTTTTCATTTTCAATCTCCTCATTTTCTCTCAATTCTCCCATTTCCTCACAAACTCACCAAAGCTTCTTCAAAGAAAAGCTCTTCAAGTTTCACATTGAAACTTGAAGATCTTGATGCTTAACCTTCATACTCCATTGATTTGTGGATTGTGGAAGAAGTAGCTACTAGTTTTTGGATTGATTTGGAAGTATTGGAAGTGATTAATCAAGAAGCGTCAAGAATGAATCACATTTATTTGGCATTCGCGGATCTTCGGTTTTCTTCTTCGCTACTCCGATTCACCACAACACTCATCGAAGCAATCCTCCGTTTTGTAGGTTGGTGATCTAAAACAACTTATGCTTTAACTTATTTTCTTCATCTCGCCGTAACGACATTCTTCACATGTTTATCGTTATGTTTGCATTTTACCGTTAGATTTCGTTTTGTTTGCGATTTGTGCGTTTTGTTTGTTATAAGCTAGATCTGTAGCATAATCTAGGTCCTAATTGGTGTTAGAATGCTCCCTCTAGGTATAAAAGTCATGTTAACATGTTCAAGTGTGTATTAAGGATTGTTACAAGTGAGTTTGTGGCCAAAAGCACTTATTTCTAAACAATTTTTCACATTTTGTTCAGTGTTAACCGGTTAACGCTTTTGGTTAATTGGTTAACACGTGTGTTTTGCCACAAATCATTGTTGTTTTAGGTCCGTTAACCGGTTAACGGTGTTTCATTTCAGAATTTCAGCTTAGTTGCTTGCTTGATCTTGCTTTCTTGTGCATTTAATATTCATACATGTTTAGGTATTGATTTTAGGGAATTTTTGAGGTTAGTTTCAACATCTCATTCCATCGTTTCGACACGTTCCCATTCACTTTTGCATATTGTGCTTATTTGTTCATTTAGTGCATGAATTGATTTAGTGCATATTGTTGCTATGTTCAATGCATCATTTGGCATGTAAATGATCATGTTGCATTCTATTTTTTCATCCTTTGCATGTTTCGTTAACTCATATGCATCATCACATCACATATCGTATGTTGTATTTCACATAATCACAAAATATGTATGTGGATTTTTTTGCATGTTTTATCATGTTTGCATATCATGTTAAATTCTATATTTTGCATCAAGCTACATGTCATTATTGATCCATGTTGATGCATGTTCATCATGTTTATGTGCCACTTTGCATATTTGTTGCATAATCAATAATTTGGTGTACTCTTCCATGATCCCTCATTAAAACAATCATGTTCATTCAATTACGTATGTTGATCCATGTTCATGTTGCATTTATTGTGTTAATTGTGCATTTTTCATTGATTTTATGCATAAAAAATGAAAATAATAAAATCTGAATTTTGAAATTCATAACTGTTTTTTGATATAGTAGCTATAAAATGCATGCTGATTATTGCATTTTCACACTTTTTACACCTATTTTGCATGCTGATTGTGAGCTGTAAAAAGTTGTGTGCATTGTACATTGCATTTCATTGTTGTTTGTGCATTTAGTAGCTGTAAATAGTAGCTGGATTTTGCATTGCATCACTTTTAGGTCCATTAACCCTAAGATTGAGTCTAGTTTAGGTCCTAGGCGCATTAGGATTTAATTGGTACTTTGTTTGCTTTATTATTTTTAATAATATGCAACACTAACCTTTGTTTTGTAGGGAGGTTAAGGTAAGTTCTTCACAACTTATTCCTTTTACTTCTTTATGCATTTAATTTTCATTTTGCTTTACCTTTCAGACTTGTGTTTGGTAGGTTTTTCTCAAAACTTCATGTCAATCCCTTGTTAGAGTCAACTTAACTTCATTAAGAAGTAAGTTGTATTCTATGTGCTCTATGTTTCTCCTTTCCTTCTCTTTAGGATAGAAACCACACTAACCTAGGTTCATCCATGTATGATAACACTAGGAACTTAGTCTTCCCCTTAGAATTTTTTGCCTTTGGTTCGCTTTGCTTTCTCTTTCTCATCTCATAAAGAAAAGCTAAAAAACACCTAATAAAGGTTAACTTTCTCGTACGACACGAGACTTTGCCGTGGGTTACTTATGCACGTCCTGTCTCGGGGCGAGGTATAAGTCATCTACCACAAAGAACAAGTCTTAGTACGAGAAAGTTCACAAACAATAAACAAAAACACTTCTCTAAAAGACAAAACAACCAAGAAGAATTGTCTTTTCCTTCGGGAACTTCTTTTCTCACCACACTCACTCTTAACGTGAACTTGCAACGACTTATCTCGCATGCAAGACGGTAAACGCACACGTTCAAGGCAAGCCTACAACACCTGAGTATAGACATACGCAATTCCATTGCATAAAAAATACAAACAAAGTTTTCGCCTTTAGTTAGGCGAACTACGTCGACTCTGATCCTCATTTTCCCGATGAGGTACGTAGGCAGTGGGGTAGGGCCCGTTCGAGCACACTCTTTATTTTCCCTACATTTTTCTCCCTTTATTTTCATTCTCTTTTTTAAGTTCCCTTTATCATTCCAGTTCCAGTAGCGGTTTCTGTTCAGCGGCATCTTATTTCTCACCCTTTGAAACAGACTAACAAGCGTGGATCCCGTCGGGTACGGCGGACGGTCTGGGATGATAATACCTTCTCAGTTTGTAACCGACTCCCAAACCCAGATCTTTGGTTTGCAAGACCTTGTCCTTTCCTTCTTCCTCAGGTTTGTGCAGCATTACTTTTCCCATTCATTCGGGATAAAAATGCCTGGCTGGCGACTCTAGCTTTTCTGCGCCACTTTTGCGTTTGTACTAGGATGAAAATCCGGGGAGCGACAGCTGGCGACTCTGCTGGGGAACGAACCCAGAATCTCTGGTTTCCCTCGTAGAGTCAATCCTAGCGCCTGTTTGTTTCTATTTCATTAGGTGTTTATGTGTGTTTTGTTGTGTGATTAGTTATTTTTTTCGTTTACAGTTTTTACATTACAACATTTACTTACTACTTTCAGTATTTATTTCACATGCATCATATATATATATTGGACTGTCTAGCTGTGCTGGTTTCCATTGTTTCTGTGGGATGGGAGGTATTGTGAGATAAGCCAAACACCTGACTTGAGTGCACTGTAAGATTAGTGTGGACAAACATTGTACTTCCATGGTATCTCACCATGATGAGTGGCGATGTGTTCCACACCCAGGTTGTAACCATCTCAGAACTATCATGTGTGGGGTTTTATCTCACTTCAGGGTACGAACTTGATAGTTATGTGCAGTTGGGGACCAATCATTGAGGACCTTAGTGGAAACACCCCTCTCCAGTGATGACCGTGGAAGACCACATTTGTTGGCAAACCCACTCGCATTCAAGGGTCCACTGGGAACTTGCATAGGATGGCCTGGTTCTCTCATAGGAATCCAGTCAAAGCAAAATTGTTTGTATGACGATAGTATTGTATACTAAGGGAAGAATGTACTATTGTTTCTCGATTTAGTGCTTGAAGCTGGGGACCTACGAGGGATGCTTGTTTCCTTGGACTCAGTTGAGACCTCCCTGAGTAGTACATAATGCCAAACTGATTCCCTGATTTGGTCATGAGCCATTTCTCGGAGATGGTGAACGTATTATTGCTATTCGGCTTTGGGAGTCTGTGATGTTAACTAGAGTAGCACACCCGTGAGATGGGAGAGGTTTATAGGTTTGCAGGAACCCTGAAACTTCCAACATACCCACCTTGCCAGTACTATTCAGTATTGTGATCCGGTTCTTTGGTTATGTGGTTCCGAAATCTGGGATTCTTATTCAGAAGGGATGTTATTATGATTGTAACCTACAATGACACATGATTATATGCTTGGCACATCACAGACACGCCACCAGTCACATGCCTTGCATTTCATAAGCATCATGACATCAGTAATCATTGTGTTCTTTTTTCATTCTCAGGGTTCATACTACTCCCATTCTCGGTCATCACTATGACAGTATAGAAGACATTAGAAAAAGAAATGTGCACTACAAATTCTTCGACACCAAAGTAGATATGATCAACCAAATGGTGTCTCTTATTACCCGGGTCAGCTGGGATACTTCAAGAAGAAATATGGAGATATTCTGGATTTGGTGTTCAATTTGGACAGTTCTCAAAGAAGCGCCATTCATACCTTACTGCAGTATTATGATCCACGACTTAGGTGCTTCACCATTCGTGACTTCCAACTTATCTGCACGGCATGCAAGGTCTTCTTCCCCTCATTATCTGAAAAGATCTATCTTAATTTTCAAATACCGGAATTGGGAATGTAACAAACCTTGAGAATGAAAATGAACACAACATTGCATGCATATCATTTGCATCTCTTTTTCTTTTGCAGGTTGTCCGAGTTCCTTAACTTATTTGTTTATTCAGGCAGGATTGCAAGAGCCACCAAGACTCGTCCCTTCAGGCACGATCTTCACACGCACCGGTACGCTACTCGCCGAAATCAGAGGCAAATCATGAACACAGTACACACTGAGCTGAATGAGCTTCGCACTCAGATGGTGGAGTTTATGGCAGTGATGCAGGGTATAGTGCAGGGGCAGCAAGAAATGAGAATCGCCATGAAGAGGCTTAATCCACCGCAAGCTGATCCTCAAGTGATTACCTTGGATGCCCAAGGCAATCCGATCAACAACACTGTCATTCCACCTACGGAGAATAGGCCTCCTACTCCTGAAGGCAGTGGTTTAATTCATGTTCGTGTAATAGACCGACAGGAGGATCAATTTACTTTGCTCAATGAAGATATGTGATTTGGTGTCAGGGCTAATAAGTAAGACTTCCAATTGTTGGCCAAAAAGGTAAGGGCTCTAGAATGCAGAGACACCCTTGGTATTGTTGTTGCTGACATGGGGCTGGTTTCAGGAGTGGTTATCCCTCCAAAGTTCCAACCTCCTGTTTTCGACAAGTACAGTGGCATCTCTTGCCCGAAAACACACTTGCAGGCCTTCTACCGCAAAATAGTTGCACATACAAGGGATGAGGAGCTCTGGATGTATTACTTCCAGGATATCCTGTCTGGGGGCTCACTGGAGTGGTATATGAAGTTGTAAAAGAACTATGTACATAACTGGAAGGAGCTGGGGGAGGCCTTTCTCAAGCAGTACCAGCATAACATAGACATGGCTCCAAGCCGAACTCAGCTTCAGAGCTTGTCTCAAAAGAATTCAGAGAGTTTCAAGGACTACACGCAGAGATGGCGCGAGGTTGCTGATAGAGTCCAACCACCCTTGCTGGAAAGGGAAATGGTCGATCTCTTTATGTACACTCTCCCGGGGCACTTCATGGAGAGATTGGTTGGTTGTTCCTCCAACGGATTTTCTGGTATCAGACTGACAGGTGAGAGAATAGAAAGCTGGATGAAACAAGGCAAAATTCAGGGCAGCGGAGCTTCAACCTCCAGAGTTAAGAAGCCTTTTGTGAAAAGAAGAGAATGAGAAACTAGGGTTGTTTATGCTCAGAAGAAGAGAGGGGGTCAAAATTCTTATGCAGCTTTCGTCACCATTATTTCTCCTGCTAACCAGCAACAGGTTCAGCAACCTCTACAGCAGCGCCAACAGGATTATCAATAGCAAAGGTCTCTTCTTCCTTACTACCCTCCCAGGGCAAAAGATAGGCATCTCGAGAAACCTCTGATGTCATATTCTCAACTGTTACAAAATCTCCTCTAACTTCAGATGGTTCAACTAAGAACTCTGCAACCTCCAAGGTCGGGGAAAATCCCTGAAGGCTACGATGCCAATGTCCGTTGTGAATTCCACTCTGGGGCTCCAGACCATAGTACCGAGAATTCCAAGGCTTTGAAACATGTTGTCCAAGACCTGATAGACACCAAAGCGATTAACTTTGCTCCAACTCCTAATGTGATACAGAATCCATACCTGATCATGGATGGACTATTGGGGTTGTTGATAGCGGTGAATGTATGAACTTGGTGTCTAATGTCAGATACCTAAAAACTTCTTTGTTGGTTGTAAAAGCTTGCTTGGCTGGGAAGAGCATCTTTTCGGGCTGTGAAAAGAATTTCTCAGACTGTGCTAACTCCATTGATGGTTGTGCTCGATTGAGGTTGGGTATACAGAAGATGATGAACAAAGGTAGCATACAATTTGATAAGGTTACCAGAGAAAACGAGGTTTCAAGTGTGCCAATTTTCTACAATCCGGCACAAGCCCACGCACCGGCACGGGTGGCTCCAATAACCATTACAACTTCGGGACCCGTCTCGTACCAGAGTGATAAAGCGATCCCTTGGAACTACAGGGGAAAGGTTTATTACAATGGCCAGAAACAAAATCTTGCTGCATCCAGCTCAGCTCCGCACCAGATCGAGAATGTAGGGGTCGGAGGATTCATCAGAAGTGGCAGACTGTTCGCTCCTGAAACGCTAAGAGGCAATGTGGTACTGCCGAGAGACAACATCGGGGCTCAAGCTAAAGCCAAGGGCAAACAGCCCATGACCAATGATGCACCTGTGCTGGTGACAGATCCAGACATTACTTTTGATAAGGACGCGGAAGAGTTCTTGAGGATCATCAAGAAAAGTGACTACAAGATTGTGGATCACTTACAGCAGACTCCTTCTAAGATCTTGATCTTATCCTTATTGATGTGTTCAGATTCGCATAGGAAAACCCTCTTGAAGATTCTGAACAACGCGTATGTGTCGCAGGATATATCCGTAAATCAATTGGAGACAGTGGTGTCAAGTGTAAACTCTAGCTATGGCTTGGATTTCACGGATATGGACTTAACATCCAAGGGACACAGTCACAACCGCGCCTTGCACATTTCCATGGAATCCAAGGGGGTCATGATCTCCCATGTACTGGTTGACACAGGGTCATCATTAAATGTACTACCAAAGAAATCCCTCATGAAGCTGAATTATGATGGGGTCGTGTTGAGGCCAAGTGACCTGGTTGTACGGGCTTTCGATGGCTCGAGGAGATTAGTGTCCGGAGAGGTGGAATTACCGATCAAGGTGGGACCACAAGTCTTCAAAGCTACTTTCTACGTAATGGACATCCAACCGGCCTATAGCTGCTTGTTGGGGCGGCTGTGGATACATTCAGTAGGAGTTGTATCCTCTACCTTGCATCAAAAGCTCAAATTTGTATGGGAAGGGAAGATTGTGACCGTATGCGGAGAATGCATCATCATTAGCCACCTAGCCTCGTTCAGATACGTGGAAATGGATGGAGAAATTGTCGAGACTCCCTGCCAAACATTTGAGCCCGTCAAATCTGAGAATGCATCATCGTCATCCGCTGTAAGCAAGCCTTTGAGGTGGTAGAATCAGGTTCCAAGGAAAGTTGGGTCAAAATGATCGAAGTCCCAGAAAATAAAGACATGTTCGAAATTGGCTATCAGCCTGGTCAAGCAGCAACCAGACAAAGTTCTAGAGGTCGGAAAGGCCCAATTACCTTCAACAACACCGGATGGTTTGACCCCAACAATGTATGTGTCGTGCATGAAGAAATAGTCGATAGTGACTGCGAATTAGAGAAGTGGATAAGGCCTCATGTTCCAGGGGCACAACTCAACAACTGGTCGGCCAAAACATTCATCTCAGTCACTCAGCTTGAAGAGTAATGGTTTTATTTTTTTACTCTCCTATATAAGCTCTATGCCTTGCCTGGGGCATAACGGCTCATTTTAAGGGCTTATTACTCATATTGCAACATCATAATCATCAATAAAGTGGACGTTTTTGCATTCAATCATGTTGTTCCCTATCTTTCATTTTGAATTTCATTTTTGTCTTCAAAAAAATAAATAGCAATGTTTTCCGTGTCTCACACCACTTCTAAGATCTAGCATGAATCAAAATTCATGAAGAAGCTCCTCATCGGGTCTCATCGGTAACGACCTTGCTATGGCTCAGTATGACTTCGACAATCCGATTTACCTAGCCGGCGAGGAAAGTGAGGAAGATTACGAACTGCCCGAAGAGCTAGCCAGATTGCTTAAGCAATAAGAGAAGATGATTCCGCCGCATGAGGAAGTCGTTGAGATGGTAAACCTGTATATAGAGGAAGCCAGAAAGGAGGTCAAGATTGGGGCGGCATTATAAGAGACTGTCAAGAGCCGTTTGATCTCCATGCTCTGAGAGTATGTCGATGTCTTCGCCTGGACTTACCAAGACACGCCCGGGTTGGATACCAACATTGTAGTGCATAAGCTGCCACTCAGAGAAGACTACACATCGGTCAAGCAAAAGTTGAGACGGATGTGTCCTGACATGGCCATCAAAATTAAAGAAGAGGTTCAAAAGCAGTTTGATGCCGGATTCTTGGCCGTGACCAGCTATCCACCATGGGTTTTAAATATTGTACCAGTCCCTAAAAAGGATGGTAAGGTCAGAATGTGCATGGACTATAGGGATTTGAATCGGGCCATCCCTAAAGATGATTTCCCTTTGCCGCATATTGATGTGCTAGTGGACAACACTGCCCAGTTTTCTGTATTCTCCTTCATGGATGGTTTTTCATGCTACAACCAGATCAAAATGTTACCAGAGGATATGGAGAAGACTACATTCATTACCCCATGGGACACCTTCTGTTACAAAGTCATGCCGTTTGGTTTGAAAAATGCTGGAGCTACCTACCAACGTGCAATGGTGACGTTGTTCCATGACATGATTCATCACGAGATTGAGGTCTACATTGATGATATGATAAGAAAGTCACAGACAGAAGGAGAGCATTTAGTCAACTTGGAAAAGTTATTTGACAAGCTTCGGAAATTCAGATTGTGGTTGAATCCGAATAAATGCACATTCGGAGTGCGTTCTGGTAAGCTGTTGGGCTTCATCGTCAGTGAACTGGGAATTGAGGTCGACCTGCAAAAGTAAAAGCCATCCAAGAGATGCCTGAGCCGAAAACCGAGAAATAGGTACGGGGCTTCTTAGGGAGGTTGAAATACATCACAAGGTTCATCTCTTACCTAACATCCACATGCGAGCCTATTTTCAAGCTTCTGAGGAAGAATCAGGCCGTCTAATGGAATGAAGAATGTCAACAAGCCTTTGATAGAATCAAGAAGTACTTGCAAGATCCTCTGATTCTCATGCCTCCGGTGCCAGGGAGACCTCTAATCATGTACCTCACGGTACTCGAAGGATCAATGGGTTATGTGTTGGGTCAGCAAGACGAGTCTGGTCGAAAAGAGCATGCAATATATTACCTTAGCAAAATTTACCGACAGTGAGACTCGCTACTCACTGCTCAAGAAAACTTGTTGTGCTTTGGCATGGGCTTCTCGCAGGCTAAGACAATACATGCTGACTCACACCACCCTACTGATTTCCAAGATGGACCTTGTAAAGTACATCTTTGAAAATCTAGCCCTAACTGGAAGAGTAGCCCGATGACAACTAATTCTGACAGAATATGATATCCAATATACTTTGCAAAAAGTAATCAGAGGAAGTGTAATGTCGGATTATCTGGCCCAACATCCAATTGATGATTACCAGTCGATGAAGTTTGAGTTTCTGGATGAGGACATCATGTTCCTCAAGTCGAAAGACTACAAAGAACCACTCCCGGAGGAGAGGCCAGACCCTAAATCCAAATGGAGTATGATGTTTGACAGAGCTGTGAACATGAACGACAGCGGAGTTGGTGCTGTTATCATCTCTCCGGAAGGGATCTATATGCCCTTCACTACTCGGCTGACATTCGAAATCACTAACAACGAAGCCGAGTACGAAGCCGAGTACGAAGCCTACATAATGGGAATAGAGGAAGCAATCAACTTGAGAATCAAGAACCTCAAGATTTTTGGAGATTTTGCACTGGTCATAAACACAGTCAACGACAAATGGCTGGTCCTTCAACCTCATTTGACTCCTTACAGGGACTATACCAGGAGGTTGTTGACTTTCTTCACCAAAGTCAAGTTGCACTATATACCCCGAGACAAGAACCAGTTTATTAATGCTTTGGCAACCTTGTCCTCCATGATCAAGGTTCACCAAGAGAATTATGTGCCTCGAATCGACGTCTCTCGTCTCGAAAGACCTGCGTCTGTCTTTGCAGTGGACAGCGTTGATGATAGCAAACCTTAGTATCACGATATCAAGAAATTCCTGAAATCTCAGGAATACCCAGCAGGGGCATCAAGCAAAGACAAGAAGACCCTTAGGAGGTTGGCAAACGGGTTCTTCTTAAATGAAGATGATATGCTCTACAAATGGAACTTCGACATGGTCCTGCTCAGATGCATGGATAGACACGAAACAGACCTGTTAATGCAAGAAGTTCATGAAGGCTCCTTCGGTACCTATGTTGGAGGGTCACAACTTCCAACGGTCACCGCTTCATCCTGGTGGCTATCGACTACTTCACAAAGTGGGTTGAAGCGGCGTCTTATGCCAATGTTACAAAACAAGTGGTAGCCTGATTCATCAAGAGGGATATCATTTACCGATATGGAATTCTTGAGAGAATCATTACTGACAATGGTTCCAATCTCAATAACAAGATGATGGCCGATTTATGTCGGGATTTCAAAATAGAGCATCACAACTCATCACCATATCTCCCGAAGATGAATGGCGCCGTCGAGGCGACCAAAAAGAACATAAAGAATATTGTTCAGAAGATGGTGGTGACATACAAAGATTGGCATGAGATGCTACCATTTGCACTGCATGGGTATCGAACGTCGGTATATACTTCGACTGGAGCAACCCCATTCTCACTTGTAAACGGTATGGAGGCACTCCTACCAATTGAAGTTGAGATCCCCTCACTGAGACTAATGATGGACGTCAAGCTTGACGAAGCTGAATGGCTCCAAGCCAGGTACAACCAGCTGAGCCTCATTGAAGAGAAACACCTAGAAGTTGTATGCCATGGACAGTTGTATCAGCGGCGAATGAAATGGGCTTTCGACAACAAAGTACGACCTCAACGGTACATACCAGGTGACCTAATGTTGAAAATGATTCTTCCTCCTAACAATGACCACATGGGCAAGTGGACACCCAATTATGAAGGTCCATTCGTGGTTAAAAAGGTCTTCTCGGGTGGAGCCTTGATGTTAACGATCTTGGATGGCGAAGACTTCCAATCCCCTGTCAACACAGACGCAGTGAGAAAATACTTCGTGTAAGAGACCCGCTGGACAAAAACAGAATTAGGTCCAGGCAAAAATGGGCATCCCGGCGAGCCAAAAACAAAATAAAAGGCTCGGGCAAAAATTAGGGAAATATCTGAAAAGATGTACACCCGCTGAGTTGAAAAGCCACATCGGACAACTCAGGCAAAAAAGGATATCCCGGTGGATCGAAAACCCGAAGGGGCGGTCCATGCAAAATAGGGACTAAAACGAGCCACTGCGATCTGCGAGATCTGTGATCCGTCGTTTGCAATCAAAGGCAATCTAAGGGTTGAAGATCAATTCAATTATCTCCCTTCAAGCAAAGCAAGCAGAGAGTTTTAAGGACATACAAGTCATATCCGGGTCGGAGCTTGATGAGACCTCGTTTTTCACGTTGCCATTAGGATAATTTAATTTCCTTTTTGTGCAATTTCCTCTTTCCAATGGTTGCTTCCCGTGTAATTCCAATTCATGGCCATTCTTCAAGTCAATAAAAGCGTAATTTCAGTCAAATTTATTTCCATAATTTTTTGTTTTTCATCTACTGCTGATTGATTACAAAAAACGTCCAACAAATTATGATAAATATTGCTTTTTGAATGTATGAATGCTTTATAAATCATGGAGGAGATTAAAGGCATCAGACATATATCTAATGTGTTGAGTGACTGGGATGGATTCATACCATGACCCTGGGGCATGAAGGCCAAACTAACTCTCTATTTTCGCAGGTACTATCAGTTGCGTTCATTTACATGCAGGTACAGGCACTGCCAACAACAACCATCCCAAGTGCAGAGCTTCGAGAAGTTTTCGCTCGGCAGGTCTTGAAGCAGGGGAGTATTAGTATCTTATCCCCAACAGTGACGCCGTTCACTTCCCACCTCCAGTAGGAGACATGGCCTATCTCTCACTCCCAGCAAGAGGTGATTGAACCTTTATTTCTAGCAGGAAATGTCCTCAGCTGAGTCTTCTTCTCCCTAGCAGGATTGAAAAAAAAAGGTCTTCCCCAGCATGAGAAGCCCTATCCCCAGCCAGAGATAATTCAAGACTCTCAATGTCAGCATGATAGGAAATGTCACCCAGCGACATTTTCCATTGTCCCCAGTAGAGTCAAAATTGGAAAGAGACAAACATTCTCCCCAAGCAGAGAGCCCTCCGTCAACAAAGGAATATTCCCCATCAAATTCTTCTTATCTCAAGCAACACAGGAGAATTTATCATTTCCCAACAGAGGTTAGGATACGGAAGAGCTCGAATTTTCTTCTCTCCCGAAGGTATTCACAGTTTTCCCCAGCGGGTTCGTCTAACGAGGTCCCCAATATATCTCTTCCCCAAGCAGAAGATATTGAATCTTGAGGGATTTTCCCCACAGGTCTCTTCCTCAGCAAAGTACCAACGCATCTGATCTCCCCAGCCGAGTCAGAAGGATATCATTTCCCCAGCAGAGTTCAGCGAGTAGCATACTTCCAAGCAAATCAAGTTCATTCTCAAACAGGGCCTTGGGTCTCCAATCTCAAAGTCCAATTTATTTTTTGGAAATGACGGCAATTTAGGACCGGTGGATCGTTAACACCATATCCCCTAAGAGTCGCTCATTTTCCTCGCAGAGTTGCTTATTCCCTGTAGAGTTGCTCCGCCTCACAGGGATTCGCTACAATTAATGCAGAAATTGGTCCTTCCCCAGCGAAGCAGTCAAGGATACATTTTCTCTCCTCATCGGGAGATCCCTTTGCATATGCATTCGGTAATCATCATTACATTTGCATCCTCAAAAGCGTAGCATTTCCATTATTATGGAGCATTACACCATGGAAAAATTCAAACATATGCATATGGAGCATAAGCCAGTTTTGGTACCTTGCACGGAAAGCCTAAAACATTAGTTCTTCAATCAGACCAAGGTATCCCCACAAAAATGCCAGGTTCATTTCCCGGTGTGGTTGTCTCTCTCAAGTCTTGTTTGACATCCCCAAGCGAGTCTCCATTTAAGTACAATGGTCTCGTCCTTGAGTTCCTCTTAAGTACAACGATCTCTATTTCTTCTGTCGGCTATTCCATTTAAGTGAAATGGTCTTCCTAGTGCGTCTCTGTTTAAGTACAACGGTCACGTTTTTCAGGTTCTTTTTTAAGTACAACGATCCCATTTAAGTACAGTGGCCTCGTCTTTGAGTCTTGTTTCAGTACAACAGTCTCATTTGTTTTTGCGTCTCCGTTTAAGTACAACAGTCACATTTTCGGGATCTCGTTTAAGTACAAGGATCCCATTTCTTGATTCCATTTAAGTACAGTGGTTCCCTAGTTTAGTCTTGTTTAAGTACAACAATCTCAGTTTTTCCGCGTCTCCGTTTAAGTACAATGGTCGCGTCTCGGGCTCTCGTTTAAGTACAACGACCCCGTTCCTTTGACTTCATCTAAGTATGATGATTTCAATTCCTTAATTCCATTTAAATGCAATGGTCTCGTCCTCGAGTCTCTGTTTAAGTACAACAGTTTCTCCTTTTTCGCGTCTCGTTTAAGTACAACGGTCGCGTAGTGGGTAACCATTTAAGTACAATGATCCCATTTTCCTTGACTTCATCTAAGTACGATGATTTCAGGTCTACGACTCCATATAAGTACAATGGTTTCGTATTGTTGAGCTCCCATTTAAGTACAATGGACTCGTTCTTTCATCTCCGTTTAAGTACAATGATCACGTTTCGGGTTATTGTTTAAGTGCAACGATCACATCTCTTTTGATTCTGTTTCAGTACAACGATCTCTTCCTTGTCGATTCCGTCTAAGTACGATGGTCTCGTTTCCCTTGATTTATCATATAAGTATGATGAGCTCATTCCTTTTGTCCTATTAGAGGTCAGTCCCATGTGTTGAGTCGTTGTCCAAGAATGACATCTCTTCTCAATCACTTTTTTCCCACAGAGTTCAAATTTTCCGGTTTATTCGGGTATTCAATCACTTCATACCTTGAAGGTCTGAAAGCCATTTCTATCATCCATTCAGTTCTACAGATGATTGAATAGGGGCAGCTGTAATACCTTAAAATTTTCCTCTTAATTTATTGCCAACCTCAAGTGGTTTTTGCTTCGTCATTTCGCATGATCGCATCGCATCGCATCCTAAAAATATTAAATAAAAAAATAGTAAAACATAAATCATTTGCATATGCATGAGGAATGTTGTTGTACCCCAAAAGTTTCCCTCCCACAATCAAGGAAAGGTGTCCCAAGAGTTCTCTCAAGGATCACAAGGTTCACAATTGGTCAAATGGATTGAAGGTTTCATCAGACAAAGCCTCCTCCTAAACAATGGATCCAGAATTAGGGTTTTGAGTTTCTCCAAGATAAATGGACTTCCAAGACCTCAGGTGAGCTTCATAACATCCCACATGTCTTCAAGAATCCCCATGTCAAGTTTCAGAGCTTTCCCAATGAGTTTGACCAGTCAAATGATCAGATATTCAAAAATCAGTCAAGTTGGTTAAAAAGTCAAACTGAGGTCAACTATGGTCAAATTAAAGCCAAACTTCAAGATTTTTTGCCAACATCAATATTATGAAGTAAAATTCATCATTTGATCAAGGGTTGATCATGATTCATCAAGTAAATTTCAGATAATCAAGAATCAGGAGTTTCTAAATTAGGGTTTTCATAGGAAAAGTCAACTGAACTTTGACCAGCAATAACTTTGACATGCTTCATCAAAATTTTTCCATCCAAAGCTCATTTTGAAGGAAATTGAATTCTCTATAACTTTGTGTCTCACAAGCCAAGCCTAAAAATGCTTCATTTGGAAGGTATGAGCTAAGACATTATAGGTCATTTTAAAAGTCAACATAGAGTCAACGTTTTCCAAAGCTCATAATTTGAAAATGGTAAAAGATATGGACATGGGACCAAAGAGGTTTATTAGAGGACTCTCTAAGCTTTCTAAAAAGTCCAATATCACTCTCATAGCCTTAAAATTGAGGGAATTGTTCCTTGTCAAAGTTTGGAAAATTTCAAGAGGTGTATGAAGCAAATAAGGCCTAAACTTCAAAATTTTCCAAATGGGCCCATCAAATTGCAACCCAATCTCAAGGATAAAGTCATGCACGACCCAATAACCAATCATTCTGATTTTTATAATTTATTTTTTATTTATTTGGATTTTATTTGTTAAAATTCAATTTAAATAAAAATAAAATATAAAAAGTCAATATTTAGATCAAATATTTGTTCTAGAATCAAATATATTGCATTTAAACTGATTGAAGATAGTCCAAATTCGTGCAAGGCATGATTGGCAAGCAAATATTTGATTTTTGGATCATTATGAGTGAAGGATTTCTTCATTATCAAGCAATCATAATCCATTGTAGGAAGGCCCAAAAATTGACCTAAATACACTTTAATACATAAACACAACAAGGCCATAGCATGGAGGAAGATTTTGGAATCATTTTGAGGCACTTTTCAAAATTGATTTTTTTCTAAAAAAACGATTTTTCGATTTGGCAATTTCAGGTGGTTTCAAGTACTCTTAAAGGTCTCAATACATTCCCTAACATGCCCTGAACGTAAACCAAGCATTATCATCATCATCATCAAAACACCATGATATAGCATAACCCGCATGTGTTTTTGTTCTCTTTTTTATTATTTTTTTCGATTCTGATTATTGGTATAAGATAAATGTGTTTTGATCATATATTTGTATTTGTATGAAGGTATAGAAGATTTCTGGATACTTAAATTGAAGGTCCATGGCCTTAATAGAAAAACGCCATTGTTAGGGTTTACCCTTTCAAATTAGGGTTTTCTAATCTAACCAATTTAAATAAATTTTAAGGACATAAATGAATTGTACGAGTCATGGGGATCATATTGGTGTGATCAATTGGATAAAATGGTACATGTTTCGTTGGTTTTGAATTTCGCAGGTTTTCGGGCATAAGAAAAATCGCAGGAATTTTTGGCAGGAAATTTCGCAGGTAAACCTTCGAAATCCCAAGGAAGAAGATGACTCTAAGGGCGCCAATCTGAAATTCAAAATTTATTCATGTTTTTTATTTTATTTGTTTTATATTAATATCAGAAAAGAGCTTGTGGTGTGGTGGTTGAGACATAGGGTTGATGGCATTGAGGGCAAGGGTTCGAACCTTGCCTTCAACGTTTTTTTTAAATATTTTTACTAACAATATCACTAATTTTTTAATATTATTGATTTGTTTCAGATCTTTATCGCACACGCATCCATAGCCCAACAGTAAGACATGAGGTTAGATAGGGAAAGCAAATGGCATGGGTTCAAATCCCACCCCAGGTATTTTGGCTATTTTCCCTATTTATTTTCTTTAGTTTTAATTTTGTTTTAACTATGGTTAACCTATGCTAACCCTAAACCTTTAATTAACCTTTACCACTTTTTTTTTAATTAACTTTCTTTATTTTATTCTCTTATTTTCTTTTAAATTTATATTTAGGGTAATATTTTCATAAAATAAAAAAAAAGCTTTTATTTAATTTTAGTTAGGTTTATTCCTAAACCCTGATTTTTCTCAAAAAAACTTCATAAACCCTATTTTTTTTCTCAAAAACTTCATAAACCCTAATTTTTCTCAAAAACTTCATAAACCTTAAAAAATTTCTAAACTTATTTAATCTTGATTTATTTTATTTATTTTTTATATTTTGCTTTGTATTAATTATTAGTAAAATTGTACAGGTCGCAGTTTATTTAATTTATTTATTTTCCTTCCGATTATTTTGTAACTGTCCAAAGCCATGTAATAACGTAGGTCTTATATTTTCGCATTTAATTTATTTATTTATTTAATTGCTTGGTTAGTAAATAGGGAGTGAAAAGATTAAATGAATTAAATTGGACTTAGAAAATTAAACAAAAATAATAAATATCTGAAAGTGGGTGTCTTAAGCAAAACCCTATAAATGAAATCATCTTGTCCCTCCCTCCAGTTAAAAGATCAAGTCCCTACGATGTTGCCTACGGTGTTTCCTAGAATGATCTTGTCCCTTCGGTTTAAAAGATGATAGTCCCTCCCAATTGCTAAAGACACCCTCCAGTTGCCTTCATTGACCGTACGATGACCCTACGCACGTCCCTCAATAAAATCCAAGGTAATGACTACCTATTCCTTAATAATATGGATAGTCTTACCCTTGAAAGAATATAAAAGAACATGAATGACTTAGTCTAGGGTAGGTACCTCATAATTACTTGCTCACATTTTAAAAGTACTTTTCACACCTCACTATTTTTAAATATTTTCAAAAACAAAGGCTTTGTATACATCCATACGAGGATCATTACAAAGTACTTAGAAAATTTTCTAAATACACACTACACTTTACTTTTTCAAAACAATTAAGTGAGCTAAGTAACTAAGAGCTCATGGATAACCATGAATATAAAGGGTGCTAACACCTTCCCTTTATATAACCTACCCCCCAAACTCAAGTCTTTAAAAATAGGTATTTCCTGTTCTTTTATGTCCTTTCCACTTGGATAAAATAAAAGTCGGTGGAAACTCTTACTATCCACAACATTTATAGAAAGTCAGTTCTCCCACCGTGTTACAAAACTGGCGACTCTGCTGGGGAGTTACTAAGTAAAAGAGGGGTACCCTTAGGAATTAGATCACTTATTTGTTTGTCTTGTTTGCTTTACTTACTTGTTGGGCTTTTTGTGTGAAAGATCATAACCCGGATCTAGTGTACCCTAGGTAAATGGCAATAGACCAAGGAAACTGTACGACGTATACCGATATGGTTGATCTGGTGGCCATAGTTAGTGTGACTTCTTGGCTGGTGCCTATGTTACTTAAGTAAGTTGAGGATAATATGGGGCTGCCATACATTGTCATTAACACTAACTACCCTTTAGAACCCTAGTTAACCCATCTTGGCCTTTAGAAAGTAGTGAGATAGCCGGCTTTGGAGAAGTCTAAAGTTGGTTGATACTCGATGCTACGCTCATTGAGATCCTAAACTTTGGGGGTTTTGGTTGGCAAGTAAGTTGCCTACTGAACAACAACCCTTGGGAAGGATCAGTGATATTGAGATCCCTTAGAACCTGGTTACTTTCGTAGGACAAGATGAACCATCTAAACTTCAGCGGAGGGTACTTACCTTTAAACCTCATGCAAGCCTCTAAACCTAGGGATATTGTTTGACTTGTTTGTGTGTGCCACATGTTTGTAATTGAGCATAACATCATGATATCATAAGCATAGCATTTTCACTGACCATTTCAAGGACCACTATCCGGATCAACTTTGTAGGGATACCTTCTAAGCTTAAGGAATTGGTCTCTAAAGTTTCTGAAAACTCCCAATTCATCAAGAAGCATGGTCACCTACTTGATCTATTCACTTCAAGGTTCAATGAAAACATGATGAGTGTCCTATTCCAGTTCTTTGATCCTAAACATCATTGCATCACATTCCCCGACAATCAGTTGGTTCATACAATGGAGGAGTTCTCCAAACTACTGGGTATACCTATCCTTGATCAGAGACCCTTCACAGGCTTAGAGAAAGATCCTAAACCTGAAGTCATTGTTGCAGCCCTACACTTGAAGAAATGAGACATTGTCCTAGAAACGAGAAGCGGAGTTAAGGGTATTCTAGCTAAGGTGTTGATGGAGAAAGGTCAGGTGTTCTTGGATGCCATGAGCTATGAGGATTTTGAGGTGATCTTAGCCTTGCTGATCTATGATTGGTGTTATTCCCTAATCCAGACCAGTTCATAGGCGTACACGTCATCAACATATTTCTGACTCACAATCCAGTGCCTACATTACTTGGAGATATTTTACATTCTCTCCATACTCGTACTACGAAGGCGAGGGAAACTCTGATGTGTTGCATACCTTTACTATCAAGGTGGTTCATTTCTCACCTTCCTCGATCAGTGATGAAGAATGAACAAGGGTTAAGGTGGTCTAAAAGGATTATGTCACTTTCTCATTCAGATATTCACTGGTGTTCTCAATCTATGGATAATGTTACTATCATTGACCATTGTGGGGAGTTCCCTAATGTGCCACTCCTTGGCATAAGAGGGGGCATTACTTACAACCCTTCTTTATCTCTACAACATTTTGGTTATGCTCGGAGTAATGGTCCTCATGGAATGCTTATTCATGGTATTATGTTTGACCACGACAACGATCTTCAAGGTTACCATCAAAGGTTTATACGAGCTTGGAGTAAGGTGAATAAAGTTGAGAGCAAGACTCTGGAACCAAAGTACTCCATTCCTATGGAACCTTACCTCATATGGGTGCGATCTCGTGCTCAGACTCTTATGATGCCATATCATGTTGTTCTACCAGTTACTATGGAGCTTGTTGCTAAAGGAGATGTTCCTTATACCATCTTTCATCCAGACATGCCCACTGATTTGGAAGAGCTGCAGAAGTCCTGGATCCAACTGAAGGAGCAAAGGGATACTTTTGAGACTCAATTCAGAGCTAGTCAAGAAAGAGTACTGGAGCTGACAAAGCAACTTCACGAGGAGCGGAATCTCAACACATACCTCAATACAAAGAGGAAGCGTCCATGGGAGACTTAAAACCCCAAATATTTATTTTTTGTACTTTATTCCTATTCCATTTCATTGTAAGCCCAAGGGGCAATTTATATTAAACATTTACTAATAAAAGTTTTGTTTTTTGTTTTTCTTTAAACAAATTTAAATCCTGTGGTCCTTGAAAACATTGCATATGCATCTACATACCATATCATTACATCACAGGTTTCTTACAACAGGTATCTTATCTTCTCGCTGTTTATTTCAGCAGAAATGGCTCTCGAACAAACTGTCAGGGAACTCCAGACTCAGAATGCCCAATTTCAAGAGATGATTCTGAATTTGTCCAGGGGACAAGATGAGCTGAAGGCACTTCTGACCAAGAAGAAGAAGAAGAAGACCGGAAAACCAGTTGGCTTCATCAATATGGGTAGAAGGTTCAGAGGTCCAATCAAGACAGATGAGGAAGTTGAGAACCTGGGGGATGCAAATTCTGAGAGAGAAGAAGGAAGTCTCCATGGTACTACTGAAGATTCTGATTATGAAGAGAATTATTACCATGATTCGACTGGTGAGGAGAAATATAAGATACTGGAGAATCTGGTGAATTCTATAGAACTACAGAAGACTTCTGGGTTTGACTTCGAAGATTTGAGCTTGATTTATGGGGTCTCCATCCCTATTGGTTTAAAGTTCCTACTTTTGTGGTATATGATGGAGTGTCATGTCCAAAGTTGCATCTGAGATCTTATGTCAGGAGAATTCAACCACATACTCTTGATAGGAAACTGTGGATTCATTTCTTCCAAGAGAGTTTGTCTGGAGCTCAACTGGAATGGTATTATCAACTAGAGAGTACCAAAATTTGTAATTGGAATGATCTTGCTAAGGATTTCTATAAGCAGTATCAATATAACTCTGATTTAGCACCAACTCACATGTAGCTCCAAAGTATGTCCATGGGTTCTAAAGAAAGTTTCAAGGAGTACGCTCAAAAGTGGAGAGATCTTGCAAGTAGAGTTCAACCCCCTTTCACTGACAGGGAATTGGTTGATATAATTATGAGTACGTTGACTGGTCCTTTGTATAGTCATCTCATTGGAAGCTCATTCTCTGGTTTCACTGAGCTGATAATAACTAAAGAACGTGTGGAAAATGGGATACAAAGTGGAAAGATTCAGATGGTTGCCTCTTCAAGTACCACCAAGAAGCCTTCCAATGGGAGGAAGGAATCCAATGATGTGTATGGCCAACAGGGTCGTAATAATTGTAACCAATCTATGGGAGCTATTTTAATTTCTAATCCTACACCAGCACCACAAAAGCAGCATCAGAATAGTCAGCCCAAGCCTAGGAGGCAATTTACGAAGATCAATATGTCATTGGCTCAGGCTTTGCAACACATGTTGAAAGGAGAGATGATTACTTTGAAGGATCCTCCTCAGAATCCCAACACTTCCTCTCCTTGTTACAAACCCAATGCAAGGTGTGCATATCATTCCAATAGTCCTGGACATGATACCAATAGTTTCTGGGCGTTGAAGAACAAAATTCAGGATATGATTGAAAATGGAGAAATTGAGTTTGACCCTCCTGAAACTCCTAATGTGATTACTTCTCCTATGCCTAAGTATGAGAAGACTGTTAATGTTGTTGATGAAGTTTATTATGTTTATATTGTGGCCGAATTAACTACTCCTCTATCCATTGTCAAGAAGAAGCTGATGCAAGCTGGTTTATTTCCAGGTTGCAATAAAGATTGTTTTTCTGTGCCTATCAACCTAGTAGTTGTTGGAAGCTGAAGGAAGGTATTCAATGTCTGATGGACAACCGTACTATATTATTTGAGAAGACCCCTCCTGTAGAAATTTTATGTGAAGATCTGGCCCAAGATCTGAAGCTTGAATATGTGGCTATGGTTGATAAGACTCCTGTGAAGATTACTTCCAAAGGTCCAGTGAGGATCACTTCTAAAGGTCATGTGAAGATTACTGCTGAACCAAAGGTGGCTCCAATGATTATCACTACTCCTGGTCCTATCCCGTATACTTCTGATAAGGCTATACCTTGGAATTATGGTTCTGATGTTTATATCCATGGTGTCAAGCAAGAGCCTTTGACTGATACACCTGCTACTGATGTTAATCCTGGTATTGACAATATTGTTGGGTCTAGTAAGGTTACCAGGAGTGGGAGAATTTTCTCTCCAGAAAACACCTCAAAGACTGCTGCTGCTCTAGTCCATATCTCTAACTCTGGGCCAAGTATTGAGGCTCGGGGAAAAGGACCATTGATTGAACCTATTCAAGCTGAGGCACCAGTTAATGAAGTTATCTCAAAGCAGATGGAAGAAGTACTATAGATCATCCGCAAGACTGATTATGATATTGTTGACCAGTTGGGGCATACTCCCTCTAAAATCTCTATGTTATCTCTACTATTATGTTCTGAAGCCCATGCCAAGGCTTTAATCAAGTTCTTGAAGACTGCTCATGTGCCACATGAAATCTCTGTGGACCAGTTTGAGAATTGTGTTGCTCATCTGACTAATGATAATGGTTTGAGTTTATCTGATGCTAATCTGACTTCTACTAAAAGAAACCATAATAGAGCTCTCCACGTCTCCATTGAGTGTAGGGGCACTAATTTGTCTCATGTATTGGTGGATAATGGTTCTTCATTAAATGTGTTACCCAAGGAGGTTCTGAACAAACTCAACCTTGAAGATGTTGTGTTAAGGCCAAGTAATGTGGTGGTAAGGGCCTTTGATGGTTCAAGAAGAATGGTGCATGGAGAAGGGGGTCTCCCTATTAAAGTAGGCTCTCAAGTCTTTGATTCCACTTTCTATGTGATGGATATTCATCTTGCGTACTCCTGTTTGCTTGGGCGCCCCTGGATCCATGGGGCAGGTGTTGTGACTTCCACTTTACATCAGAAATTGAAGTACCCAATGAAAGGAAAGATTGTCAATGTTTATGGTGAGGAAGAATACATGGCCAATCATGTGAATGCTTTTAAATATGTTGAGATGGAGGGTGAATTTGTTGAGACTCCTTGCCAGACATTTGAAGTAGTTCCTAAAGTTGTTCCTGCTAATGAATCCATCCCTACTGCTAAACCAGTGCCTACTATTACCAGAGTACCTCCTACAATGGCCTCTATCAAGGATGCTAAAGTTGTGGTTGAAGAAGGTGGTTGTACTATTTGGGGTCAGCTTCCTGACATTCCTTACAAGTCTGACAAATTTGGTTTGGGTTTTACTGCAGAATCTCAGAAGGTTGTTCGTCGTGCTCGTGTTGTTCGTATCACTAATCAAGGAATCATAAAGGACTAAGTCAATGTTGTGGGAGATTATGATGAAGATTACAACCTGTATAATTTGATCTTTCCTACCATTGGTGATGGGCTCAACAATTGGAAGGTTGAAGACGTTATTCCTATCTCCTTTAGTCAGGAGTAAATGCTATTTTGTTTTCTAATTTTAATTTTTGTAATTCTGAACAATTAAATACTTTTGAGCCTTGTGCCTTGCCCGAGACACAATGGTGTGCTTGTTAGGGTTGTCATTTCATTTGCATATTTTCATTCAATAAAATCAATGGACGTTTCTTGCTTTCGTAAAAATTGCGCTTTTTGTCTTTCTTTTATTTTTTCCTTTATCAATAGCTATGTGTTCTTACACACACCCACGTCACTAAAATGCAGATCCTCATCCACTCTGGATCCTGTTGATAATAGTTCTGATATTGCCAATTATAACTTCGAGAATCTGATCTATCAAGCCGAGGATTGAAAGGAGGAAGATTGTGAAGTACCTGTAGAGCTGGCTAGATTGCTACAGCAAGAAGAGAAAGCTATACAACCACAGGAGGAACCAATTGAAGTTGTGAATCTAGGAACTGAAGAAAACAGGAAAGAGGTCAAGATAGGTGCTGAATTGGAAGATGGGGTTAAGAACAGGTTGATCCAAATGTTACGTGACTATGTGGAAATTTTTACTTGGTTTTATGAAGATATGCCAGGACTAGATACTAATATTGTGGTTCACCGTCTACAAGTGAAAGAGGATTGTCGCCCAATAAAACAAAAAATTCATCGTAAGCGTCCTGAAATGTCAGAAAAGATTAAGGCAGAAGTGATAAAACAATTCAATGCAGGGTTTCTAGCTGTTACTTCTTATCCTTAGTGGGTTGCAAATGTGGTACTGGTGCCTAAGAAAGATGGTAAAGTACGCATGTGTGTAGATTACAGGGATTTGAACAAAGCCATCCCCAAAGATGACTTTCCATTTCCACATATTGATGTTCTGGTAGACAATACTGCTTAACATAAGGTATTTTATTTTATGGATGGTTTCTCTTGTTACAATCAGATTAAGATAACACATGAAGATATGGAGAAGACTAAATTTATTACACAATGGGGCACTTTCTATTATAAGGTAATGCCATTTGATTTGAATAATGTTGGGGAAACATATTAGCATGTTATGGTAACTTTATTCTTTGACATGATTCACCATGAGATAGAGGTATATGTTGATGATATGATAGCCAGATCTCAGACTGAAGAAGAACATCTTGATCATCTACACAAGTTGTTTGAGAGGTTGAAGAAATACAAGTTGAGATTAAATCCAAACAAGTGTACCTTTGGAGTTAGATCTGGTAAACTTTTAGGTTTTATTGTCAGTGGTAAAGGTATTAAAGTTGATCCTGCAAAGGTAAAAGCTTTACAAGAGATGCCTGCTCCCCGTACTGAGAAGGAAGTTAGAGGTTTCTTGGGACTATTGAATTACATTGCAAGATTTATTTTCCAGTTAACTGCTACTTGTGAGCCAATCTTCAAGTTGTTGAAGAAAGATCAAGTGATAGAATGGAATGACGAATGCCAGGTAGCTTTTGATGAGATCAAAAAGTACCTCCAAGAACCTCCTATATTGATGCCACCAGTTGAAGGAAGACCCTTGATTATGTACCTGACAATATTAGATAACTCAATGGGGTGTGTCTTGGGAAAATATGACGAGTATGGTCGAAAAGCAAGCAATATACTACCTTAGCAATAAGTTTACCGACTGTGAAACAAGATACTCACTGCTCAAGAAAACTTGTTGCTCTTTGGCATGGGCTGCTCGCCGACTAATACAGTATATGTTGACTCATACCACTTTATTGATTTCAAAAATGGATCCAATCAAGTACATATTTGAGAAACCTGCTCTCTCCGGACGAATAGCAAGATGGCAAATGATCTTGACAAAATATGACATATAGTACACTACTCAGAAAGCAATTAAAGGAAGTATAGTAGCTGATCATTTGGCACATCAAGCAGTGGATGATTATCAGTCTACGAATTTTGAGTTTCCGGATGAGGATATTATGATTGTTACTAAAGAAACTAGAAAATATGAAGGACCTGAACAAGGATCCCGATGGACTATGGTTTTTGATGGAGCTTCTAACGCGCTCGGTAATGGTGTTGGTGTTGTGATTATCTCTCCTAAAGGTTGTTATACACCAATTACTGCAAGACTTTGTTTTGATTAACCAATAATATGGGTGAGTATGAAGCGTGTATAATGGGTATCAAGGCTATCATTGAGATGAAGATTCAATTTTTGAATGTGTATGGAGGTTCAGCCCTGGTAGTTAGTCAAGTCAAGGGAGATTGGGACACCAAGCATCCTAATCTCATCCCTTACAGAGAACATGTGTTGTCTTTGATCCCATACTTTGAAGAGATCGCCTTTAGACATATTCCACGAGAAGAAAATCAGTTGGCAGATGCATTAGCCACCATGGCATCTATGTTTGAAATCAGTTGGGATGATGAAGCTCCCAGAATTACTATTGATTGATTTGATGAACCTGCGTACTGTAATGAGGTTGATACTGAAGGAGTAGAAGAAAAGCCTTAGTTCTATGAAGTGAAAAGGTATCTTGAAGCTCAAGAGTTCCCTGAAGGGGCATTTGTCAATGATAAGAAGTTTCTGAGGAGATTTTCTGCTAAGTTTTTCCTGAGTAATGGAATTTTGTACAAGCGCAATCATGATTCAACTTTGTTTCGATGTGTGGATAAGAAAGAAGCAACAGAGATTATGGAGGACATGCATGATAGGATCTTTGATACTCATTCTAGTGGGCATACCATGGCTAAGATATTGAGAGCAAGTTACTATTGGTCTACCATGGAAGTTGATTGCTATCAGCACTCCAAAACTTATCACAAATGCCAGATTTATGCTGATAAAGTTCATGTGCCCCCAGTTCCATTGAATGTTCTGACTGCTCCTTGGCCTTTTCCATGTGGGGCATTGATATGATTGGTGAGATCAAACCTACTGCTTCCAATGGACATCGTTTCATCCTTGTTGCTATTGATTACTTCACAAAGTGGGTAGAGGCAGCCTCATTTGCTTCTGTGACCAAGAATGTCGTGGCTCGATTCATCAAGTATAATCTTATATGTAGGTATGTGTTCGCTTGTGTTTTTGGCGAACAACCTCTGGTTTACCAATTCCTTGGAAATGGGTTACTTGCAGGACCAACCATGCAAGTCCTAGGACACATGTGATAAATTCTTAGGGTTAGTTTCTTAATGTATGAGTCTTATTAGTTTCCTTATATGTTCTGTCAAAAAGTTCCTAACGAAGTTGTTCTTATTTGTATGGGAGTATAGATGTGCGTATAATAAACTAAGAGAAAAACTTAAAATTTGCGTTTAAAGGATTTCTGGAATATAAACTTGCTTGAAAGTAAATAAAAGCATAAACTTAGACAATGTATAAAGGATAAATCTAAATTTTATAACTGAAAGATAAATGGTGTTTTACACGTACATTTTCCAGACAATTCTCCTTTCTCTTACACACGAGTATTAGAGTAATCTTCACAGAAATATTGTACAGAATTTCACACACTTTACACAATGCAAACTATCATATTTATATACAAATAAAATAACCGTCGAATAACGATCAATTCCTAAGAATTTGCCACTTGGCGCTCTGCATGTCAATAATTTCTAAGACTCCTCCACGTATCTTCTACCAAGCAAGGCTGTTAACAACTGCTCGTTAACTGGCGAAATGACGTATCTTTTTGTTATGTCGAGTTCATTTGAAATTCAAATAGTCCCAATGTCTCCTTCATTGAATCCTCGCCTCCATATCTCTTGTCGAAAACACGAGAGGATTTCCTAGTAGTGATGTGAAGAACTTCCTAAATGGAAACTGGTCCACTCTTTCGACAGACAATTGTTTGTCATATCATGAACCAAATCATCACAAACCTTTTCAAGATTCTGGACATGTTTGGAGAAATAGTGATATTATCCTGTCGAATATCTTCACAGCTGCGTACATCATTTATTCGAAGTAAAATGAGATGAGGAGTGCTGAGAAACTGCCATGTCAGATAATGATGACGTGTAGGGAACACAGTTGATAAATCCATCAGCTACTAAGGCTCTCCTTTATCAAACCCATGGTGTCTGTAAACACCCCAAATTTTCCCTCACTAAGTTCACACCATGGCTTGTGATCTTTCATATTTACATAAGTTTCATCATATCATATCATGTTGCATTTTTACAATCTGCATAGTTCAAGTTCATCTGCATCTAGGGTTTGTGATCTGAGCAATCCAAGATCCTTCTGAGTCACTCCAAAGGCCACCAATCATTTCAAGAGGTTCCATGTATGTTCAATCATCATATTTTATCCTCCAAAGATCAAGGAAGTCAAAAAATCACAAGAACTGGCAAAGCATGGAAGCAGAGCTAGGGTTTAACTGCACAGATGACCTAAAATTAGGGTTTTGGTTTCAGAGGCCATAACTCCAAATTTTTTGTCACTCTTGTTTCTAATGGTCTCAATATGATATAAGGATCATGCATACCAAGTTTGATGAAGAAATTCATTGTGGAAGTCATCTGATCACTGGGTAACTTCCTGAGCAAGTCAGAGCAAAATCAGGGCATCTGAGGCCCCCATCCATGGAACCAAAGTGGATTTTTCATCAAATTGAAGTTACATGGTCTTTATTTGATCATTGAAGTGCTTGGAAGTTCACATATTTTAAGAAAAGTGAGCTAAACCAAAAGTTGCCAAAAATGGAAATGACTTGTAATGTAAACTTTCCATTTTGGGAAAGTTTTTCAACCTCCACTTTCTTAACCAAAAATGCTTCAAATGAAAAATTGTTGGTCATGAAAGTTGTAGATTGGATCATTCTCTTTTCAAAAAGTACAAGAACAAGATCTAATTCATTTTGGAACTCAAGTTATGGCTTTCCAAAGTTGGCAAAAATCACATAATTTCATGTTTCATGCCAAAGAGGGATTTTTGCAATTTCAAGTTTCAAGCTTCTTAATGACTTCTAATATACTCCAATACATCATATTATGATCACACAACATATTTGGACCAAAATTGTGCCTTGGATCACAAGAAACCATGAGCCATTCTTCACAAAATTCCAAAGAGGGAAATATGCAAGAACATTGGAAACTCTTGATCAAGGCCATCCAGCTCACAAAATCTGATCCAAAGGCCTTCCTTGATCCAAGCTGAAGCAAGACAAGCTCTAAGATCTTCTCTGACCCGATCCATGCCTATGGTACACAAAATCTTGACTTTTTGCATTTTCACCCATACCAATCAAGCTGTGACATTACCAACTCTCTGGCCAATCAGCATACATTATGTGGACCTCATGGACCTAAAACAACACAAGAAACAAGCTTGAAAGGGCACACACACTCAGATTGCCAAAAATCACTCTCAAGCTTCATCTCTTCGAATTTCAAAAACCATCCATCAAAACCTCAAAATTATTTCACCATTCAACTCAGCATCAATCATAGAACAAAACCCAACCATTAAAATGGCCTGAAACACACAATGCACCAAATACGATTTTCCACCCCCTAAACTGAACTTCAAAAAGAGGTCACATACACTCCAGCAAAGCATCAAAGAAGCTCAAGGGTGATCAGAGGAGAGTGTTTGCATCGAGAAGAAGGCCCAAACAGCTCCATTGGCAAAGCTTCATCTCAGGTATCTTCTTGAAACATTTTTCCAGAAATCATTTCTTTAGTTAGGAGATGATAGAGTTTGCTCTCCTGATCACAATGAACATTTATTTTTGAAGAATGGTTGAGAATTGACTGTGTATGTGTGTTCTGAAATTTTGTCCATTTTTATGTTTTTGTTCGAATCGTGATCATGATGCAAAATAAATGAATTATGTTGCTGGATTCTTGTTCCATGAGGTTTGGGGATCATTTCTGGAGGTTTGGGGAGTTTATCATGGCCTAGGGAGAGAGTTTGAGAGATCACCCTGCCGGAGAAGACGACCGGAACACTGTTCTGGTCGCCTGAAAGTCATAAACCCTAATCTGAATTAATTAGGCCAGTTTGAATTAGGACCCTTGGATGAGTGTTTCGCGCGCGTGCTGGACGGCTAGGATTAGCTTATTAAAACCCTAATCTTCATTATTTAATTTAATTTTAATTAATTAAGCCAGGCTGCATCTGGACCCTCCAAACACGCGCGTTTAGCCAGTTTGAATGAGAACCCTTGATCTTGCATACTCCCAGTCAGCGCAACCTTGCATCTCAGCCTTAGAATACATTGACTTTGAATCCTAGCCCTCCATTATGCATACTTTTCCATTTTTATATATTTTTCTTGTATTTTATTTGTTTCATTTATTTAAAATACCAAAAATCATTTTAAAATTCTGAAAATTTTTATCAAACCTTTTATTAATTTTCAGAACCCAAAAATATTTTTATTTTTAATTTTTGCATTAAAAAATATTTTTAAATCATTTAAATGTTATTTTTAATTAGTTAATTGATTTTAATTAATTAAAAATACATTTAAGTATTTAAAAATCACCAAAAAATCAGAGAACATTCTTGGACATTTAGAAACATTTACAAACTCACCATACAAATTTCTTTTTGGTTTTGATCATGCATTGACATTTTTCAATGAATTAGGGTTCTTAAAATTGTTCATTTTTAACCCTAACTTCAAAAATTCATAACTTTTAAACCAAGTTGAGTTTGTGAATGGTTCTTTTTGCATTGTTCTATGCATGGCTTCTAGCATCCAAAAACATTTTTGTTTCATTTTTATCTTGAATTTTCAAATTATTTGGCATTTTACATTGAGGATCACCCAAAAACCCTAGAAACTTAGGAAATTCATAACTCCTTTTAGGTTTAGCTTCTGACCTCCCCCTTTGGATGATAACCTAGTATAGGTTTAGGGTTCCTTTGAGTGTATTTTCATTTTTTTATCATTTCATTTGCTTCTGTCTTTGCCATTTGCATCTCATCCTTTCATAAAACCCTAATTTCTCATCTTCCTTTGCATACATCTTGCATATGCTTGCATTCATGAACTTGCCATGACATTTTATACATTCACATGACATATAAGACATCCTAGGATACATTAGAATCATGCTTGATCATTGCATCATCCATTTTCCATGTTATGCATTCATTTCATTTCATGTGCATTCATGAACTTTCATGCTCCTTTCATGCTTCATTTGCATCCTCATTGCTTGTATGATCATTCATATCACTTGACATGCTTTCATATCATCTCTTAGCATCATTAACATCATGAATGTGCTTCTGGTTTTGGTTTGCATCCTTGCATTAATTTCATTTTCATTTCATTTCCTTTTACTAACTTTTCAGGTGGTAAGTATTGGAGAAGTGAATTTGCCTTCACTTCTCTCAATCTCTTCTCATCTCTCTTATGCATTCATTGCTGCATTTTGTATTTTTATTAGAATGAGCTTGCTCATTCATGTTCCTTCTTCACTTTCTTTCTTCAAGCAATTTATCTTCTTAAGTGAAGTAAGTTGACTTGTTTCTTCTGCTTCTCCTCCTTTCTTCTGTTTCTTCCTTGGTGGCTCTTCTTGAAGATCTCTTGCAAGCCTCACAAACCATAGGAACACCCAAGCATGACAATCATTAGGGTTTTGATTAGTCCCCCATTAGTCTTACCTTTGTGTCATCTTTTGTGTCTTCTCTTCTCATCTCATAATCAGGGACTAAACCCTTAAGGCTTTAAGGCTTTGTGATTAAGGTTATGTTTGCATCCTTCTCTTAGGATGGAGTGTATAACTTTAATCCTAAGTGTTAAACCCTTAATGTGTTTAAATCCTTTAATCAATTCATCCAATAATCACTAAGACATCAAGCTTGTAACTTGAGCCTTGCATTAGGGTTCTAATTCTTCCTTAATTGGTTAAGAAGGACTAACCCTAGTGTTAATGGACAAGTCCCCCACAAGTTGTCTTACAAATCATAAAATTCACTTCTTAATCTTACCATTAACTAAAATTCACTTTAATAAAGGCTTGTTTTGTCATGAGGTTAATCCCTAATCATGGATTGAGTAGAGGAGCCTTCCTCAGCTTAAATGTTCTCATCTATTATCCTTCTATTAAGATGGTGTAATGGGTCCATTAAATCTTTGATTATGGCTTAAACTCATTACTTAACACTAAACACAAAAACTCCAAAGATATCTAAGTAATTACAAGTAGGTTAATGATCTTAATCCTACATCATGGTGATTAAGTGTGAGGTGCCTACTTCATACTTAAGGTATTCTCATTACCCCTAATCAGAGGGAAGATGTGATGAGTTTACTAACCCTTGGTTTAGGCTTAAGCTCATTTTCCTATGACAAACTCCAAAAGCAATAAAAGATTGAAAATACCAAAAACAAACAATAATCGTCTCCTCCGGGATTCTTTTCTCATCTCATTCACTCATAATCGAGAACTTGCTTCTCCCGTCTAATGCAAGACAGTTAGCACCTGAGCCAGACAGGTCATACACTTCAGCATAGACAAGCAAGCAATTCATCAGTCAATTTATAGTCTCTTTGAGTCGAACTACAGTGTTCTGACTTCCTCATTGCACGAGAGGATACGTAGGCATAACTTAACGGTTATCGAACAAAAGTCTCTGTATATTCCCCCTCTTCCAGCTTTATTCTTTAAGCCTCATTGTCTTGAGCTCTGCACTCTTTCCTTACACTGACACTCCTTTATTTCACTTCACACTTCTTTTGCACTGACACCTGTACATCCTTTTCCAGCTTTTTTTTTGCACAAAATAGCACTGACACTACCCCTTTCAAACACAAACTTTCAAGCGTGGATCCCGTCGAGTACGGCGGACAATCTGGGTGCTAATACCTTCCCAGGTTGTAACCAACCCCCTTTCTCAGTTTCTCTGGATCGCGACCGTCTTGTCCATTTCTTTCTAGGTTTATGCAGCATTACCTTTCCTTCGGGATAAAAATGCCTAGCTGGCGACTCTTTTCAGTTCATCTTTATGTTCTCCCTCTCGCCGACCGTTCGCGTCTGTACCCTTTCTGGCCCTGTGTCATTTGGTGGGAGCGACAGTGTCGAAATTGTGTGTATACAAATTGCCCCCATGCAGAGGTATTTCGACTGACTTCTGGAGAAAGCATCTTTGCTGCCGAAACCTTTATTTCGATTCCATGTATTGCATTAAATGCACTGATCTTTGAGATCTTTCTTTTATCTTGCATTAAATGCATTGATTCCCAAAATCTCACTTTTAGTCAAATCATACAAAGTAATCATCAGATTCCCCAACCTTTCACATATGGCCCATGTTCTTGGACATGATCCCCATAACTCTACGAATCCTAGGTCTGCCATACTCTTTTCAACTTCCACTACCTTTCCACATCCACCAACGTGTCGACACGTGCCATAACCGTTTAAAAAACTAAAATGTTTTTTCCCCAATTTCTAATATAAATACCCCTCTTCTTCCTTCTGAAAAACGTTCGCTCCCCATGACTTACATTTCAACTTTCTTTCTTCTCAAATACTCAGTCTTTACTCCTTCTTGCTCAAATTTCTTCATCATCAACAATGGCAACTTCAAGTAAACAAAAGGAAAATAACACATCAGCTCTCCCCTGCGCACACAAGATTCTTGGACCAAAGATTGTGGGCAACCAACAATGCATCCCAGAAGCCCCAAATGATAGGGAGAAAGCCAGCATCTACTATTCCCAGGTACTCATTCCTCTTTTAATATCTGGAAAGTGTCATGCTATGTTAGACACTCTTCCTAACCTTAACACTAACCAAACTCGTCTTAAAGAGTGTTTTCCTAATTATTCTCGTACAAAGCCCATAGGCGCAGGAAAAACACCCAAATCTAGTGATCAATCACCAGAACCCGCTGAACAAAACCCTGAAATAGATGCCCTAAATTTGACATATTTGAATCAACCTAGGATTTTTAGAAGTTGTCCCTGGTCGAAAGACCCATCTGAAAATGTAGAATGGGTAGACAAAATCGAAAAGGTTAAAGGCAAGAACTGGAAGAAAATTGGTATTTATGACTTAATCCAGTTGTCGAAAGAAGGACCTGGCTACTGCACCAACATGATTCTCGCTTCCCTCTACTTTTGGGACAGCACCTATGATTGGTGATTTCCAGTTATTATTTCAAGACATGTTAGTTATTGTTTTTCTATGTTTTTGTGCGTTTTCGAGTCTTATGTTTCGATTATTGTGTGTTATTTCGTTTTGTGGCAAGGATGTTGCATGTGATCTGTTATATCGTTGGTGCGTTTAATTTGGTTGTTTTTAGTGTATTTTTAGGAAGATATCTGTCGCTCCCGGTAAATGGGAATGGCCCAAATAAAGGTACAGACGCGAACGGTCGGCGAAGGGAACAGTGAGAACACACGGCCGTGAACTCACTGGGGATGAAAAGAGTCGCCAGCTAGGCATTTTTATCCCGGAGGAAAGGCAATGCTGCATAGACCTAGAAAGACATGGATAAGACGGTTGCGAACCAGAGAGACTGAGAAAGGGGGTTGGTTACAACCTGGGAAGGTATTAGCACCCAGATTGTCCGCCGTACTCGACGGGATCCACGCTTGAAAGATTTGTATTTTAAAGGGGTAGTGTCAGTGCAATCTGTGTATAAAAGAGCTGGAAAAGGATGTACAGGTGTCAGTGTAAAAGAGGTGTAAAGTGTGATGTATACAGTGTCAGTGTGGGGACAAGAATGAAATGCTCAAGATAATGAGGCTAAAAGAATAAAGCTAGAAAGAGGGGGAATATACAGAGACTTTTGTTCGATAACTGTTAAGTTATGCCTACGTATCCTCTCGTGCAATGAGGAAGTCAGAACACCGTAGTTCGACCCAAAGAGACTGAAAGATGAATTGACTGATGAACTGCTTGCTTGTCTATGCTCAAGTGTATGACTCGTCTGGCTCGAGTGCTAACTGTCTTGCATTAGACGGAAGAAGCAAGTTCTCGGTTGTGAGTGAATGAGATGAGAAAAGAATCCCGGAGGAGACGATTATTGTTTGTTTTTGAGTTTTCAGTCTTTTATTGCTTTTGAGAGTTTGTCATAAGTTAATGAGCTTAAGCCTAAACCAATGGATTTAGTAAACTCATCACATCTTCCCTCTGATTAGGGGTAATGAGAATACCTTAAGTGTGAAGTCAGCTTCTCACACTTAATCACCTTTGATGTAGGATTAAGATCATTAACCTACTTGTGATTATTTGAATGTTTTTGTGGTTTTTGTTTAGTGTTAAGTAATGAGGTTAAGCCATAATCAAGGATTAAACAGACTCATTACACCATCCTAATAGAAGGATAATAGATGAGAATGTTTAAGCTGAGGAAAGCTCCTCAACTTAATCCATGATTAGGGATTAAACTCATGACAAAACAAAGCCTTTATTAAGTGGATTTTATTAATGGTATGATGATGAAGTGAGTTTTAGGGTTTGTAAGACAACTTGAGGGGGACTTGTCCATTAACACTAGGGTTAGTCCTTCTTAACCATTTAAGGAAGAATTAGAACCCTAATGCAAGGCCCAAGTTACAAGTGTACTGTCTTGATACTTATTAAGTGAATTGATTAAGAGATTTAAACACATTAAGGGTTTAACACTTAGGATTAAAGTTATACACTCCATCCTAAGAGAAGGATGCAGGCATAAGCTTAATCACAAAGCCTTAAAGCCTTTAGGGTTTAGTCCCTGATTATGAGGTGAGAAGAGAAGACTCAAAAGAGACACAAAGGTAAAACTAAGAGGGGAAACTAATCAAAACCCTAATCATTGTCATGCTTGGTTGCTCCTAAGGTTTGTGAGGTTTATCAAGAAAAATCTTCAATGGAACCACCAGGAAGCAGATGAAAGGATCAAGAGAAGCAAAGTGACTTGCTTCATTCAAGAAGTCAAGTCACTTGAAGAAAGAAAGTGGGAAGAAGAAGAATGAGCAAGCTCAAACTCAAACACATACAAAAATGCAGCATGGATGCAAGAGAGAGATGAGAAGAAAAGTTATGAGAAGTGAAGGCAAATTCACTTCTCAAAGCCACTTACCACCTGAAAAGTTAGAAAAGAAAGTGCAATGCAATGCAAAATGAGATGAAATGGTATGATGAAAAACCAAACCAGAAGCATATGCATGATGTTAATGATGCTATGAGATGCTACAAACCAGAAACAACACATGTGGATGATCATACAAGCTTATGAATGCAAATGAAGCAAGTTAGGAACCATGAAAACACATGAAAAGTTATGAAGTGCACATGACATACAACATGGCAAATACATGATGCAATGATCAAACATGTTTTCTATATGTCTTATGATGTCAAATGAATCAAATGGATGCTTGAAATATCATGGCAAGTCATGTTATGCAAGGGAATGCAAGATGGATGCATATGGAAGCCCCAAATTAGGGTTTATGAATCAAACATCAAACACAAACCAAAACCAGAAGCAAACCCTAAGATAAAAAATGGAAAATGCCACACAAAGGATCCCGAATCTCATACTAAACCAATGCCCAAAGGAGAGGTCTCAACTCTTAACCAATCTTAAGTTATGATTTTTACAAGATTTTAGGGTTTTTAGGGTTCCTAAACAAAAGAAATGTCAAACAAATTGAAAAGGCAAGATCAAATCATGGCAATTTAATCTCAAAAACTACATGCTAAACACAATGCAATGCAAGAAGAACCAATGTCCAACTCTTCATGGATAGGCAGAAATAATTTTTTGAACTATGGATCAATTTAATGCACAAAAATGATTTTAATTCAATGAAAAATCCTCAAAATGCATCAAGATCAAAAAAGAAATTTGGTTTGAAGGTTGGACAATGTTTCTAAATGTCTTAGAACATTTCATGAATTTTTTGGTGATTTTTAAATACCTAAAAGTATTTTTAATAAATTAATTCTCATTAATCAATTAAAAATAATCTTTTAAATATTTAAAAATACTTTTTCAATGATAAAAAATAAAATGAAAATATTTTTGGGTCTTAAAAATTAATAGAACTTTTAAGAAAAAGTTTCATAATTTTTAAAACAATTTTGCTATTTTAAATAAATTATGCAAAACAAATGAAAAGAAATGAAATAAAAATGAATTTTAAATGAATTAATGAGAAGTCAGCTAATCCTAGGGACCAGATTCAAAGTTACACGCGCGGGAGTTGACTTGGCGCCAGATCTCACGGCCAGAATTTAAACTCAGCTAATCAATGCTTATGCCCTAATCTCGCCGTTAAACACACTCAGATGACCAGAACAGTGCTCCGGTCATCTTCTCCGTCCACCCCAAAACCTAAACTCACTCCATACGCATCTAAAATGAATTCTAAAAACACAGAAATGATCCCCACAAGCTCACGATTCAAAACCCCCACTCAAAACAAATTTATCATTCATGAAATGGCTGAATCGAAGCAAACAAAAACTAGGGCAGGAAAGTTTCAGGAAGCAAATAAATCCTCATTTCATCACCATTTTCGAAACTAAAAGCATATTCATGATCAGGAAGACATATAGAACAAGCTTAGAACTTAAAAATCCATTTCTGGAAAAAAAGTTCTTGAGCTACCTGAGATTCGAAGCTTTCACTCCAGCTACTTTCTGACCTTCCCTCTTTGTGAAATCCACTCCTTATGACCTCTTGATGATGCTTGAATGCTTGGGAGAAATTTATGCTGGCCAGATGAAGAGTTTGAACAACTTCTGCCCAAGCTCAGTTGAAAATGGCAATGGTGATGCAGGCTGTTTCTGGCAATGGTGAAGGGTTGTTTGTGGTCCAGATGATGAGTGGAGAAGGTTTGTGGAGTTTGTTTGGATGTTTGTGAGCTGTGGAAGGTGTTTCGAAGGAAACTGCAGCTTGGGGTGAAAATGGTGAAGTGATGTTATGGCTTGTTTCAGGCCTGGTTCTTTGTTGGTTTCTACTCAATGAGGCATGGTGAGTTGATGTGTGGAAGTGGTTTGAATGTTTTTGAGCTGGGCAGAGAGTTTCGAAGAGAAATGCAAAATGGAGTGAGTTTGTGTATGTGATGCTATGCTGTGTTTCAGCCTTTTTTCTTCTTATGTTTTGCTTGCCAAAGGATAGCATAAACAATTCCAAGTGGCCAGAGGATGTGACATGGCCTGCTGTGATTGGGATGTTTGCTTTTGCCAAAAGTCAACTTTGTGTAAGGAAAGCATGGGCTTGGTTCTAGGCTTGGTACAATGGCTAGGGCTGGCGCAGCATGGTGTGGTGAGAGGCTATGGCTGGTTCAAGGGCCAATGCAGCAAGTTGGTGAAGTGTGATCATGAGTTTTGCAAGTTGGTTACTTTTTGAAACTTCATGAAAATGTCTTGCCATACAAACCATGAACATGAGAAACTTTGGTCCAATTCTGATTTTTAGAGCTCATGTGATGTTTTCACCTTGGTTTGAAGTGAACTAGAAGTTACAAATGGCCTTGGTTCATGATTTTGCAAATTTCTCATTTGAGGCATGTCTTGAAAATTAGTGATTTTGGCCAACTTTGTCACACCATAACTTTTGATCCAAGAAGAATTAGATCATGTTCTTGTACTTTTTGAAAAGGGAAAAATGTATTCTACAACTTTCATGACCAAAGTTTTTCCATTTGAAGCATTTTTGGATCAAAAAGCAAGGCTTGAAAAATGACCTAAAATGACATATTCTTGAAAAGTCAACTATGCCCTAAAAAGTCAACTTTGCAAAAAACTTCAAATTCTTGAATTTTGTGAACTTCAACCTTCTTCCATGATCAAATAAAGATCATATACACTCAAAATAATGAAGATCACCCCTTGGTTGGGTCATTGGGGGCCTCAGATGCCCTGATTTTGCATTGACTTGTCTGAAAAGTCAACCCTTGATCAGATGACTTCCCCATGGAATTTCTTCATGAAAATTGATATGCATACTCCCTATACCATATAGAGACCAATGGAAACAAGAATGACCAAAAAATTTGGAGTTATGGCCTCTGAAACCAAAACCCTAATTTTAGGTCAACTGTGCAGTCAAACTTGGCTCTGCATCCACACCCATCCCAGTTCTTGTGATTCTTTGCATTTTTGACTTTGAGAGGATGTAATATGATATAAGAACAAACATGGATCCCTTTGAAGTGATTAGTGGCCTTTGGGGTGGCTCAAGAAGCTCCTGGATTGCTCAGATCACAAACCCTAGATGCAGATGACTTTGAAACAATGCAGTGACTCAAAAATGTAATATGAGATGGTATGATTGTGTTTATGCATATGAGATGATCACCAGCCATGGTGTGAATGGGTGAGGGCAAATTTGGGGTGTTTACAGCTGCCCCTATTCAAACATGAGTTAGCTGTGCAGGTTGTAAGCGACGGCTTATCAGGCAAACAAGATAACTTGTGGTTGAATACCAAAGACAATCCAAAATTTGCACTCACAGAATGAAGAAGAAAAGGGATATAGATTGTAAAAGGAAAATAAAGTATATTGTAAAGTGTGGGCGACGGAGGACGACCGTCGAGCAGAGGACGACTGCTGGGTAGAGAGCAATGACGGGGACGGCCGACATGCTGGGGATAAAAAGGGTAAAGCCAAGACGGGGACGGCCGACTAGCTGGGAAAAAGTAAGAAATTATGATGGGGACGGCCATCAAGATAAAGCTGTAAAATTCTCTGGGGATTGATGAAACATGACGGGGACGGCCATCAAGTTCACAAAGCAAGGTAACCGACGATGGGGACGGCCATCGGGTTAAAAGAAAAGGAAAAGGGACCGCGACGGGGACGGCCATCGGGTTAAAGAATAAATGAAATAAACAGATGATGGGGTACGGCCATCAAAGATGAAGGACGATCATCTAGCAGGGGACGGCTGCTCTGCTGGGGGAATAAAGGAATCATGATGGGGACGGCCATCAAAGGTGGAGGACGACCACCCGGCAGGGTACGGCTGCCGAAGATATCAACGATGGGGACGGCCATCGGATGAGCATGATAGAGGACGACCATCAAGAGGTGGAGGACGACCACCTAGCAGGGGACGGCTGCTCTCAGGGTGTATCATGACATAGGACGAATGCCAGATAACCAAAATCAACAATGGGGACGGCCATTGGATAAAATTGATGAAGGACGATCATCAAAAGGGTGGAGGACGACCACCTAGCAGGGGACGGCTGCTAAAATCAACGATGGGGACGGCCATCGGATGAGCATGACGAAGGACGATCATCAAGAGGTGGAGGACGACCACCTAGCAGGGTACGGCTGCTCTCAAAGTTTATCATGACATAGGACGAATGTCAGATAAAAAGAAAAACTGCTTTGTTGGCGGTCTACTGGGGAATAGTAAACACGGACGAGTGTTTACGTCCAAGAAACAAAAGGTATAAGTGTTTAGATGTTGCGTATAGATTAAAGATGCGGACGAGCATCCTTAAGACTACGATACGGACGAGTATCGGGTAGAAACAAATACTGACACGTGTTCAGAGATGATGATACGGACGAGTATCAACTGGTTAACAAATGAACACGGACGAGTGTTGAATCTGAGGACTCTGGGGAATAGTAGACACAGGCGAGTATCTATATTCGAGAGGACATAAGTGTTTGACACGGTGTATGGATTAAAAATGCGGACGAGCATCCTTAAGGCTATGATACGGACGAGTATCACGTAGAAACAAACGCTTGACGCATGTTCTGAGATGATGGTACGGACGAGCACCAACTGGTTAACAAAGAACACGGACTAGAGTCGAATCTGTGGGGATATGAATGGTATATACAACATACGGACGAGTATCTGTATGAGTGTATCATGAGTAACGAGTATGAGTATTGTATAGATGAGTGTTTATCTGCTGGGGATATGACACGGACGAGTACCAAAAAAGAGGAGAGTATAATATGAACAAATATCTGATATACAAAGTGTAGGTGACTGCGCTGGGGATACGACACGGACGGGTGCCAAGAAAGTGTATATAAGTATATGTGAGTGCAAAGAGGATGTCTTTGGCTTTCTGATGGTGATTTGACACGGACGGGTGTCAGGAAGTATCTGTAATATGGGTGATTTTGTTTGTAAGGAGTGTTCAGGCGACTTTACTTGGGGAAAGATGGCATGGACGGGTGTCAAAATGAGTATATACTGGTGTATGTGGATTGTGAGGCAGCTGCTTTTGCTGGGGACTCCGGTGGGGATTTTTCTGTACGTTGATGAACTGTCATCATTCACAAGTGTTGATTCAAAACATGGCTTATGATTATGCTATGTGTTGGATTTTTGCCGTAATGCTCCGTGTTAAAACGGAATGCTACGCTTTGTGGGTAAATATGATGCGAATGCTATGATTGTGCAAAGGTACCAAACCGGGATCCGGGTCCCACTGCTGCGAAGATCTTCGATCGATCTGTTGAAATGGACATCCCAGCTGGGAATGAGATCATTGGCAGATCTGAGGAGATGTATCTGCTTGGGGATTCGGGTCACTGAGAGACCTATCCTTATGAATGAGAGACCCAGCTGGGGTTTGTAGAAGCTTTCTTCACTCTGTTGTGATCTTCTATGCACTGCTCTTCCGGATAGAGGCTGGAACTCTGTGGGGAGATGGTCCCCTGACCTTGCATATTTCGGCTGAGGATAAAAAGGCAACTCGGCTGGGGAGAAAGGGAGGAATCACTGAAAGACCTCCCTAAGGATTCTATTGAAGAGGATCCCTGACTCAGCCGGGGATATAGGTGCCTTTTGTGATACCTACCCGTTCTGATGGGGATAAGTAATAAGTGGCAATCTCAGCTGGGGAGAGAGCACTTCGGGTGCTAAAATTGGGTGTTGATTTGCCAGCTTGCTGGGGTAAAGCTTTCATGCCCCAAGTTGCATTCTGGATACCTGCAATCCTGAAAAAGATAGAGAAACGTGCAAGGTAATCCCGAGGTATCCCTTACTGGATTCCGTCATAGGAGTTTAGATACCTCTGAGAGTAAGCAATATTTCCTGCAAGCATGTTTTTATTTGAAGATAAGCATCTGTATTCTTATGCAATCAGTTTTTTCTTTTAAGACATCAGACATTTTTGCAAATAAAAATGTACAAGACGAGACATGACTGAAAATATGATTTTATTAATTCATATGCCCTGAATTGGCAAGATACAATCAAAGAAACAAATCCCATGAAATGAGGAGATTGTTACAAATTGAGAGACAAAATGTCGGCAGTGTTGATGACGCTTTAAGGAGCTTCCTCTTCACTATGACCCGTATGACTTTTGACGTTCTTCTCATCTTGCTTTTTTGAAGAATGTTGATTCTGATTGAAGCTTGATCCTTTCGAAGCTTACCAGGTTGTAGGTGATACAGACGAAACCAGAGTGCAGTTGTTCGCTTATTCCCTTATTTTGCATGGATCACCCTTTCAGGTTTTCAATCCATCGGGATACCCATTTTTGCCTGAGCTGTCCAATGCGGCTTTTCAACTCAGCGGGTGTACATTTTTGTTTATTTCCCTTATTTTTGCCCGAGTCTTTTATTCTGTTTTCGACTCGTCGGGATGCCCTATTTTTGCCTGGACCTACATTCTGTTTTTGTGTCCAGCGGGTCATTTTATGCGAAGTATTTTTTAACTGCATCTGAATTCACAGGGGACGGGAAATCTTCACCATCCATGGTGCTGAGCATCAGTGCTCCACCAGAGAAAACTTTCTTTATCACAAATGGTCCTTCATAGTTTGGAGTCCACTTGCCCCTGTGGTCTGTATGAGGAGGGAGGATTCTTTTCAGCACAAGATCTCCCATTTGGTACTCTCGGTGCCTGACTTTCTGATCGAAGGCTTTCTTCATTCTCTTCTGATATAACTGCCCATGGCAGATTGCAGCCAATCTTTTCTCTTCGATTAGACTCAGTTGTTCGAATCGGGCCCTAACCCACTCTGCTTCACTCAGCTTGACATCCATCAGTACCCGTAGAGAGGGTAATTCAACTTCAACCGGTAGGACTGCTTCCATACCATACACAAGCTGATACGGTGTTGCCCCAATGGATGTTCTGATTGACGTGCGGTACCCATGCAAGGCAAATGGCAACATTTCATGCCAGTCTTTGTAAGTGACTACCATCTTCTGCACAATTTTCTTGATGTTCTTATTAGCTGCCTCAACAGCGCCATTCATCTTTGGCCTGTAAGGAGAAGAATTGTGGTGTTGGATCTTGAAGTCCCGACACAGCTCTGCCATCATTTTGTTATTCAAGTTGGAACCATTATCAGTAATGATTCGCTCGGGCACTCCATATCGACAGATGATATCTCTCTTCAGAAATCTGGCTACCACTTGCCTCGTAACATTTGCATAGGAAGCTGCTTCGACCCACTTGGTGAAGTAATCAATAGCAACCAGGATGAATCTGTGGCCATTTGAAGCAGTCGGCTCGATCTTGCCAATCATATCAATGCCCCACATAGCAAAGGGCCATGGCGAAGACATGATGTTCAGAGGATTGGGAGGCACATGCACCTTATCTGCATAAATCTGGCATTTATGGCATTTTCTGGCGTAGGCACAACAGTCGGCATCCATTGTGATCCAGTAATAACCCGATCTTAACAACTTCTTAGCCATGGCATGCCCTCCTGCATGGGTACCAAAATATCCTTCGTGCACTTCATGCATCAACAAGTCTGCTTCTGTCTTATCAACACATCTGAGGAGTACCAGATCAAAGTTCCTTTTGTATAAAGACCCATTAGTGTTCAGAAAGAAACTACCAGCAAGCCTCCTCAAAGTCTTCTTATCATTGGAAGATGCCCCAGGTGGGTATGTTTGATCCTCCAAGAAGCACTTAATGTCATGGAACCAAGGCTTATCATCTTTAACAACCTCTGCTGCGAATACATATGCTGGTCTGTCAAGTCTGGACAACGAAATTTGAGGTACAAAGTTGGCAGTCTGAACTTTGATCATGGACGAAATGGTAGCCAGAGCATCTGCAAACTGATTCTCGTCCCGAGGGATATACTCAAGCTTGACTGTTGTGAAGAAAGTCAATAACCTCCTTGTATAATCCCTGTAAGGTATCAGATGATCCTGGTGCGTGTACCACTTGCCGTTGGTCTGATTGACTACCAAAGCTGAATCCCCGAATACGGTCAATGTCTTGATCCTGAGGTCAATGGCTTCCTCCAGACCCATAATGCAAGCTTCGTATTCAGCTTCGTTGTTAGTGCAGTTGAAAGTGAGTTTTGCCGAGAAAGGCATGTGAACTCCTTTGGGTGTCATGAGTACTGCACCAACACCGCGACCATTCATGTTAACAGCCCCATCAAACATCATAGTCCATTCTTCTTCCGGGTCAGGCCCTTCAGTGTGAACAGGCTCTTCATGATCTTTCGCTTTTATGAACATGATGTCTTCATCAGGGAAGTCAAATCTCATAGGCTGGTAATCATCAATAGGTTGCTCAGCAAGATATTCAGATAGTACACTGCCTTTGATGGCTTTCTGAGAGGTGTACTGGATGTCATATTCTGTGAGGATCATTTGCCATCTTGCAACCCGTCCGGTAAGTGCTGGCTTCTCGAAAATGTACTTGACTGGGTCCATCTTTGATATCAACAAAGTAGTGTGGGTCAACATATACTGTCTCAGTCGGCGAGCAGCCCACGCTAAAGCACAACAAGTTTTCTCAAGCAGTGAATAACGTTGTTCACAGTCGGTAAACTTTTTGCTTAGGTAGTATATTGCATACTCTTTTCGACCAGACTCGTCATGCTGGCCCAACACACACCCCATTGACTCTTCTAATACTGTCAAGTACATGATTAGAGGTCTTCCTTCAACTGGAGGCATAAGGATTGGAGGTTCTTGTAAGTACTCCTTGATCTTGTCAAAAGCCTTCTGGCAGTCTTCATTCCACCTGACCGTCTGTTCTTTTCTTAACAATTTGAACAAGGGCTCACAGGTTGCTGTAAGGTGAGATATGAACCGAGAGATGTAGTTCAATCGACCTAAGAACCCTCGAACCTCCTTTTCTGTCTTCGGTGCAGGCATCTCTTGGATGGCTTTGACTTTATCAGGGTCAACTTCAATCCCTTTCTCGCTTACAATAAAACCCAGCAACTTACCGGATCGCACCCCGAACGTGCACTTGTTGGGGTTCAGCTTTAATTGGTACTTCCTCATACGCTTGAACAACTTCAGTAGATTCACCAGGTGGTCTTCTTCAGTAAGGGACTTGGCAATCATGTCATCCACGTAACATTCTATTTCCTTATGGATCATATCGTGGAATAATGTCACCATAGCCCGTTGATACGTTGCACCGGCATTCTTGAGCCCAAATGGCATTACCTTGTAGCAGAACGTGCCCCAGGGTGTGATGAAGGTTGTCTTCTCCATGTCTTCAGGTGACATCTTAATCTGATTGTATCCCGAAAATCCGTCCATGAAGGAGAATACTGAGAACTGAGCCGTATTATCCACCAATACATCAATGTGAGGTAAAGGGAAATCATCTTTCGGGCTGGCTCTGTTCAGATCCCGGTAGTCAACACACATTCTTACTTTGCCGTCTTTCTTAGGCACAGGTACTATGTTAGCAACCCACGGCGGATAACTAGTTACAGCAAGGAACCCGGCGTCCCATTGCTTTTGTACCTCCTCCTTGATTTTCATTGCCATGTCTGGGCGGGTACGGCGCAGTTTCTGCTTAACTGGCGGGCATTCTTCTCTTAAAGGCAGCTTGTGCACGACAATGTCGGTATCCAACCCTGGCATATCTTGGTAAGACCAAGCAAACACGTCCACATACTCTTGAAGCAGGTCAATCAGTTGTCTCTTCACTGAGTCTTGTAGGCAGGCCCCGATTTTAACCTCTTTCACGTCTTCATTTGTACCAAGATTGATCACTTCAACCTCCTCCTGGTGAGGAGTAGTAACCTTTTCCTCTTGTCTTAACAACCTGGCTAGCTCTTCAGGAAGCTCATATTCTTCTTCAACCCCTTCATCAGCTTGATTGATTGGATTGTCAAAGTCATACGAAGTCATAGCCGCGCTGTTGTCGGTGCTGTCAGGAAGGCACTCTCTGCAAGGGTTCAGTTTGTTCATTTTAGTGATTTGATTTTAATCTCGTTTTAGAAAAGTGAAATAAAGTTGTCATTTTGAAAACACTGCCATTTATTTTTTGTACAAAAAGAAAAATGGAAAAAACAGTGAACGGAAAAGAAAAAAAACTCATTTGCAAAAAGACGTCTGATATTTCATTGATTAATCTTGTTTGCACAAAAAGTACAGATGGCCCGATTACAAAATGAGTCTTGTCATCTTGGGCAAGATGCAAGACTTTGATGCATGCTATAAAAATACAAGAAATAATAATTACTCTGCATGAGTAACTCTTATAATTTCCTGGGAAGACCAGTTTGAGATACTGCTCCCCGGGATCTTTGGACGAATCCAGCTTTCCAGGTTGCGTTCTTCTTCCAGCTCGTCTTCCAGACAGTTGACAGCATCAGGGGTAAGCATCCCCCCACTCACAAAACTGGGCTCTTTCGCAGCCGCTGCTTGATCTTGTTGAGTTGGTTTGTAACCCAACCCAAATCTGTCCTCTTTCTTCTCCACCGATAGCAGTTTGCCCCAGCCTTGGGCGTTTCCTCCCTCAACAACCTTCCGGGCTTGTTGGTATGATGATATTGAAGTACCAGGCACAGCAGATGTCTCATTGATGTTCAAGGCCTCGAACCCCTGGCTCATTGTTTCATGGATCTCCCCATCCATCTCAATATACTTATAGGTAGCCAGGTGGCTGACAAAAATATCCTCTTCTCCACAGATTGTAACGATTTGACCCTCCCACTCATATTTTAACTTCTGGTGAAGGGTAGAGGTCACGGCGCCAGCGGCGTGAATCCATGGCCTACCCAATAGACAGCTGTAGGCAGGCTGTATATCCATCACGTAGAAGGTCGTTTTGAAGGTCTGCGGGCCAATCGTTACGGGCAACTCAATCTCTCCCAGAACCGATCTCTTTGAACCATCAAAGGCTCTCACCACCAGGTTGCTGGGTCTCAACGCCAATCCGTCATATTCTAGCTTCACCAAGGCCTTCTTGGGTAAGACATTAAGGGATGACCCTGTGTCCACCAGCACATGGGAAAGGACAACACCTTTACATTCCATGGTTATGTGCAAGGCTTTGTTATGGTTGCGGCCTTCCGTTGTCAAATCAGTATTGGTGAACCCTAGTCCGTGACTAGCATTAACATTTCCAACTACAGCTTCTAGCTGATTGACAGTGATCTCTTCAGGCACGTAAGCTGCGTGCAAGACTTTGAGTAGTGCATTCCGATGGGCCTCGGAGCACATAAGCAATGATAGGATTGAGATCTTGGAAGGCGTCTGATGAAGCTGATCCACTATTTTATAATCACTCTTCTTGATGATTCGCATGAACTCATCAACCTCTTGATCGAAGGGTGTCTTCAAAGCTTCTTTAACAGCTTGATCTTCCTGCACAGGGCTCTTTCCTTTTGCCTTGGCAGCAGCTTCTGCTTCGGCAGTGGGTCTTTGAATTTGTGGAGCGAAAAGACGTCCGCTTCGAGTGAAGCCTCCGCCTCCTCCCACATTGTCAATTTGTGGTGCAGGGGTTGATGATTCAAAAGTGATCTTTTGTCCTTCACAGTACAGGTCAGAGCCGTAATGCCACGGGATAGCATTGCTGCTTTCATAAGGTACCGGTCCAGGCACCGTGATAGTGACTGGACTGACTGCAGCTGCGGAGGGAATTGTGATAGTCTGTGGATCATAGTAAATTGTGACCGGTGCTCTGATGGGAGCAGCACTTTCTGAGTTGTAGGCAGAGTTGCTTTCAGGATCATAAAATATTGTGACAGTTGAGACATCTTCATGATTTATTGCTGGTGTTGTAGGAGCCATTGGTGGAAGGATGGATGTTGTTGTTGTAGGAGTTTCAAAATGAAGTGGTGCTGGAGTTGTAGAAGGAAAATTTGTTGATAACTGATCAGTTGAGATAATAGATGAAGTACTTGTTGATGAAACCGAAGAATTGTCAGGAACAATGGTTGTTGCAGTTGTAGGAGGTTCTGGAGTTGTTGCTGATGAGGTTGCTGGATTTGTAGGAAATGATGTGGTGATCTGAAGTTGGCCACTCTGAATGAGACCGTCTATGCCATTTCTCAGGTTATCGCACCCATTGACTGAAATATTGCAGTAGGCACACCCTAACTCACACCCTAGGAACATTTGACATTCGAGGAGTTGAGCCTTGATTTCTACCAACGGTGTCCGGATCTGACCCACACTGGTTATTAAGTAAGACGGCTTGTCTTCTTCAATAGCGTTAATCCTGGGACCACCGTGGTTTGGCATGGGGTTCTTATTGACATTGGGTGGTGGTGCGAAATTCAGAGCTTTTGAGTCTACCAGGTTTTGTACCTTCATGTGCAAAGCTCTGCACTTTTCTGTACTGTGGCCAGGTGCATTTGAATGGAAGGCACATCTGGCGTTGGAATCATAATTCCTGGGCAGACTGTTGGGATCTGGGGGTGCCAACGTCCTTAGCTCAACTAGGTTGAGTTTCAGGAGTTGTGGCAGCAATGTAGCATATGGCATAGGGATCGGATCGATTACCCTGTTGGCTTGAGAAGGCCTCTGTTGGAATGGCCTTTGCTAGTTATTGTTGTTGGTGTTGCTGTTGTTGTAATTTCTTGGAGGATACTGAGGTTGCTGATGGTACTGAGGTTGCTGCTGATAGTTTTGCTGCGGAGATTGATAGACTGGTTGGGGATGAGCTGGAGCAGGAATGGTGACTGCTGCCACTGATCTGTGAACATATTGGGGCCTGCCCCTGTTGGCGTGGATGGCATTGGTCTCGCCAGCTCTTCTTGGGCCTGCAAAAGGCTTTCTAGTACTACTGGACGAGCTCGCACCGTTGTCTGAGATCTTACCCATCTTTAAGAGGCTCTCAATTCTCTCCCCAGCTATGACAACATCTGCAAAGCTAATGGAAGAGAAAGCAGCCAGCCTGTCAATATATGTCCCCTGAAGGGTGTTCATGAACATATCCGCCATTTCCCTCTCAGACATAGGTGGCTGAACAGCGGCAACCAATTGCCTCCATCTCTGGGCATATTCTCGGAAACTTTCCCTTGACGACTGTGACATTCCCATTAGGAGAGTCCTGTTGGGTGCCATGTCTAAGTTGTACTGATACTGTCTTATGAAGGCCTCTGCCAGGTCCTTCCAGCATCTAATAGTTGCCCTTGTCAAGTGAGAGTACCATTCTCTTGACGCTCCTGTTAAGCTATCCTCGAAATAGAACATCCAGAGCTTCTCATCCATAGTATAGGCCTTCAGCCTTCCCAGAAATGATTGCAAATGAGTCCGGGAGCATGAAGTCCCGTTGTATTTTTCAAAACAAGGAGGCTTAAACTTATGGGGGATCCTGACCCCGTCTACCAAGCCCATGTCCATGACGTCGAAACCCAGAGAGTTTTGAGACTCTAAGGACCTTAATTTCTCAGCTATCTCATCCAACCTTCTATCATAAGCTTCTTCCCCAGCTCCCATTACTGTAAACTGATCCTCTTGGGGGTCTTCTTGAAGTACCCTGGCTGCAGTGGCAGTCCCTTGAACATTTGCAGGGATGTTGACCTCAGGATGGAGATGTGGTCCAAATACAGGGGGATTTACATGAGGTTGGACCCTTTCATTGTTGCTGGTGCCGGCAGTCCCTATATGTGGATCTTCTTGATTTTGCCTTTCCACCATGGCTCTCAATCTCTCCTGGCTCTGAGCCATGTTGTTCATCACTTCCATAAACTGAGTCATTTGATTCCTCATTTCTAGCCTTTCGTTTGCCATTTGATTTCTGACCTCAGTAAGGTCCTGCTGCATCTGATCCATTTGAATGCCCGGAAGATTGTTACGGGTCGGATAGCGGTGCGGACGGTTGAGGGGAAATACTCGGCGCCGAGCAATAGTTCCTGAACATCACAACAGAGTTAGTGGCAATAAAACAAAAACCTACAAAACAAACAAAGGGTTAGCATGCAATGCAGTTATGCTTATTTGTTCTCAAGGTATCCGGTTTGGCCTTTCAGTCTTGACCCTTCCAGACCCTTGAAGATGCTGTTGATGTTGCTCTTGAAGTGAAACTCGGATGGAACAAACCAATACATATATTACAAAAGCAAAATGGTACATAGTTTGTTTTACAAATACAAGCCCTCTGGGGGGGTCAAAATACATTACAAGAAAATAAAAGTACATGGATTGAAAGCAACAACAAACAAAGGGTCAAACACCAAGACCAAACTCATCCTCACGAACTTCCTTGAGAAGTGCTTCGGTCACAGGATCAGCCGGACGCTCCGTGAGATTCCTGATGAGGAGATTCCGGGTGGTAACAGCTGCTGTTAGCTTCTTGTGCTGACTTTGGTCTTTTGACCTCTTTACCCCAGCTTTGATCTTCAGCTCTGATATCTCCCTCTGGGTTGCTGCCAGGGCTTCTTGCTGCTCTTTTGCACTAGCTTCCACTTGCTCCATCTTGTCTTGAACTCTCTTGTCCTCCAGAGTACGGGCTTCGGTGATCCTGACCCACCGAGCTTGACTCTCCTTCAGATACAAGTCTGTCCTTGCCCTCTGGAACTGGGCTTCTTTGCAAGCATTCTTCAGAATTTGTTCTCCAGCTTTAGACTTTTTGATATAATCCCCAGACTTCTCAATCTTGACCAGATGCTCCACTCTCAACTTCTCCAATCTCTCAACCTCCCTCATACCATCACTCCTCTCCCGGAGGGTCTTCTGCAAAGCTTGAGTTAACTTCTCATTTCTTTCTTTCAAACTCTCAAACTCCTCCAAACTGACAGTGGCAGGTGGTGCTGAAGATGATTCAGGCATATCTTCTATAGTAAAGGGCATCCCAGAGAATTGGGCCCTGGCACAGGACCATTCATAATATTGTGCTGATGCCACATTGTTGCACTTCCCCAAAATGGTTATTCCCTTGGTTTGAACATTATCCCAGGCCCAGGCTGCCTGCCTAACAATAGCCAGATTAATCTTGTTCTCACAATAAAAAGTTTCAACCAAGTCCTGTGCCTTAGGAGTGTGGACCAGTGCATAGCCCAGTTGTCTTCTAAACAGCAGAGGGTTGTAATTGATACTACCCTTAACTCCTATTAGGGGCACATTGGGAAAATGCCCACAGCTGGTGATGATATCCCTGCCCTTGGTGCTCTGAGTGCACCATCTGATATCAGCTGAAGTTAGAGCAGTGAGTCTTTTAGCCCAGTTTTTCTGCTGATGAGGGTTCAAAAATGCATCTGTCCTGGGTAGATGCTTGAGAAGCCAAGTATGGAACAATGGAGCACAACACCTCACTAATCTTCCCCTCTGCTTTTCATTCCTCTGATGCACTGAATAGTAGAGATCTCCCAATAAAGTGGGCACTGGGTTCTTCAAGATGAACAGATGGATTGCATTCTTGCTAATGAATCGAGGCTCATCTGCAAACAATACAATTCCATATATACTCAAGGCCAATAAAGCACAGACAGCTTTCCACTCTCCTAGAGAAGCTTTCAGGGCAGCTTGAGAGATCAAGAAATCCAGATGAAAACCAGGGATTCCAGCCTTGGAAGTCATGTGCTGCTCAATCAGGACAGGTTCCAGATGCAGAGCCTTTGCTACTTCTCCATTACCAGGAAAGACCATCTCAGGGTTGAAAGGGATTCCACCCCTGATAGGCAGACCAACCAATGATGAGTATTCTTCTAATAGAGGGCCCAACTGAAAGTCTTGGAAAGTGAAACATCTCAGTGGGGGATCATAGAACTGAATGCAAGTGTGGATCAGGCTTCTCTGTGAAGGGTCCAGATCCATAACCATATCAAGTATATCCCCATAGTGTTCCCTGAACAATGGTATGTGATCCAGAGTGATCAGGGTCTGAATCCTCCTGATGTCAGATAACTCTGGCTGGAAGAAGTGATAGGTGATGTTACTCTTTTTAGGAGCCATGATGCTGAAGATGAGCAGATGCTGATGATAATACTGAAGAACTGGCCACTGATTGGTTGGTGCGGGTGATAACTGAAGCAGATGCTGGGGAAGATGGGCCAATGCTGAAGATGGGGTCAAAACCAAAACCAAAGATGAAAGTGGATACCCTGAAACACAAATAAGCAAATGTCAATATGATGCAATGTTTATGTATGTAAATGATATGCAAGGGTCTGTGACTGAGCTGGATCTGATCAAGAGCTCTGATATAAGTCCAAGACATATTCAAGAATACCAGATGGAGGTCTATAAATCCAGTAACCAAGGTGGGGGGCTCAAATAAAGAGCCACATGTCCAGGGTTTTAGAATCACAAGAACTGTTCCAACATGAAGTATTCTTAGTCAAGTCAAGGTAACAGGGTATTCTGAGGTCAAGGTACCTGCAAACCTGTAAACAGCCCAACCCCCTCACAGGTGATGTTCTAAAACAAGGATCCTCAGACTTGGATCAGTTATGAGAAGTGTAAACACTTCTAACCCGGAGGTACAGTGTTTACAATAACCATAAAAGTTCCTCCTCTAATTCACCTCAGCTTCTGAAGGTCAATACTAAAAGGTCATCCAGACTTAGCAGGCTTCCCAGATAGCCCTAGCATTGCAGGAAATCTGCAACACAGAGTTCTCAAGAAGAAACCCACATCTGAACCGTGTTTCATATTCCCGCACCAGACCGAGATGGAATGGGAAAGAATATGAACCACTCTATCCTAGGTGTCACTCAGATCCCAGGTATAGGATCTTAACTCTCAGTAGAACCCCACCCACCAAAGCAAAACCAGATCCAGCCAGCAGCACAGTATGGCAATATGATAATATATGCATAAAGCTATAAAGAAAGCAATAAACAAAACTGTGCAAAATAAATACAAATACACCAACACAAATAAGCACATAACACCCCAGTAACACACAAATCAAACAAGCGCTAGGAGGAACCCACAAAAAGAACCAGAAGCCCTGGTTGCAGTATAAATATCCCCAGCAGAGTCGCCAAGCTGTCGCTCCCGGTAAATGGGAATGGCCCAAATAAAGGTACAGACGCGAACGGTCGGCGAAGGGAACAGTGAGAACACACGGCCGTGAACTCACTGGGGATGAAAAGAGTTGCCAGCTAGGCATTTTTATCCCGGAGGAAAGGCAATGCTGCATAGACCTAGAAAGACATGGATAAGACGGTTGCGAACCAGAGAGACTGAGAAAGGGGGTTGGTTACAACCTGGGAAGGTATTAGCACCCAGATTGTCCGCCGTACTCGACGGGATCCACGCTTGAAAGATTTGTATTTTAAAGGGGTAGTGTCAGTGCAATCTGTGTATAAAAGAGCTGGAAAAGGATGTACAGGTGTCAGTGTAAAAGAGGTGTAAAGTGTGATGTATACAGTGTCAGTGTGGGGACAAGAATGAAATGCTCAAGATAATGAGGCTAAAAGAATAAAGCTAGAAAGAGGGGGAATATACAGAGACTTTTGTTCGATAACTGTTAAGTTATGCCTACGTATCCTCTCGTGCAATGAGGAAGTCAGAACACCGTAGTTCGACCCAAAGAGACTGAAAGATGAATTGACTGATGAACTGCTTGCTTGTCTATGCTCAAGTGTATGACTCGTCTGGCTCGAGTGCTAACTGTCTTGCATTAGACGGAAGAAGCAAGTTCTCGGTTGTGAGTGAATGAGATGAGAAAAGAATCCCGGAGGAGACGATTATTGTTTGTTTTTGAGTTTTCAGTCTTTTATTGCTTTTGAGAGTTTGTCATAAGTTAATGAGCTTAAGCCTAAACCAATGGATTTAGTAAACTCATCACATCTTCCCTCTGATTAGGGGTAATGAGAATACCTTAAGTGTGAAGTCAGCTTCTCACACTTAATCACCTTTGATGTAGGATTAAGATCATTAACCTACTTGTGATTATTTGAATGTTTTTGTGGTTTTTGTTTAGTGTTAAGTAATGAGGTTAAGCCATAATCAAGGATTAAACAGACTCATTACACCATCCTAATAGAAGGATAATAGATGAGAATGTTTAAGCTGAGGAAAGCTCCTCAACTTAATCCATGATTAGGGATTAAACTCATGACAAAACAAAGCCTTTATTAAGTGGATTTTATTAATGGTATGATGATGAAGTGAGTTTTAGGGTTTGTAAGACAACTTGAGGGGGACTTGTCCATTAACACTAGGGTTAGTCCTTCTTAACCATTTAAGGAAGAATTAGAACCCTAATGCAAGGCCCAAGTTACAAGTGTACTGTCTTGATACTTATTAAGTGAATTGATTAAGAGATTTAAACACATTAAGGGTTTAACACTTAGGATTAAAGTTATACACTCCATCCTAAGAGAAGGATGCAGGCATAAGCTTAATCACAAAGCCTTAAAGCCTTTAGGGTTTAGTCCCTGATTATGAGGTGAGAAGAGAAGACTCAAAAGAGACACAAAGGTAAAACTAAGAGGGGAAACTAATCAAAACCCTAATCATTGTCATGCTTGGTTGCTCCTAAGGTTTGTGAGGTTTATCAAGAAAAATCTTCAATGGAACCACCAGGAAGCAGATGAAAGGATCAAGAGAAGCAAAGTGACTTGCTTCATTCAAGAAGTCAAGTCACTTGAAGAAAGAAAGTGGGAAGAAGAAGAATGAGCAAGCTCAAACTCAAACACATACAAAAATGCAGCATGGATGCAAGAGAGAGATGAGAAGAAAAGTTATGAGAAGTGAAGGCAAATTCACTTCTCAAAGCCACTTACCACCTGAAAAGTTAGAAAAGAAAGTGCAATGCAATGCAAAATGAGATGAAATGGTATGATGCAAAACCAAACCAGAAGCATATGCATGATGTTAATGATGCTATGAGATGCTACAAACCAGAAACAACACATGTGGATGATCATACAAGCTTATGAATGCAAATGAAGCAAGTTAGGAACCATGAAAACACATGAAAAGTTATGAAGTGCACATGACATACAACATGGCAAATACATGATGCAATGATCAAACATGTTTTCTATATGTCTTATGATGTCAAATGAATCAAATGGATGCTTGAAATATCATGGCAAGTCATGTTATGCAAGGGAATGCAAGATGGATGCATATGGAAGCCCCAAATTAGGGTTTATGAATCAAACATCAAACACAAACCAAAACCAGAAGCAAACCCTAAGATAAAAAATGGAAAATGCCACACAAAGGATCCCGAATCTCATACTAAACCAATGCCCAAAGGAGAGGTCTCAACTCTTAACCAATCTTAAGTTATGATTTTTACAAGATTTTAGGGTTTTTAGGGTTCCTAAACAAAAGAAATGTCAAACAAATTGAAAAGGCAAGATCAAATCATGGCAATTTAATCTCAAAAACTACATGCTAAACACAATGCAATGCAAGAAGAACCAATGTCCAACTCTTCATGGATAGGCAGAAATAATTTTTTGAACTATGGATCAATTTAATGCACAAAAATGATTTTAATTCAATGAAAAATCCTCAAAATGCATCAAGATCAAAAAAGAAATTTGGTTTGAAGGTTGGACAATGTTTCTAAATGTCTTAGAACATTTCATGAATTTTTTGGTGATTTTTAAATACCTAAAAGTATTTTTAATAAATTAATTCTCATTAATCAATTAAAAATAATCTTTTAAATATTTAAAAATACTTTTTCAATGATAAAAAATAAAATGAAAATATTTTTGGGTCTTAAAAATTAATAGAACTTTTAAGAAAAAGTTTCATAATTTTTAAAACAATTTTGCTATTTTAAATAAATTATGCAAAACAAATGAAAAGAAATGAAATAAAAATGAATTTTAAATGAATTAATGAGAAGTCAGCTAATCCTAGGGACCAGATTCAAAGTTACACGCGCGGGAGTTGACTTGGCGCCAGATCTCACGGCCAGAATTTAAACTCAGCTAATCAATGCTTATGCCCTAATCTCGCCGTTAAACACACTCAGATGACCAGAACAGTGCTCCGGTCATCTTCTCCGTCCACCCCAAAACCTAAACTCACTCCATACGCATCTAAAATGAATTCTAAAAACACAGAAATGATCCCCACAAGCTCACGATTCAAAACCCCCACTCAAAACAAATTTATCATTCATGAAATGGCTGAATCGAAGCAAACAAAAACTAGGGCAGGAAAGTTTCAGGAAGCAAATAAATCCTCATTTCATCACCATTTTCGAAACTAAAAGCATATTCATGATCAGGAAGACATATAGAACAAGCTTAGAACTTAAAAATCCATTTCTGGAAAAAAAGTTCTTGAGCTACCTGAGATTCGAAGCTTTCACTCCAGCTACTTTCTGACCTTCCCTCTTTGTGAAATCCACTCCTTATGACCTCTTGATGATGCTTGAATGCTTGGGAGAAATTTATGCTGGCCAGATGAAGAGTTTGAACAACTTCTGCCCAAGCTCAGTTGAAAATGGCAATGGTGATGCAGGCTGTTTCTGGCAATGGTGAAGGGTTGTTTGTGGTCCAGATGATGAGTGGAGAAGGTTTGTGGAGTTTGTTTGGATGTTTGTGAGCTGTGGAAGGTGTTTCGAAGGAAACTGCAGCTTGGGGTGAAAATGGTGAAGTGATGTTATGGCTTGTTTCAGGCCTGGTTCTTTGTTGGTTTCTACTCAATGAGGCATGGTGAGTTGATGTGTGGAAGTGGTTTGAATGTTTTTGAGCTGGGCAGAGAGTTTCGAAGAGAAATGCAAAATGGAGTGAGTTTGTGTATGTGATGCTATGCTGTGTTTCAGCCTTTTTTCTTCTTATGTTTTGCTTGCCAAAGGATAGCATAAACAATTCCAAGTGGCCAGAGGATGTGACATGGCCTGCTGTGATTGGGATGTTTGCTTTTGCCAAAAGTCAACTTTGTGTAAGGAAAGCATGGGCTTGGTTCTAGGCTTGGTACAATGGCTAGGGCTGGCGCAGCATGGTGTGGTGAGAGGCTATGGCTGGTTCAAGGGCCAATGCAGCAAGTTGGTGAAGTGTGATCATGAGTTTTGCAAGTTGGTTACTTTTTGAAACTTCATGAAAATGTCTTGCCATACAAACCATGAACATGAGAAACTTTGGTCCAATTCTGATTTTTAGAGCTCATGTGATGTTTTCACCTTGGTTTGAAGTGAACTAGAAGTTACAAATGGCCTTGGTTCATGATTTTGCAAATTTCTCATTTGAGGCATGTCTTGAAAATTAGTGATTTTGGCCAACTTTGTCACACCATAACTTTTGATCCAAGAAGAATTAGATCATGTTCTTGTACTTTTTGAAAAGGGAAAAATGTATTCTACAACTTTCATGACCAAAGTTTTTCCATTTGAAGCATTTTTGGATCAAAAAGCAAGGCTTGAAAAATGACCTAAAATGACATATTCTTGAAAAGTCAACTATGCCCTAAAAAGTCAACTTTGCAAAAAACTTCAAATTCTTGAATTTTGTGAACTTAAACCTTCTTCCATGATCAAATAAAGATCATATACACTCAAAATAATGAAGATCACCCCTTGGTTGGGTCATTGGGGGCCTCAGATGCCCTGATTTTGCATTGACTTGTCTGAAAAGTCAACCCTTGATCAGATGACTTCCCCATGGAATTTCTTCATGAAAATTGATATGCATACTCCCTATACCATATAGAGACCAATGGAAATAAGAATGACCAAAAAATTTGGAGTTATGGCCTCTGAAACCAAAACCCTAATTTTAGGTCAACTGTGTAGTCAAACTTGGCTCTGCATCCACACCCATCCCAGTTCTTGTGATTCTTTTCATTTTTGACTTTGAGAGGATGTAATATGATATAAGAACAAACATGGATCCCTTTGAAGTGATTAGTGGCCTTTGGGGTGGCTCAAGAAGCTCCTGGATTGCTCAGATCACAAACCCTAGATGCAGATGACTTTGAAACAATGCAGTGACTCAAAAATGTAATATGAGATGGTATGATTGTGTTTATGCATATGAGATGATCACCAGCCATGGTGTGAATGGGTGAGGGCAAATTTGGGGTGTTTACAATATCAAGTCGGTGATAAGATACGAAGGAAACGGCGATTCGTGTGCGAAGAAACGAAGAAAGAGGGGGTCCAGAAGCCTGACACGGGTGCCCGTGTCAGGAAGGCTATGCAAAGTATGAGGATTCCAGCAGCATGACACGGGTGCCCGTGTCATATGACACGGCCCGTGTCATAGGTCCCCCACTTGTTAGCACGTTTGAAGGAATCCAGCAGCATGACACGGGTGCCCGTGTCACATGACACGGCCCATGTCATAGGACCTGAATGCAAGATTTTTATTTGGTCTTTTGGTGCTGAGGGCATTTTTGACGTTTCGCTTGTAATTTTGTAATCTAATACACTAGGGTGATCTGAACTAGAAAATCACACTTTGGAATATTGGGAATTTTCACGCAACAGAAAACGGAGGATTTTAGAGGAGATGTCAGATCGCTCAAACGCGGAAGCAATTGACGATCCAATCAATCCTTTTTACATTGTAATGTTTCTTTTCCTATTGTATATGATTTTCATTGTTTGCATTATGAGTGGCTAAACCCCCCAATGCTAGGGGGTGTCCCTGAGTTATTTGTAATGACATTGACCTTAATTTTATGAATTTCACTGTTTCTTTCTTCATTTCTTTGATTGATTGATTTTATTGTAAGAAAATCAATATTGGAAAATTGGATTTTTATCATCGGTTAACAGATTATAGGAATGCACTGTTAACGTGTTTTCAATTAAAACTTTTTATCGGATATCACCAAGGAATTGGGATATCATAATTAACCGTGAAAACTTTTGATATGCAAATGCTTGGTATTCATTCTATATGATCAAGGAATTGTAGTATAGTAGGAATACCAAAGGGTTTTCTTTAAAGGAATTTTGGAAAACTATTGTAATAAGACGGTAATGAGTTAGTTACAGTGATATTTTAACAATTATAAACAAATGGTCATTATAAGAATATCTCATACACCCTCCCTAGCATAATTCTCATATTTGTCATCCTTAGTATTATTTTCCTAATTTTATGTTTACAAATCTTTTGAAAAAATCTAAACAAACCCTTATGAACTTTTGTTCAACTTGAAATAGTAAATAACTTAATTTGAAACGCAGTCCTTGAGATCGATATTCGGGGAATTTCCCTAAGATTACTACAGTGGGCAAAAATAGTACACTTGCTATTTTCCCATCATGTTTTTGGCGCCGTTGTCGGGGACTGTCAAAAATTAAGTTAATTTTCTTATTTCAATTGAAATTTTGTTGCTCTGCGACTAAAATTTTATTGTTTTCTCTGTTTATTAGTTTAGTGTTATTGAAATTTTGTTATCTAACTTGTGTCTAACTGTTTATGCAAGGTCATACCTCAGCTAAGTTTTCCTTTGACGCAGAATGAGAAAGAGCTTTGCACGAGAGACGCCGCAAGGCAAGAATTGATAGACTGGCTGATACTGGTTTAAGTGTCCTTAATCAGGAAACGGAGGACGACATATCTGTGCACTCTGAGCATAGTGACTCTGACTCAGACAGAGAGACCAATCCAGGATTTGATAACATGGCAGGAAACCAACCTCCTGTAGAAAGGCTTTTAGGAGATTATGGAGGGGCTAATGCCCAACCTAACCGGATGACTATTTTTAACCAGCCGGTGAATGTGGCTCACTTCCAGCTACATCCGTCAACCATTCGCCAGTTGGAAAGCAAACCGTTCGCTGGAAGAATCAATGAGGATGCCAATAAGCATCTTCAGAGATTCTTGACTACCACTACATCTTTTAAGATTGAAGGTCATTCTGAGGAAGCAAAAAGACTTGTGATGTTTCCTTTTACACTTACTGATGATGCAGAAGAATGGTTCTACTCACTACCAGCTACTAGTATCACAACTTGGTTAGAGATGGAAACAACATTCCTCAACGAATATTTTCCTGCTTCAGGTTTCATCCGGAAGAGATATGATATTGTTAATTTTAAACAAATAGAGGGTGAATCACTTGGAGATGCATATAAAAGATTCAAAAGGTGTTTGACCGCGTGTCCTACTCAAAATATGGACGCGACCGAGCAGATGCAAAACTTTGTGAATGGGTTGCGACTCAAGACAAAACAGCTTATAGATATTGCTGCAGGTGGCTCAACAAACTTCTCAAAAGAATCATAGAAGCTGTTGCTGCTAATGAACATCTTGAATTGTATGATCGCACAGTGAGTCAACCAGATGGTAAGATTGATTTAAAGCTGACAGAGCAAGTTATGAAAATGGAAGATCAGATTGCTGCAGAAGTTGAAAGAAGGCTGAAGAAGATGAATCTTGGCACACAAACAGTAGCTCAGGTGGAACCATTTCAAGTTGTGATTTGTGAGATTTGTTGTGGACCACACTTTGCCACGCATTGTTTGGCAACTCAAGAACAGGTTGAACAGATTAATATGTTGAGGCAGAACAATCCGTATGCCAACACGTATAATCCGGGGTGGAAAAATCACCCCAATTTCTCTTGGAAAGATCAACAAGGGAACATTCAAAAATCGGTTCAAGGCCAGCAACAATATCAGCCCCATCAACAACAATACCAGCCACCAGTTCCAAGAAAAGCTGATTGGGAAATTGCCATTGAAAAGATGGCGGCTCACAATTCTCAATTCCAAGAAGAAACGAGGAGTAATTTCAAGAATACTGGAGCCTCTATCAAGAACCTTGAAGTGCAAATGAGCCAAATTTCCCAACATCTAGCTATTCCCCAAAATCCAGGGGCTCTTCCAAGTGCAACTGTAACAAATCCAAGAGATAATCACAAAGTCAATGCAGTCACAACACGAAGAGGTAAAGAAACTGAAGAGGTGAAAGATAATTCTGAGAGTGAAAATCAAATGATTGAAGTGGAACTGGAAATAAAAGAGAATGAAGTTGTTGAAGAAGATGAAGAAGTAACCCCAGCACCGGAAATCAAAGAGAAAATGGTAGAACCAAAATCGGTGATCAAACTTCCTTATCCAACAAGAAACAAAAAGAAAGGACAGCAAGAGAAGAATTTTGAGAAATTCCTTGAGTTGTTCAAGAAGCTGGAGCTGAATATTCCATTACTTGAAGCACTTGAGCAAATGCCCACCTATGCCAAATTCATGAAAGATATCATTTCTAAAAAGAGAACCATGGGAGTTGAACCTATTATTCTAACCGAAACTTGTAGTGCTATTTTGCAGGGACTAAAGATTCCGGTGAAGAAAAAAGATAGAGGAGATGTCACCATTCCATGCACCATCGGTGACCGGTCATTCAAGAGAGCTCTCATTGATTTAGGAGCGAGCATTAGTTTAATGCCTCTATCCATCTACAAAAAGTTGGGTATTGGTGTTGTTCAAGATACTCTGATGACTCTCCAGTTTGCAGACCATTCTGTGAGGCGGCCATATGGAGTAGTCCATGATGTCCTGGTTAGAGTGGACAAGTTTGTGTTTCCGGTTGATTTTGTGATTCTTGAAATGCCTGAAGATGAAGAAATTCCTTTAATTTTGGGAAGACCATTCTTAGAAACCGGGAGAGTTCTGATAGATATGGAAGGGGGAACACTCACGTTGAAATTGTACGATGAAGAGTTGAAAATTGATGTTAGGAACACTTTGAAGTATAAAGATGATGTGAGCACTAGTAGTAACATACAAGTGTTAGAACAAGTGGAAGCTAGTGAACATTTAGAGAGTGTATCCCAATTGCCTCTAGAAAGGGTACTGAGTATGTCTATTTTTGAAGATGATAAGGAAGTCGAAAGTAGTGATATGGAAGTGGTAGCAATGCTTGAAACTCAACCTATCCTGAAACGAGTTAGAATGCATCGGTGGGAAGAGTTAAGACAACCTATAATGGTTGATGAAGGTGAAGACAAGCCGAAGATATCAGAATTGAAACAACTACCTGAGAATCTCAAATATGTCTTTCTCGACATTGAAGAAAAATGTCCCGCTATTATTAGAGCTAATTTGAAAAGTGTGCAAGAGGACAAGTTGATTGGAGTTCTTAAGAAATTTAAGGGAGCAATTGGGTGGAAAGTTGAAGACCTTAAAGGTATAAGTCCTACGGTGTGCATGCACAAAATACTCATGGAAGAAGATCACAAACCGGTTGTGCAGCCCCAAAGGAGATTGAACCCTGTGATAAAGGAGGTTGTGCGAAAGGAAGTTGTTAAGCTATTAGATGCGGGATTGATCTATCATATATCAGATAGTGCTTGGGTGAGTCCGGTCCATGTGGTGCCCAAAAAGGGAGGAACAACTGTAATAACTAATGAAAACAATGAGTTGATTCCTACTAGAACCGTTACTGGATGGAGAGTTTGCATTGATTATAGAAGATTGAACTTGGCTACGAGAAAAGACCATTTTCCGTTGCCATTCATTGACCAGATGTTGGAGAGACTAGCGGGACATGATTACTATTGTTTTTTGGATGGTTACTCTGGATACAATCAAATTGCAGTTGCACCAGAGGATCAAGAGAAGACGGCGTTTACATGTCCTCATGGCATTTTTTCTTATAGAAGGATGCCATTCAGGCTATGTAATGCCCCCGCTACATTCCAAAGATGCATGACATCCATTTTTGCTGATATGCTAGAAAAGCACATGGAAGTGTTCATGGATGATTTCTCCGTGTTTGGATCTTCATTTGATCATTGTTTATCTAACCTTTCACTTGTTTTGCAGCGATGTCAGGAAAGTAATTTAATCCTTAACTGGGAAAAATGTCATTTCATGGTACAAGAAGGAATTGTTCTTGGTCACAAGATCTCACAAAAATGGATCGAAGTTGATCAAGCGAAAGTGGAAGTAATCTCAAAGCTACCACCACCGATTAACGAGAAAGGTATAAGAAGCTTCTTAGGACATGCGGGTTTTTACCGCAGGTTCATAAGAGACTTCTCAAAGATAGCCAAACCTTTAACTACTCTGTTGGTTAAAGATAAGGCTTTTGTGTTTGATAAGAAGTGCACCGATGCTTTTGAGACACTTAAAAAAGAATTAGTGTCAGTACCTATTGTTATTGCTCCCGATTGGTCCCTACCCTTTGAAATTATGTGCGATGCTAATGATATTGCGGTGGGAGCTATATTGGGGCAGCGTAGGAATAAGTGGTTGCATGTTATTTATTATGCTAGTCACATTTTGAACCCTGCACAGATTAATTACGCGACTACCGAAAAGAAGTTGTTAGCTGTGGTTTATGCCTTTGATAAATTCAGGCAATATCTGTTGGGTTCAAAAGTGATTGTTTATACTGACCATGCTGCTTTGAAATATCTTTTTGCCAAACAGGATTCAAAACCTAGGCTTTTGAGGTGGATTCTACTCCTTCAAGAATTTGATGTTGAGATTCGTGATAAAAAAGGTTGTGAGAACACTGTAGCAGATCACCTGTTGCGGATGTCACCGATCGAAGAAAAGGAGGATAAGCGTCCTATAAAGGATGAGTTCGCAGAAAAACACATCCTATCTGTGATTGGTGTTCCATGGTTTGCGGATTATGCGAACTATCTGGTTGGTGGTATTATACCCGACGATTTTGACACTAACAGAAGAAAAACGTTTGTTCATGATTGCAGGTTTTATCTGTGGGATGATCCTTATCTGTATAAAAGAGGAGTGGATGGTTTGGTCAGAAGATGTGTACCCGAAGGAGAACAGAAAGATGTATTAAAAGCATGTCATGATTCCGAGTACGGAGGGCATTTTAGTGGTGACAGGACAGCAGGTAAAGTCCTTCAATCAGGGCTATATTGGCCTACCTTATTCAAAGATGCTCAGCAGTTGGTAAAGGCGTGTGACAGATGTCAGAGGACCGGAAACATATCAAGAAGGAACCAAATTCCCCAAAACTCTATGCTTGAAGTAAAGTTATTTGATGTGTGGGGGATAGACTTCATGGGACCATTTCCTTAGTCATTCGTAAAGACATACATCTTGGTTGCGGTGCATTACGTGTCAAAGTGGGTTGAAGCAGTGGCATTGCCCACCAACGATGCGAAAGTGGTTACCAAATTCTTAAAAGATAATATATTCGCAAGATTTGGTGTACCAAGAGCTTTAATTAGTGATGGAGGAACTCATTTCCTAAATCACCTCATGGAGAGGCTTCTACAAAAGTATAACGTGAAACACCGGGTAGCCATTACATACCATCCGCAAACAAGTGGCCAAGTAGAGGTATCAAATAGACAACTCAAACAAATTCTGGAAAATACAGTCAACACGTCTCGAAAGGATTGGTCTGTTAAGTTGGATGACGCTCTATGGGCGTACCGAACGGCCTTCAAAACACCGATCGGCATGTCACCGTATCAGTTGGTCTATGGAAAGGCATGTCATTTACCGTTGGAACTTGAACACAAGGCTTTATGGGCTACTAAGTATTTGAATATGGACCTAGCTAATGCCGGAAGATCTCGCATACTCCAACTGCATGAACTGGAGGAATTCCGGAACCAGGCATATGAGAATGCTAAGATGTACAAAGATCAAACAAAGAAATGGCATGACAAAAAAAATTCAAACGAAAGAATTTTTCGAAGGACAACTTGTCTTACTGTATAACTCAAGGTTGAAACTTTTTCCCGGGAAACTCAAATCTAAGTGGTCGGGACCGTTTGAGATGCATCGAGTCTTCACGCATGGGGCAGTCAAGATAAAGAATCAAGCTAACGAAGACATTTTCAAAGTGAACAGGCAAAGGTTGAAGCCTTATTTTCAAGGACAACCTAGAGATCAAGCAAATGTCATTCGTCTTATCCAGTAGGACGAATGACCGTCGAGCCATGCGACGTTAAACGCAGCGCTGCGTGGGAGGCAACCCACGATGATTTCATTTAACTTTTATTTGTTCATTTTGTAGGTAGGTTGAAGCAACATCTCACAGAGTCGGTAAAAGAAAGAAAAATGGTCCGAATGGTGAAAAAATGTGTTTTTTTTCGAAAAGTCAGGGCCCTGACACGGGTGCCCGTGTCCCATGACACGGCCCGTGTCAGGAGGATGTGAAGATTCTTGTCTGAGATCTTGAGGAATACAGGGGTGCAACACGGGTGCCCGTGTTGTGCAACACGGCCCGTGTTGCAAAGTCTGAACAACCCCGTGTTTTAATGTGGTTTTGTTGGCAATGCAGGGGCCTGACACGGGTGCCCGTGTTGCGCAACACGACCCGTGTCAGGAGTGCGGGACAGTTTTTTTCAAATTTTTTGACACTTTTTATGAGTGGGACCCACGATTTTATATCACTAAACCACTCATTTACCCTTAATTACATTTTTCAGTTTTAATTTCCTCATAACTTTGCTTTCTTCTCCACTTTCTCCTCTTCTAAAACCCTAGCCTCCATTGTTACCTCACCAAAAAACCTTCCATTTCTCCAACACCCACTCACCAAAACTCCATACTCTCTTCACAAAAAGTGTTCCCATTGTCTCCCTTGTCACTCCTACGGTGACGTTTTCTCCTAATTCAAATTTCTTATTTTGTTTGTTCATTTTTGCAGGTAGTCAACAATGCTTCCAAGAAGAGACACCGGAAAGGCCGTAGCGGAGCCATCTCGCCCCCGGAAGAGGGCACATCGTATGGAAAATGCTCATGACATATTGTTTGAGGAGCCGGAGCATCAATGGAAATACTCCGTATTGGTCAAGTGTAAGTTAATTCCCGCGAGGTATATCTGTAATGACACGCTTGATAATTTAGGGCTGAGATTCGAAGTTCATAGGATGTTTCATACTTTAGGCATGCTAGAATTTATGCAATTTGAAGCGCCGACCTATGAGTGCATAACTTTCGAATTTTTGAGTTCTTTGGAGTTCCAGTTGAAGCACAAGTGGACGGGTGCCGATGAGGAGTATTTTGGAACATTAAGGTTCCGTCTGTTTAATACTACTCACTCATTATCCTTAACGGAACTGGGAGAAGTCCTGAAGCTACCTAGCTTCGGACCTGGAGCTCCCCCAACTAATTTTGCTGCAGGTGACTTCTGGAGAGCTATCACGGGAAACCCCGAGTATGTCGCTAAGGCGGTAAAGGCTTCGTGCATCCACAACCCTTGCTTCAGGTATGCACAGAAAGGCTTGGCATACACTTTGTTTTTTAGAGGAGACAGCACGGGTGTAGCAACTCAGAAAGAGTTATACCTGTTGTATGGCATGGACAACAAAGAGCTGATCAATGTCGCGGCTTTTGCGGCTGACCATCTGAAAAGAGTGGCAAATGCTAACTCGGGAGAGATATCAGTGGGAGGCAGGATAACCCAAATTGTCGACCACTTTGGATATGGATCTTTACTGAGGGAAGAACCGATTGTGACAGGTAAGACACAAATCGACCTGGCCACCCTCACAACACAAGGTATGATAAAGGTCTTTAATGATTATTACTCTTTGGTTAGCCGTAACCACCATTTGTTGGCATTACCTGCGCCTGATTTCATAACCATTGAAAATGAGGCTAATTGGATATACGAGAGTCCTGTACAGGACGAAGATGTTGTTTTTGATGATGTTGCAGGTACAGATGAAGAAGAAGGTTATCAACCAGAGATGGCGCCTATGCCGCCAGTTGGTAACTCAGCCAATGCCAATCAAGGAACAGGTTCGTCGTGGAGCATGGGTGAGGAGGATTGGGAATGGATGCAAAACGAAATGTGCTACCTCCGAAGTGAGCAAACTCGACAAGGAGATGAGCAAACCCGACAGGGGAAAGAGAAAATCCGACAAGGCAAGCTTATCGGAGAAATGCACGAATGGTTGAAGCAGATGCATCTGCGAGACCAACCACCTCAGTAGGCTTCTGTGAGTCCCCTATTCGCACAAGTTCTCCATCAGTGGGGACACTGATGAGTTCTGGTGTGGGAGGGTTTATTTATGTTGTCGGTTTTTATTTAGTTATTTTGTGTTATGTTTTTACCATTTCATTCATTTTAATTGAGAGTCTGTACTACTTGAATGAATAATTGGAATCACTTGTGAAATCGTCCCCGAGCTGAAAAATATGATGATATTTGGTCTTGCGAGTGAGAGAAGGAAAAAGTGCAGAGGGTTAAGTGAAAAAGAATCGGGTGAAGAAATAGAAAAATCTTGATGTGAGAGTATAAGGCAAACACACTGAATCCGATGAGTAAGTAGCGAGTCTGACATGTAGATTTGTGCCATGGTACTTAAATCTGAGAAGTACCCCTTATTAGTTTATCATGACAATCAGGCTTCATTTATACTAGTTGTTGTGCAAGGTTGATCGGAAAAAAAAGAAAAAGAGAAAAGACACCGAAAAAAAAAGAGATAAATAAACAATCGGTCCTTCTAAGTTGGGTAACCCTCACCCGGTTATTCAGCATAACGGCGATTGAACCCAAAAGTCGGTGTCTCAAAAAAAATTGGTCAACCAACCTTGTGCATACAATGAAAAATCACAAAAAGCCTTAAAATGAATGTCCGAATGAAAAGGGGGGAAATTGATAGGAAGACCTAAGCCCAAAGCATAGTCGGAGAGGTTACCGAAAAGAGGATTGAGGTCCGTGGTGTGACCACGGTTCGGTGTTTGCAAGATATTTTCATTGAGAGAGAAGTACCAAAAGTATCCGCCCGGTGATTTGGATCTTATCTGAAGCACGAGTATCCTCATTTCATCTTGAAAGATGCAAGCTTTATGCTTGAGGACAAGCAAAAATTCAAGTTCGGGGGAGTTTGAACGGTGATTTCCAGTTATTATTTCAAGACATGTTAGTTATTGTTTTTCTATATTTTTGTGCGTTTTCGAGTCTTGTGTTTCGATTATTATGTGCTATTTCGTTTTGTGGCAATGATGTTGCATATGATCTGTTATATCGTTGGTGCGTTTAATTTGGTTATTTTTAGTGTATTTTCAGGCAGATATCAAGTTGGTGATCAGATACGAAGGAAACGGCGATTCGTGTGCGAAGAAACGGAGAAAGAGGGGGTCCAGAAGCCTGACACGGGTTCCCGTGTCACCTGACACGGCCCGTGTCAGGAAGGCTATGCAAAGTATGAGGATTCCAGCAGCATGACACAGGTGCCCGTGTCATAGGTCTTGAATGCAAGATTTTTATTTGGTCTTTTGGTGCTGAGGGCATTTTCGACGTTTTGCTTGTAATTTTGTAATCTGATACATTAGGATTATTTGAACCAGAAAATCACACTTTGGAATATTGGGAATTTTCACGCAACAGAAAACGGAGGTTTTTAGAGGAGAAGTCGGATCGCTCAAACGCGGAAGCAATCGACGATCCAATAAATCCTTTTTTACATTGTAATGTTTCTTTTCCTATTGTATGTGATTATCATTGTTTGGATTATGAGTGGCTAAACCCCCCAATGTTAGGGGGTGTCCCTGAGTTATTTGTAATGACATTGACCTTAATTTTATGAATTTCACTGTTTCTTTCTTCATTGTTTTGATTGATTGATTTTATTGTAAGAAAATCAATATTGGAAAATTGGATTTTTATCTTCGGTTAACAGATTGTAGAAATGCACTGTTAACGTGTTTTCAATTAAAACTTTTTATCGGATATCACTAAGGAATTGGGATATCATAATTAACCCTGAAATTTTTTGATATGCAAATGCTTGGTATTCATTCTATATGATCAAGGAATTGTAGTATAGTAGGAATACCAAAGGGTTTTCTTTAAAGGAATTTTGGAAAACTATTGTAATAAGACGGTAATGAGTTAGTTACAGTGATATTTTAACAATTATAAACAAATGGTCATTATAAGAATATCTCATACACCCTCCCTAGCATAATTCTCATATTTGTCATCCTTAGTATTATTTTCCTAATTTTATGTTTACAAATATTTTGAAAAAATCTAAACAAACCCTTATGAACTTTTGTTCAACTTGAAATAGTAAATAACTTAATTTGACATGCAGTCCTTGAGATCGATATTCGGGGAATTTCCCTAAGATTACTACAGTGGGCAAAAATAGTACACTTGCTATTTTCCCATCAACCTACAACACCTTTCACCTTCCCTACGGAATGGTAACCCCTACTCTCTTCGACCTAGGCGCCATAGTAGGCCTTAGTCCATTAGGGGCAACTTTCGACCCAACTGTGCTGGACGAAAACACCATAGCTTTCGAAACCAGTTTTGCTTCATACTCCCCCTTCGTAGCTCATTACCATGACAAGGCCTCTGCTGATGTGTCAGATATAGAACACATAGCTTTTCTCACCATCTGGCTGTCGAAGTTCGTGTTCTGCACAAGGTCTCTTCAAGTGGCCGAAAAATACATCACCCTAGCCAATCAGCTCCATGTTGGTATGAACCTGCGCCTCAGTGAATTGATTCTGGCCAATCTCTATGAGTCCATCAGTGAGAGCGTCGAATCCATCAAACAGATCAAAGACAAGGGAAATCTCAGTCTGGCAGGCCCATTTTGGCTTCTTCAAATATGGCTCAACGCCACCTTCGAATCTAGTCTTCCTGACAAGGGTCTAGTGGACAAATAATATGTCAAGGATAGACACGTCGAATGGGCAAGACTGGTGCAGCTGACTCCTTCTGAAGAGGGATTAGGTCTTTGACGATCCTTCATGAATTACGTGAACATGTTCACTAAGAGCTACAACTTTAAGGAAAGCATGGCACCTTTCGCCAATAGGATTGTCGGACCCAAATTGTTCACCATACAACTCCCAGTGGAACACAAAAAGGAGGAGGACAATTTTCTAGCCATATGGAAATTGTTTTTCACACCCAGACTCTTGCCCTCTTACCCCACTATGTCCAATTCCAAGGTGGCCCTAATAGTCTATCATCCAAATTTAGTGGCTCGACAATTTGGGCTGATACAACTAAAGCCAAGATCCATCTATCCCAAGAAAGGATCTATCCTCTTCTAAAAATTTTTCTCCACTAAGTCGAAGAGTATAGAACTTTCAGAAAAATTAAATGATGCTGCTCTGGAGATTCATCAAGTGGTCTTTTGACCAATCTTCCTCTGCACTCAGGAGTTCGACGTTTGGTGGAAAGAGTATTACCTCACCAGGTTTTACAATGTATCTGACTTCAACACTCTTCTGACCAATGTCGTTGCTTTCGTGCAGGATCGAACCAAGAAAGGTACCCAACAACATATTAAAGAGATTCGGAAATTCCAAAAATATTTTGAAACAATCTATAGGCCAGATGATCTTAGGCAAACTATAGGCGAAGCAGGTGTGACTCTGAAGCATAAATTTACAGAAAAATTGGAGAAGTTGGCATTGCCCTCATACATCCCCCTAGAGGCGCGTTATAACTTTGTGTATACTAGCTATCCACCAAAGTTTCCACCTCTACCATCTGCGGATTTTGGTGTGGCTCTGAGCCCACATTTTCCAGATTGGTTCGTATGTGGCTCCGATTTAAAATTGCTTCAAGAGTCACGAAAAAAGCTTGCTGAGCGTGTGGTTCCAACCAAATATCATCTGGATAATTACCCAGGACACCTTCATATTGGAATAGAACACGTTCGTGTGGAATCTACCATTCTTGAAGGTGTAACCATGATTTCTTCCTTATCTTTGTATTCATATCTATGTTTTAGTTTCTTCTTTTTTCCTAACTTCTCTCTCTTTTCAGCTTCTAAGATTACTGGTAAGAAGAGCTCTGTCGAAGACAAACCTGGCAAGTCCACCAAGAAATCCACCTCCACAAAAAAGGTTCTTTTATATCCTTTTGCAAAGAGACTATCTCAATTATGCAATTATTTTAGTCTTAAGCTTATTGAACTTTCTTTGAAATTTTAGATGAGTCAAAAGCCACATACTCCTCAGAAGAGAAAGGTAGAGGAGGTGAAGGTGCCTTCTGAAAATTCTGGTGACGAATCTCCGGACCTACATCCCTTGATAAGGAAGAAGCCTACCAAAATAAAGACGGTCGCCTCCCAAAGATCACTGGTGACGTCGAAGAAAACCCCTCCTGCAAGCCCAATAAAAAAGCTTGCACAAGACGCAGAGAGTGGGAATTCTAGTTTCCACACTGTAATCCCTCAGGTAATTTACTTTCGACAAAATTTTGACTTTGACCTTTGTATACTCTTCGTCTTTTGAACTTTTATTTTGTTTCAAGTTCAAATCCATATTGAGGAGCATCCCATCAATCTGCAAGACTCCCCTCTTGGCGCAACCGAAAAGGCCCAAGAAGAAAATATATCCAATAGTGGTATTGTAACACCCTTCTAAACCCCGCGGAAAATATATAAATAATCAGAGTAATTATCATGCATATCAAACAAGGATGTCACACATAATTCAAAACATCACACATACACCTGTCATGCTCAATAACACTTGAAATAAATTCATGCTTTCATATACTTTCACATTAGCATGTAGCAGCGGATCACTTTCATTAAGAATCTCATGACATTTAAGTCTCAAATAAACTTCATTCATTAAATAAACTTGGGCATAAAAGCCACTTCACCATAAAATTCAAATTCAATTAACAAAATAGATAGAGTATACAATTGTATCTCTTAAGACATGAATCAAACATTCCCAGTGTTACATGATCAGAGCACGACTCGACCCAAAATAAATATGAAACTAAAATAGGTTACTCCATCAGCTACTCTCTTGCTAGAAGCAACTCTAATCTTCAGTACCTGAGCGATGTCATATAAAACATCATTCCAACAGAATGGTGAGAATTCACATAATTACTGAAATCATAAGATAATATATAATTTAAGGTGTACAAGCATAATCACAATTATTCTCACACTTCAAAAGTTTCATCAACATAATATCACTCAAGTAGTCATACTATTAACAAGTACATACTCACAAATCCATAATTCACCAATTCAACAATTCACATAACACATATAATCTCACATTGTAACAGTAGACACAATGAGACTCAATGCAAGACTCAAATACAACTCATGCATGAGGTACCAATCTCTTATTATCATTTTTCAGTTTTCACATTTAAACCGGGTCCGTCCTCTAGACCGATAACACATCAAAAGCTCGTCCTCTAAGCTTTCAAACCCGTCCTCTAGCTTTGGGACAATTCACTAGCTCCCACAGAACTAACAAGCATTGTCTCTTGACAAAATGATGCATGTGCAATTTTAACAACCATATGCAATTAAGACCATTCTTTAATCTTAATATTTATGCATATCTCAATAATTCATCACACTTGAATTACCACACAATTGCACATACAATCACATTTTTATATCACAAGATTCATTATTTCAATATTGTCACCACACTTAGTAAATAATACGCAAGGTATCAACACAATTCAATCTCGATTCACAAACCACACGATTCCGATTAAATATAGAATAATCGATCCATCAAAATAATCACCAAAATAATTATTAAATTAATCACTAAATTAATCAATAAAATAATCACCTAATTAATCACCAAATTAAATTTACTTCTAAACATATATTTTCATCACATATTTCTATTCTTTTAACAATTATAATGTGTCATGAAGTATCACTTACCCTATATATATATATATATATATATATATATATATATATATATAAATAATACATCAGTTATAGTAAGCATAAGTCTCCCATTTTGATACAACAAGATATTAATAATTTATATCACTTGCTATCACATCTCATGTTCTATAAGATGGGTTCTATAAAGTAATACACTTGGAAATAGTAATAAGGCTTATGTTGAAAGTATAAAATGGTTTCACATGAGTAGATATTAGGATAATATATTTATCATGTTTCAATGGCTCATAAATGTGGGTGTTACATGTGATACTATAATTCACTTCCTATTTAAATGATACAGTATAAGTAAGGTTTTGGATACAAGTGAGTGAAGTGAGATACTAAATACATTTAATTATTAAAAAGAGATGTGGCTATAGCATTTGGTTACAGGTACATTAACATCATCACCTATCTTTTCTATGTGCTATCTAAAGGAAATAGGAAAAGAAAAGGTTGTAGTGTCATACATAACTATCCATGCGGTTACATGGACTTATTTAAAGCATCTCATCATTCAAGTGGCTACCATGTAAAGTTCTCCACCCTTTTATTAATTCAACAACTCACTACAAGTATTATTCACTACCCTATTGAAATCATGTGTTGTCATCATCATTATATTAGTATTACTTTTACTATCTTAGTGTTAATTAACCAAATCTAATATATATACTAGTGGCTACCATTTCTCTTTATTACATATTGACTTAAATCCTATCCATACTCTTTTCAATACAAGAGAATAAATGGCTATATGAAAATGAATAAGTCTTAATTAACTTGATAGTCCCATTTTTCCAGCGCTAAGTATATCAACACCTCAACAATTTAATAATCACCACTCTTTCATATTTATTAACCCACATATCACTTATTACTTTAATACTTTTTCTCCACTACACAATATATATATTTCCTGGTAAAATCAACCATATGAAATTATATTGTCCTTATTAAACTCACCATTATTAATTAGTATATTATGTCTTGGCATTTCATTAAATAAATTAGTGTTTTGGCATCACGTTTCCAGCGGCATTATCATGAGAAATGGGGAAAAAGGAACATAAATGATTTACGCTACTGTTCGATATAATAGGAACTTATCGTTAATTTATTTTCTCCCAATTACAAATGGGTCTCAATAATATATCTTAAAACTAATTTCAAACATAATCAAATAACACATATCAAATCAAGATTTTTAGTAAAACCTAAAAATTCTAAATTCATGGAAAATGAGGATTTTACCCTAACCACATTTCTACCCATTATATATTATTCAACAATCTCAAATAATTTAATGAAAACTCACCATTACCTTGATTTTCTTAGATTTCTAGAACTCTTGAACTTGATTTTCTCCTCTTCCCCTCTTCTCCTCTTCTAGCCTCTTTTTCCCTCTTCCAACTTCTAACCCTATTCTATCTCATTCTCTTCTTTTATCAATCTCACAATTTTTTTATTGGGCTCATTGACCCACTCTCACATTTCTATTCGCACTCCTAATCTAGACCCAATTATTTTAATCTTACTAAATATTTATTTTATTCCAACAAATAAAATAAATTAAATAATTCAATTAAATCAAATAATTAAATTATTTCAAATAAACCAAATAAATCAATTAATATAATTAATTCAATTATTTCAAATAAATCAAATAATTCAATTATATCCAATTAAATTAATTAATTCAAATAATTCAATTAAATGAAATAATTTCAATAAATCAATTAAATCAATTAGGCACAAAATCACACAATTAATCAAGTAATATAATAAATAAATAATTACTAAAATCGGGATGTTACAACCCTCTCCCACTTAAAAGATTTTCGCCCTCGAAAATTACCTCAAATGAACAACTCGGGATAAGACTCTCTCATCTGACTCTCAAGTTCCCAAGTTACATTTCCACCAGCTGGTCCTCCCTAAGTGACCTTCACCAAAGAAATCTTTTTACCTCGAAGTTGCTTCAACTCCCGATCTTCTATCCGCATAGGTGAAGTCTCAACAGTCAAGTTATCTCTCACCTGCACATCATCTACTTGGACTACATGAGACGGATCCGCAATGTATTTCCTCAACTGAGATACATGGAACACGTCATGGAGATTATCAAGCGACGGTGGCAAAGCAATCTGATAGGCCACCTCTCCTATCCTCTGCAAGATCTGGTAAGGACCAATAAAACGCGGTGTCAACTTGCGCGACTTCAACGCCCTACCAACACCAGTTGTCGGAGTAACTCGAAGGAACACATGATCTCCCTCTTGGAACTCAAGTGCTTTCCTCCTCTTGTCATGATAACTTTTCTAACGACTTTGAGAAATCATCATCTTCTCCTGAATCATTTTAATCTTATATGTAGTTTGTTGAACTATCTCAGGTCCAACCACTGCATTCTCTCCAGCCTCATTGATGGGCTAAAGACGTTCCTAATTATGCGTCTAGCGGTATCTTAACTGCAAGTGCACAGCCTATCGAAGTAATATTTAAGATTATCGATCCACAGGGATTCTATGGTTACTTAGTGCTAGATGAACTTCTAGTTTAGCTAAGGCGAATGGTTGTCACGATTTTTTGTTGATTTTTTTAAGACTATTAAAGGCGGAATTAAATTTAAGTTTTAATAAAGTAATACTAAGGCGGTCGGTATGTAATTATACTAACTTAGGTGGGTCAATCTAACCTAGGCTTATAAAGATGTTTACTTAATCTATTCGGTAGAGATTACCAGTTTAAATACCCTCAACTCACACTCTCGTGGTCTTATATCAGATCTTATCCCTAAAGCCCTATGCCTGCTCTCGCTAGCCCATAAGTGTTTAGGGGTAATTTTTGGAAACTAAGTAATTCTAATTTATTTTAAAGCGCTCTCGCTGTGTTTAATTTAAATGCCTAACTTTAGCTATCTGGTTAAAATCTCACACTCTCGTGGTCTTGACCTAACCTAATACTCTTTTCTTACTCTCGTAACGAAAAGGTCTATTTTAATTAAAAAGTATCAGCCAGAATGTTAAGTGATTAATTATTTTTAGCCTATGGTTATATTTTACCGGTTAAGTTTGTTCTAACTACATACCGCCCTAAGGTGTTTAGCTACTCATCGATGTTGAACCAGACAGAGACAGAAAATTAAATAATAAAATACTCATGGCAAAGAAATAAATAAACATTATAAATAATTAAATTGCAATATAATAAAAAACCTGGTTAACAAATATTAGAGCAGACTCCTTCTTCCACAGACCGGAAAGCTTGGAGTTGGCGGAAATCAAAAATAACAAAGGCTGAAGGTTTAGAAAAAAAATAAATGTATAACAATTTCCTGATGTTGGAAATTGTTATAGGGCGGGTTTGGATACAATAAGAACGAAAAGAAAACTAAAAATAATGCAGAAATAAGAAAGGGTCGTAAAACAGTTCGGCAGAGCTTCCGCAGAAAATTGAATAATAAATGCTCTGTAGTTTCTTCATAAAACTAGTACTATTTATAGCATCCTTAATGGGCTGAAATTTGGACCTTTGTTGCTTGGGCCTTGCTGAATTGGTGGAGAGAATGTAGGTACGTGGCAACAAAATAGGAGGAACATTCTTCACGTAGTGCTTTGACGTAGTCTGAGTCAAAAACCTAATTTTATCCTTGTCACGGTCGTGACAAGGTCTTCACGTTCGTGTCATGTGGTTTTTAAGTGTCACGGTCGTGACAACTCTCTTACGGTCGTGATGGCTCATTTTGGGGTGTCACGGTCGTGACACCCTTGTGACGATCGTGGCTGCAACAAAATATGCAGTTTTGCAGGCTTCTTCATTTCTTCGTCTTTTTATGATTGATTTTGTTCCTTTTTCTCTTAATTCATGATTTAGCTCCATATAATGATGTACCTGCAAAATGGTAAGAAAAACTCGAGAAATCGAGTGTTAAAACGGTGATTATGCGATAAAACGTCAATGAAACCTAGCAATATAATCGATACGTTTTCTCGTTATCAAACTTCCCCAAACTTAAACCTTTGCTTTTCCTCAAGCAAATAGTCGGTTGAAAATCGGCGGACAAGATTTTATTCACGCATACTCATAACAAATCATACGAGGGATCGTTTTGTCGGATAATCCGGTACTTTGATAGAACACTACCGATACACTAATGACACAAGCAACAAGCTATTTCGTCGACTTCCCGTTAAACGAAACAATCGGCAATTACTTTACGATTTCACCTAGAGTTTTTCGATCTTATTTCGCCCGGTTTCATTCTAGCGCAGTCACATTAAGCCCTTTGCCTTAGCACGCACGTAGTGGAGTAGCCGGTTAGCGACTTTGATCCTTTTTGAGCACGGGGTCTGGTACACGAGTGTGGTAACCCTACATATTTTTATCCGATTTGGAGGTTGTGGGGGATCGAGCCGTAGCACGCCCTACCGAGTTCAGAACCAGTACCTCTGAACCAACCCGCAATTGACTCCTTCTCATATTTCTCGTTTCTTATATGCGACCGTGTACTTTGGTGCGATTTCTTTTCATTTTGCATCGAGATATGAAGGATCATTATTGATTAGGCATCAAACGCTTATATTCATCGGCTCCCCACGTGGTTTGTGTTCAGACGGTGCTGACTGCTAGTATAAACTACTAGGGGTTACTTTTGAACTGAAACTAAAAGTGTACTCGTAATGATAATCGGAATGGAATAGCTTAAGTGGGAAGTCAAAGGTGTCAAGATTGTATTGGTCTTGTTTAATCGTTCTCGGCTTCCTAATTACAATTCCGTAGGTAATCTGGGTAATGCGAATAATTAAAGATTTTTTTCTGGTATGGCTAAATAAACGGGAAAGTTTGAAACTAAAGAAAATAGCACAAAGATTTGCTCGCTTCATTAACTTACTAAAGGAAATACAACGGAATTGAAAATACAACGAAATGGAAAAGTGCGAAAAGGAAAAATGCGGAAATGAAAGGTACCTCTCCCACACTATATCAGACATTGTCCTCAATGTTGTGATATAAATGCGGTAAAAGTATAGTACAAACGACAAAAACAAAAAACAAACATAAGTAAAACTAGATCTATGGCTGCTGAGGACCGCGGGGTCGGCTTCTGGTGCGGGAGCGGCGTCTGGAAGGAGTCGCTTCAGGATCAGAACCGGTGCTGGTGGTCCCAGTGATGTCGATACGCAAGGCTTCTAACTCGCTGAAAATCTCGCCAAACTTCTCATTTGTAGCTGCCTGGTTTTCTGCAATAGTGTTAAGTAAAGCATCATACTGCTCCTTATGCCTTCGCTCCAGTGCGGCGTTCATCTGGTTCTGCTGATGAATCGCACGGAGGACATCCTCAAGAGTGAATTCCTGTGCAGGAGGCTGTCGGGTAGATGACTCTGGTATATCCTGGACAGGCTCAGCTGCATCCATAGCGTCCTGCATCTTATCCGCAGGGAGATCTGCCTGATCATGGATAGGAGCATGTTCGGCAGCATCTGGTAGAACAAAGAGCCAGTTGGCTCGGCTGGATGGGTCGATGCGGTCGCGGGACGGCAGAATGATATGGTGAAATATGGTGCCATGGACAACAGGGCTATACCTGCCATCCTCTCGCTGCGCAATCAGGTGAGCGGACCTGCAATAACTCTTGGTGAGGAATTCTGCGGCTATGTGAGGCTGATTTGCGACCAAGTCACCAAGCCCCAACTGAATGGCGAGGGTGGTGACAATGCCGCCTATGAAGAACGGGGTGGATCCTCTATGTGCAATAGCCTGGATATGATAAAGCATGAAAGGGGCAGCGTTGATCGGCTCGTCATTTAGAGCGCAGTGTAAGAATATGAGCTCCTTGGAATTGAGCTTATGGTTGCTTTCTCGAGCGAAGATGGTGTTGCAAATGACTCGGTGGAAATAGCGGATTGCCGGGTTGTGAATGTGCGTAGCGTTGAGGCTTTGGAAGGCTGAGGCACGGGTATTGGTTATGTCGTGCCATAGAGTGAAAGCTGGTTCAATAAAATTATCGGGCACGCGACAGTGAGCTTCAGTTCCGTGATCGAAGCCTAGCAACTCGGCTATCCTGTCTTGCGAAAGGTTGAACTCTTGGCCATGCAATCTGAATTTTGCGAAACCGGTGAGCTGACTCTGGGAACCGGTACCGGTGATGTAACTGAATGAGCTTAAGAACTCCAGTGTCAGAAGTTCGAATGTGGGCTGAGGTTGACTGCAAAGATCCCACAGACCGACTTTTTGAAGCAGGCTCGTAACACTGGCAAGCATTCCGAGTTCCCTCGAACAGACAGTGTCGATGTAACGTGTAGGTTGCACACCGCGGTTTTGGAATCGGAGAAATCGTTCTCTCTGGGTCTCTCCAGCATCATCTTCTCTGAATTGAATGTTATCCATTGCATGCAAGAGCTTAGAGTGGAAGATGAAGATTTTTGATGTTTTGTGAAAAAAAATGGTAAAAATGAAAGAAATAATGATTCGGGATAAATAACTGAGAGTGAGAATGTGATAGGTTGTGATAATGGGGGGTTAATGAGTTTAAAGTTGGTAATGGGGGGGTTACGGAGGTTATGGAGAAGATGGGTAGTTTTGTGGAAGTTATGGAGGAAGAAGAAGAAGAGGTCACGAATAGAAACAGTTATGTTTCTCACGAATCCTGCTATAGGGGTTGTCACGGTCGTGACAGGGGTGCGACGGTCGTGACACGCTAAATGAGCACGTCACGATCGTTAGGGGGTTGTGACGACCTTGAGGGCTTGCTTCGTTGAATAATTTCCAGAAAACACTTTCTCACTTATTTCACATAATTTATAATAATGTATTTTCTTCACTTATCACTCATATCAAATTTGAAACACCATATAATATATAATTTCAACACAGTACTACACTAACTTGCATGGCATGAGAGATTGTATATAATATGAATAAATGCAAGCATAACAGTACATAGAATGAAAAATATATAAATTGCTAAAAATGGAGAAATTTTGGAATTAAAGGTGCATTGCATAAATTAATTGAAAATGAAATTACATAAATGGAAATGCGGTATGAAATTGTTGCGAAAAATAAATCTAACTAGAAACGAAAACAATGAGAAAAATAAACTAAATCACTTATAACATTATCAAAAGCGTTTCTTCAAGTCTTCGATTGCGGAGTTCAAGTGATAAAATTGTTCGCAGGTTATGTCAGTCAACCCTATAATATCCAATCGCATGCTCTTAATGTCTTCTTTAAATAAATTAATGTCAGTTTGGTAAGCATTGAGAGTGTTCATGATGTTTTGTAAGTTGTTAGCATAATCTCCTTGATTCACTTCAGGGGTTTCATGTACTTCTTCAGTGTGGTCAATGTCATGGTAACCAGGAGGTGTCTCAGGGTCAGTTTCGACATCGGTCATTGTATCATCTTTTATCTTGTAAGACTGAGGTGTTTCAGGAGTGGGTGGATAATCAGGTGGGTTTAACTCATAAAGCCAGTTATCCTTATTGTGCACACTTACTCTAGCATGGTTTGGCAATGTGAACAGGGTTACTACCTCGTTCCGGATTAGGTACTCAAAAGGTGGATGTCCTAAATTCCTTATGATATGTCTATTAAAGCAAAAGTTAAGATTCATAGGACGGATGTTACCTAAACGGTTGCACCTGTGCAATTGGTACCTAAGTCCTAAAGCATCAGCAATCATGGTTACAAGACCTCCTACTAATATAGGTAATTCAGGTTCTTCTTGGATACGGGTGAAGGTTTGCATCATGAAAGGTACACCATTAACAGGCTGTCCATTAGTGAAACATGACATAATGAATATCTCATCTTTAGAGACTCCGGTAATGTTTTCTTCTTTTCCAAAGAAGGTGTGGGCAAGGATTTTATGGAAGTAACGGAGAGCAGGGTTATGGATCTCATCATTATTCATGCTATTTGGTTCAGGGTGGTAGTTTCCGGTTAAAGTTCCCCAAAAGAAATCTAGCTCAATATCCATCAATTCTACCTGTGTGGTAGTAAAAGCAAATGGTCCACTAGGGAATCCTAACAAGTCAGCTAGTTCTTTATGGTTAAAGTCATATTCTATTCCAAATAGGCGGAAACTAATAAATCCTTTCCTAAATCCAAATCCGCGCTCAGGTAGGTAAATTAAGGAGCTAAGGAACTCAAGGGTGAGTTCGCGGTAAGTCACAAACTTATGTTGGATCAATGCATTCTCCCATCCGAGTCGGTTAAACAAGTACATAATGCTATCATGTATACCTAGGGTTTCCATAGTCTGATCATCCGGGTACAGGGTCAAATCCATTTGCCTCTGTGATAACTCTTCAAACTTCATTCTTTGGTTCCTACCTCTAAATTTGGTTTCCATATGGTTAATTGGTTGGTTAGCCATGGTCAGTGCAAATATGGAGGAAACAAATCAGGGGAAGAAGGAAAGTGGAAAAGACTTTTAGAAAATCTGTAAAAAGTGATTTAAGATAAAAATAAGAAAATGAAATGCATAATGTAATGGCAATAATAGTAATATAAAATAAGACTATAAAATAACAAAACAATTAAACAAATAGTAAAACGGTAAATAACAATATGCTTAAAAAGAATAGTTTAAATAATTAAATGAGTAAATGGGTTGCCTCCCACTAAGCGCTGTTTTTATCGTCAAAAGCCTGACGTAATGCTTAGGTTTAGATTAATCAGGGGAATTAGTGGACAACTCTAAAAGTCTTAGATTATTTGCATAATCTCTATTTTCAACTTTATGATAATGTTTTAAACGTTGTCCGTTTACTATGAATGGTTCACTATTCCTACCTTTAATTTCTATTGCTCCACTCGGGAATACTTTAATTATTTCAAAGGGTCCTGACCATCTAGATTTTAATTTTCCAGGAAAGAGCCTAAGTCTTGAATTAAAGAGGAGTACAACGTCTCCCACACTAAATTCTTTCCTAGATAGGCGTTTATCATGCCATTGCTTAGTTCTTTCTTTATATATCTTAGCATTCTCATAAGCATCTAACCTTAATTCTTCTAATTCGTTAATGTCTAGGATTCGCTTTTCTCCTGCAGCATTATAGTTTATATTGAGAGTTCTAATCGCCCAATAAGCTTTGTGTTCTAGTTCTACTGGGAGGTGACAAGATTTTCCATAAACTAGTTTGAAAGGTGTAGTACCTATGGGTGTCTTGTAAGCGGTCCTATAAGCCCATAAAGCTTCATTTAGTTTAGATGACCAATCTTTCCGAGATATGGCGACAGTCTTTTCTAAGATTTGTTTAATTTCTCTGTTTGAGACTTCGACTTGTCCACTTGTTTGTGGATGATATGGTGTAGCCACACGGTGTCTTACTCCATACTTAGATAGTAATTTGTCAAAGATTTTTGAAATGAAGTGCGAGCCACCGTCACTTATGACGAGTCTAGGCACACCAAATCTGGGAAAGATTATATTTTTGAAAAGCTTTATTACTACTCGTGTATCGTTTGTAGGAGAAGTTATAGCTTCAATCCATTTCGAAACATAATCAACAGCTACAAGTATGTAATTATTACCGAAAGATGATGGGAATGGTCCCATGAAATCTATTCCCCAGACGTCAAAGATTTCTACTTCTAATATTCCTTTTTGAGGCATTTCATCTCTTCTTGAAATATTGCCGGTGCGTTGACACCGATCGCAATTTATAACAGCGATGTGGACATCCTTCCATAGATTAGGCCAGAATAAGCCGGCTTGCAAGATTTTTGCACAAGTCTTGGAAGTGCTTGCATGTCCACCATAAGGAGATGAATGGCATTGAGCAATGACATCTTCTATTTCTTCTTCGGGAATACATCGGAGAAAGATTCCATCTGGTCCTCTTTTGAATAATAATGGTTCATCCCAATAGTAATGTTTCAGATTGTGAAAGAATTTCTTTTTCTGCTGATAGGTTAGATCGGGTGGAAGAGCTCCTGCGGCTAGGTAGTTGACAATGTCAGCGTACCATGGCAGTCCTACAGTTGTCTGGATTGTTTCCACGGATTCTGGTTCATTTATATCTAACTGAGCTAGGTCGCTTCCTAATTGTGCTATCAGCTGTTCATACGGAAAATCATCGTTAATCGGCACTTGTTCGGGTTTAATACCTTCTATTCTAGATAAATGGTCCGCTACGACGTTCTCAGTACCTTTCTTATCTTTTATTTCTAGATCAAACTCTTGTAAGAGTAAAATCCATCTTAAGAGTCTCGGTTTAGCATCTTTCTTAGTTAATAAATATCGGATAGCAGCATGGTTTGTGTAAATGATTATTTTCGCTCCAACTAGGTAAGAACGGAATTTGTCAAGCGCAAAGACAACTGCTAACAATTCTTTTTCAGTAGTGGCGTAGTTCATCTGGGCAGAATCTAAGGTTCTACTGGCATAGTAAATCGCATGAAGTTTCTTTTCCTTCCTCTGGCCTAGAACTGCGCCTACAGCATAGTCACTCGCATCGCACATGATTTCAAAAGGTAATCTCCAGTCAGGTGGTTGCATGATTGGTGCGGTGATGAGGGCTGTTTTTAGAGTTTCGAATGCTTTAAGACAATCTTCACTGAATATGAACTCAGCGTCTTTTATTAATAAACCAGTAAGAGGTTTAGTGATTTTCGAGAAATCCTTGATGAATCGTCGGTAAAAACCGGCGTGTCCTAAAAAGCTTCGTATTTCTCGAACGGTTTTAGGGGGTTGAAGATCTTTTATTACTTCAATCTTAGCTTTATCAACTTCAATTCCCTTGTCGGATATTACATGACCTAATACGATTCCTTCGTTGACCATAAAATGACATTTCTCCCAGTTAAGCACGAGGTTTACTTTTACACATCTTTCTAATACCATTTCTAAGTTCGATAAGCATCCTTCAAAACTTTGCCCGCATACAGAGAAGTCGTCCATGAACACTTCCATGATGTTGTCTATAAAATCTGCGAAGATTGACATCATACATCTTTGAAAGGTTGCAGGAGCGTTGCATAATCCAAAGGGCATTCGTCTATAAGCGAACGTTCCATAAGGGCATGTGAATGTAGTCTTCTCTTGATCATCTGGATGGATAGGGATTTGGAAAAATCCTGAGTAACCGTCAAGATAACAGAAGTAAGAATGCTTGGCTAATCGTTCTAACATTTGATCTATGAAAGGTAGTGGGAAATGATCTTTTCGAGTGGCTTTGTTTAGTTTACGATAATCTATGCATACTCTATATCCCGTCACTACTCTTTGCGATATTGATTCGCCTTGAGCGTTTTTCACAACAGTGATACCTCCTTTCTTTGGCACTACATGTACTGGACTAACCCATTCACTATCAGAGATTGGATATATTATTCCGGCATCTAGTAATTTTTTAACTTCTTCTTTTACTACAGTGCTAAGGGTTGGGTTAATTCTTCTTTGAGATTCTCTGGAGGTTCTGCAATCTTCTTCTAGCAGAATACGATGCATACAAACTGAAGGACATATTCCTTTGAGATCAGATATGTTATATCCTAACGCAGTTGGATATTTCTTCAAGACATCTAAAATTTTCTTTGTTTCTATAGTTCCTAAACTGGAATTTATTATAACTGGTCTTTTACATTCAACGTCTAAGAATTCGTACCTTAGGTTATGAGGTAAAGTTTTTAATCCTAATGTAGGTTTATCTTTACTTGGCATGGGATCCGGTGTAAGTGCTAAACTTTCGCTTAGACTATCATCCTGATATGGTTTACGCCAATTATCATCTTCGAAAATCGGAGGGATTTTAATTTTCATTATTTCAGAATAAGTGGTCTCTTTCAGTTCCATTTCTCTTACACATTCGTCAATTACGTCCAATAGATAGCATGTATCCTCTATAGCTGGTGATTGTAAGAATTGTGTTAAAATAAATTCAAATTTCTCTTCACCTACTTCAAAGGTTAGCTTTCCTCTTTTTACGCCTATTATAGCTCCGGCGGTAGCTAAGAATGGTCTTCCTAGTATGATAGGTGTAGTGGAGTCTTCAGAGATGTCCATGATTATAAAATCAGTAGGGATGTAGAATTGTCCTATACGTACTGGGACGTTTTCTAGTATGCCTACAGGATATTTAACAGAGCGATCGGCTAGTTGAACAGACATTTTAGTTGGTCTTAGGTCTCCCATGTCTAGCCTTTTGCAAATCGTTAAGGGCATAACACTGATACTGGCTCCTAAATCGCATAGAGCTTTGTCAATGACGAATTTTCCTATTACACAGGGTATAGAGAAACTTCCTGGATCTTTTAGCTTAGGAGGCATTTTATTCTGAATTATGGCGCTACACTCGGCAGTAAGTGTAACTGTTCCGTTATCCTCTATCTTTTTCTTATTGGATAAGATTTCTTTTAAAAACTTAGCATACGAGGGTATTTGGGTAATTGCTTCCGTAAACGGAATAGTAATATTCAGCTGTTTCAGAAGTTCAACAAATTTCTTAAATTGACCCGTCGTCTTGGAATTTATTAATCTTTGAGGGTACGGAATTGGTGGTTTATAGGGTGGTGGAGGCACATAAGGTTGTTCTTTCTCCGCTACCTCTTGATTGTTATCTTCCTTTTCTTCTGGATCATTCACCACTTCAGTCGGTTTATCCGGTTTTTGGTACATGGCTGGATTGTCAAGTCTTGGATCGGTAGGTCCGTCAAGTTCCTTGCCACTTCTTAATATTACGGCATTAGCATGTCCTTTCGGATTAGGTTGAGGTTGTCCAGGGAATACTCCAGCTGGTGCAGCAGTAGGTGCTTGTTGTTGAGCTACTTGTGAAATCTGAGTTTCAAGCATTTTGTTATGTGTAGCTAATGCATCTACTTTGCTCACTAATTGTTTAATCTGCTCACTAGTGTGAATGTTTTGGTTTAAGAAGTCCTTGTTTGTTTGGGATTGGTTTGCTATAAAGTTCTCCATCATCAATTCAAGGTTCGATTTTCTAGGGACATTAGGAGCAGTCTTTTGATATCCTGGTGATGTAGCTGGTGCTTGACCTGGTGCGTATAAAGCATTGTTATTCTTATAGGAGAAGTTCGGATGATTCTTCCAACCTGGGTTATATGTGTTTGAGTAAGGGTTTCCTTGAGTATAATTCACTTGATCAGTGGGAGTTCCTGTCAATAGTTGACAATCAGAAACTTCGTGTCCTAAAACTCCACATAACTCACAGTTAGGTGAGACTGCAGCCACGGTGGCTGTTGGTGTTATGGCCAAGTTATCGATATTTTGGCTTAGTTGGTCAAACTTCGCATTGACTTGGTCCATACTACTTACTTCGTACATACCTCCCTTTGTTGGTTTCTCAGTTGCGACTCTCTCGCTTCCCCAAAGGTAATGATTTTGAGCCATACTTTCGATAAGTGCATAGGCATCATTATATTCTTTGTCCATCAATGCACCGCCCGCGGCAGCGTCAATTGTCATTCTTGTATTGTACAAGAGTCCATTATAGAAGGTATGGATGACCATCCATTCTATTAATCCGTGATGTGGACAAAGTCTCAGCAGATCCTTATAGCGTTCCCAAGCTTCGAATAATGATTCACTTTCTCTTTGCTTAAATCCGTTGATCTGAGCTCTCAGCATAGCTGTCTTGCTGGGTGGAAAATATCTATTCAAGAAAACTCTCTTAAGTTCCTCCCACGTAGTTACTGAGTTCGAAGGCAGAGATTGAAGCCAAGCTCTTGCTCTGTCTCGAAGCGAAAAAGGAAATAAACGTAGTCTAATAGCTTCTTGGGTAACTCCATTGGCTTTTACGGTATCTGCATATTGCACAAAGATCGAAAGATGAAGATTAGGATCCTCGGTAGAATTTCCGGCGAATTGATTTTGTTGCACGGCTGATATCAACGAAGGTTTTAGTTCAAAATCATTTCGGTTGATAGCCGGCGCGGCAATGCTTGAATGCGGTTCAACTTGCGAAGGACTGGCGTAATACTTGAGTGGATGATTCTGTTCTTCAGCCATCTCTGCGTCCTTTGATGTTACGACTGGTTTAGGCGGATCTAATTGAAGATCTGGAATATTGTAATTATTTTCGTAATCGAATATACGTCTTCTTACATGTAAGAAGCGTTCCGATTCAGGGATTAGAGGTTGCAAGTCTTCGCTTTTAGAGCGAGTACTTGGCATACACTCGGAAATTAAATTAAATTAAATAGTTGATACCTTAGTCTAGACAATGCTACCTAAATGCACTAGTAACTAAATTAAGGAATCCCCGGCAACGGCGCCAAAAACTTGATGGGCTAAAAACGTGCCTAATTATGCGTCTAGCGGTATCTTAACTGCAAGTGCACAGCCTATCGAAGTAATATTTAAGATTATCGATCCACAGGGATTCTATGGTTACTTAGTGCTAGATGAACTTCTAGTTTAGCTAAGGCGAATGGTTGTCACGATTTTTTGTTGATTTTTTTAAGACTATTAAAGGCGGAATTAAATTTAAGTTTTAATAAAGTAATACTAAGGCGGTCGGTATGTAATTATACTAACTTAGGTGGGTCAATCTAACCTAGGCTTATAAAGATGTTTACTTAATCTATTCGGTAGAGATTACCAGTTTAAATACCCTCAACTCACACTCTCGTGGTCTTATATCAGATCTTATCCCTAAAGCCCTATGCCTGCTCTCGCTAGCCCATAAGTGTTTAGGGGTAATTTTTGGAAACTAAGTAATTCTAATTTATTTTAAAGCGCTCTCGCTGTGTTTAATTTAAATGCCTAACTTTAGCTATCTGGTTAAAATCTCACACTCTCGTGGTCTTGACCTAACCTAATACTCTTTTCTTACTCTCGTAACGAAAAGGTCTATTTTAATTAAAAAGTATCAGCCAGAATGTTAAGTGATTAATTATTTTTAGCCTATGGTTATATTTTACCGGTTAAGTTTGTTCTAACTACATACCGCCCTAAGGTGTTTAGCTACTCATCGATGTTGAACCAGACAGAGACAGAAAATTAAATAATAAAATACTCATGGCAAAGAAATAAATAAACATTATAAATAATTAAATTGCAATATAATAAAAAACCTGGTTAACAAATATTAGAGCAGACTCCTTCTTCCACAGACCGGAAAGCTTGGAGTTGGCGGAAATCAAAAATAACAAATGCAGTTTTGCAGGCTTCTTCATTTCTTCGTCTTTTTATGATTGATTTTGTTCCTTTTTCTCTTAATTCATGATTTAGCTCCATATAATGATGTACCTGCAAAATGGTAAGAAAAACTCGAGAAATCGAGTGTTAAAATGGTGATTATGCGATAAAACGTCAATGAAACCTAGCAATATAATCGATACGTTTTCTCGTTATCACTCATACCAACACAATGGCGTCCTACACCTCCTACCATACAATGCTTCAAACGGTGTCATACCAATACTCGAATGAAAATTGTTGTTGTAAGTAAACTCAATCAAAGATAAGTAGCTATCCCAAGTTCCTCCCTTTTCCAAAACACAAGCTCTCAAAATATCCTCAAGTGATTGAATTGTCCTCTCCGTCTGACCATCCGTCTGCGGATGATAAGCTGAACTCAAATGCAACTTAGTACCCAAAGCAATTTGTAAACTCTCCCAAAATCTTGATGTGAACCTTGGATCTCTATCCGACACAATGCTAGACGGAATGCCATGCAAACTGACAATCCTCTCGATATACAACTTTGTTAACTTCTCCAACAGGTAATCCATCCTTATCGGAATAAAGTGAGCAGATTTCGTCAACCTGTCCACAATAACCCAAATAGCCTCAAAATTACTCGATGTCCTAGGTAAACCAGATACAAAATCCATAGATATGCTATCCCATTTTCACTCAGGAATAACTAATGGTTTCATTAAACCCGACGGTTTCTGATGCTCAATCTTCGACTTCTGACAAGTCAAACAAGAATACACAAACTCTGCAATATCCTTCTTCATACAAGGCCACCAAAACACTTTCCTCAAATCTTGATACATCTTAGTCGCACCCGGATGAATACTCAACCCACTACGATGACCTTCTTCAAGAATACTCTTCTTCAATTCTGCAATATCCGGAACACAAACTCGATCACGACACTTCATGATACCATTCTCATCAACCTGGAAATCACCTCCTTGGCCTTGATTGATCAAACTTAATCAATCTACCAAACCTAAATCATATTTCTGACCTTCTCGAATCTCATCAAGAATACCACTTGTAAGCTTCAACATACCAAGCGTAACTCCATAAGAAGTCTTTTCACAAACCAAACTCATGTCTCGAAATTGTTCAATCATTTCCAACTCTCTAACCATCATCATCGACATATGCAAGGATTTACGACTTAATGCATCAGCTACCATGTTTGCCTTACCCAGATGGTAATTCAAACAAAAATCATAACCCTTCAAAAGTTCCAACCATCTTCTTTGCCTCACATTCAATTCCTTATGATCAAAGAGATACTTCAAACTCTTATGATCACTAAAGACTTCAAATCTCGATCCAAACAAGTAGTGCCTCCAAAGCTTCAACACAAACACAACAGCGGCTAATTCTAAGTCATGCGTCAGATAATTTCTCTCATGCACTTTAAGTTGCCTTGAAACATAAGCTACAACTTGCTGATTTTGCATCAATACACCTTCCAAACCCATTAATGAAGCATCACAATACACAACAAACGGTTCTTCCGGATTCGGCAAAATCAAAATAGGAGTTGTCGTCAATCTTCTCTTAAGCTCTTGGAAACTTTCTTCACACTTTGTATCCCAAACAAAAGCTTGACCCTTTCTAGTCAACTGCGTCAATGGCAAAGACAACTTAGAAAATCCTTCAATAAATTTCCGATAATAACCTGCCAAACCAAGAAAACTTCGAATCTCCAAAACTGATTTTGGGGCTTCCCATTGCGATACAGCTTCAACCTTTGACGGATCAACTGCAATTCCTTTACTTGAAATCACATGACCGAGGAAACTCACTTTCTTCAACCAAAACTCGCACTTAGAAAGTTTAGCATATAATTGTTTCTCCTTCAACACAGATAACACAATCTTTAGATGTTCAACATGATCCTCTTCACTCTTGGAATAAATCAAAATATCATCAATGAATACAACCACAAACTTGTCCAAATACGGATGGAAAATCCTATTCATGTACTCCATAAATACACCTGGTGCATTAGTTACACCAAATGGCATCACAGAATACTCATAATGACCATACCTCGTCCGAAAAGCAGTTTTCTGAATATCTTCAGCTTTCACACGAATCTGATGATACCCAGATCTCAAATCTATCTTACTAAACACACTTTCACCAACTAATTGATCCATCAAATCATCAATCCTCGGAAGTGGATACTTATTCTTGATAGTCACCTTGTTTAATTGCCGGTAATCCACACAAAGCCTCATAGTACCTTCTTTCTTCTTAACTAGCAAAACAGGTGCACCCCACGGTGACACACTCGGACGAATAAACCTCTTCTCAAGTAGACCTTCAAGTTGAATCTTCAACTCTCTCAACTCTGATGCAGACATATGATATGGAGCCATCGATACCGGACTAGTTCCATGAACTAAGTGTCGCTCCCCGGATTTCCATCCTGGTACAAACACGAAAGTGGCGCGGAAAATGAATAAAGTCGCCAGCCAGGCATTTTTATCCCGAAGAAAGGTAATGGAAATGCTGCACAAACCAGAAGAAAGAAGAGGAAGGACACAGGTCCTACGAACCAAAGAGACTGGGTTCGGGAGTCGGTTACGACCTGGGAAGGTATTAGCACCCAGATCGTCCGTCGTACTCGACGGGATCCACGCTTGCAAAAGAAACTGTTTCAAAGGGTGAGGGTATGAAAACTGCAGCAAAAGAAATGAAAATGGAAAGAAACTGGAACTGGAAAAGAAATGAATAAGAGAACAAAAAATGTAGGGAAAAAAAGATTGTGCTCGAACGGGCCCTACCCCGCTGCCTACGTACCTCATCAGGATAATGAGGATCAGAGACGCCGTAGTTCCCCTAACTAGGGGTAACAAAGGAAAATTGCTTGGGAATTAAGGCTTGAACTGCCTATGCCATTTCTCAGGTGTTGCAGACTCGGACGACGAGTGCGTAACCGTCTTGCAAAGTGACAAGTAAGAGCAAGTTCGCGTACGGAGCGAAGGAGATGAGAAAAGAACTCCCGAAGGAAAGACGCTTATTGTTTGTTTGCTGTTTTTTATGAAGCTTTTATGAGAGAAGTTTGCATAGGTAAGTGTACCTAAGTCTTACTCAATGGGGTGTGTACATCTCACATCATCCCGAAATGGAACGCGCAAGAGGCACACCTATCTATGGAGGAAATCCCCAAAGTTAGTCCCACAAGTGAAGGATTAGACACACTGGCCTATTACCATTATTAAGTATTTTTGTGGTTTTTTGGTTAAGAAGTGTTTTTTAGCTTTTGTTTGTGAAGTACTCATGCTAAGACCTATCCACCACGAGGGATAACTCACACCTCGCCCCGAAACGGAACGCGTGCAAGTATCTCATAGAAAAGTCTCATGTCACATGAAAGTAATCAACCTTTATTAAGTGAATTAGAATTGAGTTTGAATATGAGAAGAGAAAGCACCAAAGGATCACAAAGGCAAAATTCTAAAAGGGGACTAGAGAATCCTAAGTGTTAACATGCATGGATGTCCTAAGGTTAGTGAGGTTTCTATCCTAATGAAGAAAGAAGAGAAGAAGAAGATAGAATAAGAGATGAGAAAGGCCTAAGCCCAACAACAAAAGAGTTAGTATAGATAAACACAAGAAGAAGAGATGAGATTTGGAGATGTGGAACTCAACTTCCACACCTCACACTTACCATAGCACCTGCAAGGTTAGTAACATGCATACAAGTGAAATGAAATGAACAAAATAACAAGCCATTATCATACAACCAGAAGTGAAATGATATGAACAAATGCACAATGCAAATGCAACTCACAAGAATGAGAGATGAAGCTTACAAGTCAAAATGATGCAACATGAACACATATGAAAACAAATGCACACTTAAGGAGGATGCAAAGCAAATATGCACAAACAAGGACCCCATGCACACAATCAGAACCAAAACAAGATGAAGAAGGTCTTAAGAAGCCAAAAAGGTGAAGAGAATGGACACACAATACCAAACAATTACAAAATGGGAGTGAAAGAAGTAAGGAAGTGAGATGGAAACACTTAAGAAATGAAATGACTTAAAAGTAAGCAAGACACCAAAATTCCTAAGACTCAAACCCTAATCTAGGACCAGGGAGGTACCCACACCCCAAAAGAACCCCAAATGAGAAGAAGAAGTTGGCACAAGTGCCCTTCTAAGCTTATAAGAGAGCTAATGGACCAAAGGAAGCAAAATGGGACAAGGTTCAAGATAAAATTCACAACAAATCAACCAAGAATCTAAAAATTCCACAACTCAAGCCAAATTATCTTCAAACATGGTATATCAATGAGCCAAAAGGATCTAGAAAAATTCAGAAGCAAACTAAGTCAAATGGAGGCTTAAACACAAGCTAGGGTTACAAACTTCCATCACAAGTCACAGGACCAGGACCCAAGAAATATATTTCTAAAAATCAGGGGAAAAAATACATGAGAAGTAAATTGTCTTAAGAATCCAGAGCAAAAAGAATGGGAACAAAATTCAAAATAATGAAGTGTATGGAAATTGGACAAGGCAGTGTACTCAAAGAAGAACTTAAAATGAAGTCAATGGAAACAAAGATTTAATTGTGACACGTGGAAATAGAAAAATGAGAAATAAAAAATATGGAAAAATAAAAGAGCCTTAAAGGAAGACTCATGATTCTTTTGGGAATTTTTTAATGAAGGGAAATATTTTATAAAAATTAAAAGCTAAAATAAAATAAAGAAATAAATGAAGAAAAAGAAATTAAAAGAGAAAAGGCAGGGAGGTGTTACTAGTAAGGCTTTACGCTGGAATGAATTGGGCTTGGGAAAGCTGGGGGTGTGTGTCGCTCCCGATAAGTGGGACCGGCCCAAATAAAGGTACAGACGCGAACGATCGGCGAGAGGGACAATGAGAACACACAGCCGTGAACTCACTGGAGATGAAAAGAGTCGCCAGCTAGGCATTTTTATCCCGGAGGAAAGGTAATGCTGCATAGACCTAGAAAGAGATGGATAAGGCGGTTTGCGAACCAGAGAGACTGAGAAAGGGGGTTGGTTACAACCTGGGAAGGTGTTAGCACCCAGATTGTCCGCCGTACTCGACGGGATCCACGCTTAAGAGATTTGTGTTTTAAAGGGGTAATGTCAGTGCAATTTGTGTATAAAATAGCTGGAGAACAATATGCACAGGTGTCAGTGTAAAAGAAGTGCAAAGTGTAATATGTACAGTGTCAGTGTAAGAACAGGAATAAGATGCTCAAGATCATGAGGCTAAAAGAATGATACTGGAAAAAGGGGGAATATACAAAGACTTTTGTTCGATAACTGTTAAGTTATGCCTACGTATCCTCTCGTGCAATGAGGAAGTCAAAACACCGTAGTTCGACCCAAAGAGACTGAAAGGTAAATTGACTGGTGAACTGCTTACTTGCCTATGCTCAAGTGTATGATCTGTCTGGCACAGATGCAAACTGTCTTGCATTAGACGGAAAAAGCAAGTTCTCGTTTGTGAGTGAATGAGATGAGAAAAGAATCCCGAAGGAGACGATCATTGTTTGTTTTTGTGTTTTCAGTCTTTTATTGCTTTTCGGAAGTTTGTCATAGGAAAATGAGCTTAAGACTAAACCAATGGGTTAGTAAACTCATCACATCTTCCCTCTGATTAGGGGTAATGAGAGTACCTTAAGTGTGAAGTCAGATTCTCACACTTAATCACCATGATGTAGGATTAAGATCATTCACCTACTTGTGATTATTTAGGTGTTTTTGTTGTTTTTGTTTAGTGTTGAGTAATGAGGTTAAGCCATAATCAGGGATTAAACAGACCCATTACACCATCCTAATAGAAGGATAATAGATGAGAATGTTTAAGCTGAGGAAAGCTCTTCAACTTAATCCATGATTAGGGATTAAACTCATGACAAAACAAGCCTTTGATTAAGTGGATTTTATTTAATGGTATGATGATGAAATGATTTTTAGGGTTTGTAAGACAACTTGAGGGGGACTTGTCCATTAACACTAGGGTTAGTCCTTCTTAACCAATTAAGGAAGAATTAGAACCCTAATGCAAGGCCCAAGTTACAAGTGTGATGTCTTGATGATTATTAGATGAATTGATTAAGGGAGTTAAACACATTAAGGGTTTAGCACTTAGGATTAAAGTTATACACTCCATCCTAATAGAAGGATGCAGGCATAAGCTTAATCACAAAGCCTTAAAGCCTTTAGGGTTTAGTCCCTGATTATGAGGTGAGAAGAGATGACTCAAGAGAGACACAAAGGTAAAACTAAGAGGGGAGACTAATCAAAACCCTAATCATTATCATGCTTGGTTGTTCCTAAGGTTTGTGAGGTTTACAAGAAAAATCTTCAATGGAACCACCAGGAAGCAGATGAAAGGATCAGGAGAAGCAAAGTAACTTGCTTCATTCAAGAAGTCAAGTCACTTGAAGGAAGAGAGTGAGAAGAGGAAAAATGAGCAAGCTCAAACTCAAACACAAACAAAAATGCAACAAGGATGCATAAAAAGAGATGAAGAGAAGTTATGAGAAGTGAAGGCAAATTCACTTCTCAAAGTCACTTACCACCTGAAAGGTTAGAAAAGAAATGCAATGCAATGCAAAGTAGGATGGAATGACATGATGCAAACCAAAACCAGAAGCATACATGAGATGATAATGATGTTATGAGATGCTACAAACATGTGACAACACATGGGGATGATCATACAAGCTCATGAATGCAAATGAAACAAGTTAGGAACCATGAACATGCATGAAAAGTTATGAAGTGCATATGGCATACAACATGGCAAATACATGATGCAATGATCAAGCATGCTTTCAATATGTCTTATGATGTTAAATGAATCAAATGGAGGCATGGAATGTCATGGCAAGTCATGTTGTGCAAGAAAATGCAAGATGGATGCATATGGAAGCCCAAATTAGGGTTTATGATCAAAGCATCAAACACAAACCAAAATCAGAAGCAAACAACATTATAAAAAATTGAAAATGCACTCAAAGGCCCCCTAATCCTATACTAACCTAATGCCCAAAGGAGAGGTTTCAACTCTTAACCAAATTCAAGTTATGATTTTTCTAAGTTTTTTAGGGTTTTAGGGTTCCTTAACAAGGAAATTACCAAACAAATGGAAAATGAAAGATCAAATCATGGCCATTTAATCTCATAAACTACATGCTAAACACAATGCAATGCAAAAAGAATCAAGGTCCAACTCTTCATGGATAGGCAGAAATGATTTTTGGAACTTTGGATCAAAATAATGCATCAAAATGATTTTTATTCAATGAAAAATTCTCAAAATGCATCAAGATCAAAAAATAAATTTGGTTTGAAGGTTGGACAATGTCTCTAAATGTCTTAAAACATTTCATGAATTTTTTGGTGATTTTTAAATACCTAAAAGTATTTTTAATAAATTAATTTTCATTAATCAATTAAAAATAAACTTTTAAATATTTAAAAATACTTTTTTAATGCCAAAAATAAAAATAAAAATATTTTTGCGTTTTAAAAATTAATGAAACTCTTGGTAAAAAATTTCATAATTTTTAAAGCAATTTTGCTATTTTTAATAAATTGTGGAAGTTAAATGAAAGAAAATGAAAATAAAAATACATAAATGAAAAGGTAAGCAGATCTGATGGTTGAGATTTGAATCTGGGAGGGAAAGTTTGACCACGCGCGCTAATGAAGGGTCTGGATTGATTCTGACCTTAATTAAGTTTTATAAAATAATTAAATGGATTAATGGTGATTAGGGCACAGTGGACCCATCTGAACCACTCATCCACGCGCGAAGTCAAGGCAAGTCAGATGATCCAACGCTCAAGATTTAAACCTCATTTAATTACAGGATTAGGGTTAAACAAATTCAGGTGACCGGAGGGAAGCTCCGGTCATCTTCTCCGGCAGCATCAAAACCCTAGATCATGATTCAGGCCACTATACTTCAAATTAAAGCCATGGAAATGTTCCTCTACTCAATCCTTACTCAAATCAACTTTCAAACTAAATTTCTCATGCTCAAATGAAGAGAATCGAAGCCATGAAGATTCATGGGCAAAGTTTCAGAGCCCTGGTAAATCCTCATTTCTCACTCATTTCTAAATCTAAACCCATCCCCATGATCAGCAAGACATACACAATCCATTTATAACTTAAAATGCAAGCTCTGAGAGAAAAATTTCATGGCCATACCTGAGATGGAAGATCCTGTTTCTGGGCTTTCTGGGCTTCTCCTTGATGTAGACTCACCCCAATGGTTCTCCTGATGCTAATGGTAGGCTTGGAATGAGCTTAAACAAGCTATTTTGAGAAGTCCAGTTCTGGTGTATCAGAAAATGGAGTTTGTGTGTGAGTGGTTTCAAGCTCTGTTAATGGCTGATTCTGGTTCCTCTTTATGTGTTTGATTTGTTGGTGAAGAGAGTGTCGCTCCCGACAAATGAAAATGGATCAAATGAAGGTACAGACGCGAACGGTCGGCGAGAGGGACAGTGAGAACACACAGCCGTGAACTCGCTGGAGATGAATAGAGTCGCCAGCTAGGCATTTTTATCCCGGAGGAAAGGTAATGCTGCATAGACCTAGAAAGAGATGGATAAGACGGTTTGCGAACCAGAGAGACTGAGAAAGGGGGTTGGTTACAACCTGGGAAGGTATTAGCACCCAGATTGTCCGCCGTACTCGACGGGATCCACGCTTAAAAGATTTGTGCTATAAAGGGGTAGTGTCAGTGCAATCTGTGTGTAAAAGAGCTGGAGAGCAATATGTACAGGTGTCAGTGTAAAGAAATGTGATGTGTATAAATGTACAGTGTCAGTGTGAGATCAGGAATGAAATGCTCATGACCATGAGGCTAAAGAATGAAGCTGGAAGGAGGGGGAATGTACAGAGACTTTTGTTCGATAACTGTTAAGTTATGCCTACGTATCCTCTCGTGCAATGAGGAAGTCAGAACACCGTAGTTCGACCCAAAGAGACTGAAAGATGAATTGACTTGTGAACTGCTTGCTTGCCTATGCTCAAGTGTATGACCTGTCTGGCTCAGGTGCAAACTGTCTTGCATTAGACGGAAGAAGCAAGTTCTCGTTTGTGAATGAGTGTGATGAGAAAAGAATCCCGAAGGAGACGATTATTGTTTGTTTTTGAGTTTTCAGTCTTTTATTTCTTTTTGGAGTTTGTCATAAGATAATGAGCTTAAACCTAAATCAATGGATTTGGTAAACTCATCACATCATCCCTCTGATTAGGGGTAATGAGAATTACCTTAAGTGTGAAGTCAGATTCTCACACTTAATCACCTTTGATGTAGGGTTAAGATCATTAACCTACTTGTGATTAATTAGATGTTTTTGTGATTTTTGTTTAGTGTTAAGTAATGAGGTTAAGCCATAATCAGGGATTTAACAGACTCATTACACCATCCTAAAAGAAGGATAATAGATGAGAATGTTTAAGCTGAGGAAAGCTCCTCAGCTTAATCCATGATTAGGGATTAAACCCATGACAAAACAAGTCTTTATTAGATGGATTAGATAAATGGTATGATGGTGAAATGTTTTTTATGGTTTGTAAGACAACTTGAGGAGGACTTGTCCATTAACTTTAGGGTTAGTCCTTCTTAACCAATTAAGGAAGAATTAGAACCCTAATGCAAGGCCCAAGTTACAAGTGTGATGTCTTGATGATTATTAGATGGGTTAATTAAGAGATTTCAACACCTTAAGGGTCCAAGACTTAGGATTAAAGTTATACACTCCATCCTAAAAGAAGGATGCAGGCATGATCTTAATCACAAAGTCTTGAAGCCTTGAGGGTTTAGTCCCTGATTATGAGGTGAGAAGAGAAGACTCAAAAGAGACACAAAGGTAAAACTATGGGGGGAACTAATCAAAACCCTAATTCATTATCATGCTTGGTTGGTCCTAATGTTTGTGAGGTTTTCAAGAACAATCTTCAGATGAACCACCAGGAAGCAGATGAACAAGATCAAGAGAAGCAAAGTGACTTGCTTCATTCAAGAAGTCAAGTCACTTGAAGAAAGAAAGGGGGAGAAGCAAGAATGAGCAAGCTCAAACTCAAACACAAGTATAAATGCAGCATGGTATGCAAGAGAGATGAAAAGAGAAGGTATGAGAAGTGAAGGCAAATTCACTTCCCAAGTTACTTACCACCTGAAATGTTAGAAACAAATGCAATGCAATGCAAAATGAGATGAAATGACATGATGCTAGGCCAAACCAGAAGCATACACATGATGATTATGATGTTATGAAGTGCTGCAAACATGAGGCAAGACAATGGAGATGTTCATACAAAGTCATGGATGCAAATGATGCAAGCTAAGGAGCATGAACAAGCATGAAATGTTATGAATCAAACAAGACAAATGGCATGGCAAATGTGTAATGCAATGATCAATGATGCTTCATACATGTCTTAAGATGCCAAATGAACCACAAGAATGCACAATATGCAATGACAAGTCATGTTATGCAAGGAAATGCAAGAGGGATGCAAGAGAAGGCCCAAATTAGGGTTTACAAAGCAAACATCAAACACAAACTCGAAACAGAAGCAAACCCTAATATGAAAAATGGAAAATGGTACCCAAAGAAACCCTAGACCTATAATGGATCACTGCCCAAAGGGGAACTCTCAACTCTCAACCAAACTCAAGTTATGATTTTTACAAGTTATTAGGGTTTTTTAGGGTTTGCAACAAAAGAAATGCCAATCAATTTGAAAATGCAAGATCAATTCATGGCCTTTTTATCCTTGAAAATACATGTCAAATGGAAAACAATGCAAAAAGAATCAATGTCTTAACCTTCACCAAGAGGCAGAAATGAATTTTCAAACATATGATCAAAATAATGCATCAAAAATGATTTAATTCAATGAAAAATTCTTAACATGCATCAAGATCAAAAAAGAAATTTGGTTTGAAGGTTAGACAATGTTTCTAAATGTCCTAGAACACTTCATGAATTTTTTTGTAATTTTTAAATACCTAAAAGTATTTTTAATTAATTGATTCTCATTAATCAATTAAAAATAATCTTTTAAATATTTAAAAATACTTTTTTAATGATAAAAAAATAAAATAAAAATGTTTTTGTGTCATAAAAATTAATAAAACCTTAAAGAAAAAGTTTCATAATTTTTATGATTTTTCAGCTATTTTAAATAAATTGTACAAATTAAATGCAAGAAAAATGAATAAAAATTAAATAAAAGGCAAAGTAATCAGATTGGACGCCTGGGATTGATTCTGGGGATAAATTCATTGACCACGCGCCACATCCAATGGTCCACGTTTGAATCTGACTAAATGACCTAATTAAACTAATTAATTAAGATTAGGGTTTAATGATGAATCTGAGCCATCCATACGCGCGGGTAGTCAACAAAGTCAAAGGATCCTACGCTCCAGATTCAAACTGCACTAATGACTGGGATTATGCCCTAATTACACGCAGGTGGCCGGAGAAGACCTCCGGTCATCTTCTCCGGCCAGGGGGTCACCTGAAAATCTCCCAACTTCTCCAAAACGTAATATAAATGAAAACTAAGCTATGGGAAATGATCTCCAACACCTCACGAACCAAACCCCTCTCTCAAAACAAATTTATCTAACCTAAACAAGCTGAATCGAAGAAAACAAATTCTAGGGTTCGTAAGCTTCAAACTGAAATTAAACTCTCAAAACGCAACCATTTTCAAAACCAATGGTACCAGAATGATCAGCAAGACATGTAGAGCAAGTTTGTAACAATCAAACTGATTTCTGGAAAAATTAATTTGGAGCTACCTGAGATTTGCAAACTTTGATCTTAGAACTTTCAGGCCTCTTCTCCTTGCTCAATCTGCTCCTCTTGGTCCCCCAAAGTTGCTTGAATGCTCAAAATGAATTTATATTTGCTGGATGATGAGTTTCGAAGAGAACTGCTCCAAGCTCAGTCAACAATGGCAGTTGAGATTCTGGCCCTTTCAAGTCATGGTGATGGGTTGTTTGAGGTCTATGCAATGTGTAGAGAAGGTTTGTGGTGAAGGTTTGTGTGTTTGTGACCTGAGGAAGGAGATTCGAATGAATCTGCAGAATGAAGGTTGGTGATGGCAGTGAGTGTTTCTAGCTGTTTCAGGCTTTTTCTCTTGATGCTTTTTGTTCTATAGATCAAGGTGAGATGAATGGAGGAAAAAGTTTGGGTGTTTGCAGGCTGTGTGATGAAATTCGAAGGAAGTTGCAAGTTGGGGTGTTTTTTGGTGAGTGATGAATCTCTATGTTTCAGCCTTGGTTCTCATGTGATATGGTTTGCAAATTGAATGAATAAAATATTCTGATTGGTCTCTTGATGTGACTTGTGCAGCTGTGATAGGTGAGTTTGCTTTTGCATAAAATCCACTTTTGTGTAAGATAGGGCATGGTGTGATGCTAGGCAAGTACAAGTTGGGTGCTGGTGCAGCAAAAGGTGAGGGAGAGGCTAGCCCAAAGTCAGCTTCCAATGCTGCAACTTGTAGGAAGTGAATCATGAGTTTTTTGCAACTTGGCTAGTTTATGTTTCACATGTGATCTTTGCATAACCAAACATGAAACCAAGGGCAAACTTAGTTCAAATCTGATTTTTAGGACTTAGAGAACATTCACATGCTGGTTTGACATGAATTTGAGGCAGCAATCATGCATTGATTCAAGACTTAGCAAAATTTCCACTTGGTGCATAACTTGAAAAACAATGATTTTTGGCAACTTTGCATGGCCATAACTTTTGATCCAAGAAGAGTTTGATCATGTTCTTGTACTTTTTGAAAAGGGAAAGATGAGATCTACAACTTTCATGACCAAAGTTTTTTCATTTGAAGCCTTTTTGGATCATGAATCAAGGCTTGAAAATTGACCTAAAATGATGCATTCTTGAAAAGTCAACAAAACCCAAAAAGTCAACTTTTGCAAAAACCCTAAATTCTTGATTTCCATGAACTTCAAACTTCTTCCATGATCAAATAAAGATCATATACACTCAAAATGATGAAGATCACCCATTGGTTGGGTCATTGGGGGCCTCAGATGCCCTGATTTTGCACTGACTTGTCTGAAAAGTCAACTCTTGATCAGATGACTTCCCCATGGAATTTCTTCATGAAAATTGATATGCATACTCCCTATACCATATAGAGACCAATGGAAACAAGAATGACCAAAAAATTTGGAGTTATGGCCTCTGAAACCAAAACCCTAATTTTCAGTCAACTGTGCAGTTCATCCTGGCTCTGCATCCACTCAAACCCTAATTCTTGTGATTCCTCTGCATTTTTGACTTTGAGGAGATGTATTATGATGATTGGGCACACATGGATCCCTTTGAATTGAATGGTGGCCTTTGGAATGGCTCAAGATGCCTTGAGGTTGCTCAGATCACAAACCCTAGGTGCAGATGCCTTAGAAACTATCCAGTGAATCAAAAATGTACTATGAGATGATATGATGGTGTATATGCATATGAGATGATCACAAGCCATGTGTGAATGGGTGAGGGCAAATTTGGGGTGTTTACAGCTGCCCCTATTCAAACATGAGTTAGCTGTGCAGGATGTAAGCAGCGGCTTAACAGGCAAACAAGATAACTTGTGGTTGAATACCAAAGACAGTCCAAAATTTGCACTCACAGAAATGAAGAAGAAAAGGGATATAGATTGTAAAAGCAAATAAAGTATATTGTAAAGTGTAAGCGACGGAGGACGACCGTCGAGCAGAGGACGACTGCTGGGTAAGGTGGTATGTGAAGCAAAGCGATGACGGGGACGGCCGACATGCTGGTAAAGTGTATAAAGCAATGACGGGGACGGCCGACATGCTGGGGATAAAAGGTAAAGCTAAGACGGGGACGGCCGACTAGCTGGGAAAAATAGAATATTATGATGGGGACGGCCATCAAGATAAAGTAGTAACACTCTCTGGGGATTAATGAAACATGACGGGGACGGCCATCAAGTTCATAAAGGTCAAGTTACCAACGATGGGGACGGCCATCGGGCTAAAAAAAGAAAAGGGACCACGACGGGGACGGCCATCGGGTTAAAGAATAAATGAAATAAACAGATGATGGGGTACGGCCATCAAAGGTGAAGGACGATCACCTAGCAGGGGACGGCTGCTCTGTTGGGCATAAAAGAAATATGATGGGGACGACCATCAAAGGTGGAGGACGACCACCTGGCAGGGTACGGCTGCCAAAATATCAACGATGGGGACGGCCATCGGATAGAACAGGTCAACGATGGGGACGGCCATCGGACGAGCATGATGGAGGACGACCATCAAGAAGTGGAGGACGACCACTTAGCAGGGGACGGCTGCTCTCAAAGTTTATCGCAACACAGGACGAGTGCCGGATAACCAAAATCAACAATGGGGACGGCCATTGGATAAAGTGATGAAGGACGATCATCAAAAGGTGGAGGACGACCACCTAGCAGGGGACGGCTGCTAAAATTAACGATGGGGACGGCCATCGGATGAGCATGATGGAGGACGACCATCAAGAAGTGGAGGACGACCACTCAGCAGGGTACGGCTGCTCTCAAAGGTATCATAACACAGGACGAGTGTTAGATAAAAGAAAATTTGTTGGCAATCTACTGGGGAGATAGTAAACACGGACGAGCGTTTACATCCAAGAAACAAAAGGTATAAGTGTTTAGTATTGTGTATAGATTAAAGATGCGGACGAGCATCCTTAAGACTATGATACGGACGAGTATCATGTAGAAACAAACTGACACGTGCTCAGAGCTGACGATACGGACGAGTATCAACTGGTTAACAAGGAACACGGACGAGTGTTGTATCTGAAAGTATCCTTCTGGGGGATAATAGACACGGACGAGTATCTATATTCACGAAAACACAAGCGTTTGACACGGTGTATGGATTAAAGATGCGGACGAGCATCCTTAAGACTATGATACGGACGAGTATCATTTAGAAACAAACATTAAACGCAATGTTCTGAGATGATGGTACGGACGAGTACCAACAGGTTAACAAAGAACAAGGACTACTGTCGAATCTGCGGGGATATACATGGTGTATGTAAGATACGGACGAGTATCTGAGTAGGTGTACCAATGAGTAGTGAGTATATAATGTATAGGTGAGTGTTTATCTGCTGGGGATATGACACGGACGGGTGTCAGGAAAGTGTATAGGTATATGTAAGTGCAAAGAGGGTGTCTTTGGCTTTCTGCTGGTGATTTGACACGGACGGGTGTCAGAAAGTATCTGTAATACTGGTGATCTTGGTTTGTAAAGTGTATTCAGGCAACCCGCTGGGAAATGATGATACGGACGGGTATCAAAAAGGAGATATGCACTGGTGTTTGTGATATGGGGCAACTGCTTTTGCTGGGACTCTGATGGGGATGTATTCCGTATGCCGACAGATTGTCAATATTTACAAGTGTTCAACTCACAACATGACTTATGATTATGCTATGCATTTGATTTTTGCCGTAATGCTCCGTATTAGACGGAATGCTACGCTCTGGGGGTGAATATGATGCGAATGCTATGATTATGCAAAGAGGCGCCGATCCGGGATTCGGATCCCGTTGCCGCGGAGATCTCTGGTTGATCTGCTTGAAGTGAACATCCCAGCTGGGGATGAGATCATTGATAGATTTGTAGTTGTATCTGCTTGGGGATATATGTCATCGATTGACATATTCTCATAATACGGGACCCAGCTGGGGTTTGTAGAAGCTTTCTCTCTCTCTGTTGTGACTTCTTCGTGCGCTGCTCTTCTGAATAGAGGCCTGAAGCTCTGTGGGGAGATGATTCCCTGATTTCTGTATTCTGTTGAGGAATAATGGCTACTCGGCTGGGGAGTTGTGAGAGGCAACTCAGCTGGGGAGAGCAACTCAGCTGGGGATAGAACATTTCAGATGCTGTATGTTGATTTGGTGACTTTGCTGGGGAAGTGGGCACCTCCCAGTGCCAGGTGAGTTGATAATGATTTGCCAGTTGCTGAGACGTAACTTGTATGCCCCAAGTTGTGTTCTGGATACCTGCAATCCTGCAAAGATAAAGGAACGCACAAGTGGTCCCGAGGTATCTTTTACTGAGATTCCGTCATAGGAAATAAGTACTTTCGAGAGTAAGTATATTCCCTGCAAGCATGTGTTTTATTTTTAGAGAGAGGCATCTGTACTTATGCAATTGTGTTTTTAGAGACATCAGACAACTCTTTGCAAAACATAAATGTAAAAAACGAGACATGACTGAAAATCTGATTATATTAATTCGTGTGCCCTGAATTGGCAAGATACAGTCAGAGAAACATATCTCCTGAAATGAGGAGATTATTACAAATTGAGAAATAAAGTGCTGGCGGTGCTGGCGATGCTTTCAAGGAGCTTCCTCTTCTGCTATGACTCGTATGACAATGACGTTCTTCTCGTCTTGCTTTCTGGAGAGAGTTGATTCTGATTGCAGCTTGATCCCTTGGAGCTTACCAAATTGTAGGTGATACAGACGAATTCAGAATGCAGTTGTTCGCTTATTCCCTTATTTTGCATGGATCGCCCTTTCGGGTTTTCAATCCATCGGGATACCCATTTTTGCCTGAGCTGTCCAATGCGGCTTTTCAACTCAGCGGGTGTACAATTTTTTTATTTACCTTCCCTTATTTTTGCCCGAGTCTTTTATTCTGTTTTTGACTCGCCGGGATGCCCTATTTTTGCCTGGACTTACATTCTGTTTTTATGTCCAGCGGGTCATTTTATGCGAAGTATTTTTTAACTGCATCTGAATTCACAGGGGATGGGAAATCTTCACCATCCATGGTGCTGAGCATCAGTGCTCCACCAGAGAAAACTTTCTTGACGACGAATGGTCCTTCATAATTCGGAGTCCATTTGCCCCTGTGGTCTGTATGAGGAGGAAGGATTCTTTTTAGCACAAGATCTCCCACTTGGTATTCTCGGCGCCTGACTTTCTGATCGAAGGCTCTCTTCATCCTTTTCTGATATAGCTGCCCGTGGCAGATTGCAGCCAATCTCTTCTCTTCGATCAGACTCAGTTGTTCGTATCGGGCCCGAACCCATTCTGCTTCACTCAGTTTAACATCCATTAGTACCCGTAAGGAGGGTAGTTCAACTTCAATCGGTAGGACTGCTTCCATACCATACACAAGCTGATACGGTGTTGCCCCAGTGGATGTCCTGATTGATGTGCGATACCCATGCAAGGCAAACGGTAGCATCTCATGCCAGTCTTTGTAGGTGACTACCATCTTTTGCACAATCTTCTTAATATTCTTATTTGCTGCCTCAACAGCGCCGTTCATCTTTGGCCTGTAAGGAGAAGAATTGTGATGTTGGATCTTGAAGTCCCGACACAGCTCTGCCATCATTTTGTTGTTCAAGTTGGAACCATTATCAGTAATGATTCGCTCGGGCACTCCATACCGACAGATGATATCTCTTTTCAGAAATCTGGCTACCACTTGCCTTGTGACATTTGCATATGAGGCTGCTTCAACCCACTTTGTAAAATAATCGATGGCGACCAGGATGAATCTGTGGCCGTTCGAAGCAGTTGGCTCAATTTTGCCAATCATGTCAATGCCCCACATAGCAAAGGGCCATGGTGAAGACATTATGTTCAGGGGATTGGGAGGCACATGCACCTTGTCTGCATAAATCTGGCATTTATGGCATTTTCTAGCGTAAGCACAACAGTCTGCATCCATTGTGATCCAGTAATAGCCTGATCTTAACAACTTTTTAGCCATGGCATGCCCTCCAGCATGGGTACCAAAAGATCCTTCGTGCACTTCATGCATCAACAAATCTGCTTCTGTCTTGTCAACACATCTGAGGAGTACCATATCAAAGTTCCTCTTGTATAAAGATCCATCAGTGTTCAGAAAGAAACTTCCAGCAAGTCTTCTTAAAGTCTTTTTATCATTGGAAGATGCCCCAAGTGGGTACGTTTGATCCTCCAAGAAGCACTTGATGTCATGGAACCAAGGCTTATCATCTTTAGCAATATCTGCTGCAAATACATATGCTGGTCTATCAAGTCTCGATACTGAAATCTGAGGTACAAAGTTAGCAGCTTGAACTTTGATCATGGATGAAATGGTAGCAAGAGCATCCGCAAACTGATTCTCGTCCCGAGGGATATACTCAAGCTTGACTGTTGTGAAGAAAGTCAATAACCTTCTTGTATAATCCCTGTAAGGTATCAGATGATCTTGGTGGGTGTACCATTTTCCGTTGGTCTGATTGACTACCAAAGCTGAATCTCCGAATACGGTCAATGTCTTGATCCTGAGGTCAATGGCTTCCTCAAGACCCATAATGCAAGCTTCGTATTCAGCTTCGTTGTTAGTGCAGTTGAAAGTGAGCTTTGCCGAGAAAGGCATGTGAACTCCTTTGGGTGTAATGAGTACTGCACCAACACCACGGCCATTCATATTAACAGCCCCATCAAACATCATAGTCCATTCTTCTTCTGGGTCGGGCCCTTCAGTGTGAATAGGCTCTTCGTGATCTTTTGCTTTAATGAACATGATGTCTTCATCGGGGAAGTCGAACCTCATAGGCTGGTAGTCATCAATGGGTTGCTCAGCAAGATATTCAGATAGTACACTGCCCTTGATGGCTTTCTGAGAAGTGTACTGTATGTCGTATTCTGTGAGAATCATCTGCCATCTCGCAACCCGTCCGGTAAGAGCTGGCTTCTCAAATATGTACTTAACTGGGTCCATCTTTGAGATCAATAAGGTAGTGTGGGTCAGCATATACTGTCTCAGTCGGCGAGCAGCCCACGCTAAAGCACAGCAAGTTTTCTCGAGCAGTGAATAACGTTGTTCACAGTCGGTAAACTTTTTGCTTAGGTAGTATATTGCATACTCTTTTCGACCAGACTCGTCATGCTGGCCCAACACACACCCCATTGACTCTTCTAATACTGTCAAGTACATAATCAGAGGTCTTCCTTCAACTGGAGGCATGAGTATTGGAGGTTCTTGCAAATATTCTTTAATCTTGTCAAAAGCCCTTTGGCAATCTTCGTTCCACCTGACCGTTTGTTCCTTTCTTAGCAGTTTGAACAAGGGTTCACAGGTTGCTGTGAGGTGAGATATGAACCGTGAAATGTAGTTCAATCGACCTAAGAACCCTCGAACTTCTTTCTCAGTTTTCGGTGCAGGCATTTCTTGTATAGCCTTGACTTTATCTGGGTCAACCTCAATCCCCTTCTCGCTTACAATAAAGCCCAGCAGCTTACCGGATCGCACCCCGAATGTGCATTTGTTGGGGTTCAGCTTCAGTTGGTATTTCCTCAGACGCTTGAATAACTTGAGCAGATTTACCAGGTGATCTTCCTCTGTAAGGGACTTGGCGATCATATCATCCACATAACACTCGATTTCCTTGTGGATCATATCGTGGAATAATGTCACCATAGCCCGTTGATACGTTGCGCCAGCATTCTTCAGTCCGAATGGCATCACTTTATAACAGAACGTGCCCCAAGGTGTGATGAATGTTGTCTTCTCCATGTCTTCAGGTGACATCTTGATCTGATTATATCCTGAAAATCCATCCATGAAGGAGAATACCGAGAACTGAGCCGTGTTATCCACCAATACATCAATGTGAGGTAATGGGAAGTCATCTTTCGGGCTGGCTCTGTTCAGATCCCGGTAATCAACACACATTCTTACTTTGCCATCCTTCTTAGGCACTGGTACTATGTTAGCAACCCACGGTGGATAGCTAGTCACAGCAAGGAACCCGGCGTCCCATTGCTTTTGTACCTCTTCCTTGATTTTCATAGCCATGTCTGGGCGAGTTCGGCGCAACTTCTGTTTGACTGGTAGGCATTCTTCCCTCAAAGGCAGCTTATGCACAACAATATCGGTATCCAACCCTGGCATATCTTGGTAGGACCAAGCAAACACATCAACATACTCTTGAAGCAGATCTATCAGCTGTCTCTTCACTGAGTCTTGCAGGCAGGCCCCGATTTTGACTTCTTTCACGTCTTCCTCCGTACCAAGATTAATCACTTCAATCTCCTCCTGATGAGGAGTAATAACTTTTTCCTCCTGTCTCAGCAACCTGGCTAGCTCTTCAGGAAGCTCATATTCTTCATCAACCCCTTCATCAGCTTGATTGATCGGATTGTCAAAGTCATACGATGTCATAGCTGTGCTGTTGTCGGTGCGGTCAGGATGGCACTCTCTGCAAGGGTTTAATTGGTTCATTTTAGTGATCTGATTTTAGTCTTATTTAGAAAAAAGTGAAATGAAGTTATCATTTTGAAAAACACTGCCATTTATTTTTGTACAAAAAGAAAAATGGAAAAACAGTGAGCATAAAAGAAAAAGACTCGTTTGCAAAAAGATTGTCTGATATTTCATTAATTTAATCTTGTTTGCACAAAAGTACAGATGGCCCTGATTACAAAATGAGTCTTGTCATCTTGGGCAAGATGCAAGACTTTGATGCATGCTATAAAAGATACAGGAAATAATAATTACTCTGCTCGAGTAACACTTATAATTCCCTGGGAAGACCAGTTCGAGACACTGCTCCCCGGGATCTTTGGACGAATCCAATTCTCCAGATTGCGCTCCTCTTCCAGCTCGTCTTCCAGACAGTTGATAGCATCGGGGGTTAGCATTCCCCCACTGACAAATCCTGGCTCTGCAGCAGCCTTTGCTTGATGTTGAGTTGGTTTGTAACCCAACCCAAATTTGTCCTTCTTCTCCTCCACAGCTAAGACCTTGCCCCAGCCTAGGGCAGTTCCTTCTTCAACAACCTTCCGGGCTTGTTGGTAAGATGACATGGAGATACCAGATACAGCAGCTGCTTCATTGACGTTCAAGGCTTCGAAACCTTGGCTCATTGTTTCATGGATTTCTCCATCCATCTCAATGTATTTATAAGTAGCCAGATGGCTAACAAAAATGTCCTCCTCTCCACAGATTGTGACAACTTGACCTTCCCACTCAAATTTTAACTTTTGGTGAAGGGTAGACGTTATAGCGCCAGCGGCGTGGATCCAGGGTCTACCCAACAAACAGCTGTAGGCGGGCTGAATGTCCATCACATAAAAGATAGTTTTAAAGGTCTGCGGGCCAATTGTCACGGGCAGCTCAATCTCTCCCAGAACCGATCTCTTTGAGCCATCAAAAGCTCTAACCACCAGGTTGCTGGGTCTCAATGCCAAACCATCATATTCAAGCTTCACCAGAGCCTTCTTTGGTAAGACATTCAGGGATGATCCTGTGTCCACCAGCACATGTGAAAGGACAGCTCCTTTGCATTCCATGGTTATGTGCAAGGCTTTGTTGTGATTGCGGCCATCCACTGTCAAGTCAGAATTGGTAAACCCTAGCCCATTGCTAGCAGTAACGTTTCCAACCACGGTTTCTAATTGGTTGACAGTAATCTCCTCGGGCACGTAAGCTGCGTGCAGTACCTTCAGTAGTGCATTCCGATGGGCTTCGGAGCACATAAGCAGAGAGAGGATGGAGATTTTGGATGGCGTCTGGTGAAGTTGATCCACAATTTTGTAATCACTCTTTTTGATGATCCTCATAAACTCATCAACTTCCTGATCGAATGGAGTCTTCAGGGCTTCTTTGGCAGCTGGATCTTCCTGCACCGGGCTCTTTCCTTTTGCCTTGGCAGCAGCTTCTGCTTCGGCAGTGGGTCTTTGGACTTGTGAGGCAAAGAGACGTCCGCTTCGGGTGAAGCCTCCGCCTCCGCCCACATTATCAATTTGTGGTGCAGGTGCTGATGTTTCAAGAGTGATTCTTTTTCCTTCGCAGTACACGTCAGAGCCATAGTGCCAAGGGACGGCCCTATCGCTTTCATATGGTACAGGTCCAGGCACCGTGACAGTGACCGGACTGATTGCTGCTGCTGAAGGGACTGTTATTGTTTGTGGATCATAAAAGATGGTAACTGGTGCTCTAGTGGGAGCAGCACCCTCTGAATGGTAGGCGGAGTTATTTTCTGGATCGTAGAAGATGGTAACAGTAGAGACATCTTCATGATCGTTTGCTGGAGTTGTAGGAGGTCCTGATGGAAGGACTGTCGTTGTTGTTGATGGAGAGTCGAAATGGAATGAAGCTGATGTTGTAGCAGGAGAAACTGTTGAAAACTGATCATTTGGTAGGACAAATGAAGTACTTGCTGATGGTGTTGATGAATTGTCGGGAACATTAGTTGTTGTAGTTGTAGGAGGGTCTGAAACCGTTGTCGATGAAGTTGCAGGGTTTGCCGGAAATGATGTAGTGATTTGTAGGAGGCCACTCTTAATAAGGCTGTCAATGCCATTCCTCAAGTCCTCACACCCATTCCATGAAATATTGCAGTAGGGACACCCCAGCTCACACCCCGGAAATATATTGTTTTCACGGAGTTGAGCTTTGATTTCCACCAATGGTGTCCTGATCTGATCCACACTGGTTATGAAATAAGACGGTGTGTCTTCTTCAATTGCGTTAATACGGGGACCACCATGGTGTGGCATTGGGTTTTTGTTGACATTGGGTGGCGGTGCGAAATTCAGAGCCTTGGAGTCTACCAGGTCTTGTACCTTCATATGCAGAGCCCTGCATTTTTCTGTACTGTGGCCAGGTGCGTTTGAATGAAAAGCACACCTAGCATTGGAGTCATAGTTCCTTGGTAGACTGTTGGGATCCGGAGGTGCCAACGTTCTTAGCTCAACTAGGTTGAGTTTCAGAAGTTGTGGCAATAAGGCAGCATATGGCATTGGAATCGGGTCTATCACCCTGTTAGCTTGAGAGGGCCTCTGTTGAAATGGCCTCTGTTGATTGTTGTTGGTGTTGTTGTTGTTGTAGTTGTTTCTTGGAGGATATTGATTCTGATGATACTGAGGTTGTTGTTGGAAGTTTTGTTGAGGAGGTTGATAGACTGGCTGTGGATGAGCTGGAGCAGGGATAGTGACTGCTGCTATGGACCTTTGAACATATTGGGGCCTACCCCTGTTGGAGTGAATGGCATTGGTCTCGCCAGCTCTTCTAGGGCCTGCAAAAGGCTTTCTTGTACTGCTGGACGAACTGGCGCCATTATCGGAAATTTTGCCCATTTTTAACAGGCTTTCAATTCTCTCCCCAGCTATAACAACATCTGCGAAGCTAGTGGACGAGAAAGCAGCCAACCTGTCAATATAGGTTCCCTGAAGGGTATTCATGAACATATCAGCCATCTCTCTTTCAGACATAGGTGGCTGGACAGCAGCAGCAAGCTGTCTCCATCTTTGAGCATATTCTCTGAAGCTCTCCCTTGATGATTGTGACATCCCCATTAGGAGGGTCCTATTGGGTGCCATATCCAGATTATACTGATACTGTCTGATGAAGGCCTCTGCCAGGTCCTTCCAGCATCTTACAGTTGCTCTTGTCAGATGGGAATACCATTCCCTTGATGCTCCAGTCAAGCTATCTTCGAAGTAGAACATCCACAATTTCTCGTCCATGGTGTAAGCTTTTAATCTTCCGAGAAAAGATTGCAGATGGGTTCGAGGACAAGAAGTCCCATTATACTTTTCAAAACATGGAGGCTTGAACTTGTGAGGGATCCTGACCCCCTCTACTAAACCCATGTCCATGACATCGAACCCCAAAGAATTTTGGGATTCCAAAGACCTCAACTTCTCAGCCAACTCATCCAATCTCCTATCATAGGTTTCCTCTCCAGCACCCATTACTGTATACTGGTCCTCCTGAGGATCTTCTTGAAGTACTCTGGCTGCTGTGGCTGTCCCTTGAATGTTGACTGGGATGTTGGCCTCTGGATGGAGATGGGGTCCAAAAACTGGGGGATTGACATGAGGTTGGACCCTCTCGTTGTTACTTGTGCCAGCAGTTCCCACATGGGGGTCATCTTGAGTTCTCCCCTCTACCAGAACTCTAAGCCTCTCCTGGCTTTGAGCTAAATTATTCATCACTTCCATGAACTGAGTTATTTGGGTTCTCATCTCTACCCTTTCATTAGCCATCTGGGTTCTGGCCTCATTGAGGTCTTGCTGCAACTGGTCCATCTGGATGCCCGGAAGGTTGTTTCTTGTAGGGTACCTGTGTGGCCTGTTGAGAGGGAATAGCCTGCGGCGAGCAATAATTCCTGAATGTCACAACAGAGGTTAGAAACAATAAAACAAAACCTACAAAACAAACAAAAGGGTTAGTATGCAATGCAGTATGCTTATTTGCTATCAAGGTATCCGGCTTGGTCTTCAGTTTTGACCCGTCCAGACCCTTGAAGACGATGCTGTTGAAGTTGCTTTTGAAGTGAACCCAGATGGAAACAAACACAAATATATTACAAAGGTAAAATAATACAAATTGTTCATTTTTTACAACACTAGCCCTCTAAGGGGTCAAAAATACATCACCAAAAGCAAAAGTACATGGAAAAGGAATAACAACAAGCAAATGATCAAACTCCAAGGCCAAACTCATCCTCACGAACTTCCTTGAGAAGTGCTTCGGTCACAGGATCAGCCGGACGCTCCGTAAGATTCCTGATGAGAAGGTTTCTTGTTGCAACGGCTGCAGTCAACTTCTTGTTTTGGCTTTGGTCTTTGGATTTCTTCACTCCAGCTTTGATTCTTAGCTCTGAATTTTCCTCCTGGGCTGCCGCCAGGGCTTTTTCCATCTGCTCCATCTTATCTTGAACTCTCTTGTCTTCTAGAGTACGGGCCTCAGTGATCCGGACCCACCTGGCCTGACTTTCCTTCAAGTACAAGTCTGTTCTTGCTCTTTGGAACTGGGCTTCTTTACAAGCATTCTTCAGAATCTGCTCACCAGCTTTAGACTTGTTGATATAATCCCCAGACTTCTCAATCTTGGTCAAATGCTCCACTCTCAACTTTTCCAATCTCTCAATCTCCCTTACACCTTCACTCCTCTCCCTGAGGGTCTTCTGCAGGGCTTGGGATAGCTTCTCATTTCTTTCTTTCAAGCCTTCAAACTCTTCCAGACTGACAGTAGCAGGGGGTGGTGCTGATGATGACTCAGGCATGTCTTTGATGGTGAAGGGCAATCCTGAGATTTGGGCCCTAGCATAGGACCACTCATGATATTGGGCTGATGCCACATTATTGCACTTCCCCAGAATGGTGATTCCCTTGGTTTGAACATGATCCCAGGCCCAGGCAGCCTGCCTAACAGTTGCCAGACTAACCTTGTTCTCACAGTAGAGGGTCTCAGCCAAGTCCTTTTCCCTAGGAGCATGAACCAGTGCATAACCCAATTGCCTCTTGAATAGCAGGGGGTTGTAATTGATACTTCCCTTGACTCCTACCAAAGGCACATTAGGAAAATGTCCACAGCTAGTGATTATGTCTCTGCCCTTGGTACTTTGATTGCACCACCTGATATCTGCTGTAGTTAGGACAGAAAGTCTCCTTGCCCAGTTGCTCTGCTGGTGAGGGTTTAGGAATGCATCTGTCTTAGGTAGATGCTTGAGGAGCCAAGCATGGAACAGTGGGGCACAACACCTCACTAACTTCCCCCTTTGCTTCTCATTCCTCTGATGTACTGAGTAGTAGAGATCACCCAGCAAAGTTGGCACTGGGTTCTTCAGGATGAACAAATGGATTGCATTCTTGCTGATGAATCTGGGCTCATCTGCAAATAGCACAATTCCATACACACCTAAAGCCAACAGAGCACAAACAGCTTTCCACTCCCCCAGGGAGGCCTTCAGACTAGCTTGAGAGATTAAGAAGTCCAGCTGAAACCCAGGGACACTAGATTTAGAGGTCATGTGTTGTTCAATCAAAGCAGGTTCCAGGTGCAAAGCTTTGGCTATCTCCCCATTGCTGGGAAAATCCATTTCAGGATTGAATGGGATCTCCCTCTTGATAGGCAAACCAGTCAAAGATGAGTATTCTTCCAAAAGAGGACCCAACTGGAAATCTTGAAATGTAAAGCATCTTAATGGGGGGTCATAGAACTGGATGCAGGTATGGATCAGGCTCCTCTGAGATGGGTCCATGTCCATAACTAAGTCAAGTATGTCCCCATAATGCTCCCTAAACAAAGGGATGTACTCTGGTGTAATCAGGGTTTGGATCCTCCTGAGGTCTGACAAGTCTGGTTGGAAGAAATGATAGGTAATGTTATTTTTCTTTGGAGCCATGATGCTGAAGACTGGGTAGAGTGCTGATGACAATGCTGAGAAGAGAGAGAGAGCCACTGATTGGCTGGTGCTGAAGCAGACAGCTAAAAACTGAAACAGATGCTGGTGAAAATGGGTCAAAGCTGCAGATGGGGTCAAAACCAAAACCTGATGAACAATGGATACCCTGAAAAACAAATAAGCACATGTTAATATGATGCAATGAGTATGCATGCAAATGAAATGCAAGGGTCTGTGACTGAGCTGGATCTGAATAAATGCCTTGGTATAGATCCATGTGTGTCTAAGAATTCCAGATGGAGGTCTAAGAAATCCAGTAACCAAGGTAGGGGACTCAAATAAAGAGCCACATGTCCAGGGTTTTAGAATCACAAGAACTATCCAACATGAAGCATTCTTAACAAAGTCAAAGTAACAGGGTATTCTGAGGTCAAGGTACCTGCAAACCTGTAAACAACCCAACCCCCTCACAGGTAGTGATCTAGAACAAGGATCCTCAGACTTGGATCTGTCATGAGAAGTGTAAACACTTCTAACCCGGAGGTACAGTGTTTACAATTACCATAACAATTCCTCCTCTAATTCACCTCAGTTTCTGAAGGTCAATACTAAAAGGTCATCCAGACTTAGCAGGCTTCCCAGATCCCCCTAGCATTGCAGGAAATCTGCAATACAGAGTTCTCAAGAAGAAACCCATATCTGAACCGTGTTTCATATTCCCGCACCAGACTGAAAATTGACTGGGAAAGAATATGATTCACTCTAGCCTAGGTGTCACTCAGGTCCCAGGTATAGGACCTAAACTCTCAATGGAACCCCAGCCCACCAAAACAAACCAGATCCAGCACAGACAGCATGACAGTATGATATATATGAAAACTGTAAAGAAAAGCAATAAATAAGGCTGTACAGAAAGCAGTAAATAAAGCAAATATACAAATAGCACATAACACCCCAGTAAACACAAATCAATCAAGCGCTAGGAGGAACCCACAAAAAGAACCAGAAGCCCTGGTTGCAATATAAGGCTCCCCAGCAGAGTCGCCAAGCTGTCGCTCCCGACAAATGAAAATGGATCAAATGAAGGTACAGACGCGAACGGTCGGCGAGAGGGACAGTGAGAACACACAGCCGTGAACTCGCTGGAGATGAATAGAGTCGCCAGCTAGGCATTTTTATCCCGGAGGAAAGGTAATGCTGCATAGACCTAGAAAGAGATGGATAAGACGGTTTGCGAACCAGAGAGACTGAGAAAGGGGGTTGGTTACAACCTGGGAAGGTATTAGCACCCAGATTGTCCGCCGTACTCGACGGGATCCACGCTTAAAAGATTTGTGCTATAAAGGGGTAGTGTCAGTGCAATCTGTGTGTAAAAGAGCTGGAGAGCAATATGTACAGGTGTCAGTGTAAAGAAATGTGATGTGTATAAATGTACAGTGTCAGTGTGAGATCAGGAATGAAATGCTCATGACCATGAGGCTAAAGAATGAAGCTGGAAGGAGGGGGAATGTACAGAGACTTTTGTTCGATAACTGTTAAGTTATGCCTACGTATCCTCTCGTGCAATGAGGAAGTCAGAACACCGTAGTTCGACCCAAAGAGACTGAAAGATGAATTGACTTGTGAACTGCTTGCTTGCCTATGCTCAAGTGTATGACCTGTCTGGCTCAGGTGCAAACTGTCTTGCATTAGACGGAAGAAGCAAGTTCTCGTTTGTGAATGAGTGTGATGAGAAAAGAATCCCGAAGGAGACGATTATTGTTTGTTTTTGAGTTTTCAGTCTTTTATTTCTTTTTGGAGTTTGTCATAAGATAATGAGCTTAAACCTAAATCAATGGATTTGGTAAACTCATCACATCATCCCTCTGATTAGGGGTAATGAGAATTACCTTAAGTGTGAAGTCAGATTCTCACACTTAATCACCTTTGATGTAGGGTTAAGATCATTAACCTACTTGTGATTAATTAGATGTTTTTGTGATTTTTGTTTAGTGTTAAGTAATGAGGTTAAGCCATAATCAGGGATTTAACAGACTCATTACACCATCCTAAAAGAAGGATAATAGATGAGAATGTTTAAGCTGAGGAAAGCTCCTCAGCTTAATCCATGATTAGGGATTAAACCCATGACAAAACAAGTCTTTATTAGATGGATTAGATAAATGGTATGATGGTGAAATGTTTTTTATGGTTTGTAAGACAACTTGAGGAGGACTTGTCCATTAACTTTAGGGTTAGTCCTTCTTAACCAATTAAGGAAGAATTAGAACCCTAATGCAAGGCCCAAGTTACAAGTGTGATGTCTTGATGATTATTAGATGGGTTAATTAAGAGATTTCAACACCTTAAGGGTCCAAGACTTAGGATTAAAGTTATACACTCCATCCTAAAAGAAGGATGCAGGCATGATCTTAATCACAAAGTCTTGAAGCCTTGAGGGTTTAGTCCCTGATTATGAGGTGAGAAGAGAAGACTCAAAAGAGACACAAAGGTAAAACTATGGGGGGAACTAATCAAAACCCTAATTCATTATCATGCTTGGTTGGTCCTAATGTTTGTGAGGTTTTCAAGAACAATCTTCAGATGAACCACCAGGAAGCAGATGAACAAGATCAAGAGAAGCAAAGTGACTTGCTTCATTCAAGAAGTCAAGTCACTTGAAGAAAGAAAGGGGGAGAAGCAAGAATGAGCAAGCTCAAACTCAAACACAAGTATAAATGCAGCATGGTATGCAAGAGAGATGAAAAGAGAAGGTATGAGAAGTGAAGGCAAATTCACTTCCCAAGTTACTTACCACCTGAAATGTTAGAAACAAATGCAATGCAATGCAAAATGAGATGAAATGACATGATGCTAGGCCAAACCAGAAGCATACACATGATGATTATGATGTTATGAAGTGCTGCAAACATGAGGCAAGACAATGGAGATGTTCATACAAAGTCATGGATGCAAATGATGCAAGCTAAGGAGCATGAACAAGCATGAAATGTTATGAATCAAACAAGACAAATGGCATGGCAAATGTGTAATGCAATGATCAATGATGCTTCATACATGTCTTAAGATGCCAAATGAACCACAAGAATGCACAATATGCAATGACAAGTCATGTTATGCAAGGAAATGCAAGAGGGATGCAAGAGAAGGCCCAAATTAGGGTTTACAAAGCAAACATCAAACACAAACTCGAAACAGAAGCAAACCCTAATATGAAAAATGGAAAATGGTACCCAAAGAAACCCTAGACCTATAATGGATCACTGCCCAAAGGGGAACTCTCAACTCTCAACCAAACTCAAGTTATGATTTTTACAAGTTATTAGGGTTTTTTAGGGTTTGCAACAAAAGAAATGCCAATCAATTTGAAAATGCAAGATCAATTCATGGCCTTTTTATCCTTGAAAATACATGTCAAATGGAAAACAATGCAAAAAGAATCAATGTCTTAACCTTCACCAAGAGGCAGAAATGAATTTTCAAACATATGATCAAAATAATGCATCAAAAATGATTTAATTCAATGAAAAATTCTTAACATGCATCAAGATCAAAAAAGAAATTTGGTTTGAAGGTTAGACAATGTTTCTAAATGTCCTAGAACACTTCATGAATTTTTTTGTAATTTTTAAATACCTAAAAGTATTTTTAATTAATTGATTCTCATTAATCAATTAAAAATAATCTTTTAAATATTTAAAAATACTTTTTTAATGATAAAAAAATAAAATAAAAATGTTTTTGTGTCATAAAAATTAATAAAACCTTAAAGAAAAAGTTTCATAATTTTTATGATTTTTCAGCTATTTTAAATAAATTGTACAAATTAAATGCAAGAAAAATGAATAAAAATTAAATAAAAGGCAAAGTAATCAGATTGGACGCCTGGGATTGATTCTGGGGATAAATTCATTGACCACGCGCCACATCCAATGGTCCACGTTTGAATCTGACTAAATGACCTAATTAAACTAATTAATTAAGATTAGGGTTTAATGATGAATCTGAGCCATCCATACGCGCGGGTAGTCAACAAAGTCAAAGGATCCTACGCTCCAGATTCAAACTGCACTAATGACTGGGATTATGCCCTAATTACACGCAGGTGGCCGGAGAAGACCTCCGGTCATCTTCTCCGGCCAGGGGGTCACCTGAAAATCTCCCAACTTCTCCAAAACGTAATATAAATGAAAACTAAGCTATGGGAAATGATCTCCAACACCTCACGAACCAAACCCCTCTCTCAAAACAAATTTATCTAACCTAAACAAGCTGAATCGAAGAAAACAAATTCTAGGGTTCGTAAGCTTCAAACTGAAATTAAACTCTCAAAACGCAACCATTTTCAAAACCAATGGTACCAGAATGATCAGCAAGACATGTAGAGCAAGTTTGTAACAATCAAACTGATTTCTGGAAAAATTAATTTGGAGCTACCTGAGATTTGCAAACTTTGATCTTAGAACTTTCAGGCCTCTTCTCCTTGCTCAATCTGCTCCTCTTGGTCCCCCAAAGTTGCTTGAATGCTCAAAATGAATTTATATTTGCTGGATGATGAGTTTCGAAGAGAACTGCTCCAAGCTCAGTCAACAATGGCAGTTGAGATTCTGGCCCTTTCAAGTCATGGTGATGGGTTGTTTGAGGTCTATGCAATGTGTAGAGAAGGTTTGTGGTGAAGGTTTGTGTGTTTGTGACCTGAGGAAGGAGATTCGAATGAATCTGCAGAATGAAGGTTGGTGATGGCAGTGAGTGTTTCTAGCTGTTTCAGGCTTTTTCTCTTGATGCTTTTTGTTCTATAGATCAAGGTGAGATGAATGGAGGAAAAAGTTTGGGTGTTTGCAGGCTGTGTGATGAAATTCGAAGGAAGTTGCAAGTTGGGGTGTTTTTTGGTGAGTGATGAATCTCTATGTTTCAGCCTTGGTTCTCATGTGATATGGTTTGCAAATTGAATGAATAAAATATTCTGATTGGTCTCTTGATGTGACTTGTGCAGCTGTGATAGGTGAGTTTGCTTTTGCATAAAATCCACTTTTGTGTAAGATAGGGCATGGTGTGATGCTAGGCAAGTACAAGTTGGGTGCTGGTGCAGCAAAAGGTGAGGGAGAGGCTAGCCCAAAGTCAGCTTCCAATGCTGCAACTTGTAGGAAGTGAATCATGAGTTTTTTGCAACTTGGCTAGTTTATGTTTCACATGTGATCTTTGCATAACCAAACATGAAACCAAGGGCAAACTTAGTTCAAATCTGATTTTTAGGACTTAGAGAACATTCACATGCTGGTTTGACATGAATTTGAGGCAGCAATCATGCATTGATTCAAGACTTAGCAAAATTTCCACTTGGTGCATAACTTGAAAAACAATGATTTTTGGCAACTTTGCATGGCCATAACTTTTGATCCAAGAAGAGTTTGATCATGTTCTTGTACTTTTTGAAAAGGGAAAGATGAGATCTACAACTTTCATGACCAAAGTTTTTTCATTTGAAGCCTTTTTGGATCATGAATCAAGGCTTGAAAATTGACCTAAAATGATGCATTCTTGAAAAGTCAACAAAACCCAAAAAGTCAACTTTTGCAAAAACCCTAAATTCTTGATTTCCATGAACTTCAAACTTCTTCCATGATCAAATAAAGATCATATACACTCAAAATGATGAAGATCACCCATTGGTTGGGTCATTGGGGGCCTCAGATGCCCTGATTTTGCACTGACTTGTCTGAAAAGTCAACTCTTGATCAGATGACTTCCCCATGGAATTTCTTCATGAAAATTGATATGCATACTCCCTATACCATATAGAGACCAATGGAAACAAGAATGACCAAAAAATTTGGAGTTATGGCCTCTGAAACCAAAACCCTAATTTTCAGTCAACTGTGCAGTTCATCCTGGCTCTGCATCCACTCAAACCCTAATTCTTGTGATTCCTCTGCATTTTTGACTTTGAGGAGATGTATTATGATGATTGGGCACACATGGATCCCTTTGAATTGAATGGTGGCCTTTGGAATGGCTCAAGATGCCTTGAGGTTGCTCAGATCACAAACCCTAGGTGCAGATGCCTTAGAAACTATCCAGTGAATCAAAAATGTACTATGAGATGATATGATGGTGTATATGCATATGAGATGATCACAAGCCATGTGTGAATGGGTGAGGGCAAATTTGGGGTGTTTACAGAGAGTTTGGATGTTTGGTGGCTGGAAAATGAGATTCGAAGAGAGGAAGCTTCTTTGACAGTTTTGTGGTATGCTGTGTTCTTTTTTGCTTCAATGCTCAATGCTTTGCTATAACATCTCCAAGTTGTGTGGATAGCCTGTGGGGCAGGTTAGTAGGGGTGGCTGTTTACTGTGCCAAGAGTATGGGAGTTTTTGCCAAAAAGTCAATGTGATTGGTACTTGCAGCATGGGCTATGGCAGCAGCTGTGTTAGGGCATGTCTTGCTTCAGCTTGAGTCAAGGATGACCATTGGATTGCTCATGAATGACTGCAACATGTGGATCATGGATTGAGAGTGATTTTGCAAGTTGTCCACTTGTGTTTTCTCATGATTTTTGCTTATGCACATGTGATTCTTCTTGCTGAATTTTGTTGCATAATGTTACATTTGGTCATGGCAATGCATAGAAGTCATTTAGTGATCACATAACTCATGGGAAGATGATTTTGCCAAGAATCCCTCTTTGCACTCTTATGGAAAATGCCTTAGAAATCTTTGAAAACCAAAGTAAGCAATGCAAAATCCCTTGGGCCAATTCTGTTTTTGGGGTCATGTATGATCATGTGATGAAGTTTTGAAGCCATTTTGAAGTTACTAGAATGCTTGGTACATGAATTTGCAAGTTTTCCAATTGGTGCATAACTTGAAAATTAGTGATTTTTGCCAACTTTAACACACCATAACTTTTGATCCAAAATGAATTAGGTCATGTTCTTGTACTTTTTGAAAAGGGAAAGATCTAATCTACAACTTTCATGACCAAAGTTTTTCCATTTGAAGCATTTTTGGATCAAAATGTAAGGGTTGAAAAAGTTGCATAAAATGACATTTCATTAAAAGTCAACCATGCCCTAAAAAGTCAACTTTGCAAAAACTTGTAATTCTTGAATTTTGTGAACTTCAACCTTCTTCCATGATCAAATAAAGATCAAATACACTCAAAATGATGAAGATCACCCTTTGGTTGGGTCATTGGGGGCCTCAGATGCCCTGATTTTGCACTGACTTGTCTGAAAAGTCAACTCTTGATTAGATGACTTCCCCATGGAATTTCTTCATGAAAATTGATATGCATACTCCCTATACCATATAGAGACCCATAGAAACAAAAATGACCAAAAAATTTGGAGTTATGGCCTCTGAAACCAAAACCCTAATTTTAGGTCATCTGTGCAGTCAAACCTGGCTCTGCCTCCATACCAATCCCAGTTCTTGTGATTCTTTGGCATTCTTGACTTTGAGAGGATGTAATATGATAATTGAACACATATGGATCCCTTTGAAGTGATTGATGACCTTTGGAGTGGCTCAAGAAGCTCTGGGATTGCTCAGATCACAAACCCTAGATGCAGATGACTTTGAATCTATGTAGTGAATCAAAATTGTGGTATGAGATGTTATGATTGAGTTTATGCATATGAAATGATCACAAGCCATGGTGTGAATGGGTGAGGGCAAATTTGGGGTGTTTACAGCTGCCCCTATTCAAACATGAGTTAGCTGTGCAGGGTGTAAGCAACGGCTTAACAGGCAAACAAGATAACTTGTGGTTGAATACCAAAGACAGTCCAAAATTTGCACTCACAGAATGAAGAAGAAAAGGGATATAGATTGTAAAGGAAAATAAAATATATTGTAAAGTGTGGGCGACGGAGGACGACCGTCGAGCAGAGGACGACTGCTGGGTAAAGAGCAATGACGGGGACGGCCGACATGCTGGGAAAAGTGCGGAAAGTAAAGCGATGACGGGGACGGCCGACATGCTGGGGATAAAAGAATTATGATGGGGATGGCCATCAAGATAAAGCTGTAAAATTCTCTGGGGATTAATGAAACATGACGGGGACGGCCATCAAGTTCATAAAGTAAAGTAATCAACGACGGGGACGGCCATCGGGCTAACTAGAAAAGGGACCACGATGGGGACGACCATCGAGTTAAAGAATAAATGAAATAAACAGATGATGAGGTACGGTCATCAAAGGTGAAGGACGATCACCTAGCAGGGGACGGCTGCTCTGTTGGGGATTAGATGAGGGACGGTCATCTAAGGTGGAGGACGACCACCTGGCAGGGTACGGCTGCCGAAAATATCGCGACATAGGACGAATGCCGGATAAAAGGTCAACGATGGGGACGGCCATCGGACGAGCATGATGGAGGACGACCATCAAGAGGTGGAGGACGACCACCTAGCAGGGGACGGCTGCTCTCAAGGTTTGTCATGACATAGGACGAATGTCAGATAACCAAAAATCAACAATGGGGACGGCCATTGGATAAAATGATGAAGGACGATCATCAAAAGGGTGGAGGACGACCACCTAGCAGGGGACGACTGCTCTCAAGGTTTGTCATGACATAGGACGAATGTCAGATAACCAAAAATCAACAATGGGGACGGCCATTGGATAAAATGATGAAGGACGATCATCAAAAGGGTGGAGGACGACCACCTAGAAGGGGACGGCTGCTAAAAATCAACGATGGGGACGGCCATCGGATGAGCATGATGGAGGACGACCATCAAGAGGTGGAGGACGACCACCTAGCAGGGTACGGCTCCTCTCAGGGTTTATCATGACACAGGACGAGTGTCAGATAAAAAGAACAAATGCTTTGTTGGCGATCTACTGGGGAATAGTAAACACGGACGAGCGTTTACATCCGAGAAACAAAAGGTATAAGTGTTTAGATGTTGTGTATAGATTAAAGATGCGGACGAGCATCCCTAAGACTACGATACGGACGAGTATCGGGTAGAAACAAATACTGACACGTGTTCAAAGATGATGATACGGACGAGTATCAACTGGTTAACAGAGAACACGGACGAGTGTTGAATCTGAAAGGACTCTTCTGGGGAATAGTAGATACAGACGAGTATCTATACTCAAGGAGACGTAAGTGTTTGACACGGTGTATGGATTAAAGATGCGGACGAGCATCCTTAAGACTATGATACGGACGAGTATCATGTAGAAACAAACGCTTGACGCATGTTCTGAGATGATGGTACGGACGAGTACCAACAAGTTAACAAAGAACAAGGACTAGTGTTGAATCTGTGGGGATATATAAGTGGTATATACAAGATACGGACGCGTATCTGTATAAGAGTGAGTATGAGTATTGTATAGATGAGTATTTCAACTGCTGGGGAGAGTGACACAGACGAGTGTCAAAAGGAGAAGAGTGTAATATAAACAAGTATCTGATATACAAAGTGTAGGTGACTGCGCTGGGGATATGACACGGACGGGTGTCTAAGGATTGGTATATATAGGTATATGTGAGTGCAAAGAGGATGTCTTTGGCTTTCTGCTGGGAGTATGACACGGACGGGTGTCAGGAAGTATCTGTAATACGGGTGGTATTGTTTGCAAAGAGTGCTCAGGCGACTTTACTGGGGAAAGATGACACGGGCGGGTGTCAAAAAGGAGTATATACTGGTGTTTGTGAATTGTGGGGCAACTGCTTTTGCTGGGGACTCTGATGGGGATTTTGGGGAAAGTATTATGTATACTGATGAATGGTTATTATTCACAAGTGTTTGATTCAAAACATGGCTTATGATTATGCTATATGTTTGACTTTTGTCGTAATGCTCCGTTTTAGACGGAATGCTACGCTTTGTGGGTGAATATGATGCAAATGCCATGATTATGCAAAGATAACGATCCGGGTTCCTGTTGCTGCGAGGATCTCTGGCTGATCTGCTTGAAATGGGCATCCCAGCTGGGGATGAGATCATGGATTGATCTGACGAGATGTATCTGCTTGGGGATATAGGTCACTGATCGACATATCCTTGTAATATGGGACCCAGCTGGGGTTTGTAGAAGCTTTTCATACTCTGTTGTGACTTCTTCATGCGTTGCCCTTCTGGATAGAGGCTGAAACACTGTGGGGAAATGGTTCCCTGGCTTTGTATTCTGCTGAGGAAGAATGATCGGCACCTCGGCTGAGGAGGAGTTATCAGTGACAAACTCAGCTGGGGGAGAAAGCACCCCAGGTGCTGAGAATGAGTGTTGATTTGTCAGCTTGCTGGGATGAAGCTTGCATGCCCCAAGTTGTGCTTTGGACACCTGCAATCCTGCAAAGGTAGAGAAACGCACAAATGATCCCGAGGTATCCTTTGCTGGATTCCGTCATAGGAGTTTAGACACTTCTGAGAGTAAGTATGTTTCCTGCAAGCACGTGTTTTTATTTTTATTTTTAAGGATAAGCATCCGTATTCATGCAACTGGTTTTTCTTAAGACATCAGACATTTTTTGAAAATAAAAATGTACAAGACAAAACATGACTGAAAAAATCTGATTTTATTAATTTATGCGCCCTGAATTGGCGAAATACAGTCAAAGAAACAAATCTCCTAAAATGAAGAGACTGTTATAAATTGAGAAACAAAGTGCTGGCGATGTTGATGACGCTTTCAAAGGAGCTTCCTCTTTCGCTATGACCCGTATGACTTTTGACGTTCTTCTCGTCTTGCTTTCTGGAGAAGGCTGATTCCGATTGAAGCTTGATCCTCTAGAGGCTTACCAAATTGTAGGTAATACAGACGAATTCAGAATGCAGTTGTTCGCTTATTCCCTTATTTTGCATGGATCGCCCTTTCGGGTTTTCACTCCATCGGGATACCCATTTTTGCCTGAGTTGTCCAATGCGGCTTTTCAACTCAGCGGGTGTACATCTTTTTGTTTATTTTCCCTTATTTTTGCCCGAGTCTTTTATTCTGTTTTTGACTCGCCGGGATGCCCTATTTTTGCCTGGCCTTACATTCTGTTTTTGTGTCCAGCGGGTCATTTTCATGCGAAGTATTTTTTAACTGCATCTGAATTCACAGGGGACGGGAAATCTTCACCATCCATGGTGCTGAGCATGAGTGCCCCACCTGAGAAAACTTTCTTTACCACGAATGGTCCTTCATAGTTCGGAGTCCATTTGCCCCTGTGGTCTGTATGAGGAGGGAGGATTCTTTTCAGCACAAGATCTCCAACTTGGTACTCTCGGTGCCTGACTTTCTGATCGAAGGCTCTTTTCATTCTTTTCTGATACAGCTGTCCATGGCAGATTGCAGCTAATCTCTTTTCTTCAATCAGACTCAGTTGTTCGTATCAGGATCGGACCCATTCTGCTTCATTCAGCTTAACATCCATCAGTACTCGTAAGGAGGGTAATTCAACTTCAACCGGTAGGACTGCCTCCATACCATATACAAGCTGATACGGTGTTGCCCCAGTGGATGTCCTGATTGACGTGCGGTACCCATGCAAAGCAAATGGTAGCATCTTGTGCCAGTCTTTGTAAGTGACTACCATCTTCTGCACAATCTTCTTGATATTCTTGTTAGCTGCCTCAACAGTGCCATTCATCTTTGGCCTGTAAGGAGAAGAATTGTGGTGTTGGATCTTGAAGTCCCGGCATAACTCAGTCATCATTTTGTTGTTCAAGTTGGAACCATTATCAGTAATGATTCGCTCGGGAACTCCATATCGACAGATGATATCTCTCTTCAGAAATCTGGCTACCACTTGTCTTGTAACATTGGCATAGGAAGCTGCTTCGACCCACTTGGTGAAATAATCAATGGCGACCAAGATGAATCTGTGGCCATTTGAAGCAGTTGGTTCAATCTTGCCAATCATGTCAATGCCCCACATAGCAAAGGGCCAGGGTGAAGACATTATTTTCAAAGGATTGGGAGGCACATGCACCTTATCTGCATAGATCTGGCATTTATGACATTTTCTGGCGTAGGCACAACAGTCTGCATCCATTGTGATCCAGTAATAACCTGATCTCAACAGTTTCTTAGCCATGGCATGCCCTCCAGCATGGGTACCAAAAGATCCTTCGTGCACTTCATGCATCAACAAATCTGCTTCCGTCTTGTCAACACATCTGAGGAGTACCATATCAAAGTTCCTTTTGTATAAAGACCCATCAGTGTTCAGAAAGAAACTACCAGCAAGCCTTCTTAAAGTCTTCTTATCATTGGAAGATGCCCCAGGAGGGTATGTTTGATCCTCCAAGAAGCACTTAATGTCATGGAACCAAGGCTTATCATCTTTGACAACATCTGCTGCAAACACATACGCTGGTCTGTCAAGTCTGGACACTGAGATTTGAGGTACAAAGTTGGCAGCTTGAACTTTGATCATGGACGAAATGGTAGCCAGAGCATCTGCAAACTGATTCTCGTCCCGAGGGATATACTCAAGCTTGACTGTTGTGAAGAAAGTCAATAGCCTTCTCGTATAATCCCTGTAAGGTATCAGATGATCCTGGTGGGTGTACCATTTGCCGTTGGTTTGATTAACTACCAAAGTTGAATCTCCGAACACAGTTAAAGTCTTGATCCTGAGGTCAATGGCTTCCTCAAGACCCATAATGCAAGCTTCGTATTCAGCTTCGTTGTTGGTGCAGTTGAAAGTGAGTTTTGCCGAGAAAGGCATGTGAACTCCCTTGGGTGTAATGAGTACTGCACCAACACCACGACCATTCATGTTAACAGCCCCATCAAACATCATGGTCCATTCTTCTTCCGGGTCGGGCCCTTCAGTGTGAACAGGCTCTTCATGATCTTTTGCTTTTATGAACATGATGTCTTCATCAGGGAAGTCAAATCTCATAGGCTGGTAGTCATCAATGGGTTGCTCAGCAAGATATTCAGACAATACACTGCCCTTGATGGCTTTCTGAGAGGTGTACTGGATATCATATTCTGTGAGAATCATTTGCCATCTTGCAACCCGTCCGGTAAGTGCTGGCTTCTCAAAAATATACTTGACCGGGTCCATCTTTGAGATCAATAAAGTAGTGTGGGTCAACATATACTGTCTCAGTCGGCGAGCAGCCCACGCTAAAGCACATCAAGTTTTCTCGAGCAGTGAATAACGTTGTTCACAGTCGGTAAACTTTTTGCTTAGGTAGTATATTGCATACTCTTTTCGACCAGACTCGTCATGCTGGCCCAGCACACACCCCATCGACTCTTCTAATACTGTCAAGTACATAATTAGAGGTCTTCCTTCAACTGGAGGCATAAGGATTGGAGGTTCTTGCAAGTACTCCTTGATCTTTTCAAAAGCCTTCTGGCAGTATTCGTTCCACCTGACCGTTTGCTCTTTTCTCAATAGCTTGAACAAAGGCTCACAGGTTGCTGTAAGGTGAGATATGAACCTTGAAATGTAGTTCAATCTACCTAAGAACCCCCGAACTTCTTTCTCAGTTTTCGGCGCAGGCATCTCTTGAATAGCTTTGACTTTATCAGGGTCAACTTCAATCCCTTTCTCGCTTACAATAAAACCCAGCAGCTTACCAGATCGCACCCCAAATGTGCATTTGTTGGGGTTCAACTTCAGTTGGTACTTTCTCAGACGCTTGAACAGTTTTAGCAGATTCACCAGGTGATCTTCTTCAGTAAGGGACTTGGCAATCATGTCATCCACATAACACTCGATTTCTTTATGGATCATATCGTGGAATAATGTCACCATAGCCCGTTGATATGTTGCACCAGCATTCTTCAGTCCGAATGGCATCACCTTGTAACAGAAGGTGCCCCAGGGTGTGATGAAGGTTGTCTTCTCCATGTCTTCAGGTGACATCTTAATCTGATTGTATCCTGAAAATCCGTCCATGAAGGAGAATACCGAGAACTGAGCCGTATTATCCACCAATACATCAATGTGAGGTAATGGGAAGTCATCTTTCGGGCTGGCTCTGTTCAGATCCCGGTAGTCAACACACATTCTCACTTTGCCGTCTTTCTTAGGCACAGGTACTATATTAGCAACCCACGGCGGATAGCTAGTTACAGCAAGGAACCCGGCGTCCCACTGCTTTTGTACCTCTTCTTTTATCTTCATTGCCATGTCTGGGCGAGTACGGCGCAATTTCTGTTTAACCGGTGGGCATTCTTCTCTCAAAGGCATCTTGTGCACAACAATATCGGTGTCCAACCCCGGCATGTCTTGATAAGACCAAGCAAACATGTCCACATACTCTTGAAGCAGGTCAATCAGTTGTCTCTTCACTGAGTCTTGTAGGCAGGCCCCGATTTTAACTTCTTTCACGTCTTCATCTGTACCAAGATTAATCGTTTCAACCTCCTCCTGATGAGGAGTGATAACCTTCTCCTCTTGTCTCAACAACCTGGCTAGCTCTTCAGGAAGCTCATATTCTTCTTCAACCCCTTCATCAGCTTGATTGATTGGATTGTCAAAGTCATACGAAGTCATAGCCGTGCTGTTGTCGGTGCTGTCTGGAAGGCACATTCTGCAAGTGTTCAGTTTGTTCATTTTAGTGATTTGATTTTAATATTGTTTTAGAAAAGTGAAATAAAATTGTCATTTTGAAAACATCGCCATTTATTTTTTGTACAAAAAGAAAAATGGAAAAACAGTGAGCGGAAAAGGAAAAGACCCATTTGCAAAAAGATGTCTGATATTTCATTGATTAATCTTGTTGCACAAAAAGTACAGATGGCCCGATTACAAAATGAGTCTTGTCATCTTGGGCAAGATGCAAGACTTTAATGCATGCTATAAAAATACAGGAAATAATAATTACTCTGCATGAGTAACTCTTATAATTTCCTGGGAAGACCAGTTTGAGATACTGCTCCCCGGGATCTTCGGACGAATCCAATTCTCCAGATTGCGCTCCTCTTCCAGCTCGTCTTCCAAATTGTTGATAGCATCAGGGGTGAGCATCCCCCCACTGACAAAACCAGGCTTCTCAGCAGCCTCTGCTTGATTTTGTTGAGTTGGTCTGTAACCCAACCCAAATTTGTCCTTCTTCTCCTCCACAGATAAGACCTTGCCCCAGCCTTGGGCAGTTCCTTCCTCAACAACCTTCCGGGCTTGTTGATAAGATGACATGGAGATTCCAGGTACAACAGATGTTTCATTTACATTCAGGGCCTCAAACCCTTGGCTCATCGTTTCATGGATCTCCACATCCATCTCAATATATTTGTAGGTAGCCAGGTGACTGACAAAAATATCCTCCTCTCCACAGATAGTAACGACTTGACCCTCCCACTCGAATTTTAACTTCTGGTGAAGGGTTGAGGTCACGGCGCCAGCGGCGTGAATCCATGGCCTACCCAATAAACAGCTGTAGACGGGCTGAATATCCATCACGTAGAAGGTCGTTTTGAAAGTTTGTGGGCCAATCGTTACAGGCAACTCAATTTCCCCCAGAACCGATCTCTTAGAACCATCGAAGGCTCTCACCACCAGGTTGCTGGGACGCAATGCCAATCCTTCATACTCCAGCTTCACAAGGGCCTTTTTGGGTAAGACATTAAGGGATGATCCTGTGTCTACCAGCACATGGGAAAGGACTGCACCTTTACATTCCATGGTGATGTGCAAGGCCTTGTTATAATTGCGGCCTTCCGTAGTCAAATCAGTGTTGGTGAACCCTAGCCCATTGCTAGCAGTAACATTTCCAACTACAGCTTCCAACTGATTGACGGTGATCTCTTCAGGCACGTAAGCTGCGTGCAAGACTTTGAGTAGTGCATTCCGATGGGCTTCGGAGCACATAAGCAATGATAGGATAGAGATCTTGGATGGCGTCTGGTGAAGCTGATCCACTATTTTGTAATCACTCTTCTTGATGATTCTCATGAACTCATCAACTTCTTGATCAAAAGGTGTTTTCAAGGCTTCTTTAACAGCTGGATCTTCCTGCACCAGGCTTTTTCCTTTTGCCTTGGCAGCAGCTTCTGCTTCGGCGGTGGGTCTTTGAATTTGTGGAGCAAAGAGACGTCCGCTTCGAGTGAAGCCTCCGCCTCCTCCCACATTGTCTATTTGTGGTGCAGGTGCTGATGATTCAAAAGTGATTTTCTGTCCTTCGCAGTATAGATCAGCACCGTAATGCCAGGGGATGGCATTACTGCTTTCATAAGGTATCGGCCCAGGCACTGTGATAGTGACTGGACTAAGAGCAGCTGCAGAAGGAACTGTGATAGTCTGTGGATCATAAAATATTGTGACTGGTGCTCTGGTGGGAGTAGCACTTTGTGAATTATAGGCAGAATCATTCTCAGGATCATAGTAAATTGTGACGGTTAAGACATCTTCATTGTTTGCTGCTGATGTTGTAGGAGACATTGTTGGAAGGATGGATGTTGTTGTTGTAGGAGTTTCAAAATGAAGTGGTGTTGAAGTTGTAGAAGGAGTGTCTGTTGATATCTGGTCAGTTGAAATGACAGATGAAGCATTTGTTGATGAAGCTGAAGAGTTGTCGGGAACAATGGTTGTTGCAGTTGTAGGAGATACTGGAATTGTTGCTGATGAGATTGCTGGATTGGTTGGAAATGACGTTGTAATTTGAAGCAGGCCACTCCGGATGAGACCATCTATGCCATCCCTCAAGTTATCACAACCATTCACTGAAATGTTGCAGTAAGCACACCCTAGCTCGCATCCCGGGAACATCTGACATTCGAGGAGTTGAGCTTTAATCTCCACCAACGGTGTCCGAATCTGACCCACACTGGTTATTAAATAAGACGGCTTGTCTTCTTCAATTGCATTGATTCTGGGACCTCCGTGGTGTGGCATAGGGTTTTTGTTAACATTTGGTGGTGGTGCAAAATTCAGAGCCTTGGAGTCTACCAGGTCTTGTACCTTCATGTGCAGAGCTCTGCACTTTTCTGTACTGTGGCCAGGTGCATTTGAATGAAAAGCACATCTGGCGTTGGAGTCATAATTCCTGGGCAAACTATTAGGATCTGGAGGGGACAATGTCCTTAGCTCAACCAGGTTGAGTTTCAGGAGCTGTGGCAGCAATGTTGCATAGGGCATAGGGATTGGATCGATCACCCTGTTGGCTTGAGAAGGTCTCTGCTGAAATGGCCTTTGCTGGTTGTTGTTGTTGGTGTTGCTGTTGTTGTAATTTCTCGGAGGATACTGAGTTTGCTGTTGGTACTGAGGTTGTTGCTGATAATTTTGTTGCGGAGGTTGATAAGCTGGTTGTGGATGAGCTGGAGCGGGAATGGTGACTGCTGCCACAGACCTGTGAACATATTGGGGCCTGCCCCTGTTGGCGTGGATAGCATTGGTCTCACCAGTTCTTCTTGGGCCTACAAAAGGCTTCCTTGTATTGCTGGATGAGCTGGCACCGTTGTCAGAAATCTTGCCCATCTTTAACAGGCTCTCGATTCTCTCCCCGGCTATGACAACATCTGCAAAGCTAGTTGAAGAGAAAGCAGCTAGCCTGTCAATGTATGTTCCTTGGAGGGTGTTCATAAACATATCTGCCATCTCCCTCTCTGACATAGGTGGCTGAACAGCAGCAGCCAATTGCCTCCATCTCTGAGCATACTCTCGGAAACTTTCTCTTGATGACTGTGACATTCCCATTAGGAGGGTCCTGTTGGGTGCCATGTCTAAGTTGTACTGATACTGTCTGATAAAGGCCTCTGCCAGGTCCTTCCAACACCTGATAGTTGCTCTCGTCAGATGAGAGTACCATTCTCTTGAAGCTCCCGTCAAGCTATCCTCAAAATAGAACATCCAGAGCTTCTTGTCCATGGTATAGGCCTTCAGCCTCCCCAGAAATGATTGTAAATGGGTCCGGGGGCATGAAGTCCCGTTGTATTTTTCGAAACAAGGAGGCTTAAACTTATGGGGGATCCTGACCCCGTCTACCAAGCCCATGTCCATAACATCAAAGCCCAGAGAGTTTTGAGACTCTAAGGACCTTAATTTCTCAGCTATCTCATCCAGCCTTCTATCATAAGCTTCCTCCCCAGCTCCCATTACTGTGAACTGATCTTCCTGGGGGTCCTCTTGCAGCACCCTGCCTGCAGTGGCAGTCCCTTGAACATTTGCAGGAATGTTGATCTCCGGGTGGAGGTGGGGTCCAAATACAGGGGGATTAACATGAGGTTGGACCCTCTCATTGTTGCTTGTGCCTGCAGTCCCTACATGGGGCTCTTCTTGATTCTGCCTTTCCACCATGGCTCTCAATCTTTCTTGGCTCTGAGCCATGTTGTTCATCACTTCCATAAACTGCGTTATCTGAGTTCTCATTTCCAATCTTTCGTTTGCCATTTGATTTCTGACCTCTGCAAGGTCCTGTTGTACCTGATCCATTTGTATGCCCGGAAGATTGTTGCGGGTTGGATATCGGTGTGGACGGTTGAGTGGAAATACCCGGCGACGAGCAATAGTTCCTGAACATCACAACAGAGTTAGCAACAATAAAACAAAACCTACAAAACAAACAAAGGGTTAGCATGCAATGCAGTATGCTTATTTGTTTTCAAGGTATCCGTCTTGGCATTCAGTTTTGACCCTTCCAGACCCTTGAAGATGCTGTTGATGTTGCTTTCGAAGTAAACTCGGATGGAACAAACTGATACATATATTACAAAGGCAAATGGTACATAGTTTTTTTACAAACACAAGCCCTCTGAGGGGTCAAAATACATTACAAGAAAATAAAAGTACATGGAATGAAAGCAACAACAAGCAAATAGTCAAACACCAAGACCAAACTTATCCTCCTGAACTTCCTTGAGAAGTGTTTCAGTCACAGGATCAGCTGGACGCTCCGTAAGGTTCCTGATGAGAAGGTTCCTTGTAGTAACAACTGCAGTTAGCTTCTTGTGTCGACTCTGGTCCTTTGACCTCTTTACTCCAGCTCTGATCTTCAGCTCTGAGATCTCCCTCTGGGCTGCTGCCAGGGCTTCCTGTTGCTCTTTTGCACTAGCTTCCAGCTGCTCAATCTTATCTTGAGTCCTTTTATCTTCCAGAGTACGAGCTTCGGTGATCCTGACCCACCTAGCTTGACTCTCCTTCAGATACAAGTCAGTCCTGGCTTTCTGGAACTGGGCTTCCTTGCAAGCATTCTTCAGAATCTGTTCTCCAGCCCTAGACTTCTTGATGTAATCCTCAGACTTCTCAATCCTGGCCAGATGCTCTATCTTCAACTTCTCCAACCTCTCAATATCTAATCTTCCATCACTCCTCTCCCAGAGGGTTTTCTGTAGAGCCTGAGTCAGCTTCTCATTTCTCTCTTTCAATTTCTCAAACTCTTCTAAGCTGACAGTTGCTGGAGGGGATGCTGTGGAAGGCCCAGGCATATCTTCCATGGTGAAGGGCATTCCTGTAATTTGAGCCCTGGCATGGGACCACTCATAGTATTGTGCTGATGCCACATTGTTGCATTTCCCCAGGATGGTTGCTCCCTTAGTTTGCACATTGTCCCAGGCCCAGGCTGCCTGCCTGACAACAGCCAGATTAGGCTTGATTTCAACATAAAGGGTCTCAGTCAGATCCTGTGCCCTAGGAGGATGGACTAATGCATAGCCCAGCTGCCTTTTGAATAACAGAGGGTTGTAATTGATGCACCCTTTCACTCCAATCAGAGGCACATTGGGAAATTGCCCACAACTTGTAATGATGTCTCTGCCCTTAGTATTCTGAGTACACCATCTGATATCATCTGAGGTTAGAGTAACAAGCCTTTTAGCCCAGTTTTGTTGTTGATGAGGATTCAGAAATGCATCAGTCTTTGGCAAATGTCTGAGCAACCAGGTATGGAACAAAGGAGCACAGCACCTTACTAATCTTCCCCCCTGTTTCTCATTCCTCTGGTGCACTGAGTAGTAAAGATCTCCCAGTAAGGTGGGTACTGGGTTTCTCAGGATGAAAAGATGGATTGCACTCTTGCTAACAAACCTAGGCTCATCTGCAAATAAAATGACCCCATATATGCTGAGGGCCAACAGAGCACAGACTGCTTTCCACTCCCCCAGGGAGGCCTTCAGACTAGCCTGAGAAATTAAGAAGTCCAGATGAAAACCAGAGATCCCAGCCTTAGATGTCAAATTCTGCCCAATCAGAATTGGTTCCAGATGTAATGCTTTTGCTATCTCCTCATCACTTGGGAAGGTCATTTCAGGATTGAAAGGGATTCCACCCCTGATGGGTACACCAACCAGTGATGAGTATTCTTCCAACAATGGTCCCAGCTGAAAATTCTGAAAGGTGAAACACCTCAGGGGAGGATCATAGAACTGCAGGCAAGTGTGTATCAAGCTCCTCTGTGAAGGGTCTAAATCCATAACCACATCAAGGATTCCTCCATAATGTTCTCTAAAAAGTGGTATATGGTCTGGAGTGATCAGGGTCTGAATCCTCCTGATGTCAGATAGCTCAGGCTGGAAGAAGTGATAGGAGATATTACTCTTTTTAGGTGCCATGCTGATGAAGAGTAGGTGCTGATGATGGTGACTGAGGACAACACTGAAGATGGGCCACTGATAGGCTGAGACTGAGGATGCAAGTGACTGAAGCAGGTGACTGATAGCTGAAGCAAATGTTGATGAAGATGGGTCTAAGCTGATGATGGGGTCAAAACCAAGCCAAAATGATAGGATGGATACCCTGAAAATCAAATAAACACATGTTAAAATGATGCAATGAGGATGTATGCAAATGATATGCAAGGGTTTGTGACTGAGCTGGATCTGATCAAGTGCTCTGATATAAGTCCAAGTATGTTCAAGAAATCCAGATGGAGGTCCATAAGTCCAGTAACCAAGGTGGGGGACTCAAATAAAGAGTCACATGTCCAGGGTTTAGAATCACAAGAACTGTTCCAACATGGAGTATTCTTAATCAAATCAAAGTAACAGGGTATGTTGAGGTCAAGGGTACCTGCAAACCTGTAAACAGCCCAACCCCCTCACAGGTGGTGTTCTAAAACAAGGATCCTCAGACTTGGATCAGTTATGAGAAGTGTAAACACTTCTAACCCGGAGGTACAGTGTTTACAATAAACATAAAAGTTCCTCCTCTAATTCACCTCGGTTTCTGAAGGTCAATACTAAAGGTCATCCAGACTTAGCAGGCTTCCCAGATAGCCCTAGCATTGCAGGAAATCTGCAACACAGAGTTCTCAAGAAGAAACCCATATCTGAACCGTGTTTCATATTCCCGCACCAGACCGAGATGGAATGGGAAAGAATATGATTCACTCTAGCCTAGGTGTCACTCAGGTCCCAGGTATAGGACCTTAACTCTCAATAGAACCCCACCCACCAAAGCAAACAAACAGATCCAGCAAGCAGCACAGTATGACAATATGATATAATGCAAAACTATAAAGAAAGCAGTAAAGCAACTGTACATAAAGCAAAAATAAATACAAATATACAAACACAAATAACCACATAACACCCCAGTAAACACAAATCAATCAAGCGCTAGGAGGAACCCACAAAAAGAACCAGAAGCCCTGGTTGCAATATAAGGGTCCCCAGCAGAGTCGCCAAGCTGTCGCTCCCGATAAGTGGGACCGGCCCAAATAAAGGTACAGACGCGAACGGTCGGCGAGAGGGACAATGAGAACACACAGCCGTGAACTCACTGGAGATGAAAAGAGTCGCCAGCTAGGCATTTTTATCCCGGAGGAAAGGTAATGCTGCATAGACCTAGAAAGAGATGGATAAGGCGGTTTGCGAACCAGAGAGACTGAGAAAGGGGGTTGGTTACAACCTGGGAAGGTGTTAGCACCCAGATTGTCTGCCGTACTCGACGGGATCCACGCTTAAGAGATTTGTGTTTTAAAGGGGTAGTGTCAGTGCAATTTGTGTATAAAATAGCTGGAGAACAATATGCACAGGTGTCAGTGTAAAATAAGTGCAAAGTGTAATATGTACAGTGTCAGTGTAAGAACAGGAATAAGATGCTCAAGATCATGAGGCTAAAAGAATGATACTGGAAAGAGGGGGAATATAAAGAGACTTTTGTTCGATAACTGTTAAGTTATGCCTACGTATCCTCTCGTGCAATGAGGAAGTCAGAACACCGTAGTTCGACCCAAAGAGACTGAAAGGTAAATTGACTGGTGAACTGCTTACTTGCCTATGCTCAAGTGTATGATCTGTCTGGCACAGATGCAAACTGTATTGCATTAGACGGAAGAAGCAAGTTCTCGTTTGTGAGTGAATGAGATGAGAAAAGAATCCCGAAGGAGACGATCATTGTTTGTTTTTGTGTTTTCAGTCTTTTATTGCTTTTCGGAAGTTTGTCATAGGAAAATGAGCTTAAGACTAAACCAATGGGTTAGTAAACTCATCACATCTTCCCTCTGATTAGGGGTAATGAGAGTACCTTAAGTGTGAAGTCAGATTCTCACACTTAATCACCATGATGTAGGATTAAGATCATTCACCTACTTGTGATTATTTAGGTGTTTTTGTTGTTTTTGTTTAGTGTTGAGTAATGAGGTTAAGCCATAATCAGGGATTAAACAGACCCATTACACCATCCTAATAGAAGGATAATAGATGAGAATGTTTAAGCTGAGGAAAGCTCCTCAACTTAATCCATGATTAGGGATTAAACTCATGACAAAACAAGCCTTTGATTAAGTGGATTTTATTTAATGGTATGATGATGAAATGATTTTTAGGGTTTGTAAGACAACTTGAGGGGGACTTGTCCATTAACACTAGGGTTAGTCCTTCTTAACCAATTAAGGAAGAATTAGAACCCTAATGCAAGGCCCAAGTTACAAGTGTGATGTCTTGATGATTATTAGATGAATTGATTAAGGGAGTTAAACACATTAAGGGTTTAACACTTAGGATTAAAGTTATACACTCCATCCTAATAGAAGGATGCAGGCATAAGCTTAATCACAAAGCCTTAAAGCCTTTAGGGTTTAGTCCCTGATTATGAGGTGAGAAGAGATGACTCAAGAGAGACACAAAGGTAAAACTAAGAGGGGAGACTAATCAAAACCCTAATCATTATCATGCTTGGTTGTTCCTAAGGTTTGTGAGGTTTACAAGAAAAATCTTCAATGGAACCACCAGGAAGCAGATGAAAGGATCAGGAGAAGCAAAGTAACTTGCTTCATTCAAGAAGTCAAGTCACTTGAAGGAAGAAAGTGAGAAGAGGAAAAATGAGCAAGCTCAAACTCAAACACAAACAAAAATGCAACAAGGATGCATAAAAAGAGATGAAGAGAAGTTATGAGAAGTGAAGGCAAATTCACTTCTCAAAGTCACTTACCACCTGAAAGGTTAGAAAAGAAATGCAATGCAATGCAAAGTAGGATGGAATGACATGATGCAAACCAAAACCAGAAGCATACATGAGATGATAATGATGTTATGAGATGCTACAAACATGTGACAACACATGGGGATGATCATACAAGCTCATGAATGCAAATGAAACAAGTTAGGAACCATGAACATGCATGAAAAGTTATGAAGTGCATATGGCATACAACATGGCAAATACATGATGCAATGATCAAGCATGCTTTAAATATGTCTTATGATGTTAAATGAATCAAATGGAGGCATGGAATGTCATGGCAAGTCATGTTGTGCAAGAAAATGCAAGATGGATGCATATGGAAGCCCAAATTAGGGTTTATGATCAAAGCATCAAACACAAACCAAAATCAGAAGCAAACAACATTATAAAAAATTGAAAATGCACTCAAAGGCCCCCTAATCCTATACTAACCTAATGCCCAAAGGAGAGGTTTCAACTCTTAACCAAATTCAAGTTATGATTTTTCTAAGTTTTTTAGGGTTTTAGGGTTCCTTAACAAGGAAATTACCAAACAAATGGAAAATGAAAGATCAAATCATGGCCATTTAATCTCATAAACTACATGCTAAACACAATGCAATGCAAAAAGAATCAAGGTCCAACTCTTCATGGATAGGCAGAAATGATTTTTGGAACTTTGGATCAAAATAATGCATCAAAATGATTTTTATTCAATGAAAAATTCTCAAAATGCATCAAGATCAAAAAATAAATTTGTTTTGAAGGTTGGACAATGTCTCTAAATGTCTTAAAACATTTCATGAATTTTTTGGTGATTTTTAAATACCTAAAAGTATTTTTAATAAATTAATTTTCATTAATCAATTAAAAATAAACTTTTAAATATTTAAAAATACTTTTTTAATGCCAAAAATAAAAATAAAAATATTTTTGCGTTTTAAAAATTAATGAAACTCTTGGTAAAAAATTTCATAATTTTTAAAGATATTTTGCTATTTTTAATAAATTGTGGAAGTTAAATGAAAGAAAATGAAAATAAAAATACATAAATGAAAAGGTAAGCAGATCTGATGGTTGAGATTTGAATCTGGGAGGGAAAGTTTGACCACGCGCGCTAATGAAGGGTCTGGATTGATTCTGACCTTAATTAAGTTTTATAAAATAATTAAATGGATTAATGGTGATTAGGGCACAGTGGACCCATCTGAACCACTCATCCACGCGCGAAGTCAAGGCAAGTCAGATGATCCAACGCTCAAGATTTAAACCTCATTTAATTACAGGATTAGGGTTAAACAAATTCAGGTGACCGGAGGGAAGCTCCGGTCATCTTCTCCGGCAGCATCAAAACCCTAGATCATGATTCAGGCCACTATACTTCAAATTAAAGCCAGGGAAATGTTCCTCTACTCAATCCTTACTCAAATCAACTTTCAAACTAAATTTCTCATGCTCAAATGAAGAGAATCGAAGCCATGAAGATTCACGGGCAAAGTTTCAGAGCCCTGGTAAATCCTCATTTCTCACTCATTTCTAAATCTAAACCCATCCCCATGATCAGCAAGACATACACAATCCATTTATAACTTAAAATGCAAGCTCTGAGAGAAAAATTTCATGGCCATACCTGAGATGGAAGATCCTGTTTCTGGGCTTTCTGGGCTTCTCCTTGATGTAGACTCACCCCAATGGTTCTCCTGATGCTAATGGTAGGCTTGGAATGAGCTTAAACAAGCTATTTTGAGAAGTCCAGTTCTGGTGTATCAGAAAATGGAGTTTGTGTGTGAGTGGTTTCAAGCTCTGTTAATGGCTGATTCTGGTTCCTCTTTATGTGTTTGATTTGTTGGTGAAGAGAGTTTGGATGTTTGGTGGCTGGAAAATGAGATTCGAAGAGAGGAAGCTTCTTTGACAGTTTTGTGGTATGCTGTGTTCTTTTTTGCTTCAATGCTCAATGCTTTGCTATAACATCTCCAAGTTGTGTGGATAGCCTGTGGGGCAGGTTAGTAGGGGTGGCTGTTTACTGTGCCAAGAGTATGGGAGTTTTTGCCAAAAAGTCAATGTGATTGGTACTTGCAGCATGGGCTATGGCAGCAGCTGTGTTAGGGCATGTCTTGCTTCAGCTTGAGTCAAGGATGACCATTGGATTGCTCATGAATGACTGCAACATGTGGATCATGGATTGAGAGTGATTTTGCAAGTTGTCCACTTGTGTTTTCTCATGATTTTTGCTTATGCACATGTGATTCTTCTTGCTGAATTTTGTTGCATAATGTTACATTTGGTCATGGCAATGCATAGAAGTCATTTAGTGATCACATAACTCATGGGAAGATGATTTTGCCAAGAATCCCTCTTTGCACTCTTATGGAAAATGCCTTAGAAATCTTTGAAAACCAAAGTAAGCAATGCAAAATCCCTTGGGCCAATTCTGTTTTTGGGGTCATGTATGATCATGTGATGAAGTTTTGAAGCCATTTTGAAGTTACTAGAATGCTTGGTACATGAATTTGCAAGTTTTCCAATTGGTGCATAACTTGAAAATTAGTGATTTTTGCCAACTTTAACACACCATAACTTTTGTTCCAAAATGAATTAGGTCATGTTCTTGTACTTTTTGAAAAGGGAAAGATCTAATCTACAACTTTCATGACCAAAGTTTTTCCATTTGAAGCATTTTTGGATCAAAAAGTAAGGGTTGAAAAAGTTGCATAAAATGACATTTCATTAAAAGTCAACCATGCCCTAAAAAGTCAACTTTGCAAAAACTTGTAATTCTTGAATTTTGTGAACTTCAACCTTCTTCCATGATCAAATAAAGATCAAATACACTCAAAATGATGAAGATCACCCTTTGGTTGGGTCATTGGGGGCCTCAGATGCCCTGATTTTGCACTGACTTGTCTGAAAAGTCAACTCTTGATTAGATGACTTCCCCATGGAATTTCTTCATGAAAATTGATATGCATACTCCCTATACCATATAGAGACCCATAGAAACAAAAATGACCAAAAAATTTGGAGTTATGGCCTCTGAAACCAAAACCCTAATTTTAGGTCATCTGTGTAGTCAAACCTGGCTCTGCCTCCATACCAATCCCAATTCTTGTGATTCTTTGGCATTCTTGACTTTGAGAGGATGTAATATGATAATTGAACACATATGGATCCCTTTGAAGTGATTGATGACCTTTGGAGTGGCTCAAGAAGCTCTGGGATTGCTCAGATCACAAACCCTAGATGCAGATGACTTTGAATCTATGTAGTGAATCAAAATTGTGGTATGAGATGTTATGATTGAGTTTATGCATATGAAATGATCACAAGCCATGGTGTGAATGGGTGAGGGTAAATTTGGGGTGTTTACAGTGTGGATAGCCACTCTGGGCCCAAAGGCTGGCGCATGTGTATGAATCTTACGGTGAATATTATGAAATAAAACTGGAAAAAACGAGGAACGCTGGATTAATCTGACGCGCACGGTGAGGGACTCATTAAATGACCTGGCAAGTTAATTGGATGTGAGGTGATGGTGCACGTGAGGGAGAGGCTGGTTAGGGCTAGGTGGCGCAGATCTAGGGCGTTGGCTGGAGAGATCTAATGGCCAGGACTCATCTTCTTCCTTGAGCAAACCCTAGGACACAAACCCAGTTTCCGGTGACCGGAGCTAGGGCTCCGGCACCGGAATTCGTAACAGCAGCCTAAACAACGGAATTAATGAATAAAAACAGCCCAGATTCACTAAATCAACCTCACTGAATCCAAAAATGAGATCAAAATCTCCTAAAACTTAAAGAAACGAAGGGATCGAAGAGAAACAACTTTGACCATCAAACTTTGAACTCAAATAACTTTTACTACAATGCATCAATTTCAAATCTAAAACGTGCAGAATGATCAGTGAACTTCACACATCACAAAACACCACATCAATTTCATTTTTAGACCATAAGATTTCAAAGTATACCTGAGGTGAAGATCTTGATTCAGTGAGATATAAGACCAAATAATGGATACAATGTACTCATCTTTCACCCTAGATGCAAAATAAATGCATCTAAGGTCTTGAATGAAGCTGGATCTTGAGATTTGATCACACCTGCCCTGAAATGGCAAGCTTGCTAAACTTGAAGGAAAGCTTGAATGAATGGTTGCTTAATGATCCTTATCTATCACTGATCACAAATCCACAATTTGTTTTGAGATTGCTTACTTGTATGAAGAGAAATGAGAGAAAATGAAAATGTTGCATAAACTTGAGAATGAGATAATGAGAGAGAGATGGAGCTTGCTGAAACCCTAGCTGCTTATATGTGATCTCACAAACCCTTGCTGAAAGAATTGTGTGATTTGCACGTGTGGATCATGAGATTTGTGTGATTTTGCAAATTTTGCAAATTTTGCAATTTGTGAGATAAGAATGAATCCCTCATGCCTTGCTTGCATTCTCAGCCCATGTGCAATGCTTTTCCAACCCTTGATCAAAATGCAATAAGTCCTGGCCCTTAGATCAAGTTATCACACACTTCTCATGTTTTGGCCAATTTTGCAATTTTTGAGTGACTTTCTTATAGTACACGAATTTGAGAGTTTCCTTGGATCAAAATGATCAAAATGTGATGTATTTTATCATTGAAACAAGTTTGAACCAAAACCAAGTCTCACAAATAAGTTTTGAAGCAATTTGCATTTGGTCATGCATGGAATTTCTCTAATTTGCCCTAAAATCAGCAAATTTTCGAGGGACCTATAGGATGAACCACAAATCCTATGAAAATGTACTTGTACTTTTTGAAAATGGGAGCCCTTAATCTCCAACTTTCATGTTTTACTTTGGTCCATTTGAAGAATTTTTTATCATGTTAAGGCCATTTGAAAATTAGGGCAAAAGTTGCCAAATTTGGGAAATCTCAAAAACCAACTTTGTACCATTTTTGCAAAACCCTTCAAATCTCCATGATTCTTGAACTTTGATAATTCCAAACCTCTTATAACATTGTAAGGACCCCTCTTAGCCAAAAAAAATTGGGTTAGACCCCTTGAAATCAAACAGTTGACTTTTTAAGGGCATAGTTGACTTTTTACTTCATCTGCAAGCAACTGAGGAATTGTCTGACTTCCACATGGAATTTTCTCATGAAAATTGACACGTAGGATCCTCTTGACATATAGAAGACTTTTCACAAATGAAATGGCCAATGTGGTGAGGTTTTGGTGCTTGAATCTCAAACCCTAATTCAGGTGTCTTGTATAGGAGCTTTGCCTTGTCCTGAGATCTCTGATGATCATGCAATATTCTGAGCTTTTGCCAATGGACTTGAACTTGTAAATGGAGTGTAGGCTCACCATAAGACTTGTACAAAACCAATGGGACCCTTGTCATGGCTTGTGGTTCCTCAAGAACCTCCACAGATGACCATATGCTTGATGCTAGGACATGAAGGATGTTATGCCTCATCTTTCCATGATATGATGCTAATAAAATGGTATGTTCATGATGAATATGATATGATATGATACTTAAAATTAAGAGGGAAAATTTGGGGAGTTACAGCTGCCCCTATTCAATCATCAGTTAATCTGAAAAGGACGATAGCACGGGCTATCGACCGTTCATGATAAACTGTGGTTGAATACCAAGAAGACCAGAAATTTGCACTCTGACGAAGAATGCAAAAGTGGGAAATAAACCCAACCAAATGACGCTTTGGTGACTGAAAGGGAGAAAAAGTAGACGAGCTTCTTCCAAGTTAAAACTGATATCTGGAAAAAGAATACTAAGACAGACGAGTCTTTTTCAAACAATCCTGTTACGCCAGGAGCTGGACATACGAGTCCTCAAACATAGCAAAACATATGACTTGAGACAGACGAGTCTCCTTCGGATATACCTGTAACGCCAGGACCGGGATGCATTTAAGTCTGTGGGATAGATATGCATAATCAAGGTAGACGAACCTTCTTCATATATTATCCGTGGATATATGGTATAAGACGGACGAGTCTTCTTCGAGCAAACCTGTTACGCCAGGTGCAACAATAATAATTGGTGCTTGAGACAGACGAGCCTCCTTCGGATTTACCTGTTACACCAGGACCGGTAACCATTTTGACATTTATTCCCACTGTCAGGATTTTAAACCTTCTTCAATACAGACGAGTATTGGATGATCATCAAGATAACACAGACGAGTGCAAAAAGTCAATGATACAGACGAGTATCAGACGATGATCTGAGAAACACAAACGAGCGCTTCAGGCAATGATACAGACGAGTATCAGCCACTGGTATAGACAAATACCAGAAATTCAAACACAGACGAGCATTTGGAGTAGCAATACAGAATAGTAATAGGATGATCAGCAAATCCTCACATACAGATATAAGCTTAACACAGACGAGTGCTGGGGATGATACAGACGAGTATCCAAGCAAAGCAGACGAGCTTCAAAAGGTATTAGAACATCACAACACAGAGGAGTGCTGGAAATTGCAGACGAGCAACCACAAATGATAACACAGATATCAGAGCACAAACGAGTGTTGGAGGAATGCAGATGAGCACACAACAGAGATTACATATCAAACACAGACAAGTGCTGTAAATTGCAGACGAGCAACAGCGAATGAAAATCAGGACCTCAAAACACAGACGAGTGTTTGAAATTGTAGACGAGCAATATCAAGGTAATCATGGACCACTGCTGGGGAAAGCAAACGAACAATACCCAAGTGATGACACAGACGAGTGTTGAGAGATGCGAGTGAGCAGCAGACAAAGCAAGAGCACAGACGAGTGCTGGAAATTGCAGACGAGCAACAAACAAATGCCTGATTGGCCACAAGAGTTACAACTCTGCAGGGGAAGACAAGTCAAGAGGTCTGGACACCTCACTCTGACCGAGGTGATGAATACCTGGATGTATCATCAAATTGACCCAAAAGCATGGCAACCTTGCTGGGGAATATTTCACTGGCGGAAGTGAAAATCAAATATGAACTCTGTAGGGAAAGATCATCTACAGACTTGGCTGGAAAAGATACTTCAACCATGCTCTGGCTGGGGAGAACATTTGTTGATTCTGAATTCTGGTTGTGACCCTTGCTGGGGATAGAATTCTGCTTGGGGATGTCAGGCTTTCAGATACCTGCTGGGCACTCCACTGGGGAAGAATAAATTGCTTGGGTTGCTTGCCAAGGCTTAGCTGGGGAAGAATTCTGCTGGAGATACTCTACTGGGGAAGAGTAAATTGCTTGGGAGAATGTGACACCATCCTGCAACCTGCAACAACAGAAAACACAAGTGTGCCCCGGGGACTTGCATGGTATGATCTGTTCATCCATCGTCACCCGACACTCAAAGAGGGACTAAGGTTTCCCTGCATGTCATTTTCTTTTAAAATTATCACCATGTTTGAATGCAATGTTATTTTTGCCAAAAATTCAGGACATTTTGCAAACAAAATAAACACACACATCTTTTTTGACTGAATATTCTTTTTATTGAATAGCCTCTGAATAGGCAAAGATTTACATCAGGAAGCAACCACCTGGAAAGAGGTGGCTACCATAAAATTGAGAAAAGAAACTATCCTAATGGCAATGGGCACGGCATTCCAATGAGTTCCATTTTTGCTATGACCAGCATGTCTTCGAGACTCTCCATTATGTTTTGGCTTTCTGAGGAGATGAAGGGACTGCTTCCTATCCTTCTGATATTGTCAAGTTGTACGAAACGATGACGTGGTTCAGATTACTCGGATCGCAATTGTTCGCTTATTCCCTTGTTTTGCGTGGATCGCCCTTTCGGGTTTTCAATCCACCGGGATACCTTTTTTTTGCCTGAGCTGTCCAATGCGGCTTTTCAACTCAGCGGGTGTACATTTTTATTTATTTATTTCCCTAACTTTTGCCCGAGCTTTTGATTCTGTTTTTAGCTCGCCGGGATACCCTTTTTTTTGCCTGGACTATAATTCTGTTTTTGTGTCCAGCGGGTCTCTTTATGCGAAGTATTTTTTAACTGCGTCCGAGTTAACAGGGGATTGGAAGTCATCTCCATCCATAGTGGTGAGCATCAGTGCTCCTCCTGAGAAAACTTTCTTCACTATGAATGGTCCTTCGTAGTTTGGGGTCCACTTGCCCCTGTGATCTGAACCTGGAGGAACGATCCTCTTCAACACAAGCTCTTCCACTTGATACTCTCGAGTACATACTCGTTGGTCGAATGCACGCTTCATTCTCCTCTGATAAAGCTGACCATGACAGATAGCCGCTAATCTCTTTTCCTTAATTAGACATAGCTGATTGTAACGAGCACGCACCCATTCAGCCTCATCAAGCTTTACATCCATCATCACACGCAATGAAGGAATCTCTACTTCCACAGGCAGGACTGCTTCCATACAATATACCAGAGAGAAGGGAGTTGCCCATGTTGACGTCCTGACTGACGTCCGGTACCCATGCAACGCAAATGGTAACATCTCATGCCAATCTTTGTAGGTGACAACCGTTTTCTGCACAATCTTCTTGATATTCTTGTTTGCTGCCTCGACCGCACCATTCATCTTTGGTCGGTAAGGAGAAGAATTGTGATGTTGTATCTTGAAGTCCCGACACAAGTCTGCCATCATCTTGTTGTTGAGATTAGAACCATTGTCAGTAATGATCCTTTCGGGCACTCCATATATGCATATGATATCCCTTTTCAGAAATCGTGCCACCACTTGACGAGTGACGTTGGCATAAGACGCTGCTTCCACCCACTTGGTGAAGTAATCAATCCCGACCAAGATGAAGCGATGACCATTTGAAGTAGTAGGCTCTATCTTCTCGATCATGTCAATGCTCCACATAGAAAAGGGCCAAGGAGATGACATGACGTTGAGCGGGCTTGGAGGAACATGCACTTTGTCTGCATAAATCTGGCACTTGTGGCACTTACGAGCGAGTGAACAACAGTCTGCATCCATTGTCATCCAGTAATACCCTGATCTCAGCAATTTCTTTGCCATAGCATGCCCTCCTGCATGGGTACCGAAAGATCCTTCGTGGACTTCCTGCATCAAAAGGCTTGCTTCGTGTCTATCCACGCATCTGAGCAAGACCATGTCGAAGTTTCTCTTGTACAAAACCCCATCAGTGTTCAAGAAGAAGCTAGCAGCAAGTCGCCTCAAGGTCTTCTTGTCATTGGAAGATGCCCCAGCTGGGTATTCTTGCTTTTCCAGGAATAACCTGATATCAAAGTACCAAGGTTTCTCATCAGACACGGTGTCTACAGAGAAGGCATGAGTTGGAGCGCCAAGCCTGGAGATGTCAATTCTGGGCACATAATTCCAACACAAGACTTTGATAGACGAAGAAAGAGTGGCCAATGCGTCGGCAAACGTATTTTCATCACGTGGTATGAATTGAAGCTTAATTGTCGTGAAGAACGTCAACAGTTTTCTAGCATAATCCCTGTATGGAATTAGATGCTCTTGATGCGTATACCACTTGCCAGTAACTTGGTTAATGACGAGGGCTGAATCTCCGAATATATCGAGGTTCTTAATCCGAAGATTAATTGCCTCCTCTATTCCCATTATGCATGCCTCGTATTCCGCTTCATTGTTGGTGCATCCAAAAGTAATTCTGGCAGCGAAGGGTAAGTGAACACCTTCGGGAGTAATAAGAACAGCACCAACTCCACGTCCATTGATATTGACTGCCCCATCAAACATCAACTTCCATTTGGATTCAGGGTCTGGCCCCTCCTCCGGAAGAGGTTCCTCGCAATCGTTTGCTTTGAGGTACATGATGTCCTCATCAGGGAAATCAAACTTCATTGGCTGATAATCATCCTCAAGAGGTTGCTGTGCAAGGTAATCCGACAATACACTTCCCTTGATGGCTTTCTGAGAAGTATACTGGATGTCGTATTTAGTTAAAATCATCTGCCACCTAGCAACCCTTCCGGTTAACGCTGGTTTCTCAAAGATGTACTTGACAGGATCCATTTTGGAAATGAGTAGTGTGGTATGAGTCAACATGTACTTCCTCAGTCGGCGAGCAGCCCATACCAAAGCGCAGCAAGTTTTCTCGAGCAGTGAGTAACGGGATTCACAGTCGGTAAACGTTTTGCTAAGGTAATAAATAGCGTACTCTTTTCGACCAGACTCGTCATGTTGGCCTAGAACACACCCCATTGACCCTTCTAGCACGGTCAAGTACATGATTAAAGGTCTTCCTTCAACTGGAGGCATTAGAATTGGAGGCTCCTGCAAATATTCTTTTATTTTGTCGAAAGCTCTTTGGAAGTCATCGTTCCACCTGACCGTTTGCTCTTTTCTTAGCAATTTGAATATTGGTTTGCACGTGGCAGTTAGATGAGATATGAACCGAGAAATGTAGTTCAACCTCCATAAAAACTCGCGCACTTCTTTTTCTGTTCTCGGTGAAGGCATATCTTGAATAGCTTTTACTTTAGCAGGATCTACCTCAATTCCTTTTTGACTAACAATGAAACCCATCAGTTTCCCGGAATGCACTCCGAAAGTGCACTTGTTTGGATTCAACCTCAACTTGTACTTGATCAGTCTATCAAACAGCTTCTTCAGGTTGACCAGATGCTCTTCTTCGTCTCGGGACTTAGCAATCATATCGTCCACATAACACTCAATCTCCTTGTGTATCATGTCATGGAACAATGTGACCATCGCCCGTTGATAAGTTGCCCCGGCGTTCTTCAAACCAAAGGGCATGACCTTATAGCAGAATGTACCCCACGGGGTAATGAACGTTGTCTTCTCCATGTCTTCTGGCGCCATCTTAATCTGATTATATCCGGAGAAGCCATCCATGAAGGAAAATACCGAGAATTGAGCAGTATTGTCTACCAACACATCAATGTGTGGCAACGGAAAGTCATCTTTTGGGCTTTCTCTATTCAGATCCCGGTAGTCAACGCACATCCGGACCTTGCCATCCTTCTTTGGTATAGGTACAATGTTAGCTACCCAAGGTGAGTAACTAGTCACAGCAAGGAAACCGGCATCCCATTGCTTCTGAAACTCTTCTTTGATCTTCATCGCCATGACAGGACGAGTTCTTCTCAATTTGTGTTTCACAGGAGGACAGTCCTCTCTCAGAGGCAGCTTATGCACAACGATGTCGATATCCAACCCTGACATATCTTGATATGACCAAGCAAAGATATCCACATACTCTCTCAGCATACTGATCAGCTTTTTCTTGATGTCGGCCTGCAGACTGGCCCTAATCTTGATCTCTTTCTTCACATATTCACTGCCAATGTTGATGATCTCAATCTCTTCTTGATGAGGCTGAATAACCCGTTCCTCTTGTTTCAACAATCTGACCAATTCTTCAGGGAGTTCACAGTCTTCCTCAACCCCTTCATCAGCTTGGTAGACTGGATTTTCAAAGTCATGTGTGGTCATAGCAGGAACGTTATCAATGGAATCCGGATGATCAACACTGCACAGATGATGTGTTTATTCAGAATCTGCTTATTTTGAAAAAGAGAGGCTAACACAAAAACAAAAAGGAAAAACACATTGCCATTTTTATTTTGTTTTGTGAAAAATTTAAAACAAAGAAAGAGAACACAAGTTTGTCTGAAAATGTCCTTTTATTTCATAGCAAAATAAAGATGCATACAAAACATGGTGGCCCATTACAATGGATCCTAGCATCATGGGCAGAATGCTGGATTTGACAATGCAGTATGATAATAAAAGGAAACAAAATAATTACTCTGAGTGTCAGGTAACTTGAACAATGTCTTCAGCAGACCAGTTCCTTAGCTCCTCGTCGGGCGCACACGGGTGAATCCAGTTGTCCCAGTCACCGTCACTGTCCCCATCTTGGCTTGCTGTACAGATCTGGTTGCGGTCGAGCAACCCAGCACTTGTAAATGTGATAGCCTTACCACTTGGAGTAGATCCACCAGGCTGATAACCCAAGCCAAACTTATCGTCTTTCTTTTCTAGCTCCAGCAATTTGCCCCAGCCTTGGGCACTCCCTGATTGAACAACCTCTTTTGCCTCTTTATAAGAATGGATGGATGTACCCTCTTTCTCGCTGCTCTTCTCCACATGAGTCAAGATGCTGACGTTGACTGCTTCGAAGGCTTGACATAAAGTTTCATGGATCTCTCCATCCATCTCCACATACTTGAACGATGACAAGTGGCTTACGAAGATGTCTTCCTCTCTGCATATTGTGATAACCTGGCCGTCAACCAAATATTTGAGCTTCTGATGCAGGGTTGAAGTAACAGCTCCAGCAGCATGTATCCATGGGCGCCCCAACAAGCAGCTGTACGCAGGCTGGATGTCCATGACGTAGAAGATACTTTTGAAGACTTGAGAACCTATCTTGACGGGCAACTCAACCTCTCCAAACACTGATCTTCTTGAACCATCAAAAGCCTTGACAATCAGATCACTTGGTCTCAGGACTATACCATCAGCATTAAGCTTCATTAATGTCTTCTTCGGAAGCACATTAAGGGAAGAGCCTGTGTCTACAAGAACATGCAACAACACAGCACCCTTGCACTCCATAGTAATATGTAGTGCATTGTTGTGGTTTCTGCCCTCTGACGTGAGGTCTCTGTCTGTAAAGCCTAGGCCATGGCTTGCATTAACACTTCCTACAAAAGCTTCAAGTTGGTTGACAGTGATCTCTTGAGGAACATAGGCCATCTTCAGTACTTTCAATAGGGCATCTCTGTGTGCGGGAGAACACATCAGTAGTGAGAGAATGGATATCTTGGAAGGTGTCTGGTTCAGTTGATCGACCACCTTATAGTCACTCTTTTTGATAATCCGCATGAATTCCTCGACCTCTTTTTCAAATGTACCCTGCCCAGTGTAATACCTCAAAATTTGCCCTCATATTTATTCCCTTTACTGGCATATCGTTTTGCATTCATCTGCATTTCTCACTAAGTCATTAACAGCATATTAGTGCATTTCATTGTTTCATAAGGCATGTGATTTAGGCCATACGGGAATAGGGTTTCATACCTTATCTGTACCTACCAGGGTTTGAAATGAGGGAGGTTATTCACTGGTGCATCTAACCCATTATTGAGGTGTTCGACCAGATTTTCTTTGGGGAACTTCACCACTGGAGGCCCATTGTATCAGAGATTGGTTTGGATCCTTTTGTTTATGGAATAATATTTCGAGATTGTGTGGATTTGAGTATGGCATCGAAGTTCCTAAAGTTGGATTATGTTGATTCAATTCAGATTAAAGGAGAATGCATGACTATTGGTTTATTTGGAAGGCATCATTCAAGTTCGAACTCGAATACGCAATGTTTATTTGGGATATGAGCCATTACCATTTGCCATTCTTTCAATTCGATTGAAATCATTCCTTTAAGTCCATGGTGAATTACCAATATTCATTTTATTTTTTCGCAATCCATATCCTTTTCTATAATTCCCTATGTCATTAACTTCCACACATCCCTTCGGAAATCTTTCTCTCTTAAGCTCGTGTTTCTAATCAAAGTCATAAAACCATTTTTTTTGTAATTTCATATTTTATATTCATTTTCTAGGCCTATGCCCATAAAATCATCTTCTAGCCCATATTGTATATGACCATTCTAACCACACCTATATTTTTTTTTTTGAAATCAACCCTTTATTCATTTTTGGATTTCCCTATTAATATTCATTTAATTATGAATTGTCCTTTTAATTTTCCCATAACCAATATACATAAAGAAAATTCAAGACAGCCCAATAACCACATCCATTCTTTTCTCTTGTTCCTCTTTTTTCTTCTTCGGTTTATTAAAGAAAAGGGGAGGGGGTTTCCAACTTTGTTGTTAGTCCATGAGGCCCATTATTTTATCTTCATTATGTTACTAATTAAATGGAAAAATAATGATTTGAAAATTCTCCAGCTTTTAGACACTTCCTAATGTGTATCATTTTAGTGTCCAAGTACAAGCTTCATGCACTAAGTATATGCAATAGACACAGTGAAATAATTGGCATGAGACGCGAGGAAAAAGAAACAGGGGACGGGTCCCTCTCAATGCAGTCATCACAAAAAGAAAATATCTTCATAGAAAGGTCCAGTTACAATCCATTATACAATGGAAATAACAAAAATCCAGAATCAGTGTCAAAGTTACATGGACAATTGAACATTGAGAGTTCTACATTAGCTTTACATGTTAAGATTCCTTTAAATCCTACAAAAATCTATTCTAAGAGTTTGATTAGAAGTTGACAATGCAGTCCAAATTCACCACCTTCAACCACATGCGAACTCCAACAATCTTCATCCATTCTTCATCAACGCGTCGCTTTCATCATTACCAATCCAAGGACTTCAACAATTTCCTGCAAATCTTCAGCTGGAAACCTGCAAAATCAGTCCAAGATATGTGACTTTGATGTGGCAAAAAATTCTGAACCTCCTTTTTCACCCTACTCTACCCTATACTCAGCTGCAGTTGATATCAGGTCGTTGGGTTGCATGCTTGCTGAGATGATTAAGCTCAGACCTCGGTTCGTTGGTGGAGACGAAGTAAAGATATTGACCGGCATGCTTTGTTTGCTTGGAGCGCCAACAGAAGAATCCTGGCCTGGTGAAAGGATTTCAGCTTATGAAGCTTTTGACCATCCACATCTCAAGATTAACCATCCATGATGAAGCTTTTGTTTTGACCACCCAAGGGTTTACTCTCTTCCTTTGTACATCTAACAGCATCTTTGGTATCCTAATGGATATATCCTGTGTAAAAGCAATAACAAAAATCAAAATTGAGTGAAAACTAAAGAGGAAAAAACGCAACAGAGCAAAATTTGATATCAAAACAAAATCAATAACTGACTCCATAACAGAATTTTAACTGGAAAACTAACTTCATAACAGAATTGGAAGAGGGAATTGAAGATTCATAACAGAAGTAACAACTTGCCTAACTGATTTTTCTTCTGGAATGTTCACCTGAGCTTTTCCCATCTATAAATCATAAGCTTCATTGCATCTTCAGGTTCTTCACCATTTTTTTAGATTTTCCCCCTTCATTTGCGAATTTCACCCCAACCTGCTTCTCCTCCAATCTCTTTTCTTCCCCAAACCTCACAAATTCTCCATCCAATCTTCATCCCCTTCCATTAGCAACCACAGCTGCTTCAACATCTTCTCCCCCATTGTTCAATTTTCTCCTTTGTTTTCGATACTTCTATTGTTAAGTTTCACAATCCTCCATTTTCTGCATGAACAACATACAAAGAATCATAGAAAGGAGTTAATGGGATGAATCTGGAAAAAATGAAAGAAAAGAATTGAGAGTACCTTCATGTCATTGTACCTTCAACAATTTCCGTAGATTCTTCGCAGCTCTCGCCTACCGCTGCAAATATCAGCATCTGTAATAATGGGCATTCTGATATCAGTTCATCCATCTGCACAACAACACCTACGAAACGTACGAGGGGAAGTTAGTCAGGCACGAATCACAGAGGCAACGACAAGGTGCGAATATTACGAAAAGAGAAAAGAGGAAGGAGCGAAAACGAGACATACCTGAAGGCGCTCACGTACTGCTCGAAGCCCTCAGTGAGGTCGTAGCCGGTGTTGTAGTGACTGTGCAACTGAAGTGTCATCCTCGACACGATCAACTCATAAGGTACGATTTCGCATCTTCTTTGTACGATTTAGCCGCACTTCTGGTTTGTTCTTCCTGGTTTTCGTTCGGTAGTGAATTCGAGGAGGTTAGGTCGAGTAGTTCTTGAAGAATGTGAATTGTCTTTGCTGGATTTCATGATAGATACGTGTTTGATTAAGGTTTTTGGCAAAAATTGGATTAGAATAGGTTCGAATCTCCCATTTGAAGATAGAAGGTTGTTCTTTCGGACTTGTATCAGAAACGTGAGGGGGTGGCGGAAAAAGGAGAAGACGGATGGGCTAGGTGGCGGCGTGAGGAAGACGGAAGAGAACTTAGGGTTCGGTGTTTCTTAGAGTTCAGTCGGTTTTTGCAACAGTTAGTTTGTGAGGGTTTCGAAGTTATTGATGGTGGATTCGAAGTGGTTTCAAAGTTGTTGACGGCGGATTCGAAGGGATGATCCGAAGTTGGTCGATGGCGGAGTTGAAGAGATGATTAGAGGTTGATCTATGGAGAGTTCGAAAAAGGAGAAGGCGGAGTTGTCGTTGAGGTTGGTGGTGAAGGTAGAAGAAGATGGCGGAGGAGGTGATGTTAGGGTGTTGATGGTGGAGAAGAAGGAGACAGAGGGGGTGATGGCGGCCTAGAAATGAAAAGAGGAATTAGGGTTTTCTTCTTCAGTTTTTTTTATTTATTATTTTATGTTGTATAAGATTAGATAGTTTAATTCAATTTTATAAGTTAAGAGTTTATAGAATTTAAAAAAAAAATATTATTATAAGATTAAGAGTTTAATTTAATTTTATAATTTAAGAGTTTATGGAATTTTGCAAATGTTATAAGATTAAAAGAATAATAAGGAAGATTTAATCTCTTAATTCCTAGGACCACCCTTTTTATACGATTGCTATTAACACCACCCATTAATCCTATTAAGAAAATAATAAACAAAAATACTTCTTTTTGCACCTCCATCTCATTTCTGCGAATCTGGGCTTACCTCTTTGCTATTCGTCCCCCCTGCTGAGCCCATCATAAAAAATAAACATGAGAATACTTCCTTCTGCACTCCCCTTTAAATCCAGCGAATTGGACTTACTTTCCTTGCTATTTCCACCCCATTTTAGGCCCAGTACAATAAAAACACTTAAAAAAATCAGTAACAGCACCCCATCCTCATTTCTTTCTTTTAGAATTTTTCTTAGTTTTTCTAGTTTTCATTAGTTTAGAAATAAATCAAATAAAAATAGTAAAAATCATTAGAAAATTATACAAAAATTTCAGTAGTTAAATAATTCAATTTAGAAATTTGTGACATTTTTGTTTTCTGAATTTTGGTTATTTTTCTATTTAATTTTGATTTTTCTTTTAATTAGCTTTATTTGGATTTCCTTTAATGGTGCTGAATTTTGTTGATTTTATTTAGGTAACTTCCAGTAGGATTTTTGAGCCATTCTTTTTTCTGTAATTAGAGGACTCATAATAGTGCTTAGGATATTTTTAGTGGATTTTTTAGGACCTTTTATCTTAGGTTTTAGTGGTGTAATCCTTAGAAATTAGTGGTTAACTCTTAGGTGAAAATAATCATTTTTAGGCATAGAAAAAATATGATTTTTTAGAATCCCTTTTAATACAATATTATAGATAGTATTAGGTCCCTATAGTTTAATTTTCATATTTTTTCCAGAAGTTTTAATATTTTTTAGAATATTAGTTCTTAGGCCTAGTTATGCATAATTCCCATTAGTTTAAGTCATGAAAATAAATTCAAAAAAAATATAGTTTAGATTAGATTTAGTCTTAAAATTTAATATAGACTTAGGTTAGTTTAATTTGGATTTTTAGAATGAACATTAGGCTTGACTTAGATTTAGAACTTAGGTTTAAAGTTTCATTTTCATTAGAAATAGAATAAATAAAATAGACTATTTTTTAGTTCATGCCTTTAATTGCATTTTTAGAATTTTATTTCTTAATTCAATTTTATTGTTTTTGCCTTATCACTTGATTTTATAACTTGTATAGGCTTCCCCATTGTTCTTAGAATCAACTTAACTTCATTAGGAAGTAAGTTGAATTCTAGTAGTTTCTAGTTTTTTATTAGGCTTAGAAACTTCACTAACCATTAGGACCTCTATTGTAAATAAACAAAAATTATGATTGAGTCTTAGTCCCCTTAGATTTTGCCTTTTTTGCAATTTGAGTCATTCTCTTCTTACCTTCAAACAAAATCCAAAAACACTTAACAAATAAATGAAAGGATTCCTTGTGTATAGCCTTATTCCATGAAGCACTTTCATTCATTCCATCTTGGAGTGGTGTAAGCTTGTCTATCATGATGCACAAGTCTCATCAAGGAGTTGTTCACAAAGAAAAACTTAAAAGACACTTCTTCACAAAAGCAACAAAAACACTTAATAAAGTTCAACAAGCCAGTGAACTTAAGCCCTAATCCTAGGAAACCAGTCTTGGATAAATTCTCCTTGCTGGGTATGCTTGTTCTATTATTCCATCTTGGAATGTAGAATCAAGTGTACATTCCACGGAAAAGAGTTTGAATTCACTTCCTTGTGCCAAATTCATACAAAAAACTCTTAAAAGACAAAAACAAACAACAAGCGACTATCCTGCGGGAACTTCTTTTCTCATCTCATTCACTCACAACGCGAACTCGCGACGACTTGTCACACATGCAAGACGGTAAACGCACTCGTACCAGACGAGCCTGCAACACCTGAGCATAGACATACGCAGTTCCAGCTGTAAAAAACACAAACAAATAGTTCCCGCCTAGGTTAGGAGAACTACGTCGACTCTGATCCTCATTATCCCGATGAGGTACGTAGGCAGCGGGGTAGGGCCCGTTCGAGCACATTCTTTATTTTCCCTACATTTTCTCCATTCTTTCTCATTTTCTTATCTCAGTTCATTTCTCATTTCCATTCCATTTCCAGTTAGCGGTTTTGTTCAGCAGCATTCATATTTTTCTCACCCTTTGAAACAAGCAAGCAAGCGTGGATCCCGTCGGGTACGACGGACGATCTGGGGTGCTAATACCTTCCCAGGTCGTAACCGACTCCCGAACTCATATCTTTGGTTCGCAGGACCTCGTCCTTTCCTTCTTTCTCAGGTTTGTGGAACATTACCTTTCCCATTCATTCGGGATAAAAATGTCTGGCTGGCGATTCTAACTTTTCCGCGCCACTTTCGCGTTTGTACTAGGATGAAAATCCCGGGAGCGACAGCTGGCGACTCTGCTGGGGATTAACCTGATTCTTCCGGTTTCCCTTGTAGAGTCAATCCTAGCGCCTGTTTGATTTTGTTTCTTTGGGTGTATATTTGTTTATTGATGTGTGCTTTAGTTTAGCTTTACTGTTTTTATTTACAGTTTTTACTTTACAGTTTTACTTTACCGCATTTATTTACCGCTTTCAGTATTTTATTTTCCATGCATCATATTATACTGGACTGTCTGGCTGTGATGGTTTTCATTTTTTCTGTGGGATGGGGTTACTGTGAGATGAGCTCGTAACCGGGGCTCGAGTGCACCCTAGGACTTAGAGTGGTTCCACTTTGGCTTCATGGCATCTTGCTATGTTGGTAGTAGTAAGTTCCACACCTTGACTTGCGACCTTCTCGGGAATGTATTGATACCGGAATCTTTCTGGGTTAATGCGCTACCTTGATAGTTATGTGCAGTCAGGGGACCGATCATTAAGAACCTTTGTGGAAACATCCCTCTCCAGTGATGACAGTGGCAGACCACATTTGTTGGCAAACCCACTCGCATCCGAGGGCCCACTGGGAACTCGCATAGGATGGCCTGGTTCTCTCATAGGAATTCAGTTAAAGCAAATTGATCATATGACGATAGTATTATACCCTTCGGGATGAATGTACTATTGTTTCTCGACTCAGTGCTTGAAGCTGGAGACTTGTGAGGGATGCTTGTTCTTTCCGGACTCAACTGAGACCTCCCTGAGTAGTACATAATGCCAAACCGATTCCCTGATTTGGTCACGAGCCATTTCTCGGAAATGGTGAACGTATTATTGCTATTCGGCCTCGAGAGTCCGTGATGTTTGACCCGAGTAGCACACCCGTGAGATTGGGAGGGGTTTACAGGTTTGCAGGAACCCTGATACCTTCAGCATACCCACTTTGCCTCTGGTTCAGTTTTGTGATCTGGATTTCTGTTCTTAAGATATGGACCCCGGATCAGAGGGATGATTATTGTGATATCTGGATTTTGAGACCTGGCACTGACACCTGATTATATGATTGGCACATCACAGACACTTCACTGATCACATGCCTTGTCTTGCATAAGCATCATAGCATCATTAATCATTTTGTGTTCTTTTTATTCTCAGGGTTCATTACTTCCTAGGTCCTGGTCATATTTGCTAATTCAGTATGGAGATTCCGAGGAAGAGAAATGTTCATTATACTTTCCCGCAGCCAGAGACAGAGAGTGTTCAGGGTTTGATTAGCTTGATGGGTGACCGAGCCCTTGATGATTTCAGGAAAGAGTATGGCAAGATACTGAATTATGTGAGCAAGCCCACAGTCGACCAGAAAGATAGCTTGCATTCTTTGTTGCAGTTTTATGATCCACAACTGAGGGTTTTTGTTTTCCCTGATTACATCCTGGCACCTACATTAGAGGAGGTTTCTAGCATGCTGAATATTCCTGTTAAGGAGGGTGTACCTTATTATGTTTCAGAGAGGATCCCTTCTCATGAGGATATCACTATTGCCTGTCATTTGAGTATGCCTAGACTCAAGATGGGATTAGAGGCTGGCCAAAGTAAAGGGATCCCTTTGGACTTTCTTGTTGCAGAGGCACATGTCATGGCGTCGGAAAAGAAGTGGGCAGACTTCAAAGCACTGTTAGCCATGATAGTATATGGAACCAGTTTGTTTCCAGGAGAGAAAGGGCTAATTAGCATGGAGGCCATCACCATCTTCATCAAGAGAAATCCTGTTCCTACATTGCTAGCTGACTTTTATTATGGAGTTCACCACAGAAATGAAAAGAGGAAGGGATATGTAAACTGTTGTGCTCCCATATTTGAGGATCGTGTGAAGACTCATCTTCTACCATTTTCTAGAGAGACACCTCTATACCCTAAAGAGGTAGCACCAAGGACTTCGGTACCTTTGGAGGAATATCAGAAGTTAGAGGCTTTGGTTAAGCAACTTAGGGTTGAAAATCAAGAGGCTCTTAATTCTTGCCAAAAGCTGATGATCCAGAACCGTCGATTGGAGGATAGAGCTGTACAAGCCGAGGAAATAGTTCGTCTCAAGCAGAAGGACTTTGAAGATAGAGAGATCTACTTCCGAAAGAAAGGTTTAGCTGAGACTCACAAGACTGCCCAGCGCCGAAGAGAGAAGAAAGATCTTAGTGAAGCCAATGAAGTTGTTACCTTATGGCAGGAGAAATGGGACGAAAACTTGAAGAAACAAAAGGAGTTAGACGCCAAGCAAAAGCAGGAAATCAAAAGCCTTCAGGATTCTTTGGATGGGCGGAAAGAACTCCTCAGGAAGGCTTATTATCAAGAGAAAGACCGTCTCCAGTGCGTAGCAGAAAGCCAGCAGGCACTGAAGGAAGCTCAAAAGGAAATTGAAGACTTGAAGTTGAAAGCTGATGTGAAAAGGTCGAAGGCCGAGTCGAGTCAAAGCAAGGAGAATGAGGCAGCATTCCTATAGCAGATCGAGGAGTTACACGCTTCTTCTGACACAAGGGACCTCCTCATCCAGAAGCTCATCCAGGAGCCCGGTCATCCAGATGTAGTTCAGTTGTTCCAGAGCGTCAAACGCCTTAGCTGGAGATTGAAAGATATAGAGTTCCCTAGGGTTTAATTTCATGTTATTGTACTCGGATTACCCACAGGCTTGTTGTGGGATTCCCTATATGTGATGTACTTTTGTTGTGATTAGCACCCTTCGGGGACTTTGTATTTTCAAACTCCAGTTTATATGATTGATTTGTTCTGGATTTCTTGTTCGTTATTTGCACCGACACGGAATAATGAGCACCAACTCTCCACGACCATCATTATGTTTGAATATTACATGGGTCTTCTTCCCAATTCTTATCTTCTTAATGCCAGGACCAGAAATAGGAAAAGACTCGGGAATAAAAGGAACACATTGCATTGCATACGCATCATTTGCATTTTGTCTTTGTCTTTGCAGGTTTTTCTTCGGGGTGTTTAATTTATCTGTGTTCAACAGGCAAAGATTGCGAGGGCCGCCAAGACCCGGTACCTTCGACAAGATATCCCTCATCGGTACGCGACCCGCAGTAATCAAAGAACAGCAATGGACGCCATGCAGACAGAACTCAATGAAGTCCGTACCAAGATGGCAGAGTTTATGACCCTGATGCAAGGGATGGCCCAGGGGCAGCAGGAGCTGAGAAATGCAATTCAAGGGTTAACTCCTCCTAATACTAATGCTCAGGCAACCACTTCCGGCGGACTAGGGGGTCCTCCCAACACTAACAACGGCCCAGGTGGACCTCATGTTCCAGATCCATCTATGGCTATGTATGTTCCTGTGCACGATAGGCAGGAGGACCAATTCCAGTACTTCAATAACGATATGGGTTTCGGCGGTGATGGAAATCTTAATGACTTCTTGGTGCTTGCGGAGAAGGTCAAGGCCCTTGAGTGCAAAGACACTTTGGGGATTGACGTGTCAGATATGGGTTTAGTACCTGGGGTGGTCATTCCACACAAGTTCAGGCCACCAGCATTCGATAAATACAACGGCAGCTCCTGCCCGAAAACTCACCTACAGGCCTTCTACAGGAAAATTGCGGCCCACACGCGAGACGAGAAACTCTGGATGTATTATTTCCAGGATAGCCTCTCAGGAGGGTCCTTGGAGTGGTACATGAAGCTGGAGAGGAACTCTATTAGAAGCTGGAAGGATTTGGGAGAAGCCTTCCTCAGACAATATCAGTACAACATTGACATGGCACCCAGCCGCACTCAGCTTCAGAGCTTGACACAGAGGAGTTCAGAGAGCTTCAAAGACTATGCACAGAGGTGGCGTGAGGTAGCCGCCCGAGTGCAACCATCTTTATTGGAGAGAGAGATGGTCGACCTCTTACTGAATACCCTCCCAGGGCATTTCATGGAAAGGTTGGCTGGTTGTTCCTCAAGTGGTTTCTCGGACATTATTTTGACTAGAGAAAGAATTGAGAGCTGGCTCAAACAGGGGGAAATTCAGAATGGAGGCGCTTCGGTGTCTGGTATCAAGAAACCCTTTGTGAAAAGGAGGGAAGGAGAAACAGGTGCAGTATACGCACAGAGGGGAATGATTAATCGAGGATATTATCAGCAGGTGGTCCCAGTCACTATTTCAACTCCGCCCGTTCAACAACAGGTCCATCCTCCACAGCCGCAGCGCTCACAAGGGTATCAGCCAAGAGCCCCTCGTCTGTACTACCCTCAGAAGCCGAAGGATAGACATTTTGAAGCTCCACCGATGTCTTACTCCCAGCTTTTGAAGAATCTCCTACAGCTTCAAATGATTCAGCTCCGGACTTTGCAACCTCCGAAGCCAGGCCAAATTCCTGAAGGTTATGACTTAAATGCTAGATGTGAATTTCATTCTGGAGCTCCCGGCCATAGTACTGAGAATTGTAAGGCATTGAAGCATGTTGTCCAGGACTTGTTGGATTCTAAAGCGATCAATTTCGCTCCCTCTCCTAATGTGCTGCAAAATCCCATGCCTCCTCACAGGGGCACGGTTGGTGCAATTGGTGAAGGGGAGAACTTGAATTTGGTGGATGATGTAGATGACTTGCAGACTTCATTGGTTGCTATCAAGGTTTGCTTGTTGAAGAAAGGTATCTTCCCTGGGTGCGAGGAGGATTGTTCAGAATGTACTGAAGCTACCAACGGTTGTAAACGATTAAAAGCCGGAATTCAAGGTATGATTGATGAAGGAGTGCTGAAATTTGACAAGATTGTAAAAGAAAGTGAAGTATCCACAGTAACTATGTTTTATGATCCATCCCAAGTTCCTTCACGAGCCAGAGCGGCCCCGATAACCATTACCACTGCTGGACCCATAATGTACCAAAGTGAGAGAGCTGTTCCTTGGAATTATGGTGGTGAAGTGTATTGCAACGGCCAGAGGCAAGAGTTGGCCACAACTAGTATAACCCCAGCTCGAGTAGAAAATGTTGGAGTAGGGGGTTTTACTCGAAGTGGAAGGTTGTTTGCGCCTGAAGCACTGAGAAACAATGTGATACCACCCAGAGATACTGCCGAAGCCCAAGCTAGAGCCAGAGGGAAGCAACCAGTTGTTGTCAATGATCCAACTCCATCAACTGATCCAGACCTCACCTTTGATAAAGAAGCTGAAGAATTCTTGAGGATCATCAAGAAGAGTGACTACAAGATCGTGGACCATCTGCAACAGACGCCGTCGAAGATCTCCATCTTGTCCTTGCTCATGTGTTCCGACTCTCACAGAAAAGCTCTCCTAAATATTCTGAACAAGGCATACGTGCCTCAAGATATTTCTGTAAATCAGTTAGAAACGGTGGTGTCCAGCGTCAATGTCAGTCATGGATTGGGTTTCACAGACTTGGATTTGACTTCTGACGGACGTGCTCATAATCGGGCATTGCATATATCTCTGGAATGTAAAGGTGATGTACTCTCTCACGTGTTGGTAGATACTGGATCCTCTTTGAACGTATTGCCCAAGAAAGCACTGATGAAGTTGGACTATGACGGAGTGGTTCTAAAGCCCAGTGATCTAGTAGTTCGAGCATTTGATGGGTCAAGAAGATCGGTGTTTGGAGAGGTGGAGTTGCCTATCAAGGTAGGTCTACAAGTCTTCAATACCACGTTTTACGTGATGGATATCCAACCTGCATATAGCTGTTTACTCGGGAGACCTTGGATACATTCGGCAGGTGCGGTGTCGTCTAAACTCCATCAGAAGCTAAAGTTTGTATGGGAGGGTCAGATTGTGACTGTCAGTGGGGAAGAAGATATTTTTGTTAGTCATCTTGCCTCATTCAAATATGTGGAGATGGATGGCGAAATATTTGAGACCCCATGTCAAGCATTTGAGCCCTTGAAGTCTGAGCAAGCATCCGCAGTGGCAATTTCTCCTGAAGTACCGAAGAAAGGGGTTTCCATAGCCTCTTATAAACAAGCGCTTGAATTGGTAGAATCTGGAATACGAGAAGGCTGGGGCAGTCCGGTAGAAGTGCCAGAAAAGAAAGACATGTTCGGGATTGGCTATCACCCTGGAAGATCTTCTTCTGAAACAAGTGCTAAAGGTTGTCAGAGCCCGGTTACTTTCACAAGTGCGGGAGTGGTAGACTACGAAAACATCAGTGCTGTGCAGGATGACATTGTCGATAGTGATTGTGACCTAGATGGATGGATCAGGCCTGCCGCTCCAGGAACTCAGCTTAGCAACTGGACATCGGAAAGGCTTATTTCGGTCACCTCTTTCGAAGAGTAATAATGTTTTGTTTCTATTTTCCCTGTATTAAAGCACTATGTCTTGCCCGAGGCATAGTGGCTCTTTGTAAGGGTTCATTTGTTCATTAACACAATCATAAATAAAATGGACGTTTCACATTCATTCATGTTGTTCTCTGTCTTTCGTTTTTTTACTTTTGTTTTTCAAAAAAGAAAGAAAAGTTTTAAAATGGCAATGTTTCTCATTTTCTCAAGTTGTTGCTAAAGCCTTGCATGAATCATCATTCATGCAGGTGCTCGTCACCGGATCTTATCAATGACGACCCTGTTATGGCTAAGTATGACTTCGACAATCCAATTTATCAAGCCGATGAGGAAGGTGAAGAGGATTGCGATTTACCCGAAGAGTTGGCCAGACTGCTTAAACAAGAGGAGAAGATGATTCAGCCGCACGAAGAAGATGTCGAAGTAATAAACCTGGGTACTGAAGAAGACAAGAAAGAAGTCAAGATCGGGGCTGCATTAGAAGAATCTGTCAAGACTCGTTTGATGGCTATGCTTCGAGAATACGTTGACATCTTCGCATGGTCCTACCAAGATATGCCTGGTTTAGACACTGACATTGTGGTACACAAGCTACCTCTCAGAGAAGGTTGTCCTCCGGTAAAGCAGAAGTTGAGGCGCACGCGTCCAGACATGGCAATTAAAATAAAAGAAGAAGTGCAAAAGCAGTTTGATGCTGGCTTCTTGGCCGTGACCAGTTATCCTCCGTGGGTTGCTAACATTGTGCCGGTTCCCAAGAAAGATGGCAAAGTCAGGATGTGTGTGGACTACAGGGATTTGAATAGGGCCAGCCCCAAAGATGATTTCCCTCTACCTCACATAGATGTACTTGTCGATAATACTGCTCAGTTTTTCGTGTTCTCTTTCATGGACGGATTCTCAGGCTATAATCAAATCAAGATGGCTCCCGAGGATATGGAAAAGACAACTTTCATCACTCCTTGGGGCACCTTTTGCTACAAGGTCATGCCATTTGGTTTAAAGAATGCAGGAGCTACCTATCAACGGGCAATGGTGACGTTGTTTCAAGACATGATCCATCATGAAATTGAGGTTTATGTTGATGACATGATAGCAAAATCCCAGACAGAGGAAGAGCACTTGGTTAATCTAGCAAAATTGTTTGACAGGCTTCGGAAGTTCAGACTGAGGTTGAATCCGAATAAGTGTACCTTCGGGGTTCGTTCTGGCAAGTTACTTGGTTTCATCTTTAGTGAACGAGGAATTGAGGTTGATCCAGCCAAGGTGAAAGCTATCCAAGAAATGCCTGAGCCGAAGACTGAAAAGCAAGTGCGTGGTTTCTTAGGGAGACTAAACTACATTGCAAGGTTTATTTCTCACTTGACGGCCACGTGCGAGCCCATCTTTAAGCTTCTGAGGAAGAATCAGGCCATTAAATGGAACGAAGACTGTCAGCAGGCCTTTGACCGAATCAAAGAATACCTGTTAGAACCACCAATTCTTATGCCTCCAGTGCCAGGGAGACCTTTGATTATGTATCTTACTGTGCTTGAAGGATCGATGGGATGTGTGTTGGGTCAGCAGGACGAGTCTGGTCGAAAAGAGCACGCCATTTATTACCTTAGCAAAAAGTTTACCGATTGTGAGACACGATACTCACTACTCGAGAAAACTTGCTGCGCTTTGGCATGGGCTGCTCGCCGACTAAGACAGTACATGCTGACTCACACTACTCTCTTAATTTCCAAGATGGATCCTGTGAAATACATTTTTGAGAAGCCGGCTTTGACAGGAAGAGTGGCCCGTTGGCAGATGATACTAACGGAGTATGACATACAGTACACTTCACAAAAAGCTATCAAAGGGAGTGTGTTGTCAGAATACTTGGCCCAGCAACCAATCGATGATTATCAACCCATGAGGTTTGAGTTTCCGGATGAGGACATCATGTTCCTCAAGTCGAAAGACTACGAAGAACCACTTCCGGAGGAGGGGCCTGACCCTGAATCCAGATGGAAGTTGATGTTTGACGGAGCTGTAAACATGAATGGGAGTGGAGTGGGTGCTGTTATTATCTCACCAGAAGGAGTCCACACACCTCTTGCCGCTCGGTTGACCTTCGAGTGCACTAACAATGAGGCAGAGTATGAAGCTTGTATCATGGGGATCGAAGAGGCAATAGACTTGCGAGTCAAAAACCTTGAGATCTTCGGAGATTCTGCTTTGGTGGTAAATCAAGTCAATGGCAAATGGCTAGTTCATCAAGCTCGTTTGATTCCTTACAGATATTATGTCAGGAGGCTGTTAACTTTCTTTACTAAAGTCAAGCTGAGCTATGTTCCTAGAGACGAAAACCAGTTCGCCGATGCTCTCGCAACATTGTCGTCCATGATTAAAGTTTGTCGAGAGAATTTCGTGCCTCGAATTTCGATCTCCCGGCTTGAAAGACCTGCTTATGTCTTTGCAGTTGGTGATGGTGAAGATAACAAGCCTTGGTACCATGACATCAAACAATTCCTGAAGGCTCAAGAATATCCGGCTGGGGCATCTAGTAAGGATAAGAAAACTCTTAGAAGACTGGCAGGAGGTTTTTTCTTGAATCAAGATGGTGTGTTGTACAAACGGAACTTTGACATGGTGCTGCTCAGATGCGTGGATAGACACGAAGCAGACATGTTAATGCAGGAGGTTCACGAAGGCTCCTTTGGTACCCATGCTGGAGGACATGCCATGGCCAAGAAGTTATTGAGATCAGGATACTATTGGATTACCATGGAATCTGATTGTTGTAAATACTCCCGTAAATGCCATAAGTGTCAAATTTATGCCGACAAGGTCCATGTGCCTCCGAATCCGTTGAGTGTCATGTCTTCACCGTGGCCGTTCGCTATGTGGGGCATCGATATGATTGGCAAGATTGAGCCAACAGCTTCTAATGGTCATCGCTTCATCCTAGTCGCTATTGATTATTTCACGAAGTGGGTTGAAGCGGCATCCTACACCAATGTCACTAAACAAGTGGTCGCTCGATTTATCAAGCGGGACATCATCTGCAGGTATGGAGTCCCTGAAAGAATCATTACTGATAATGGCTCTAATCTCAACAACAAGATGATGGCCGATTTGTGTCAAGACTTCAAAATAGAACACCACAACTCTTCTCCATATCGTCTGAAGATGAATGGCGCCGTCGAGGCGGCAAATAAAAACATCAAAAAGATTGTGCAGAAGATGGTTGTGACATACAAAGACTGGCACGAGATGTTACCATTCGCGTTGCATGGGTACAGGACATCAGTACGCACCTCAACTGGGGCAACTCCATTCTCATTAGTATATGGTATGGAGGCAGTCTTACCAGTCGAAGTGGAAATCCCCTCATTGAGGTTGATGATGGACATCAAGCTAGATGAAGCTGAATGGCTCCGATCCAGATATAATCAATTGAGCCTCATTGAAGAGAAGCGTCTAGCAGCTGTATGCCATGGACAGTTGTATCAGCGACGAATGAAGCAGGCTTTTGACAAGAAGCTGCGACCATAGAGGTACATGCCAGGAGATTTAGTGCTGAAAAGGATTCTTCCTCCTCTCAACGATCAAAGGGGCAAGTGGACACCCAACTATGAAGGACCGTTCGTGGTTAAAAAGGTTTTCTCAGGCGGAGCCTTAATGCTGACAACCATGGACAGAGAAGACTTTTCATCCCCTGTCAACGCAGATGCAGTAAGAAAATACTTCGTGTAAAAAGGACCCGCTGGATAAAAACAGAATAATGATCCAGGCAAAAATGGGCATCCCGGCGAGCCAAAAACAGAATAAAAGGCTCGGGCAAAAGTTAGGGAAATCTTGAAAAAAAATATGTACACCCGCTGAGTTGAAAAGCCACATCGGACAATTCAGGCAAAAAAGGGTATCCCGGTGGATTGAAAACCTGAAAGGGCGATCCACGCAAAAGAGGGATTAACACGAACGACTGCGATCTGCGAGATCCACGACCTACCTACAGTTGAGGCTATCCTAAGGGTTGAAGATCAGTTCACTTACTTTTTTTCAAGAGGCAGAGCGAGCGGAGTGTCTTGAAGACATACGAGTCATAACTGGGTTGAGACTTGATGAGATTCACTTCCCACATTGCCAATAGGATAGTTTGTTTTTCTTTTCAGTTGTTCCCTCATTCCAGGGAACTGCTTCCTTTGTATTGCCTATTCAGGGCCACCTTTCCAAATCAATAAGAATTCAACTTCAGTCAATTGACTATTTTGCTCCTTTGTTTTTACTTTTTTCATCTTGCATTGATTGATTGTGAAAACGTCTAGCAAATGGTAACTTGCATTGTGTTATGAACATTTGAATGCTTTCTAACTCGTGCAGGAGAATAGAAACATTTAATACAACTCTGAAAGGGTGTAGAGATACCTACACAATGATTCATGCTATGAGCCTGGGGCAAGCAGGTCCCAAACTAATTCTCTATGTTGCAGGTACTATCGATTGTGTTCATGCAGGTACAGGTACTGGTGTTGCTAACAAAGCTAACAACTATTATCCAGGATGGGCATTCCCTTTTGTTTGAACAGAAACAAGTGTCTCCTAGGGTGTTTCCAATCATCCCCAGCCATGTGCAAGTTGAAATTTCACCCAGCAAGATAGCAGAGAGTGGGTGTCGTCCCCAAGCAGAAGTCTCCTTTCAGACAGGGGCAATTCTCGGCAGTATAAGGAGTGTTTTGCCTCCCCAGCAGTTGCTTCCTCAGCAGTGTCATGCCTTTGGTTCCCAGGAAGTCCTCACTTCCCCATCAGAGTTCAAGAAGGGTCCATTTCCAGCAGGGTCTTGGCGCTCCAATCTCAAAGTCCAATTTATTTTTGGCAGTGGTGGCTGTTCAGAGCCAGTGAATTATTAACAACTTTCCCTGCAGAGTTTGTTTCCTCCTCACAAGGATTAACTAGATCAAAGCAGTGATCATCAGTTCCTCCCAGTCAAGCCATCTGGGATACCTGCGGTCTCCTTATCAGGAGATCTCCTTGCATTGTCATTCACAATCATCATCGCATCTGCATCCTCCAAAGCGTAGCATTTCCATCATCATGGAGCCTTACGCCATAAATTCAAACATATGCATACCAGCATGGGCCAATTTTGAGGTATATTACGTACGAACTATAACATCTTCTCAACCTGAAGTACTCTGCACAGAGGATACCAGCATCATTTTTCAGACATTCTTGTCTTCTCAAGTCAATGTTTGTCACTTATTTCGTGTCTTGTTTGGTACAACAGTCGCGTCGCAGGTTCCCGTTTTGTACAACGGTCCTGTTTGCTTGGGCTCTCGTTTATGTACAACGATCCCGTTCCATCTTGTCCTATTTTCTTTGTTTCTAGTTACCGCCTGCGGCCGGTATACCTTCCCGTCTCCATTCGAGGATGGTTTCATGTTAGATCCGAGGATCTTTTGATTTGTCATTTGAGGATGGAATTTCTTTTCTTCAAGTCCTTCTGCGGTTGGTCTTGTTGTTGTGACTATTATTCGAGGATAGTAGTTCACTTTTTGAGCTTATTGATCGAGGTCAGTTTGTCTCTTTTGCAAAGTCTGTCTGAGGTCAGCTTTGTGTTTGGTTATCAGTCGAGGCTGGTATACCTTCGCGTCTCCATTCGAGGATAGTTTCGTGTTAGATCCGAGGATCTTTTGATTTGTCATTTGAGGATGGCATTTCTTTTCTTCAAGTCCTTATGCGGTTGGTCTTGTTGTTGTGACTATTATTCGAGGATAGTAGTTCACTTTTTGAGCTTATTGATCGAGGTCAGTTTGTCTCTGTTGCAAAGTCTGTCTGAGGTCAGCTTTGTGTTTGGTTATCAGTTGAGGCTGGTATACCTTCGCGTCTCCATTCGAGGATGGTTTCGTGTTAGATCCGAGGATCTTTTGATTTGTCATTTGAGGATGGCATTTCTTTTCTTCAAGTCCTTCTGCGGTTGGTCTTGTTGTTGTGACTATTATTCGAGGATAGTAGTTCACTTTTTGAGCTTATTGATCGAGGTCAGTTTGTCTCTTTTGCAAAGTCCGTCTGAGGTCAGCTTTGTGTTTGGTTATCAGTCGAGGCTGGTATACCTTCCCGTCTCCAATCGAGGATGGTTTCGTGTTAGATCCGAGGATCTTTTGATTTGTCATTTGAGGATGGCATTTCTTTTCTTCAAGTCCTTCTGCGGTTGGTCTTGTTGTTGTGACTATTATTCGAGGATAGTAGTTCACTTTTTGAGCTTATTGATCGAGGTCAGTTTGTCTCTTTTGCAAAGTCTGTCTGAGGTCAGCTTTGTGTTTGGTTATCAGTCGAGGCTGGTATACCTTCGCGTCTCCATTCGAGGATGGTTTCGTGTTAGATCCGAGGATCTTTTGATTTATCATTTGAGGATGGCATTTCTTTTCTTCAAGTCCTTCTGCGGTTGGTCTTGTTGTTGTGGCTATTATTCGAGGATAGTAGTTCACTTTTTGAGCTTATTGACTGAGGTCAGTTTGTCTCATTTGCAAAGTCTGTCCGAGGTCAGTCTTTGTTGTTGATGGTTATCGCCTGCGGCCGATATACTATCGTGTTTCTATTCCAGGATGGTTTTAGTATTGGATCTGAGGATCCCTTGTGAGTTGTCATTCGAGGATGGCATTCTTCCTAGCATATTTTCACCTGGTCTTATGTTCCGCTACCTATTCAGAGGTCAAATTCAAAAAAATACATAAATAAATAAATGGGCAAATGGCATTTCCATTACCCTCAGTGCGCAAATTTTCAGGGTTTATTCGAGTATTCAATCACTCCATACCTTGAACGTCTAAAATCCGTTGCAATTATTCATTCAAGTCTGCAGAGGATTGAATAGGGGCAGCTGTAATACCTAAAAATTTGCCCTCATATTTATTCCCTTTACTGGCATATCGTTTTGCATTCATCTGCATTTCTCACTAAGTCATTAACAGCATATTAGTGCATTTCATTGTTTCATAAGGCATGTGATTTAGGCCATATGGGAATAAGGTTTCATACCTTATCTGTACCTACCAGGGTTTGAAATGAGGGAGGTTATTCACTGGTGCATCTAACCCATTATTGAGGTGTTCGACCATATTTTCTTTGGGGAACTTCACCACTGGAGGCCACTTGTATCAGAGATTGGTTTGGATTCTTTTGTTTATGGAATAATATTTCGAGATTGTGTGGATTTGAGTATGGCATCGAAGTTCCTAAAGTTGGATTGTGTTGATTCAATTCAGATTAAAGGAGAATGCATGACTATTGGTTTATTTGGAAGGCATCATTCAAGTTCGAACTCGAATACGCAATGTTTATTTGGGATATGAGCCATTACCATTTTCCATTCTTTCAATTCGATTGAAATCATTCCTTTAAGTCCATGGTGAATTACCAATATTCATTTTATTTTTTCGCAATCCATATCCTTTTCTATAATTCCCTATGTCATTAACTTCCACACATCCCTTCGGAAATCTTTCTCTCTTAAGCTCGTGTTTCTAATCAAAGTCATAAAACCATTTTTTTTGTAATTTCATATTTTATATTCATTTTCTAGGCCTATGCCCATAAAATCATCTTCTAGCCCATATTGTAAATGACCATTCTAACCACACCTATATTTTTTTTTTGAAATTAACCCTTTATTCATTTTTGGATTTCCCTATTAATATTCATTTAATTATGAATTGTCCTTTTAATTTTCCCATAACCAATATACATAAAGAAAATTCATGACATCCCAATAACCACATCCATTCTTTTCTCTTGTTCCTCTTTTTTCTTCTTCGTTTTATTAAAGAAAAGGGGAGGGGGTTTCCAACTTTGTTGTTAGTCCATGAGGCCCATTATTTTATCTTCATTATGTTACTAATTAAATGGAAAAATAATGACTTGAAAATTCTCCAGCTTTTAGACACTTCCTAATGTGTATCATTTTAGTGTCCAAGTACAAGCTTCATGCACTAAGTATATGCAACAGACACAGTGAAATAATTGGCATGAGACGCGAGGAAAAAGAAATAGGGGACGGGTCCCTCTCAATGCAGTCATCACAAAAAGAAAATATCTTCATAGAAAGGTCCAGTTACAATCCATTATACAATGGAAATAACAAAAATCCAGAATCAGTGTCAAAGTTACATGGACAATTGAACATTGAGAGTTCTACATCAGCTTTACATGTTAAGATTCCTTTAAATCCTACAAAAATCTATTCTAAGAGTTTGATTAGAAGTTGACAATGCAGTCCAAATTCACCACCTTCAACCACATGCGAACTCCACCAATCTTCATCCATTCTTCATCAACGCGTCGCTTTCATCATTACCAATCCAAGGACTTCAACAATTTCCTGCAAATCTTCAGCTGGAAACCTGCAAAATCAGTCCAAGATCCTACAATATCACATTGTTCAACAACAATAACAAAAAAAAGAGATTCTGAATATTCCTGAAAACCAAAAAATCTAGGGAGTTCCGTACAAAATCTTGAATCGCGTCTCCATCCGCAAAATGGTAAACCACGACAATATAATCAACTTGTGGAATGTGATAGGAACTATGGATGTTGTGTTTCTTGTTTTTGAGATGAGTCTTGGAAGATACCTTGCCAATTGCTTCCTTTTCGACATTAGAGGCCGGAGAAATTTCTACGGCAAACTCTTGTTGGATTGGCATACTGTCATAAAGTTCTACACAGAGATCTCGAACCTAATAATATTCTAGTTTCATTCAGATATTATCCAAACATTGATCAAATCAAGATATGTGACTTTGATGTGGCAAAAACTTCTGAACCTCCTTTTTCACCCTACTCTACCCTATACTCAGCTGCAGTTGATATCAGGTCGTTGGGTTGCATGCTTGCTGAGATGATTAAGCTCAGACCTCGGTTCGTTGGTGGAGACGAAGTAAAGATATTGACCGGCATGCTTTGTTTGCTTGGAGCGCCAACAGAAGAATCCTGGCCTGGTGAAAGGATTTCAGCTTATGAAGCTTTTGACCATCCACATCTCAAGATTAACCATCCATGATGAAGCTTTTGTTTTGACCACCCAAGGGTTTACTCTCTTCCTTTGTACATCTAACAGCATCTTTGGTATCCTAATGGATATATCCTGTGTAAAAGCAATAACAAAAATCAAAATTGAGTGAAAACTAAAGAGGAAAAAACGCAACAGAGCAAAATTTGATATCAAAACAAAATCAATAACTGACTCCATAACAGAATTTTAACTGGAAAACTAACTTCATAACAGAATTGGAAGAGGGAATTGAAGATTCATAATAGAAGTAACAACTTCCCTAACTGATTTTTCTTCTGGAATGTTCACCTGAGCTTTTCCCATCTATAAATCATAAGCTCCATTGCATCTTCAGGTTCTTCACCATTTTTTAGATTTTCCCCCTTCATTTGCGAATTTCACCCCAACCTGCTTCTCCTCCAATCTCTTTTCTTCCCCAAACCTCACAAATTCTCCATCCAATCTTCATCCCCTTCCATTAGCAACCACAGCTGCTTCAACATCTTCTCCCCCATTGTTCAATTTTCTCCTTTGTTTTCGATACTTCTATTGTTAAGTTTCACAATCCTCCATTTTCTGCATGAACAACATACAAAGAATCATAGAAAGGAGTTAATGGGATGAATCTGAAAAAAATGAAAGAAAAGAATTGAGAGTACCTTCATGTCATTGTACCTTCAACAATTTCCGTAGATTCTTCGCAGCTCTCGCCTACCGCTGCAAATATCAGCATCTGTAATAATGGGCATTCTGATATCAGTTCATCCATCTGCACAACAACACCTACGAAACGTACGAGGGGAAGTTAGTCAGGCACGAATCACAGAGGCAACGACAAGGTGCGAACATTACGAAAAGAGCAAAGAGGAAGGAGCGAAAACGAGACATACCTGAAGGCGCTCGCGTACTGCTCGAAGCCCTCAGTGAGGTCGTAGCCGGTGTTGTAGTGACTGTGCAACTGAAGTGTCATCCTCGACACGATCAACTCATAAGGTACGATTTCGCATCTTCTTTGTACAATTTAGCCGCACTTCTGGTTTGTTCTTCCTGGTTTTCATTCGGTAGTGAATTCGAGGAGGTTAGGTCGAGTAGTTCTTGAAGAATGTGAGTTGTCTTTGCTGGATTTCATGATAGATACGTGTTTGATTTAGGTTTTTGGCAAAAATTGGATTAGAATAGGTTCGAATCTCCCATTTGAAGATAGAAGGTTGTTCTTTCGGACTTGTATCAGAAACGTGAGGGGGTGGCGGAAAAAGGAGAAGACGGATGGGCTAGGTGGCGACGTGAGGAAGACGGAAGAGAACTTAGGGTTCGGTGTTTCTTAGAGTTCAGTCGGTTTTTGCAATAGTTAGTTTGTGAGGGTTTCGAAGTTATTGATGGTGGATTCGAAGTGGTTTCAAAGTTGTTGACGGCGGATTCGAAGGGATGATCCGAAGTTGGTCGATGGCGGAGTTGAAGAGATGATTAGAGGTTGATCTATGGAGAGTTCGAAAAAGGAGAAGGCGGAGTTGTCGTTGAGGTTGGTGGCGAAGGTAGAAGAAGATGGCGGAGGAGGTGATGTTAGGGTGTTGATGGTGGAGAAGAAGGAGACAAAGGGGGTGATGGCGGCCTAGAAATGAAAAGAGGAATTAGGGTTTTCTTCTTCAGTTTTTTTTATTTATTATTTTATGTTGTATAAGATTAGATAGTTTAATTCAATTTTATAAGTTAAGAGTTTATAGAATTTAAAAAAAATATTATTATAAGATTAAGAGTTTAATTTAATTTTATAATTTAAGAGTTTATGGAATTTTGCAAATGTTATAAGATTAAAAGAATAATAAGGAAGATTTAATCTCTTAATTCCTAGGACCACCCTTTTTATACGATTGCTATTAACACCACCCATTAATCCTATTAAGAAAATAATAAACAAAAATACTTCTTTTTGCACCTCCATCTCATTTCTGCGAATATGGGCTTACCTCTTTGCTATTCGTCCCCCCTGCTGAGCCCATCATAAAAAATAAACATGAGAATACTTCTTTCTGCACTCCCCTTTAAATCCAGCGAATTGGACTCACTTTCCTTGCTATTTCCACCCCATTTTAGGCCCAGTACAATAAAAACACTTTAAAAAATCACTAACAGCACCCCATCCTCATTTCTTTCTTTTAGAATTTTTCTTAGTTTTTCTAGTTTTCATTAGTTTAGAAATAAATCAAATAAAAATAGTAAAAATCATTAGAAAATTATACAAAAATTTCAGTAGTTAAATAATTCAATTTAGAAATTTGTGACATTTTTGTTTTCTGAATTTTGGTTATTTTTCTATTTAATTTTGATTTTTCTTTTAATTAGCTTTATTTGGATTTCCTTTAATGGTGCTGGATTTTGTTGATTTTATTTAGGTAACTTCCAGTAGGATTTTTGAGTCATTCTTTTTTCTGTAATTAGAGGACTCATAATAGTGCTTAGGATATTTTTAGTGGATTTTTTAGGACCTTTTATCTTAGGTTTTAGTGGTGTAATCCTTAGAAATTAGTGGTTAACTCTTAGGTGAAAATAATCATTTTTAGGCATAGAAAAAATATGATTTTTTAGAATCCCTTTTAATACAATATTATAGATAGTATTAGGTCCCTATAGTTTAATTTTCATATTTTTTCCAGAAGTTTTAATATTTTTTAGAATATTAGTTCTTAGGCCTAGTTATGCATAATTCCCATTAGTTTAAGTCATGAAAATAAATTCAAAAAAAATATAGTTTAGATTAGATTTAGTCTTAAAATTTAATATAGACTTAGGTTAGTTTAATTTGGATTTTTAGAATGAACATTAGGCTTGACTTAGATTTAGAACTTAGGTTTAAAGTTTCATTTTCATTAGAAATAGAATAAATAAAATAGATTATTTTTTAGTTCATGCCTTTAATTGCATTTTTAGAATTTTATTTCTTAATTCAATTTTATTGTTTTTGCCTTATCACTTGATTTTATAACTTGTATAGGCTTCCCCATTGTTCTTAGAATCAACTTAACTTCATTAGGAAGTAAGTTGAATTCTAGTAGTTTCTAGTTTTTTATTAGGCTTAGAAACTTCACTAACATTAGGACCTCTCTTGTAAATAAACAAAAATTAGGATTGACTCTTAGTCCCCTTAGATTTTGCCTTTTTTGCAATTTGAGTCATTCTCTTCTTACCTTCAAACAAAATCCAAAAACACTTAACAAATAAATGAAAGGATTCCTTGTGTATAGCCTTATTCCATGAAGCACTTGCATTCATTCCATCTTGGAGTGGTGTAAGCTTGTCTATCATGATGCACAAGTCTCATCAAGGAGTTGTTCACAAAGAAAAACTTAAAAGACACTTCTTCACAAAAGCAACAAAAACACTTAATAAAGTTCAACAAGCTAGTGAACTTAAGCCCTAATCCTAGGAAACCAGTCTTGGATAAATTCTCCTTGCTGGGTATGCTTGTTCTATTATTCCATCTTGGAATGTAGAATCAAGTGTACATTCCACGGAAAAGAGTTTGAATTCACTTCCTTGTGCCAAATTCATACAAAAAACTCTTAAAAGACAAAAACAAACAACAAGCGACTATCCTGCGGGAACTTCTTTTCTCATCTCATTCACTCACAACGCGAACTCGCGACGACTTGTCACACATGCAAGACGGTAAACGCACTCGTACCAGACGAGCCTGCAACACCTGAGCATAGACATACGCAGTTCCAGCTGTAAAAAACACAAACAAATAGTTCCCGCCTAGGTTAGGCGAACTACGTCGACTCTGATCCTCATTATCCCGATGAGGTACGTAGGCAGCGGGGTAGGGCCCGTTCGAGCACATTCTTTATTTTCCCTACATTTTCTCCATTCTTTCTCATTTTCTTATCTCAGTTCATTTCTCATTTCCATTCCATTTCCAGTTAGCGGTTTTGTTCAGCAGCATTCATATTTTTCTCACCCTTTGAAACAAGCAAGCAAGCGTGGATCCCGTCGGGTACGACGGACGATCTGGGGTGCTAATACCTTCCCAGGTCGTAACCGACTCCCGAACTCAGATCTTTGGTTCGCAGGACCTCGTCCTTTCCTTCTTCCTCAGGTTTGTGCAACATTACCTTTCCCATTCATTCGGGATAAAAATGTCTGGCTGGCGATTCTAACTTTTCCGCGCCACTTTCGCGTTTGTACTAGGATGAAAATCCCGGGAGCGACAGCTGGCGACTCTGCTGGGGATTAACCTGATTCTTCCGGTTTCCCTTGTAGAGTCAATCCTAGCGCCTGTTTGATTTTGTTTCTTTGGGTGTATATTTGTTTATTGCTGTGTGCTTTAGTTTAGCTTTACTGTTTTTATTTACAGTTTTTACTTTACAGTTTTACTTTACCGCATTTATTTACCGCTTTCAGTATTTTATTTTCCATGCATCATATTATACTGGACTGTCTGGCTGTGATGGTTTTCATTTTTTCTGTGGGATGGGGTTACTGTGAGATGAGCTCGTAACCGGGGCTCGAGTGCACCCTAGGACTTAGAGTGGTTCCACTTTGGCTTCATGGCATCTTGCTATGTTGGTAGTAGTAAGTTCCACACCTTGACTTGCGACCTTCTCGGGAATGTATTGATACCGGAATCTTTCTGGGTTAATGCGCTACCTTGATAGTTATGTGCAGTCAGGGGACCGATCATTGAGAACCTTTGTGGAAACATCCCTCTCCAGTGATGACAGTGGCAGACCACATTTGTTGGCAAACCCACTCGCATCCGAGGGCCCACTGGGAACTCGCATAGGATGGCCTGGTTCTCTCATAGGAATTCAGTTAAAGCAAACTGATCGTATGATGATAGTATTATACCCTTCAGGATGAATGTACTATTGTTTCTCGACTCAGTGCTTGAAGCTGGAGACTTGTGAGGGATGCTTGTTCTTTCTGGACTCAACTGACACCTCCCTGAGTAGTACATAATGCCAAACCGATTCCCTGATTTGGTCACGAGCCATTTCTCGGAAATGGTGAACGTATTATTGCTATTCGGCCTCGAGAGTCCGTGATGTTTGACCCGAGTAGCACACCCGTGAGATTGGGAGGGGTTTACAGGTTTGCAGGAACCCTGATACCTTCAGCATACCCACTTTGCCTTTGGTTCAGTTTTGTGATCTGGATTTCTGTTCTTAAGATATGGACCCCGGATCAGAGGGATGATTATTGTGATATCTGGATTTTGAGACCTGGCACTGACACCTGATTATATGATTGGCACATCACAAACACTTCACTGATCACATGCCTTGTCTTGCATAAGCATCATAGCATCATTAATCATTTTGTGTTCTTTTTATTCTCAGGGTTCATTACTTCCTAGGTCCTGGTCATATTTGCTACTTCAGTATGGAGATTCCGAGGAAGAGAAATGTTCATTATACTTTCCCGCAGCCAGAGACAGAGAGTGTTCAGGGTTTGATTAGCTTGATGGGTGACCGAGCCCTTGATGATTTCAGGAAAGAGTATGGCAAGATACTGAATTATGTGAGCAAGCCCACAGTCGACCAGAAAGATAGCTTGCATTCTTTGTTGCAGTTTTATGATCCACAACTGAGGGTTTTTGTTTTCCCTGATTACATCCTGGCACCTACATTAGAGGAGGTTTCTAGCATGCTGAATATTCCTGTTAAGGAGGGTGTACCTTATTATGTTTCAGAGAGGATCCCTTCTCATGAGGATATCACTATTGCCTGTCATTTGAGTATGCCTAGACTCAAGATGGGATTAGAGGCTGGCCAAAGTAAAGGGATCCCTTTGGACTTTCTTGTTGCAGAGGCACATGTCATGGCGTCGGAAAAGAAGTGGGCAGACTTCAAAGCACTGTTAGCCATGATAGTATATGGAACCAGTTTGTTTCCAGGAGAGAAAGGGCTAATTAGCATGGAGGCCATCACCATATTTGTCAAGAGAAATCTTGTTCCTACATTGCTAGCTGACTTTTATTATGGAGTTCACCACAGAAATGAAAAGAGGAAGGGATATGTAAACTGTTGTGCTCCCATATTTTCTGATTGGTTTGTAAGGCAACTCCCTAAATCAGGACCCTTTCAGGATTTGAAACAATCTTGGAAGTGGTCCAAAAGATTAATGGGCTTAACCTCAGCTGACATTGCTTGGGGATGCAACAGAGATTTGGTGGGCAAAGAAATGTTGGTTAGTTGTGGTAGCTTTCCAAATGTGCCTTTGATGGGAAGGAAAGGTGGGATTAGCTACAATCCTATCTTGTCCAGGAAACAGTCCGGCTATCCTTTAAGAGACGTACCTTTGATCGACGATGCAAATGAGTCCTTATATTTTCCAACAGAGGGAAACTCCAAAATGAGCATGCTAGCATCCCAAGCTTGGGAAGTTAGGGTGATGAAAGGAAAGAAAGATTTTGGAAGAGTAGATCCTAATACCTATGATCCTTTTGCCAGCTGGCTGGAGGATCGTGTGAAGACTCATCTTTTACCATTTTCTAGAGAGACACCTCTCTACCCTAAAGAGGTAGCACCAAGGACTTCGGTACCTTTGGAGGAATATCAGAAGTTAGAGGCTTTGGTTAAGCAACTTAGGGTTGAAAATCAAGAGGCTCTTAATTCTTGCCAAAAGCTGATGATCCAGAACCGTCGATTGGAGGATAGAGCTGTACAAGCCGAGGAAATAGTCCGTCTCAAGCAGAAGGACTTTGAAGATAGAGAGCTCTACTTCCGAAAGAAAGGTTTAGCTGAGACTCACAAGACTGCCCAGCGCCGAAGAGAGAAGAAAGATCTTAGTGAAGCCAATGAAGTTGTTACCTTATTGTAAACACCCCAAATTTGCCCTCACCCATTCACACCATGGCTTGTGATCATCTCATATGCATAAACACCATCATATCATCTCATATCACATTTTTGAGTCACTACATAGCTTCTAAGTCATCTGCACCTAGGGTTTGTGATCTGAGCAATCCAAGGGCTTCTTGAGCCACTCCAAAGGTCACCAATCACTTCAAAGGGATCCATGTGTGTTCAAGCATCATATTACATCCTTTAAAAGTCAAGAATGCCAAAGAATCACAAGAACTGGGATTGGTGTGGATGCAGAGCCAGGTTTGACTGCACAGTTGACCTAAAATTAGGGTTTTGGTTTCAGAGGCCATAACTCCAAATTTTTTGGTCATTCTTGTTTCCATTGGTCTCTATATGGTATAGGGAGTATGCATATCAATTTTCATGAAGAAATTCCATGGGGAAGTCATCTGATCAAGGGTTGACTTTTCAGACAAGTCAGTGCAAAATCAGGGCATCTGAGGCCCCCAATGACCCAACCAAGGGGTGATCTTCATCATTTTGAGTGTATATGATCTTTATTTGATCATGGAAGAAGGTTGAAGTTCACAAAATTCAAGATTTTGAAGTTTTTGCAAAGTTGACTTGTTAGGGCATGGTTGACTTTTGAAGAATATGTCATTTTATGCCACTTTTCAAGCCTTACTTTTTGATCCAAAGATGCTTCAAATGGAAAAACTTTGGTCATGAAAGTTGTAGAATACATCTTTCCCTTTTCAAAAAGTACAAGAACATGATCTAATTCATTTTGGATCAAAAGTTATGGTGTGACAAAGTTGGCAAAAATCACTAATTTTCAAGATATGCACCAATTGGGAAATTTGCAAAATCATGTATCAAGGCCATTTGTGACTTCTAGTTCACATCAAACCAATGCACAAACATTCTATGTGACCTAAAAATCAGATTTGAACCAAAAGATCACATGTTCATGGTTGGCAAAGTAAGAGATTTTCATGAAGTTTCAAAAGTGATCAACTTGCAAAACCATCATCACACTTTCACCAACTTGCTGCATTGGCTATTGAACCTTCCTAGCACCTCTCACACACCATGCTGCGCCAGCCCCCATGCTTGTACTAGCCTAGAACCAAGCCCATGCTTTCCTTACACAAGAGTGGACTTTTTGCAAAAGGTAACTTACCTATCACAGCAGGCCAGGTCACATCATCTGACCAATTGGAGTTGTTTATACTATCCATTTGCTAGCCATGTCACATAAGGAACAAGGCTGAAACACACAAGATCATGACATTCACAAACTCACTCCCTCAAGCATTTCTCTTCGAATCTCTCTGCACAAGCCACAAACATTAAAACAAGTTTCACAAATCATATCACCATGTTTCATTGAGCCAAAACCAGCAAGACTTAGGCCTGAACCAAACAAGAACACCATTTCTCCATTTTCACTCCAACCTGCACTTTCCTTCGAAACATCTTTCACAGGCCATAAACACTCAAACAAACTCCACAAACCTTCTCAAAACATCACCCTGAACACAAAGAACCCTTCACCTTAGCCTGAAACAGCTTGAATCACAATCACCATTTTCACCTGAGCTTGAGCAGAAGCTGTGCAAACTCCCTAACCAGCTAACTTAAACTCCTTCTAAGCATTCAAGCATCATCAGGGGATCATAAGGAGTGGTTTTCATCAAAAGAAGGGGACAGAAAGTAGCAAGAGTGAAAGCTTCGAAACTCAGGTAGCTCAAGAACATTTTTTCCAGAAATCATTTTTTAAGTTCTTAAGTTGTTCTATATGCTTTCCTGATCATGAATATGTCTTTAGTTTTGAAAATGGTGGAGAGTTAAGAGTTTAATCAGTCTCTGAAACTTTTTGCCCTAGATTTTGTTTGCTTCGATTCAGCCATTTCTGGAATGATAAATATGTTTTGATTGGGGGTTTTGGTTCGTGAGTGAGTGGGGATCATTCCTGTGTTTTTAGAATTCATTTTAGATGCGTATAGAGTGAGATTAGGTTTTGTGGTGAACGGAGAAGATGACCGGAACACTGTTCCGGTCATCTGAAAATGATTAACGGCAGGATTAGGGCATAAGCATTAATTAGCCAGGTTTGAATGCTGGCCCTTGGATTTGGCGCCAGGTCAATGCGCGCGTGTTTTTGTTTGAATCTCCACCATCAGATTGCATGACTTTTCCATTTTCAGCTTTTATTTCATTTAAATTTTCATATTATTTCATTTGTTTTGCATAATTTATTTAAAATAGCAAAATTGTTTTAAAAATTATGAAACTTTTTGTCAAGACTTTCATTAATTTTTAAAACACAAAAATATTTTTATTTTCATTTTTAGCATTAAAAAAAGTATTTTTAAATATTTAAAAGTTTATTTTTAATTGATTAATAAAAATTAATTTGTTAAAAATACTTTTAGGTATTTAAAAATCACCAAAAAATTCATGAAATGTTCTAAGACATTTAGAAACATTGTCCAACCTTCAAACCAAATTTATTTTTTGATCTTGATGCATTTTGAGAATTTTTCATTGATTTAAAATCATTTTTATGCATTAATTTGATCCAAAGTTCCAAAAATCATTTCTGCCTATCCATGAGGAGTTGGACATTGATTCTTTTTGCATTGCATTGTGTTTAGCATGTAGTTTGTGAGATTAAATGGCCATGATTTGATCTTTCATTTTCAATTTATTTGATAATTTTCTTGTTTAGGAACCCTAAAACCCTAGAAATCTTAGAAAAATCATAACTTGAAATTGGTTATGAGTTGAAACCTCTCCTTTGGGCATTGGTTTAGTATAGGATTAAGGGTTCTTTGAGTGGCATTTTCAATTTTTTATCTTAGGGTTTGCTTCTGATTTTGATTTTTGTTTGATGTATTGATCATAAACCCTAATTTGGGCTTCCATATGCATCCATCTTGCATTCTCTTGCATAACATGACTTGCCATGACATTTCAAGCATCCATTTGATTCATTTGACATCATAAGACATATTGAAATCATGTTCGATCATTGCATCATGTATTTGCCATGTTGTATGTCATGTGCACTTCATAACTTTTCATGTATGTTCATGGTTCCTAACTTGCTTCATTTGCATTCATGAACTTGTATGATCATCCCCATGTTTTGTTTCTGGTTTGTAGAATCTCATAGCATCATGTAATTGCTTCTGGTTTTGTTTCTCATCATGTCATCTCATCCCATTTTGCATTGCATTGCATTCCTTTTCTGACCTTTCAGGTGGTAAGTGACTTTGAGAAGTGAATTTGCCTTCACTTCTCATAACTTTTCTTTTCATCTCTCTTGCATCCATTGCTGCATTTTTGTTTGTGTTTGAGTTTGAGCTTGCTCATTCTTCTTCTTCCCACTTTCTCTCTTCAAGTGACTTGACTTCTTGAATGAAGCAAGTTGCTTTGCTTCTCTTGATCCTTTCATCTGTTTCCTGGTGGTTCCATTGAAGACTTCTCTTGAAAACCTCACAAACCTTAGGAACAACCAAGCATGACAATGATTAGGGTTTTGATTAGTCTCCCCTCTTAGTTTTACCTTTGTGTCTCTTTTGAGTCTTCTCTTCTCATCTCATAATTAGGGACTAAACCCTAAAGGCTTTAAGGCTTTGTGATTAAGCTTATGCCTGCATCCTTCTCTTAGGATGGAGTGTATAACTTTAATCCTAAATGTTAAACCCTTAAGGTGTTTAAATCTCTTAATCAATTCACTTAATAAGTATCAAGACATCACACTTGTAACTTGGGCCTTGCATTAGGGTTCTAATTCTTCCTTAATTGGTTAAGAAGGACTAACCCTAGTGTTAATGGACAAGTCCCCCTCAAGTTGTCTTACAAACCCTAAAATTCACTTCATCATCATACCATTAAATAAAATCCACTTAATAAAAGGCTTGTTTTGTCATGAGTTTAATCCCTAATCATGGATTAAGTTGAGGAGCTTTCCTCAGCTTAAACATTCTCATCTATTATCCTTCTATTAGGATGGTGTAATGAGTCTGTTTAATCCTTGATTATGTCTTAACCTCATTACTCAACACTAAACAAAAACACCAAAAACATTTAAATAATCACAAGTAGGTTAATGATCTTAATCCTACACCAAAGGTGATTAAGTGTGAGAATCTGACTTCACACTTAAGGTATTCTCATTACCCCTAATCAGAGGGAAGATGTGATGAGTTTACTAACCCACTGGTTTAGGTTTAAGCTCATTAATCTATGACAAACTTTCAAAAGCAATAAAAGATTGAAAATACAAAAACAAACAATAATCGTCTCCTTCGGGATTCTTTTCTCATCACCTTCACTCACAAACGAGAACTTGCTTCTTCCGTCTAATGCAAGACAGTTTGCACCTGGGCCAGACAGGTCATACACTTGAGCATGGACAAGTAAGCAGTTCACAAGTCAATTCATCTTTCAGTCTCTTTGGGTCGAACTACGGTGTTCTGACTTCCTCATTGCACGAGAGGATACGTAGGCATAACTTAACAGTTATCGAACAAAAGTCTCTGTATACTCCCCCTCTTTCTAGCCTCATTCTTTAAGCCTCATGATCTTGAGCAATTCATTCTTATTCCTTACACTGACACTGTATATATCACACTTTGCACTTCTTTGCACTGACACCTGTACATTTTCTTCCAGCCTCCTTATACACAGATTGCACTGACACTACCCCTTTATAACACAAATCTTTCAAGCGTGGATCCCGTCGAGTACGACGGACAATCTGGGTGCTAATACCTTCCCAGGTTGTAACCAACCCCCTTTCTCAGTCTCTCTGGTTCGCAAACCGTCTTATCCATCTCTTTCTAGGTCTATGCAACATTACCTTTCCTCCGGGATAAAAATGCCTAGCTGGCGACTCTATTCATCTCCAGTGAGTTCACGGCTGTGTGTTCTCATTGTCCCTCTCGCCGACCGTTCGCGTCTGTACCTTTATCTGGGCCTATTCCCCATTTATCGGGAGCGACAGCTTGGCGACTCTGCTGGGGACCCTTTATACTGCAACCAGGGCTTCTGGTTCTTTTTGTGGGTTCCTCCTAGCGCTTGATTGATTTGTGTTTATTGGGGTGTTATGTGTTTATTTGTGTTTGTATATGTTTTATTTTTGCTTTATGTACAGTTTGTTTTATTACTTTCTTTACTGCTTTACATATATCATATTGTCATGCTGTCTGGCTGGATCTGGTTTTGCCTTGGTGGGTGGGGTTCTATTGAGAGTTAAGGCCCTATACCTGGGACCTGAGTGACACCTAGGCTAGAGTGGTTCATATTCTTTCCCATTCCATCTCGGCCTGGTGCGGGAATATGAAACACGGTTCAGACATGGGTTTCTTCTTGAGAACTTTGTGTTGCGGATTTCCTGCAATACTAGGGCTATCTGGGAAGCCTGCTAAGTCTGGATGACCTTTTAGTATTGACCTTCAGAAACTGAGGTGAATTAGAGGAGGAACATTTATGGTTATTGTAAACACTGTACCTCCGGGTTAGAAGTGTTTACACTTCTCATAACTGATCCAAGTCTGAGGATCCTTGTTTTAGAACACCACCTGTGAGGGGGTTGGGCTATTTACAGGTTTGCAGGTACCTTGACCTCAGAATACCCTGTTACTTTGTTTGTTTAAGAGTACTCCATTTTGGGACAGTTCTTGTGATTCTAAAACCCTGGACATGTGGCTCTTTATTTGAGTCCCCTACCTTGGTTACTGGACCTATAGGCCTCCATCCGGATTTCTTGAACGTACTTGGACTTATATCAGGGCATTTGATCAGATCCGGCTCAGTCACAAACCCTTGCATATCATTTGCATACATAACCATTGCATCATATTGACATTTGCTTATTTGTGTTTCAGGGTATCCATCTTCATTTGGTTTTGGTTTTGACCCCATCTTCAGTATTGACCTATCTTCATCAGCATCTGCTTCAGCTATCACCAGCACCAGCCAATCAGTGGCCCCTTCTTCAGTGTTATCATCAGCACCTATCTCCTCAACATCATGGCACCTAAAAAGAGCAACATCACCTACCACTTCTTCTAGCCAGAGCTATCTGACATCAGGAGGATTCAGACCCTGATCACTCCAGACCATATACCATTGTTCAGGGAACACTATGGAGATATACTTGATATGGTTATGGATCTGGACCCTTCACAGAGAAGCTTGATCCACACTTGCCTTCAATTTTATGATCCCCCACTGAGGTGCTTCACTTTTCAGGACTTTCAGCTGGGCCCCCTATTAGAAGAATACTCATCATTGGTTGGTATACCTATCAGGGGTGGAGTCCCTTTCAACCCTGAGATGGTCTTTCCTGGTAATGGAGAAGTAGCCAAGGCTTTGCATCTGGAACCTGTTCTGATTGAGCAGCATATGACTTTTAAGGCTGGGATCCCTGGCCTGCATCTGGATTTCTTAATCTCTCAAGCTACCCTGAAAGCCTCTTTAGGAGAGTGGAAAGCTGTATGTGCTTTATTGGCCCTGAGCATATATGGAATTGTATTGTTTGCAGATGAGCCTCGATTCATTAGCAAGAATGCAATCCATCTTTTCATCCTGAAGAACCCAGTGCCCACTTTATTGGGAGATCTCTACTATTCAGTGCATCAGAGGAATGAAAAGCAGAGGGGAAGATTAGTGAGGTGTTGTGCTCCATTGTTCCATACTTGGCTTCTCAGGCATCTACCCAGGACAGATGCATTTTTGAATCCTCATCAGCAGAGAAACTGGGCTAAGAGACTCACTGCACTAACTTCAGCTGATATCAGGTGGTGCACCCAAAGCACCAAAGGCAGGGATATCATCACCAGCTGTGGGAATTTTCCCAATGTGCCCCTAATAGGAGTTAAGGGTAGTATCAGTTACAATCCTCTGTTGTTTAAAAGACAACTGGGCTATGCACTGGTCCACACTCCTAGGGCACAGGACTTGGTTGAGACTCTTTATTGTGAGAACAAGCCTAATCTGGCTACTGTTAGGCAGGCAGCCTGGGCCTGGGATAATGTTCAAACCAAGGGAGTAACCATTCTGGGGAAGTGCAACAATGTGGCATCAGCACAATATTATGAGTGGTCCCATGCCAGGGCTCAATTCTCTGGAATGCCCTTTGCCATGGAGGATATGCCTGGACCATCCTCAGCACCACCCCCTGCCACTATCAGTTTAGAGGAGTATGAGAGCTTGAAGGAAAGAAATGAGAAGTTAACTCAGGCTTTGCAGAAGACCCTCCGGGAGAGGAATGATGGTAGGATGGATATTGAGAGGCTGGAGAAGCTGAGAGTGGAGCATCTGGCTAAGATTGAGAAGTCTGGGGATTATATCAAGAAGTCTAAGGCTGGAGAACAAATTCTGAAGAATGCTTGCAAGGAAGCCCAATTCCAGAGAGCAAGGACAGACTTGTATCTGAAGGAGAGTCAGGCTAGGTGGGTCAGGATCACCGAAGCTCGTACTCTGGAGGACAAGAGAGTCCAAGACAGGATAGAGCAACTGGAAGCTAGTGCAAAAGAGCAGCAAGAAGCCCTGGCAGCAGCCCAGAGGGAGATATCAGAGCTGAAGATCAAAGCTGGAGTGAAGAGGTCAAAGGACCAAAGTCAGCACAAGAAGCTAACTGCAGCTGTTACAACCCGGAATCTCCTTATCAGGAATCTCACGGAGCGTCCGGCTGATCCTGTGACCGAAGCACTTCTCAAGGAAGTTCGGGAGGATGAGTTTGGCCTTAGTGTTTGACCATTTGCTTGTTGTTGCTTTCATTTCATGTACTTTTATTTTCTTGTAATGTATTTTGACCCCTCAGAGGGCTTGTATCTGTAAACAAACTATGTACCATTGCCTTTTGTAATATATGTATTAGTTTGTTCCATCCGAGTTTACTTCGAAAGCAATATCAAGAGCATCTTCAAGGGTCTGGAAGGGTCAAAACTGAATGCCAAGCCGGATACCTTGAAACCAAATAAGCATACTGCATTGCATGCTAACCTTTGTTTGTTTTGTAGGTTTTTGTTGCTAACTCTGTTGTGATGTTCAGGAACTATTGCTCGGCGCCGGGTATTTCCCCTCAACCGTCCGCACCGTTATCCAACCCGTAACAACCTTCCGGGCATACAAATGGATCAGGTACAGCAGGACCTTGCAGAGGTTAGAAATCAAATGGCAAACGAAAGATTGGAAATGAGAACACAGATGACTCAGTTTATGGAAGTGATGAACAACATGGCTCAGAGCCAGGAAAGATTGAGGGCCATGGTGGAAAGGCAAAATCAAGAAGATCCACATATAGGGACTGCCGGCACCAGCAACAATGAGAGGGTACAACCTCATGTTAACCCCCCTGTATTTGGCCCCCATCTTCATCCAGAGGTCAATATTCCTGCAAATGTTCAAGGGACTGCCACTGCAGGCAGGGTACTGCAAGAAGACCCTCAAGAGGATCAGTTCACGGTAATGGGTGCCGGGGAAGAAGCTTATGATAGAAGGCTGGATGAGATAGCTGAGAAATTGAGGTCCTTAGAGTCTCAAAACTCTTTGGGTTTTGACGTCATGGACATGGGCTTGGTAGATGGGGTCAGGATTCCCCACAAGTTTAAGCCACCATGCTTTGAAAAATATAATGGGACTTCCTGTCCCCGAACCCATCTACAATCTTTTCTCGGGAGGCTAAAAGCCTATACCATGGACGAGAAGCTGTGGATGTTCTATTTTGAGGATAGCTTGACTGGAGCTTCGAGGGAATGGTATTCCCATCTGACAAGAGCAACTATTAGATGCTGGAAGGACCTGGCAGAGGCCTTCATCAGACAGTATCAGTATAATCTGGATATGGCACCCAACAGGACCCTCCTAATGGGAATGTCACAGTCGTCAAGGGAAAGTTTCCGAGAATATGCCCAGAGATGGAGGCAACTGGCTACTGTTGTTCAGCCACCTATGTCTGAGAGGGAAATGGCAGACATGTTTATGAACACCCTCCAGGGAACATATATTGACAGGCTGGCTGCTTTCTCTTCCACTAGCTTTGCAGATGTTGTCATAGCTGGGGAGAGAATTGAGAGCCTGTTAAAAATGGGCAAGATTTCTGACAATGGTGCCAGCTCGTCCAGTAGTACAAGGAAGCCTTTTGCAGGCCCAAGAAGAACTGGCGAGACCAATGCCATCCACACCAACAGGGGCAGACCCCAATATGTTCACAGGTCAGTGGCAGCAGTCACCATTCCCGCTCCGGCTCATCCTCAACCAGTTTATCAACCTCCGCAGCAAAACTATCAGCAACAACCTCAGTACCATCAACAAGCTCAGTATCCTCCAAGGAATTATAACAACACCAACAACAATAATCAGCAAAGGCCATTTCAGCAGAGGCCATCTCAAGCCAATAGGGTGATCGATCCGATCCCTATGCCATATGCTACATTGCTGCCACAACTCCTGAAACTCAACCTGGTTGAGCTAAGGACGTTGGCACCTCCAGATCCTAACAGTCTACCCAGGAATTATGACTCCAACGCCAGATGTGCTTTTCATTCAAACGCACCTGGCCACAGTACAGAAAAGTGCAGAGCCCTGCATATGAAGGTACAAGACCTGGTAGACTCTAAAGCTCTGAATTTCGCACCACCACCCAATGTCAATAAGAACCCGATGCCAAACCACGGTGGTCCCAGAATTAACGCTATTGAAGAAGACAAGCCGTCTTATTTAATAACCAGTGTGGGTCAGATCCGGACACCGTTGGTAGAAATTAAGGCTCAACTCCTCGAATGTCAAATGTTCCCGGGGTGTGAGTTGGGGTGTGCTTACTGCAATATCTCGGTAAATGGGTGCGATAACCTGAGGAATGGCATAGATGGTCTCATTCAGAGTGGCCAGCTTCAGATCACCACATCATTTCCTACAAATCCAGCACTCTCATCAGCAACAATTCCAGTATCTCCTACAACTGCAACAACCATTGTTCCCGACAATTCTTCGGCTTCATCAACAAGTACTTCATCTGTAATTTCAACTGACCAGATATCAATGAACGTTCCTTCTACAACTCCAGCACCACTTCATTTTGAAACTCCTACAACAACAACATCCATCCTTCCGACAATATCTCCTACAACATCAGCAACAAATCATGAAGACGTCTCAACTGTCACAATATTCTATGATCCTGAGAACAACTCTGCCTACAACTCAGAAGGTGCTGCTCCCATCAGAGCACCAGTCACAATTTATTATGATCCACAGACTATCACAGTTCCTTCCGCAGCTGCAATCAGTCCAGTCACTATCACGGTGCCTGGACCAGTACCTTATGAAAGCAGTAACGCCATCCCATGGCATTACGGCTCTGACCTGTACTGCGGAGGACAAAGAATCACTTTTGAATCATCAACCCCTGCACCACAAGTAGACAATGTGGGAGGAGGCGGAGGCTTCACTCGAAGCGGACGTCTCTTTGCTCCACAAATTCAGAGACCCACTGCCGAAGCAGAAGCTGCTGCCAAGGCAAAAGGGAAGAGCCCGGTGCAGGAAGATCAAGCTGTTAAAGAAGCTTTGAAAACATCATTCGATCAAGAGGTTGATGAGTTCATGCGAATCATCAAGAAGAGTGATTATAAAGTAGTGGATCAGCTTCATCAGACGCCTTCCAAGATCTCAATCCTATCATTGCTTATGTGCTCCGAAGCCCACCGGAATGCACTACTCAAAGTCTTGCACGCAGCTTACGTGCCTGAAGAGATCATTGTCAATCAGCTGGAAGCTGTAGTTGGAAATGTTAATGCTAGTCATGGACTAGGGTTCACCAATACTGACTTGACTACGGAAGGCCGCAACCATAACAAGGCCTTGCACATAACCATGGAATGTAAAGGTGCTGTCCTTTCCCATGTACTGGTAGACACGGGGTCATCCCTCAATGTCTTACCTAAAAAGGCCCTGGTGAAGCTAGAATATGACGGATTGGCGTTAAGACCCAGCAACCTGGTGGTGAGAGCCTTTGATGGTTCTAAGAGATCGGTTCTGGGAGAGATTGAGTTGCCCATAACGATTGGCCCGCAGACTTTCAAAACGACCTTCTACGTGATGGATATACAGCCTGCCTACAGCTGTTTATTGGGTAGGCCATGGATTCACGCCGCTGGCGCCGTGACCTCTACCCTTCACCAGAAGTTAAAATATGAGTGGGAGGGTCAAATCGTTACAATCTGTGGAGAGGAGGATATTTTTGTCAGCCACCTGGCTACCTATAAGTATATTGAGATGGATGGGGAGATCCATGAAACAATGAGCCAAGGTTTTGAAGCCTTGAATGTCAATGAAACATCTGTTGTGCCTGGTACTTCAATATCATCATACCAACAAGCCCGGAAGGTTGTTGAGGAAGGAAATGCCCAAGGCTGGGGCAAACTACTACCGGTGGAGAAGAAAGAGGATAGATTTGGGTTGGGTTACAAACCAACTCAACAAGATCAAGCAGAGGCTGCGAAAGAGCCCAACTTTGTGAGTGGGGGGATGCTCACCCCTGATGCTGTCAACTGTTTGGAAGACGAGCTGGAAGAAGAACGCAACCTGGAGAGCTGGATTCGTCCAAAGATCCCGGGGAGCAGTATCTCAAACTGGTCTTCCCAGGAAATTATAAGAGTTACTCATGCAGAGTAATTATTATTTCCTGTATTTTTATAGCATGCATCAAAGTCTTGCATCTTGCCCAAGATGACAAGACTCATTTTGTAATCGGGCCATCTGTACTTTTTGTGCAACAAGATTAATCAATGAAATATCAGACATCTTTTTGCAAATGAGTCTTTTTCTTTTCCGTTCACTGTTTTTCCATTTTTCTTTTTGTACAAAAAAATAAATGGCAGTGTTTTCAAAATGACAACTTTATTTCACTTTTCTAAAACAAGATTAAAATCAAATCACTAAAATGAACAAACTGAACCCTTGCAGAATGTGCCTTCCAGACAGCACCGACAACAGCATGGCTATGACTTCGTATGACTTTGACAATCCAATCAATCAAGCTGACGAAGGGGTTGAAGAAGAATATGAGCTCCCTGAAGAGCTAACCAGGTTGTTAAGACAAGAGGAAAAGGTTATTACTCCTCACTAGGAGGAGGTTGAAACGATTAATCTTGGTACAGATGAAGATGTGAAAGAAGCTAAAATCGGGGCCTGCCTACAAGACTCAGTGAAGAGACAACTGATTGACTTGCTTCAAGAGTATGTGGACGTGTTTGCTTGGTCTTATCAAGATATGCCAGGGTTGGACACCGACATTGTTGTGCACAAGCTGCCTTTAAGAGAAGAATGCCCACCGGTTAAACAGAAACTGCGCCGTACTCGCCCGGACATGGCAATGAAAATCAAGGAAGAGGTACAAAAGCAGTGGGACGCCGGGTTCCTTGCTGTGACTAGCTATCCACCGTGGGTTGCTAATATAGTACCTGTGCCTAAAAAGGACGGCAAAGTAAGAATGTGTGTTGACTACCGGGATCTGAACAGAGCCAGCCCGAAAGATGACTTCCCTTTACCTCACATTGACGTATTGGTGGATAACACGGCTCAGTTCTCGGTATTCTCCTTCATGGACGGATTTTCAGGATACAATCAGATTAAAATGTCACCTGAAGACATGGAGAAGACAACCTTCATCACACCCTGGGGCACGTTCTGCTACAAGGTAATGCCGTTTGGGCTCAAGAACGCCGGTGCGACATATCAACGAGCTATGGTAACATTATTCCACGATATGATCCATAAAGAAATCGAGTGTTATGTGGATGACATGATTGCCAAGTCCCTTACTGAAGAAGATCACCTGGTAAATCTGCTCAAGTTGTTCAAGCGTCTGAGGAAGTACCAACTGAAATTGAACCCCAACAAATGCACATTCGGGGTGCGATCCGGTAAGCTGCTGGGATTTATTGTAAGTGAGAAAGGGATTGAAGTTGACCCTGACAAAGTCAAAGCCATCCAAGAGATGCCTGCACCGAAGACAGAGAAAGAAGTTCGAGGGTTCTTAGGTCGATTGAACTACATCTCAAGGTTCATATCCCACCTTACAGCAACCTGTGAACCCTTGTTCAAATTGTTAAGAAAAGAACAGACGGTCAGGTGGAACGAAGACTGCCAGAAGGCTTTTGACAAGATCAAGAAATACTTACAAGAACCTCCAATACTTATGCCTCCAGTTGAAGGAAGACCTCTGATCATGTACTTGACAGTATTAGAAGAGTCAATGGGGTGTGTGCTGGGCCAGCATGACGAGTCTGGTCGAAAAGAGTATGCAATATACTACCTAAGCAAAAAGTTTACCGACTGTGAACAACGTTATTCACTGCTCGAGAAAACTTGTTGTGCTTTAGCGTGGAAGCTCCTTAAAGCGTCATCAACATTGCCAGCACTTTGTTTCTCAATTTGTAGCAATCTCCTCATTCCAGGGGATTTGTTCCTTTGACTGTATCTCGCCAATTCAGGGCATATGAATTAATAAAATCAGAATTTCAATCGTGTCTCGTCTTGTACATTTTCATTTATTTGCAAAAAATGTTTGATGTCTAAAGGAAACTGATTGCATAAAATACAGATGTTTATCTTCAAACAAAAACATGCTTGCAAGAAATATACTTACTCTCAGAAGTGCCTAACTCCTATGACGGAATCCAGTAAGGGATACCTCGGGATTATCTTGTGCGTTTCTCTATCTTTTACAGGAGTGCAGGTATCCAGAACGCAACTTGGGGCCTGCAAGCTTCATCCCAGCAAGCTGGCAAACCAACATTCAATTTTAGCACCCAAAGTGCTCCCTCTCCAGCTGAGTTGCCTTTCATTACTCCTCCCAGCTGAGTCTGCCACTTATTACTCCTCCCCATCAGAGTTGCCAGGCATCACAGAAGGCACCTATATCCCCGGCTGGGTCAAGGATCCCCTTCAACAGAATCCCTAGGGAGGTCTCTCAATGATCTCTCTTCCTCCCCAACCCAGTTGCCATTTCATCCTCAGCCGAGTACAAAAGTCAGGGAATCATCTCCCCACAGAGCTCCAGCCTCTGACCAGAAGAGCAGCGCATGAAGGATCACAACAGAGTGAAGAAAGCTTCTACAAACCCCAGCTGGGTCTCTCATTTATTAGGATAGGTCTATCAGTGACCCGTATCCCCAAGAAAATATCATCTTATTAGATCTACCAATGATCTCATCCCCAGCTGGGATGTCCATTTCAAACGAATCGATCGGAGATCTTCGCAGCAACGGGACCCGGATCCCGGTTTGGTATCTTTGCACAATCATGACATTTGCATCATGTTCACCCACAAAGCGTAGCATTCCGTTTTAACGCGGAGCATTGCGGCAAAATCAAACACATAGCATAATCATAAGCCATGTTTTAAACTAACACTTGTGAATAACGACAGTTCATCAACGTACAGAAAAATCCCCACCAGAGTCCCTAGCAAAAGCAGCTGCCTCACAATCCACAAACGCCAGTATATACTCATTTTGACACCCGTCCGTGCCATCTTTCCCCAGTAAAGTCGCCTGAACACTCCTTGCGAACAACACCACCCGTATTACAGATGTTTCCTGGCACCCGTCCGTGTCATACTCCCAGCAGAAAGCCAAAGACATCCTCTTTGCACTCACATATACCTATGTACACTTTCTTGACACCCGTCCGTGTCGTATCCCCAGCGCAGTCGCTTACACTTTTACAACCTATATACTTGTTGTTATTATTATACTTTTCTCTCTTGACACTCGTCCGTGTCACTCTCCCCAGCAGATAAACACTCATCTATACAATACTCATGCTCACTACTCATGTTGCACTCGTACAGATACTCGTCCGTATCTTGTATATACCATTCATATCCCCACAGATTCGGCACTAGTCCTTGTTCTTTGTTAACTCGTTGGTACTCGTCCGTACCATCATCTCAGAACATGCGTCAAGCGTTTGTTTCTACATGATACTCGTCCGTATCATAGTCTTAAGGATGCTCGTCCGCATCTTTAATCCATACACTGTGTCAAACACTTTTGTCCTTTTGAATATAGATACTCGTCTGTGTCTACTGTTCCCCAGAAGAATTCTTTCAGATTCAACACTCGTCCGTGTTCGTTGTTAACCCGTTGATGCTCGTCCGTATCATCATCTCTGAACATGTGTCGGTTTGTTTCTACCCGATACTCGTCCGTATCGTAGTCTTAAGGATGCTCGTCCGCATCTTTTATCTATACACAAACATCTAAACACTTATACTTTCTTTTCTTGGTTGTAAACGCTCGTCCGTGTTTACTATTCCCCAGTAGATTTCCAACAAAGCAAATTTTCTTCTTTATCTGACACTCGTCCTGTGTTATGATAAACCCTGAGAGCAGCCGTACCCTGCTAGGTGGTCGTCCTCCATCATGCTCATCCGATGGCCGTCCCCATCGTTGATTTTAGTAGCCGTCCCCTGCTAGGTGGTCGTCCTCCACCTCTTGATGATCGTCCTTCATCATTTTATCCAATGGCCGTCCCCATTGTTGATTTTGGGGGCAAACTACTACCGGTGGAGAAGAAAGAGGATAGATTTGGGTTGGGTTACAAACCAACTCAACAAGATCAAGCAGAGGCTGCGAAAGAGCCCAACTTTGTGAGTGGGGGGATGCTCACCCCTGATGCTGTCAACTGTTTGGAAGACGAGCTGGAAGAAGAACGCAACCTGGAGAGCTGGATTCGTCCAAAGATCCCGGGGAGCAGTATCTCAAACTGGTCTTCCCAGGAAATTATAAGAGTTACTCATGCAGAGTAATTATTATTTCCTGTATTTTTATAGCATGCATCAAAGTCTTGCATCTTGCCCAAGATGACAAGACTCATTTTGTAATCGGGCCATCTGTACTTTTTGTGCAACAAGATTAATCAATGAAATATCAGACATCTTTTTGCAAATGAGTCTTTTTCTTTTCCGTTCACTGTTTTTCCATTTTTCTTTTTGTACAAAAAAATAAATGGCAGTGTTTTCAAAATGACAACTTTATTTCACTTTTCTAAAACAAGATTAAAATCAAATCACTAAAATGAACAAACTGAACCCTTGCAGAATGTGCCTTCCAGACAGCACCGACAACAGCACGGCTATGACTTCGTATGACTTTGACAATCCAATCAATCAAGCTGACGAAGGGGTTGAAGAAGAATATGAGCTCCCTGAAGAGCTAACCAGGTTGTTAAGACAAGAGGAAAAGGTTATTACTCCTCACTAGGAGGAGGTTGAAACGATTAATCTTGGTACAGATGAAGATGTGAAAGAAGCTAAAATCGAGGCCTGCCTACAAGACTCAGTGAAGAGACAACTGATTGACTTGCTTCAAGAGTATGTGGACGTGTTTGCTTGGTCTTATCAAGATATGCCAGGGTTGGACACCGACATTGTTGTGCACAAGCTGCCTTTAAGAGAAGAATGCCCACCGGTTAAACAGAAACTGCGCCGTACTCGCCCGGACATGGCAATGAAAATCAAGGAAGAGGTACAAAAGCAGTGGGACGCCGGGTTCCTTGTTGTGACTAGCTATCCACCGTGGGTTGCTAATATAGTACCTGTGCCTAAAAAGGACGGCAAAGTAAGAATGTGTGTTGACTACCGGGATCTGAACAGAGCCAGCCCGAAAGATGACTTCCCTTTACCTCACATTGACGTATTGGTGGATAACACGGCTCAGTTCTCGGTATTCTCCTTCATGGACGGATTTTCAGGATACAATCAGATTAAAATGTCACCTGAAGACATGGAGAAGACAACCTTCATCACACCCTGGGGCACGTTCTGCTACAAGGTAATGCCGTTTGGGCTCAAGAACGCCGGTGCGACATATCAACGAGCTATGGTAACATTATTCCACGATATGATCCATAAAGAAATCGAGTGTTATGTGGATGACATGATTGCCAAGTCCCTTACTGAAGAAGATCACCTGGTAAATCTGCTCAAGTTGTTCAAGCGTCTGAGGAAGTACCAACTGAAATTGAACCCCAACAAATGCACATTCGGGGTGCGATCCGGTAAGCTGCTGGGATTTATTGTAAGTGAGAAAGGGATTGAAGTTGACCCTGACAAAGTCAAAGCCATCCAAGAGATGCCTGCACCGAAGACAGAGAAAGAAGTTCGAGGGTTCTTAGGTCGATTGAACTACATCTCAAGGTTCATATCCCACCTTACAGCAACCTGTGAACCCTTGTTCAAATTGTTAAGAAAAGAACAGACGGTCAGGTGGAACGAAGACTGCCAGAAGGCTTTTGACAAGATCAAGAAATACTTACAAGAACCTCCAATACTTATGCCTCCAGTTGAAGGAAGACCTCTGATCATGTACTTGACAGTATTAGAAGAGTCAATGGGGTGTGTGCTGGGCCAGCATGACGAGTCTGGTCGAAAAGAGTATGCAATATACTACCTAAGCAAAAAGTTTACCGACTGTGAACAACGTTATTCACTGCTCGAGAAAACTTGCTGTGCTTTAGCGTGGGCTGCTCGCCGACTGAGGCAGTATATGTTGACCCACACTACTTTGTTGATCTCAAAGATGGACCCAGTCAAGTACATATTTGAGAAGCCAGCACTTACCGGACGGGTTGCAAGATGGCAAATGATCCTTACAGAATATGACATCCAATACACATCTCAGAAAGCCATCAAGGGCAGTGTATTGTCTGAATATCTTGCTGAGCAACCTATTGATGATTACCAGCCTATGAGATTTGACTTCCCTGATGAAGACATCATGTTCATAAAAGCCAGAGATCATGAAGAGCCTGTTCACACTGAAGGGCCTGACCCGGAAGAAGAGTGGACTATGATGTTTGATGGGGCTGTTAACATGAATGGTCGTGGTGTTGGTGCAGTGCTCATTACACCTAAAGGAGTTCACATGCCTTTCTCGACAAAACTCACTTTCAACTGCACTAACAACGAAGCTGAATACGAAGCTTGCATTATGGGTCTTGAGGAAGCCATTGACCTCAGGATCAAGACATTAACCGTGTTCGGAGATTCAGCTCTGGTAATCAATCAGACTAACGGCAAATGGTACACCCACCAGGATCATCTGATACCTTACAGGGATTATACAAGGAGGTTATTGACTTTCTTCACAACAGTCAAGCTTGAGTATATCCCTCGGGACGAGAATCAGTTTGCAGATGCTCTGGCTACCATTTCGTCCATGATCAAAGTTCAGACTGCCAACTTTGTACCTCAAATTTCAGTGTCCAGACTTGACAGACCAGCATATGTGTTCGCAGCAGATGTTGTCAAAAATGATAAGCCTTGGTTCCACGACATTAAGTGCTTCTTGGAGGATCAAACATACCCACCTGGGGCATCTTCCAATGATAAGAAGACTTTGAGAAGGCTCGCTGGTAGTTTCTTCCTGAACACTGATGGGTCTTTATACAAAAGGAACTTTGATATGGTACTCCTCAGATGTGTTGATAAGACAGAAGCAGACTTGTTGATGCATGAAGTGCACGAAGGGTCCTTTGGTACCCATGCAGGAGGGCATGTCATGGCTAAGAAGTTGCTAAGATCAGGTTATTATTGGATTACCATGGATGCAGACTGTTGTGCCTACGCCAGAAAATGCCATAAATGCCAGATTTATGCAGATAAGGTGCATGTGCCTCCCAATCCTTTGAACAAAATGTCTTCACCCTGGCCCTTTGCCATGTGGGGCATCGACATGATTGGCAAGATTGAGCCAACTGCCTCGAACGGTCACAGATTCATCCTGGTCGCCATTGACTATTTCACCAAGTGGGTCGAAGCAGCTTCCTATGCAAACGTTACAAGGCAAGTGGTAGCCAGATTTCTGAAAAGAGATATCATCTGTCGATACGGAGTTCCCGAGCGAATCATTACTAATAATGGTTCCAATCTAAACAACAAAATGATGGCAGAGCTGTGCCGGGACTTCAAGATCCAACATCACAATTCTTCTCCTTACAGACCAAAGATGAATGGCGCTGTTGAGGCGGCAAATAAGAATATCAAGAAGATTGTGCAGAAGATGGTAGTCACCTACAAAGACTGGCATGAAATGCTACCGTTTGCCTTGCATGGGTACCGCACGTCAATCAGAACATCCACTGGGGCAACACCGTATCAGCTTGTATATGGTATGGAAGCAGTCCTACCGGTTGAAGTTGAATTACCCTCTCTACGAGTATTGATGGATGTTAAACTGAGTGAAGCAGAATGGGTTCGGGCCCGATACGAACAACTGAGTCTGATCGAAGAGAAGAGATTGGCTGCAATCTGTCATGGGCAGTTATATCAGAAGAGAATGAAGAAAGCCTTCGATCAGAAAGTCAGGCACCGAGAGTACCAAGTAGGAGATCTTGTACTGAAAAGAATCCTCCCTCCTCATACAGACCACAGGGGCAAGTGGACTCCAAACTATGAAGGACCATTTGTAGTAAAGAAAGTTTTCTCTGGTGGAGCACTGATGCTCAGCACCATGGATGGTGAAGATTTCCCGTCCCCTGTGAATTCAGATGCAGTTAAAAAATACTTCGCATAAAATGACCCGCTGGACACAAAAACAGAATGTAAGTCCAGGCAAAAATAGGGCATCCCGGCGAGTCAAAAACAGAATAAAAGACTCGGGCAAAAATAAGGGAAATAAGCAAAGAATGTACACCCGCTGAGTTGAAAAGCCGCATTGGACAACTCAGGCTAAAATGGGTATCCCGATGGATTGAAAACCCGAAAGGGCGATCCATGCAAAATAAGGGAATAAGCGAACAACTGCATTCTGAATTCGTCTGTATCACTTACAACTTGGTAAAGCTTCGAAAGGGTCAAGCTTCAGCCAGAATCAGCCATCTTCAGAAAGCCAGATGAGAAGAACGTCAAAAGTCATACGAGTCATAATGAAGAGGAAGCTCCTTAAAGCGTCATCAACATTGCCAGCACTTTGTTTCTCAATTTGTAGCAATCTCCTCATTCCAGGGGATTTGTTCCTTTGACTGTATCTCGCCAATTCAGGGCATATGAATTAATAAAATCAGAATTTCAATCGTGTCTCGTCTTGTACATTTTCATTTATTTGCAAAAAATGTCTGATGTCTAAAGGAAACTGATTGCATAAAATACAGATGTTTATCTTCAAACAAAAACATGCTTGCAAGAAATATACTTACTCTCAGAAGTGCCTAACTCCTATGACGGAATCCAGTAAGGGATACCTCGGGATTATCTTGTGCGTTTCTCTATCTTTTACAGGAGTGCAGGTATCCAGAACGCAACTTGGGGCCTGCAAGCTTCATCCCAGCAAGCTGGCAAACCAACATTCAATTTTAGCACCCAAAGTGCTCCCTCTCCAGCTGAGTTGCCTTTCATTACTCCTCCCAGCTGAGTCTGCCACTTATTACTCCTCCCCATCAGAGTTGCCAGGCATCACAGAAGGCACCTATATCCCCGGCTGGGTCAAGGATCCCCTTCAACAGAATCCCTAGGGAGGTCTCTCAATGATCTCTCTTCCTCCCCAGCCCAGTTGCCATTTCATCCTCAGCCGAGTACAAAAGTCAGGGAATCATCTCCCCACAGAGCTCCAGCCTCTGACCAGAAGAGCAGCGCATGAAGGATCACAACAGAGTGAAGAAAGCTTCTACAAACCCCAGCTGGGTCTCTCATTTATTAGGATAGGTCTATCAGTGACCCGTATCCCCAAGAAAATATCATCTTATTAGATCTACCAATGATCTCATCCCCAGCTGGGATGTCCATTTCAAACGAATCGATCGGAGATCTTCGCAGCAACGGGACCCGGATCCCGGTTTGGTATCTTTGCACAATCATGACATTTGCATCATGTTCACCCACAAAGCGTAGCATTCCGTTTTAACGCGGAGCATTGCGGCAAAATCAAACACATAGCATAATCATAAGCCATGTTTTAAACTAACACTTGTGAATAACGACAGTTCATCAACGTACAGAAAAATCCCCACCAGAGTCCCTAGCAAAAGCAGCTGCCTCACAATCCACAAACGCCAGTATATACTCATTTTGACACCCGTCCGTGCCATCTTTCCCCAGTAAAGTCGCCTGAACACTCCTTGCGAACAACACCACCCGTATTACAGATGTTTCCTGGCACCCGTCCGTGTCATACTCCCAGCAGAAAGCCAAAGACATCCTCTTTGCACTCACATATACCTATGTACACTTTCTTGACACCCGTCCGTGTCGTATCCCCAGCGCAGTCGCTTACACTTTTACAACCTATATACTTGTTGTTATTATTATACTTTTCTCTCTTGACACTCGTCCGTGTCACTCTCCCCAGCAGATAAACACTCATCTATACAATACTCATGCTCACTACTCATGTTGCACTCGTACAGATACTCGTCCGTATCTTGTATATACCATTCATATCCCCACAGATTCGGCACTAGTCCTTGTTCTTTGTTAACTCGTTGGTACTCGTCCGTACCATCATCTCAGAACATGCGTCAAGCGTTTGTTTCTACATGATACTCGTCCGTATCATAGTCTTAAGGATGCTCGTCCGCATCTTTAATCCATACACTGTGTCAAACACTTTTGTCCTTTTGAATATAGATACTCGTCTGTGTCTACTGTTCCCCAGAAGAATTCTTTCAGATTCAACACTCGTCCGTGTTCGTTGTTAACCCGTTGATGCTCGTCCGTATCATCATCTCTGAACATGTGTCGGTTTGTTTCTACCCGATACTCGTCCGTATCGTAGTCTTAAGGATGCTCGTCCGCATCTTTTATCTATACACAAACATCTAAACACTTATACTTTCTTTTCTTGGTTGTAAACGCTCGTCCGTGTTTACTATTCCCCAGTAGATTTCCAACAAAGCAAATTTTCTTCTTTATCTGACACTCGTCCTGTGTTATGATAAACCCTGAGAGCAGCCGTACCCTGCTAGGTGGTCGTCCTCCATCATGCTCATCCGATGGCCGTCCCCATCGTTGATTTTAGCAGCCGTCCCCTGCTAGGTGGTCGTCCTCCACCTCTTGATGATCGTCCTTCATCATTTTATCCAATGGCCGTCCCCATTGTTGATTTTGGTTATCTGACACTCGTCCTGTGTCATGATAAATCCTGAGAGCAGCCGTACCCTGCTAGGTGGTCTTCCTCCACCTCTTGATGGTCGTCCTCCATCATGCTCATCCGATGGTCGTCCCCATCGTTGATTTTAGCAGCCGTCCCCTGCTAGGTGGTCGTCCTCCACCCTTTGATGATCGTCCTTCATCATTTTATCCAATGGCCGTCCCCATTGTTGATTTTGGTTATCTGGCATTCGTCCTATGTCATGATAAACTTTGAGAGCAGCCGTCCCCTGCTAGGTGGTCGTCCTCCACCCCTTGATGGTCGTCCTCCATCATGCTCATCCGATGGCCGTCCCCATCGTTGATATTTTCGGCAGCCGTACCCTGCCAGGTGGTCGTCCTCCACCTTTGATGGTCGTCCCCATCATAATTCCTTTATTCCCCAACAGAGCAGCCGTCCCCTGCTAGGTGATCGTCCTTCACCTTTGATGACCGTACCTCATCATCTGTTTATTACATTTATTCTTTAACCCGATGGCCGTCCCCGTCGTGGTCCCTTTTCTTTTTAGCCCGATGGCCGTCCCCATCGTTGGTTACTTTGCTTTATGAACTTGATGGCCGTCCCCGTCATGTTTCATTAATTCCCAGAGAATCTTACAACTTTATCTTGATGGTCGTCCCCATCATAATCTTACTTTTCCAGCTAGTCGGTCGTCCCCGTCTTGGCTTTACCCATTTATCCCCAGCATGTCGGCCGTCCCCGTCATTGCTTTATTTTCCGCACTTTTCCCAGCATGTCGGCCGTCCCCGTCGTTGCTCGTTACTCAGCAGTCGTCCTCTGCTCCACGGTCGTCCTCCATCGCCCACACTTTACAATATACTTTATTTTCTTTTACAATCTATATCCCTTTCCTTCTTCATTCTGTGAGTGCAAATTTTGGACTGTCTTTGGTATTCAACCACAAGTTATCTTGTTTGCCTGTTAAGCTATTGCTTACATCCTGCACAGCTAACTCATGTTTGAATAGGGGCAGCTGTAAACACCCCAAATTTTCCCTCACCCATTCACACCATGGCTTGTGATCATCTCATATGCATAAACACCATCATATCATCTCATATCACATATTTGAGTCACTGCATAGCTTCTAAGTCATCTGCACCTAGGGTTTGTGATCTGAGCAATCCAAGGGCTTCTTGAGCCACTCCAAAGGTCACCAATCACTTCAAAGGGATCCATGTGTGTTCAAGCATCATATTACATCCTTTCAAAGTCAAGAATGCCAAAGAATCACAAGAACTGGGATTGGTGTGGATGCAGAGCCAGATTTGACTGCACAGTTGACCTAAAATTAGGGTTTTGGTTTCAGAGGCCATAACTCCAAATTTTTTGGTCATTCTTGTTTCCATTGGTCTCTATATGGTATAGGGAGTATGCATATCAATTTTCATGAAGAAATTCCATGGGGAAGTCATCTGATCAAGGGTTGACTTTTCAGACAAGTCAGTGCAAAATCAGGGCATCTGAGGCCCCCAATGACCCAACCAAGGGGTGATCTTCATCATTTTGAGTGTATATGATCTTTATTTGATCATGGAAGAAGGTTGAAGTTCACAAAATTCAAGATTTTGAAGTTTTTGCAAAGTTGACTTGTTAGGGCATGGTTGACTTTTGAAGAATATGTCATTTTATGCCACTTTTCAAGCCTTACTTTTTGATCCAAAGATGCTTCAAATGGAAAAACTTTGGTCATGAAAGTTGTAGAATACATCTTTCCCTTTTCAAAAAGTACAAGAACATGATCTAATTCATTTTGGATCAAAAGTTATGGTGTGACAAAGTTGGCAAAAATCACTAATTTTCAAGATATGCACCAATTGGGAAATTTGCAAAATCATGTATCAAGGCCATTTGTGACTTCTAGTTCACATCAAACCAATGCACAAACATTCTATGTGACCTAAAAATCAGATTTGAACCAAAAGATCACATGTTCATGGTTGGCAAAGTAAGAGATTTTCATGAAGTTTCAAAAGTGATCAACTTGCAAAACCATCATCACACTTTCACCAACTTGCTGCATTGGCTATTGAACCTTCCTAGCACCTCTCACACACCATGCTGCGCCAGCCCCCATGCTTGTACTAGCCTAGAACCAAGCCCATGCTTTCCTTACACAAGAGTGGACTTTTTGCAAAAGGTAACTTACCTATCACAGCAGGCCAGGTCACATCATCTGACCAATTGGAGTTGTTTATACTATCCATTTGCTAGCCATGTCACATAAGGAACAAGGCTGAAACACACAAGATCATGACATTCACAAACTCACTCCCTCAAGCATTTCTCTTCGAATCTCTCTGCACAAGCCACAAACATTAAAACAAGTTTCACAAATCATATCACCATGTTTCATTGAGCCAAAACCAGCAAGACTTAGGCCTGAACCAAACAAGAACACCATTTCTCCATTTTCACTCCAACCTGCACTTTCCTTCGAAACATCTTTCACAGGCCATAAACACTCAAACAAACTCCACAAACCTTCTCAAAACATCACCCTGAACACAAAGAACCCTTCACCTTAGCCTGAAACAGCTTGAATCACAATCACCATTTTCACCTGAGCTTGAGCAGAAGCTGTGCAAACTCCCTAACCAGCTAACTTAAACTCCTTCTAAGCATTCAAGCATCATCAGGGGATCATAAGGAGTGGTTTTCATCAAAAGAAGGGGACAGAAAGTAGCAAGAGTGAAAGCTTCGAAACTCAGGTAGCTCAAGAACATTTTTTCCAGAAATCATTTTTTAAGTTCTTAAGTTGTTCTATATGCTTTCCTGATCATGAATATGTCTTTAGTTTTGAAAATGGTGGAGAGTTGAGAGTTTAATCAGTCTCTGAAACTTTTTGCCCTAGATTTTGTTTGCTTCGATTCAGCCATTTCTGGATTGATAAATATGTTTTGATTGGGGGTTTTGGTTCGTGAGTGAGTGGGGATCATTCCTGTGTTTTTAGAATTCATTTTAGATGCGTATAGAGTGAGATTAGGTTTTGTGGTGAACGGAGAAGATGACCGGAACACTGTTCCGGTCATCTGAAAGTGATTAACGGCAGGATTAGGGCATAAGCATTAATTAGCCAGGTTTGAATGCTGGCCCTTGGATTTGGCGCCAGGTCAATGCACGCGTGTTTTTGTTTGAATCTCCACCATCAGATTGCATGTCTTTTCCATTTTCAGCTTTTATTTCATTTAAATTTTCATATTATTTCATTTGTTTTGCATAATTTATTTAAAATAGCAAAATTGTTTTAAAAATTATGAAACTTTTTGTCAAGAGTTTCATTAATTTTTAAAACACAAAAATATTTTTATTTTCATTTTTAGCATTAAAAAAAGTATTTTTAAATATTTAAAAGTTTATTTTTAATTGATTAATGAAAATTAATTTGTTAAAAATACTTTTAGGTATTTAAAAATCACCAAAAAATTCATGAAATGTTCTAAGACATTTACAAACATTGTCCAACCTTCAAACCAAATTTATTTTTTGATCTTGATGCATTTTGAGAATTTTTCATTGATTTAAAATCATTTTTATGCATTAATTTGATCCAAATTTCCAAAAATCATTTCTGCCTATCCATGAGGAGTTGGACATTGATTCTTTTTGCATTGCATTGTGTTTAGCATGTAGTTTGTGAGATTAAATGGCCATGATTTGATCTTTCATTTTCAATTTATTTGATAATTTTCTTGTTTAGGAACCCTAAAACCCTAGAAATCTTAGAAAAATCATAACTTGAAATTGGTTAAGAGTTGAAACCTCTCCTTTGGGCATTGGTTTAGTATAGGATTAAGGGTTCTTTGAGTGGCATTTTCAATTTTTTATCTTAGGGTTTTCTTCTGATTTTGATTTTTGTTTGATGTATTGATCATAAACCCTAATTTGGGCTTCCATATGCATCCATCTTGCATTCTCTTGCATAACATGACTTGCCATGACATTTCAAGCATCCATTTGATTCATTTGACATCATAAGACATATTGAAAGCATGTTCGATCATTGCATCATGTATTTGCCATGTTGTATGTCATGTGCACTTCATAACTTTTCATGTATGTTCATGGTTCCTAACTTGCTTCATTTGCATTCATGAACTTGTATGGTCATCCCCATGTTTTGTTTCTGGTTTGTAGCATCTCATAGCATCATGTAATTGCTTATGGTTTTGTTTCTCATCATGTCATCTCATCCCATTTTGCATTGCATTGCATTCCTTTTCTGACCTTTCAGGTGGTAAGTGACTTTGAGAAGTGAATTTGCCTTCACTTCTCATAACTTTTCTTTTCATCTCTCTTGCATCCATTGCTGCATTTTTGTTTGTGTTTGAGTTTGAGCTTGCTCATTCTTCTTCTTCCCACTTTCTCTCTTCAAGTGACTTGACTTCTTGAATGAAGCAAGTTGCTTTGCTTCTCTTGATCCTTTCATCTGTTTCCTGGTGGTTCCATTGAAGACTTCTCTTGAAAACCTCACAAACCTTAGGAACAACCAAGCATGACAATGATTAGGGTTTTGATTAGTCTCCCCTCTTAGTTTTACCTTTGTGTCTCTTTTGAGTCTTCTCTTCTCATCTCATAATCAGGGACTAAACCCTAAAGGCTTTAAGGCTTTGTGATTAAGCTTATGCCTGCATCCTTCTCTTAGGATGGAGTGTATAACTTTAATCCTAAATGTTAAACCCTTAAGGTGTTTAAATCTCTTAATCAATTCACTTAATAAGTATCAAGACATCACACTTGTAACTTGGGCCTTGCATTAGGGTTCTAATTCTTCCTTAATTGGTTAAGAAGGACTAACCCTAGTGTTAATGGACAAGTCCCCCTCAAGTTGTCTTACAAACCCTAAAATTCACTTCATCATCATACCATTAAATAAAATCCACTTAATAAAAGGCTTGTTTTGTCATGAGTTTAATCCCTAATCATGGATTAAGTTGAGGAGCTTTCCTCAGCTTAAACATTCTCATCTATTATCCTTCTATTAGGATGGTGTAATGAGTCTGTTTAATCCTTGATTATGGCTTAACCTCATTACTCAACACTAAACAAAAACACCAAAAACATTTAAATAATCACAAGTAGGTTAATGATCTTAATCCTACACCAAAGGTGATTAAGTGTGAGAATCTGACTTCACACTTAAGGTATTCTCATTACCCCTAATCAGAGGGAAGATGTGATGAGTTTACTAACCCACTGGTTTAGGTTTAAGCTCATTAATCTATGACAAACTTTCAAAAGCAATAAAAGATTGAAAATACAAAAACAAACAATAATCGTCTCCTTCGGGATTCTTTTCTCATCACCTTCACTCACAAACGAGAACTTGCTTCTTCCGTCTAATGCAAGACAGTTTGCACCTGGGCCAGACAGGTCATACACTTGAGCATGGACAAGTAAGCAGTTCACAAGTCAATTCATCTTTCAGTCTCTTTGGGTCGAACTACGGTGTTCTGACTTCCTCATTGCACGAGAGGATACGTAGGCATAACTTAACAGTTATCGAACAAAAGTCTCTGTATACTCCCCCTCTTTCTAGCCTCATTCTTTAAGCCTCATGATCTTGAGCAATTCATTCTTATTCCTTACACTGACACTGTATATATCACACTTTGCACTTCTTTGCACTGACACCTGTACATTTTCTTGCAGCCTCCTTATACACAGATTGCACTGACACTACCCCTTTATAACACAAATCTTTCAAGCGTGGATCCCGTCGAGTACGACGGACAATCTGGGTGCTAATACCTTCCCAGGTTGTAACCAACCCCCTTTCTCAGTCTCTCTGGTTCGCAAACCGTCTTATCCATCTCTTTCTAGGTCTATGCAGCATTACCTTTCCTCCGGGATAAAAATGCCTAGCTGGCGACTCTATTCATCTCCAGTGAGTTCACGGCTGTGTGTTCTCATTGTCCCTCTCGCCGACCGTTCGCGTCTGTACCTTTATCTGGGCCTATTCCCCATTTATCGGGAGCGACACTTATGGCAGGAGAAATGGGACGAAAACTTGAAGAAACAAAAGGAGTTAGACGCCAAGCACAAGCAGGAAATCAAAAGCCTTCAGGATTCTTTGGATGGGCTGAAAGAACTCCTTAGGAAGGCTTATTATCAAGAGAAAGACCGTCTCCAGCGCGTAGCAGAAAGCCAGCAGGCACTGAAGGAAGCTCAAAAGGAAATTGAAGACTTGAAGTTGAAAGCTGATGTGAAAAGGTCGAAGGCCGAGTCGAGTCAAAGCAAGGAGAATGAGGCAGCATTCCTACAGCAGATCGAGGAGTTACACGCTTCTTCTGACACAAGGGACCTCCTCATCCAGAAGCTCATCCAGGAGCCCGGTCATCCAGATGTAGTTCAGCTGTTCCAGAGCGTCAAACGCCTTAGCTGGAGATTGAAAGATATATAGTTCCCTAGGGTTTAATTTCATGTTATTGTACTCGGATTACCCACAGGCTTGTTGTGGGATTCCCTATATGTGATGTACTTTTGTTGTGATTAGCACCCTTTGGGGACTTTGTATTTTCAAACTCCAGTTTATATGATTGATTTGTTCTGGATTTCTTGTTCGTTATTTGCACCGACACGGAATAATGAGCACCAACTCTCCACGACCATCATTATGTTTGAATATTACATGGGTCTTCTTCCCAATTCTTATCTTCTTAATGCCAGGACCAGAAATAGGAAAAGACTCGGGAATAAAAGGAACACATTGCATTGCATACGCATCATTTGCATTTTGTCTTTGTCTTTGCAGGTTTTTCTTCGGGGTGTTTAATTTATCTGTGTTCAACAGGCAAAGATTGTGAGGGCCGCCAAGACCCGGTACCTTCGACAAGATATCCCTCATCGGTACGCGACCCGCAGTAATCAAAGAACAGCAATGGACGCCATGCAGACAGAACTCAATGAAGTCCGTACCAAGATGGCAGAGTTTATGACCCTGATGCAAGGGATGGCCCAGGGGCAGCAGGAGCTGAGAAATGCAATTCAAGGGTTAACTCCTCCTAATACTAATGCTCAGGCAACCACTTCCGGCGGACTAGGGGGTCCTCCCAACACTAACAACGGCCCAGGTGGACCTCATGTTCCAGATCCATCTATGGCTACGTATGTTCCTGTGCACGATAGGAAGGAGGACCAATTCCAGTACTTCAATAACGATATGGGTTTCGGCGGTGATGGAAATCTTAATGACTTCTTGTTGCTTGCGGAGAAGGTCAAGGCCCTTGAGTGCAAAGACACTTTGGGGATTGACGTGTCAGATATGGGTTTAGTACCTGGGGTGGTCATTCCTCACAAGTTCAGGCCACCAGCATTCGATAAATACAACGGCAGCTCCTGCCCGAAAACTCACCTACAGGCCTTCTACAGGAAGATTGCGGCCCACACGCGAGACGAGAAACTCTGGATGTATTATGTCCAGGACTTGTTGGATTCTAAAGCGATCAATTTCGCTCCCTCTCCTAATGTGCTGCAAAATCCCATGCCTCCTCACAGGGGCACGGTTGGTGCAATTGGTGAAGGGGAGAACTTGAATTTGGTGGATGATGTAGATGACTTGCAGACTTCATTGGTTGCTATCAAGGTTTGCTTGTTGAAGAAAGGTATCTTCCCTGGGTGCGAGGAGGATTGTTCAGAATGTACTGAAGCTACCAACGGTTGTAAACGATTAAAGGCCGGAATTCAAGGTATGATTGATGAAGGAGTGCTGCAATTTGACAAGATTGTAAAAGAAAGTGAAGTATCCACAGTAACTATCTTTTATGATCCATCCCAAGTTCCTTCACGAGCCAGAGCGGCCCCGATAACCATTACCACTGCTGGACCCATAATGTACCAAAGTGACAGAGCTGTTCCTTGGAATTATGGTGGTGAAGTGTATTGCAACGGCCAGAGGCAAGAGTTGGCAGCAATACCCTTCTGGCTCTGTCTTTCAACCAAGCTTCATACTCCGGGAATGTCTGATTGTTGCACTTTCCAAAGCTAGCTATCCCTTCTCCCTTAATGCACTTCCATGCTCCAGCCACTTTCCTTACTAAAGGCATATTGTCCTTTACAGGGAAATAGAAAATAGGGGTCAACTTCAATTCTTCTGGTACCTCTCTCAAGGCATATCCCAACTGTCTTCTCAACAAGATTAGATTATAATTGATCCCTCCAATTACTCCCAATAAAGGTACACTAAGATAGCTCCCACAGCTAGTGATGAAACGTGCACCTTGCAGCCTTTGAGTAATCCACCTGACATCCTTGGCAAGCAACTTTTCCAGCTTCTGAGCCCATACCAAGGTATGGTCACTAAACACTCCAGTACTAGGCAGATGCCTCATGAACCACATATGAAATAAAGGAGCACAGCAACGAACTAAACCTCCCCTCTTCTTCTCAGTCTTGTAGTGCACTGAGTAATACAAATATCTGAGCAATGTAGGCACAGGATTCTTCAGCAAGAAGAGATGTATGGCATTCATGTCTATGAACTTCTCCATATCAGCAAACAAAACAATGCCATAGATAGAAAGAGCCAAGATAGCACAGACAGCATCCCATTCTTCCTCAACAGCCAACTCTTCCACCTTCTTTACTAAAGCCTCTAAAGAAAACCCATGTACACCTCCCTTAATGATGGTCAAAGAATTCACAGCAGAAATGCTCAAATAAGGAGCCTTGGCAATAGCCTCAGGTGCAGGTCTACTCATCTCAGCATTGAACGGAATCTGGTCTCGAACAGGAACTCCCAAGATCAAAGCATACTCCTCCATCAAAGGACCTAACTGGAAATCAGGAAAAGTGAAACAACGGAGCTGAGGATCATAATACTGAAGCAGGGTATGAATGGCACTTGTCTCAGAAGGATCTAGCTCTACCACCACATCCAGAATACTCCCATAAGCCTTCCTGAACCTCTCTACATGGTTGGGTGTGATCAGCTTCACCATTTTCTTTAACAGGCCAACCTTAGTGTCAAAGAACTTGAAATGAATATTCTGCTTGCGAGGATCTTCCATCTCTGAAGAGAATACCGGAACCGGAAGCAAATATATGAACCTGTGAATGAAAACAAAACATGATTAATGATGAAATGATGCAATGCAAATGCAAATGCAAAGACATATGATCCATCTGGGACTGTCTGGAATTTGGATACCAATGCCAAGTGATTAGAAACCCAAATCCTCTGGATATCAGCCCTTAAACACTCAGATAAGCTCAGGTACTCCCAATCAAGAACCAGATAAACTCAAGAACTTCGGAACCAAAGTACCTGTATCAGAACATGAAACTGTACTGGTAATAAAGGTATGATGAGGTCAAGGGTTCCTGCAAACCTGTAAACCCTTCCCAATCTCACAGGTATGCTCCGGGTCAAACATCACGGACTCTCAAAGCCGAATAGCAATAATACTTTCACCATTTCCGAGAAATGGCTCATGACCAAATCAGGGAATCGGTTAGGCATTATGTACTACGCAGGGAGGCCTCAGCTGAGTCCGGGAAAAACAAGCATCCCTTATAAGTCCCCAGCTTCAAGAGCTGAAATCGAGAAAAAATAATACATTCAGCCCGTAGGATACAGTACTAATGTCATACGACCAGATGCTTTGACTGAGTTCCTATAAGAGAACCAGGCCATCCTATGCAAGTCCCCAGTGGACCCTCGGGTGCGAATGGGTTTGCCACAAAATGTGGTCTGCCACTGCCATCACTGGAGAGGGTTGTTTCCACAAAGGTTCTCAATGGTCGGTCCCCAGATGCACATAACTATCAAGGTCCTATCCCGAAGTGGAGGACATCCCCACACAAGATATTTCCAAGACGGTTGCAATCTGGGCGTGAAACACACTGTCACTCATCATGTCACATGTGAGTACAATACGTCCACTCTAATCCTATAGTGCACTCAAGCCGGGTACTTGGCTTATCTCTCAGAAACAGTATCACCCATCCCACCAAACAGAAAACCAGTCCATACAGTCTAGTATGATATACATGATGCAGAAAATAAATACTGAAAACTGTAAATAGAGCTGTAAAATAAACTGTAAATAAACAACAGTAAAATACAACAAGCCACAGCAAACAAACATCACCCAAAGTAACAACAACAAACAAGCGCTAGGAGAGACTCACAAGGGAACCAGAGATTCTGGGTGTTGTCCCCAGCAGAGTCGCCAGCTGTCGCTCCCCGGATTTCCATCCTGGTACAAACGCGAAAGTGGTGCGGAAAAAGAATAGAGTCGCCAGCCAGGCATTTTTATCCCGAAGAAAGGGAATGGTAATGCTGCACAAACCATAAGAAAGAAGAGGAAGGACACAGGTCCTACGAACCAAAGAGACTGGGTTCGGGAGTCGGTTACGACCTGGGAAGGTATTAGTACCCAGATCGTCCGCCGTACCCGACGGGATCCACGCTTGCAAAAGAAACTGTTTCAAAGGGTGAGGGTATGAAAACTGCAGCAAAAGAAATGAAAATGGAAAGAAACTGGAACTAGAAAAGAAATGAATAAGAGAACAAAAAATGTAGGGAAAAAAAGATTGTGCTCGAACGGGCCCTACCCTGCTGCCTACGTACCTCATTAGGATAATGAGGATCAGAGACCTCGTAGTTCCCCTAACTAGGGGTAACAAAGGAAAATTGCTTGTGAATTAAGGCTTGAACTGCCTATGCCATTGCTCAGGTGTTGCAGACTCGGACGACGAGTGCGTAACCGTCTTGCAAAGTGACAAGTAGGAGCAAGTTCGCGTACAGAGCGAAGGAGATGAGAAAAGAACTCCCGAAGGAAAGACGCTTATTGTTTGTTTGCTGTTTTTTATGAAGCTTTTATAAGAGAAGTTTGCATAGGTAAGTTTACCTAAGTCTTACTCAATGGGATGTGTACATCTCACATCATCCCGAAATGGAACGCGCAAGAGGCACACCTATCTATGGAGGAAATCCCCAAAGCTAGTCCCACAAGTGAAGGCTTAGACACACTGGCCTATTACCATTATTAAGTATTTTTGTGGTTTTTTGGTTAAGAAGTGTTTTTTAGCTTTTCTTTGTGAAGTACTCATGCTAAGACCTATCCACCACGAGGGATAACTCACACCTCGCCCCGAAACGGAACGCGTGCAAGTATCTCATAGCAAAGTCTCATGTCACATGAAAGTAATAAACCTTTATTAAGTGAATTAGAATTGAGTTTGAATATGAGAAGAGAAAGCACCAAAGGATCACAAAGGCAAAATTCTAAAAGGGGACTAGAGAATCCTAAGTGTTAACATGCATGGATGTCCTAAGGTTAGTGAGGTTTCTATCCTAATGAAGAAAGAAGAGAAGAAGAAGATAGAATAAGAGATGAGAAAGACCTAAGACCAACAACAAAAGAGTTAGTATAGATAAACACAAGAAGAAGAGATGAGATTTGGAGATGTGGAACTCAACTTCCACACCTCACACTTACCATAGCACCTGAAAGGTTAGTAACATGCATACAAGTGAAATGAAATGAACAAAATAACAAGCCATTATCATACAACCAGAAGTGAAATGATATGAACAAATGCACAATGCAAATGCAACTCACAAGAATGAGAGATGAAGCTTACAAGTCAAAATGATGCAACATGAACACATATGAAAACAAATGCACACTTAAGGAGGATGCAAAGCAAATATGCACAAACAAGGACCCCATGCACACAATCAGAACCAAAACAAGATGAAGAAGGTCTTAAGAAGCCAAAAAGGTGAAGAGAATGGACACACAATACCAAACAATTACAAAATGGGAGTGAAAGAAGTAAGGAAGTGAGATGGAAACACTTAAGAAATGAAATGACTTAAAAGTAAGCAAGACACCAAAATTCCTAAGACTCAAACCCTAATCTAGGACCAGGGAGGTACCCACACCCCAAAAGAACCCCAAATGAGAAGAAGAAGTTGGCACAAGTTCCCTTCTAAGCTTATAAGAGAGCTAATGGACCAAAGGAAGCAAAATGGGACAAGGTTCAAGATAAAATTCACAACAAATCAACCAAGAATCTAAAAATTCCACAACTCAATCCAAATTATCTTCAAACATGGTATATCAATGAGCCAAAAGGATCTAGAAAAATTCAGAAGCAAACTAAGTCAAATGGAGGCTTAAACACAAGCTAGGGTTACAAACTTCCATCACAAGTCACAGGACCAAGACCCAAGAAATAAATTTCTAAAAATCAGGGGAAAAATATATGAGAAGTACATTGTCTTAAGAATCCAGAGCAAAATTAATGGAAACAAAATTCAAAATAATGAAGTGTATGGAAATTGGACAAGGCAGTGTACTCAAAGAAGAACTTAAAATGAAGTCAATGGAAACAAAGATTTAATTGTGACACGTGGAAATAGAAAAATGAGAAATAAAAAATATGGAAAAATAAAAGAGACATAAAGGAAGACTCATGATTTTTGTGGGAATTTTTTAATGAAGGGAAATATTTTATAAAATTAAAAGCTAAAATAAAATAAAGAAATAAATGAAGAAAAAGAAATTAAAAGAGAAAATGCAGGGAGGTGTTACTAGTAAGGCTTTACGCTGGAATGAATTGGGCTTGGGAAAGCTGGGGGTGTGGATAGCCACTCTGGGCCCAAAGGTTGGCGCATGTGTATGAATCTTATGGTGAATATTATGAAATAAAATTGGAAAAAACGAGGAACGCTGGATTAATCTGACGCGCACGGTGAGGGACTCATTAAATGACCTGGCAAGTTAATTGGATGTGAGGTGATGGTGCATGGTTCTTATTGTGAACTGAAAAACATAATGCATTAAATGAAAAAAAGAAATAACACGTGAGGGAGAGGTTGGTTAGGGCTAGGTGGCGCAGATCCAGGGTGTTGGCTGGAGAGATCTAATGGCCAGGACTCATCTTCTTCCTTGAGCAAACCCTAGGACACAAACCCAGTTTCCGGTGACCGGAGCTAAGGCTCCGGCACCGGAATTCGTAACAGCAGCCTAAACAACCAAATTAATGAATAAAAACAGCCCAGATTCACTAAATCAACCTCACTGAATCCAAAAATGAGATCAAAATCTCCTAAAACTTAAAGAAACGAAGGGATCGAAGAGAAACAACTTTGACCATCAAACTTTGAACTCAAATAACTTTCACTACAATGCATCAATTTCAAATCTAAAACGTGCAGAATGATCGGTGAACTTCACACATCACAAAACACCACATCAATTTCATTTTTAGACCACAAGATTTCAAAGTATACCTGAGGTGAAGATCTTGATTCAGTGAGATATAAGACCAAATAATGGATGCAATGTACTCCTCTTTCACCCTAGATGAAAAATAAATGCATATAAGGTCTTGAATGAAGCTTTATCTTGAGATTTGATCACACCTGCCCTGAAATGGCAAGCTTGCTAAACTTGAAGGAAAGCTTGAATAAATGGTTGCTTAATGATCCTTATCTATCCCTGATCACAAATCCACAATTTGTTTTGAGATTGCTTACTTGTATGATGAGAAATGAGAGAAAATGCAAATGTTGCATAAATTTGAGAATGAGAGAATGAGAGATAGATGGAGCTTGCTGAAACTCTAGCTGCTTATATGTGATCTCACAAACCCTTGTTGAAAGAATTGTGTGATTTGCACGTGTGGATCATGAGATTTGTGTGATTTTGCAAATTTTGCAATTTGTGAGATAAGAATGCCTCCCTCATGCCTTGCTTGCATTCTCAGCCCATGTGCAATGCTTTTCCAACCCTTGATCAAAATGCAATAAGTCATGGCCCTTAGATCAAGTCATCACACACTTCTCATGTTTTGGCCAATTTTGCAATTTTTGAGTGACTTTCTTATAGTGCACGAATTTGAGAGTTTCCTTGGAGAAAAATTATCAAAATGTGATGTATTTTATCATTGAAACAAGTTTGAACCAAAACCAAGTCTCACAAATAAGTTTTGAAGCAATTTGCATTTGGTCATGCATGGAATTTCTTGAATTTGCCCTAAAATCAGCAAATTTTCGAGGGACCTATAGGATGAACCAAAAATCCTATGAAAATGTACTTGTACTTTTTGAAAATGGGATCCCTTATTCTCCAACTTTCATGTTTGACTTTGGTCCATTTGAAGAATTTTTGATCATGTTAAGGCCATTTGAAAATTAGGGCAAAAGTTGCCAAATTTGGAAAATCTCAAAAAACCAACTTTGTACCATTTTTGCAAAACCCTTCAAATCTCCATGATTCTTGAACTTTGATTATTCCAAACCTCTTATAACATTGTAAGGACCCCTCTTAGCCAAAAAAAATGGGTTAGACCCCTTGAAATCAAACAGTTGACTTTTTGAGGGCACAATTGACTTTTTACTTCATCTACAAGCAACTGAGGAATTGTCTGACTTCCACATGGAATTTTCTCATGAAAATTGACACCTAGGATCCTATTGACATATATAGAAGACTTTTCCCAAATGAAATGGCCAAAGTTGTGAGGTTTTGGTGCTTGAATCTCAAACCCTAATTCAGGTGCCTTGTATAGGAGTTTTGCCTTGTCCTGAGATCTCTGATGATCATGCAATCTTCTGAGCTTTTGCCAATGGACTTGAACTTGTAAATGGAGTGTAGACTCACAATAAGACTTGTACAAAACCAATGGGACCCTTGCCATGGCTTGTGGTGCCTCAAGAACCTCCACATATGACCATATGCTTGATGATAGGACATGAAGGATGTTATGCCTCATCTTTCCATGATATGATGCTAATAAAATGGTATGTTCATGATGAATATGATATGATATGATACTTAAAATGAAGAGGGGAAATTTGGGGTGTTACACTAAGTCGATCGAAAACTCCACCTCGCGTTCCGGCGGTAAATCACTTATCTCATCAGGAAAAACTTCTGGAAAATCACAAACAATTGGCAAAGCACCAACTGCTCCACTTTCCTCAATACTCAAAGTTGCCAGCAACATAAACATCTCGGCACCATCTTGCACTAACTCATTCACTTGCTTGGCAGACATAAATAAGTCTCCTTCGTCCTCAGGTTTAAGAAAAACAACTGACTTATCAAAACAATTAATATAGACATGGTTGAACTCCAACCAATTCATGGCAAGAATAACATCAAGTTGATCTAACTTAAGACACACTAAATCAACGCCAAAGTCTTTACCAAAAATACTCAACGGACAATTCAAACACACATATGGGGTAGTTACTGAACCCATAGCAGGAGTATCAATAACCATACTACCACCCATAACAGATAACTCAAGATTCAATCTTTTAACACAATCCAAAGAAATAAAAGAATGTGTAGCTCCAATATCAATTATAGCTATCAAAGGTATACCATTAATGAAGCACGTACCTCTGATCAATCGATCTTCATTAGTCGTCTCAGATCCAGACAGAGCAAACACTTTCCCTTTCGTTTGAGCCTTCTTTGGTTTGTCACACTTGGTACTAATGTGCCCTTGCTCACCACAATTGTAGCAAGTCACACTCGCACCACTCCTGCACTCTAAAGCCTTGTGGCCAGGCTTGCCACACTTGAAACATTTATTCTCAACAGTTGTGCACTCAGGAGCACGATGTCCTTCAACACCACATTGATAACACCTCACTGGAGTGGAAGCTCCTCCCCCACTCGAATTCTTTCCATAACTAGCTTTCTGCTTCCCTTTGTCACCAGATATCACATACGGTTTCCCTCTGAATTGACCTTTTCCTTTCTTATCACCCATACTTTTGTAGTGAGCTGATCGAGCCCTACTATCTTCATCATAGATCCTACTCTTGTTCACCAACTCACAATATTGCCTAATCTCTTGATAACCAATGGCTTGCTTGATTTCAGGTCTCAAACCATTCACATACTTAAGACATTTAGATCTCTCAGCATTAGTAGTGTTGTAGTGAGGACAAAACTGAATCAACTCTTCAAATCTTGCTACATACTCAGCCACAGTTAAGTTACCTTGCTTCAATTCAAGAAACTCAATTTCCTTCTTTCCACGTACATCTTCTGGAAAGTACTTCTCCAGAAATGCCTCTCTAAAAACAGCCCAAGTAATCTCAACTTCATCTTCTTCAAATCTTCAACGAGTGTTACCCCACCAATGCTCAGCTTCCTTCTCCAGCATATGGGTACCAAACTGGACCTTTTGCGCATCTGAACAATTCATAACTCGAAATATTTTTTCAATTGCATCCAGCCATTCTTGTGCTTTGTCAGGTTCATGCCTTCCCATGAACTTTGGTGGACCGTTCCTCTGAAACTTTCCCAAAGCACGAAACTCATCATCAGTGTTGTTCACAACATTCACATTGACTTGAGGAATCTTCCCAATCGCTCCAGCCAACAATGTCAAAGCTTCAGCAAGTGCTCTATCATTCCTACCTGCAGCCATTTTTCTTGATTTTCAATAATAAAATCCTCATTAGAATAACAATACTGACAATGCAACACAAAATAAACACACAGACAACTTGGTCAACTGACCGACCTTGCTCTGATACCACTAATGTAACACCCTTCTAAACCCCGCGGAAAATATATAAATAATCAGAGTAATTATCATGCATATCAAACAAGGATGTCACACATAATTCAAAACATCACACATACACCTGTCATGCTAAATAACACTTGAAATAAATGCATGCTTTCATATACTTTCACATTAGCATGTAGCAGCGGATCACTTTCATTAAGAATCTCATGACATTCAAGTCTCAAATAAACTTCATTCATTAAATCAACTTGGGCATAAAAGCCACTTCACCATAAAATTCAAATTCAATTAACAAAATAGATAGAGTATACAATTGTATCTCTTAAGACATGAATCAAACATTCCCAGTGTTACATGATCAGAGCACGACTCGACCCAAAATAAATATGAAACTAAAATAGGTTACTCCATCAGCTACTCTCTTGCTAGAAGCAACTCTATCTTCAGTACCTGAGCGATGTCATATAAAACATCATTCCAACAGAATGGTGAGAATTCACATAATTACTGAAATCATAAGATAATATATAATTTAATGTGTACAAGCATAATCACAATTATTCTCACACTTCAAAAGTTTCATCAACATAATATCACTCAAGTAGTCATACTATTAATAAGTACATACTCACAAATCCATAATTCACCAATTCAACAATTCACATAACACATATAATCTCACATTGTAACCATAGACACAATGAGACTCAATGCAAGACTCAAATACAACTCATGCATGAGGTACCAATCTCTTATTATCATTTTTCGGTTTTCACATTTAAACCGGGTTCGTCCTCTAGACCGATAACACATCAAAAGCCCGTCCTCTAAGCTTTCAAACCCGTCCTCTAGGTTTGGGACAATTCACTAGCTCCCACAGAACTAACAAGCATTGCCTCTTGACAAAATGATGCATGTGCAATTTTAACAACCATATGCAATTAAGACCATTCTTTAATCTTAATATTTATGCATATCTCAATAATTCATCACACTTGAATTACCACACAATTGCACATACAATCACATTTTTATATCACAAGATTCATTATTTCAATATTGTCCCCACACTTAGTAAATAATACGCAAGGTATCAACACAATTCAATCTCGATTCACAAACCACACGATTCCGATTAAATATAGAATAATCGATCCATCAAAATAATCACCAAAATAATTATTAAATTAATCACTAAATTAATCAATAAAATAATCACCTAATTAATCACCAAATTAAATTTACTTCTAAACATATATTTTCATCACATATTTCTATTCTTTTAACAATTATAATGTTTCATGAAGTATCACTTACCTTATATATATATATATATATATATATATATATATATATAAATAATACATCAGTTATAGTAAGCATAAGTCTCCCATTTTGATACAACAAGATATTAATAATTTATATCACTTGCTATCACATCTCATGTTCTATAAGATGGGTTCTATAAAGTAATACACTTGGAAATAGTAATAAGGCTTATGTTCAAAGTATAAAATGGTTTCACATGAGTAGATATTAGGATAATATATTTATCATGTTTCAATGGCTCATAAATGTGGGTGTTACATGTGATACTATAATCACTTCTTATTTAAATGATACAGTATAAGTAAGGTTTTGGATACAAGTGAGTGAAGTGAGATACTAAATACATTTAATTATTAAATAGAGATGTGGCTATAGCATTTGGTTACAGGTACATTAACATCATCACCTATCTTTTCTATGTGCTATCTAAAGGAAATAGGAAAAGAAAAGGTTGTAGTGTCATACATAACTATCCATGCGGTTACAGGGACTTATTTAAAGCATCTCATCATTCAAGTGGCTACCATGTAAAGTTCTCCACCCTTTTATCAATTCAACAACTCACTACAAGTATTATTCACTACCCTATTGAAATCATGTGTTGTCATCATCATTATATTAGTATTACTTTTACTATCTCAGTGTTAATTAACCAAATCTAATATATATACTAGTGGCTACCATTTCTCTTTATTACATATTGACTTAAATCCTATCCATACTCTTTTCAATACAAGGGAATAAATGGCTATATGAAAATGAATAAGTCTTAATTAACTTGATAGTCCCATTTTTCCTGCGCTAAGTATATCAACACCTCAACAATTTAATAATCACCACTCTTTCCTATTTATTAACCCACATATCACTTATTACTTTAATACTTTTCCCCACTACACAATATATATATTTCCTGGTAAAATCAACCATATGAAATTATATTGTCCTTATTAAACTCACCATTATTAATTAGTATATTATGTTTTGGCATTTCATTAAATAAATTAGTGTTTTGGCATCACGTTTCCAGCGGCATTATCATGAGAAATGGGGGAAAAGGAACAGAAATGATTTACGCTACTGTTCGATATAATAGGAACTTATCGTTAATTTATTTTCTCCCAATTACAAATGGGTCTCAATAATATATCTTAAAACTAATTTCAAACATAATCAAATAACACATATCAAATCAAGATTTTTACTAAAACCTAAAAATTCTAAATTCATGAAAAATGAGGATTTTACCCTAACCACATTTCTACCCATTATATATTATTCAACAATCTCAAATAATTTAATGAAAACTCACCATTACCTTGATTTTCTTGGATTTCTAGAACTCTTGAACTTGATTTTCTCCTCTTCCCCTTTTCTCCTCTTCTAGCCTCTTTTTCCCTCTTCCAACTTCTAACCCTATTCTATCTCATTCTCTTCTTTTATCAATCTCATAATTTTTTTATTGGGCTCATTGACCCACTCTCACATTTCTATTCGCACTCCTAATCTAGACCCAATTATTTTAATCTTACTAAATATCTATTTTATTCCAACAAATAAAATAAATTAAATAATTCAATTAAATCAATTAATTAAATTATTTCAAATAAACCAAATAAATCAATTAATACAATTAATTCAATTATTTCAAATAAATCAAATAATTCAATTATAACCAATAATCCAATTAAATCAATTAATTCAAATAATTCAATTAAATGAAATAATTTCGATAAATCAATTAATCAATTAGGCACAAAATCACACAATTAATCAATTAATATAATAAATAAATAATTACTAAAATCGGGATGTTACAGGTATGCTGGAACCCCAAACCATGGCTGAATTCGACATCACCATGGAGGAAGGTTCTGTAGGAAATTCCCCTGATCAGCCAAAGTCCACTGCCAACAAAGAAAGTCCCCCCAAAGACGACAAAGGCAAAAAAGGATGATGTTGGGTCCAACGTCCAAGAAAAGGAAGAGCAAAACAAACCCCAAGATGTTGGTGAAGAAAACCTTAATGCCAAGAGTACAAAAGGCAAAGGTCAATCGAAAGGGGAGGCTGGACCTAGCGCTCACATCACTCTTGATCCAGTACAAAGCAACCCGCCATCTTCTGGTTCGACTATCTTCTCTCGTGAGGAGCTTGAAAACCTGAAGACAAGGAAACCTTTGGAATATTTGAGGGTCATGCTCAGCAATCGCTATAACTTTCAAGATTCTTCCAGCAGTTCGACTACCTGTGGGGCCACCTCTGAGGTCAAGACTCTCAGTTCCATCATGGATGAAGTTAAGGCCCAAGTGCTTGGTGTCTATTTATTCAAACTTTTGGAGGAGGATCCCACTCAACAATATGAACTAAAAAATCTCCTCAAACAGGTGAATGTCTTGGAGGCCAGTGCTGACGAAACTCGTCTGGTAATGGACCTCGCTCAGATAATTGATGTAGCTAGTGTGGATCTCAGCCGTCGAAAGGATTACATCCAAATGATCTCCAAAAAGAAGATACCCAGGCTGCTGAGTGGGATGTTGTGGAAGCTTCGGATGAAAAGGTTCCAGAGTTGTCAAAACTCTCTGAGGCTTATTCCCAAGAGGTGGATGAATGTGATAAAAACATTCAAAACTTCAAGGAGTAAATAGCCCAACTTGAAGCCAAAATTTCTCAAGAACAGAAGCGTAAGGAAGATATTCAACAACCTAAGAAAGACGAAGTCGAAGAGGAGATCAAAGTAGGGCTTCATCATGCAGACAGGGCTCAACAATTAGGCAAAGAGATTGACGAAATAACTTATAACAAAAGTCTGTGTGATTGTCGAATTTCGGTCTAGAAAAGGAAATTCATAGAGCTCAATGAGTCTTTCCTTTAGAACCAAAACATTGTAATAGAAAATAGACTATGTATTTTCTTTTCGTTTAGCAGCCCTAGAAGGCCCCTTTTGTAATGACTTCGAAGCTTATTTGGCAAAACATCTAATACAATTATTCTACTTTTTTTTACTTCTTGCAGAATTGGTTTATATTTTTTCAAGTATTTGCCATTTATTTTTAATATTCTTTCGTTTTTGCCTATTTCTTCGACTTCATAAGCACCATTCTAAAAAACACTTAAAATTTTGAAAGGCCCTTCCCACTTCGGGGACCATTTTCCCATTAATCTGTCTTTTCGATCCATTGGAAGTATTACCTTCCAAACTAAATCACCCACACAAAGGACTTTTGACTTTACTCTTTTATTGTAAGATTTTTCAACTCTTTCTTTTTGTCTCCTTATCAAGTCCAACGCGCGTAGCCTTTCTTCGTCTAAATCCACTATTTTGTCTATCATCATGCTCCAATTCATTTCTGAAGGAATCTCATGATGTCTTTGAACACGTATGGACTGCAAATAGATTTTGACTGGGAGTATTGCATCATGTACGTATGTCAATTTAAATGGAGTAGAGTTAGTGGCTTCTATGGGTGATGTTCGACAAGCCCATAAAATCTGATCTAAGGTTTTATGCCAATTTCTAGGTTTTTTACCTACATGATTTTTGATCAAATTTATTATCACCCTGTTTGCTGCTTCGACTTGTCCATTTGCTTGGGCATAATAGAGTGTAGAGGTTAATAACTTAAACCACGTTTCTTTCGCAAAAGCTTGCATGATTCTACTAGTGAACACAGACCCTTGGTCAGTGGTTATTGTTTCTGGTATTCCAAATCCATAAATTATATATTTTTGGATAAATTCTATAACTGCCTCCTGATCCACATTCACCAATGGTATGGCTTCAATCCATTTAGTAAAGTAATCAACTCCTACTAAGATGTATTTTTGTCCTTTCGACGAAGCTGGTTGAATTTCTCCAATTAAATCCAAAGCCCAACCTCTGAATGGCCAAGGTTTTATGATCGAATGTAATTCGCTCGCAGGGACATGTGGTATACCTGCATGGACTTGACATTTTAGGCAACCCTTTGCGAATTCGACACAATCTTTTAGCATGGTTGGATAATATAAACCTTGTCTGAATACAACCATTTCATCTTATGCCCTGCTTGGTGTGCACCACATGTACCACTATGTACATTCGACAAAGCTATGTAGGCTTCTTCTTCGCCTAAAAATCTTAGCAAGACTCCCTCTGCAGTCTTTTTAAATAATTTGTTTCCAAAGAGTGCATAGCTTAGATCTTTGTATCTTACTTTTATTTCCACCTTTTGGTTTGAGTCTTGGAGGTACTCTTTGATGGGTTTTCTCCAATCTTCTTTCTCTGAATTATCTATGTTAAAGATTTCAAAGCTTTCATCATCCCCATAACCAAGATTTATCGTTTCAATAGCACTCTCTAGTTTTTCTTTCGACACTTTGTTACTTGATGCAATTTGAGCCAAGTCATTGGCCTCTTGATTTTTTATTCTAGGAATATGTTTAAAAACCACAGTGTTGAATGTTTTGAGGAGTCTATTGGCTATAACGAAGTACATAATCAGATTTTCTTTGACACATCTCTATTCTTTGGTCAATTGTTTTATTACTAGTTCTGAGTCGCCCATTATTTCGACTCTTGTTTCCCCAAATTCCAACAACACTTCAAGTGAAACAATTAAAGCTTCATATTCGGCTTCATTGTTTGAACATGGGTTTTCGACCCTATACTTGAATTTTGTTGGAATTTTATCAAGAGAAATAATTAATATTACAATACCTACACCATTTTTGTGGCTGGAACCATCAAAATATAGTCTCCATGGCTATAATTCGACGTATTTTATTTCATTTTCGTCTATAGATTGGTCAGCTATAAAGTCAGCCACCACTTGTCCTTTTACAGCCTTCAAAGGCAGGTATTTCAAGGAGTACTCAGTTAATGCTAGAGCCCACTTCCCAATTCAACTATGTAAAATAGATTTAGACAACATATATTTTACTACGTCGAAATGAGATGATACAAATACATCAACTGGTTTTATATAGTGCTTCAATTTAGTACAAGAAAAATATACACATAAACATAATTTTTCTATTACATTATATCTAGTTTCAGCATCGTTTAAGACTCTGCTGAGATAGTAAATGGCTCTTTCGACGCCATTTTCATCCTCTTGACACAACATGCTTCCTAAGGTCTTGTCGGATGCTGATATGTACAAACTCATGCTTCTTTTTCTACTGGGAGACATCAAGACTAGGGGACTGGCTTGATATCCCTTGATCTTGTCGAAAACGTCTTGTTTCTCTTGCCCCCATGTGAAGTCTTCTTTTTTGAGTCGAAGCAGAGGAGAAAAAACTTTCATTTTCCCGCTGAGGTTTGAAATGAATCTTCTTAGAAAATTAATTTTTCCCAGCAGTGATTGCAATCCTTTCTTTGTTGATGGCGCTTTCGCCTCCATTATTGCTTTAGCTTTCTTGGCATTTATTTCGATTCCCTTTTTGTGGACCACAAAACCTAGGAAATCTCCAGCCTGCATACCAAACGCACATTTGAGGGGATTCAATTTTAAACCAAAATTTCTCATCCTTTCAAAGGATTGTCGAAGATGGTCTAAATGATGTTTTCCTGAAACAGACTTTATCACAATGTCATCAATATATACTTGCATGAATCTTTCAATGAAATCATGAAAAATAGAATTCATGGTCATTTGGTTTGTAGCTCTAGCATTTTTCAAACCAAAGGGAATAACTACCCATTCGTAAGTCCCTATTGCTCCAGGACAACGAAAGGCTGTTTTGGCAACATCTTCCTCTGCAATGAAGATTTGATTGTAGCCAGAGTATCCATCTAGCGTGCTCAGGTACTCATGGCCTGCTGCAGAGTCTACTAGCATTTCTGCTACTGGCATAGGATATTCATCCTTAGGGGTCGTTGAATTTAAGTCTCGAAAATCAATGCACACCCTCAATGTGCCATTTTTCTTTATCACATGTACAATATTTGCAATCCATTCCACATACCTGGTTGGGCGAATGAATTTGCATCTGAAAAGTCTTTCAACCTCTTCTTTTATTTTCGACAGGACCTCTGGTGCGAACCACCTTGAAGTCTGCTTTACAGGCTTCTTTCCTTCTATGATAGGAAGCTTTAGTTCGACCAAGCTTCTAACGAGGCCAGGCATTTCGTCATAGTCCCATGCGAAGCAGTCTTTAAACTCTTTCAGCAACTGGACTAATTCGACTCTGAACTGGGGGTCCATGTTAGCATTTATATATGTCGGTCTTTTTTCTGCTCCCAGTCCTAGATTGATTTCTTCCAAAGGGTCATGTGCCACCATCTTCAAGCTAGTTGATATTGGGTCTTTTTCGAACCCCAAAGGTTCGTCATCGTAGATGGCATAAAGCTTTTGATCCTGCCATTTGTCTATTATGTTGTCTTTATCTTCTCCATCAGTGCCCTGGGGAGGGCATGGTGGGTCTGGATTCTCTTCATTGGCTTCGACAGCCATATATTTTATTTCGGCCTCTAGAGCCGCTTTTAGTTTATTTTTGGCCATGTAGGCCGTTAGTCTATTCAATTTTGATGTTTCACTCATCATCATCGTCGAACTCTCTACCCCAGCCAGCTGGCTCTATATTAGAGGTTCCCCATACATGGCTTGTTTCTCCAATTACCTCCTTGTCCCATTGAAAACCATGTGTTAGGTGTAGGTACATGGAGCAATAGGAATTGTCTGACGCTTTCAGATCAAACTCAGCTGGATTGCAAGGAGCTATGTGAGCCAAATTTCTGTCGAAGCTTCGACTATTTACATTGTTCACTTCAGTCATGAAGTAGCTTTGGCCTGCTTCGATGTTTTCGACGATGCCATCAGGGCGCCAGATGACTATGCGCTGATGCATGGATGAAGGGACAACTCCTACTCCATGATCCATTCTCTTCCCAACAACAAATTGTAGTTGGCTCTGGAAGCTATGACTATAAACATTGTTGGCTTGGTGATAGTTCCAACTGTCAAATCCACTTGAATAACGCCCATATTTGAGCCCATTTTCCCTTCATAGTTCGACAGAATCATGTTGTGTGGTTTTGCATCAGAGTCATCTTTTCCAATCTTTCTTAGCATGTAATGGGGCTTTAGGTTCACTGCAGCTCCCCCATCAACTAATATTTTGTTGACGCCTACATTTTCGACCTTTCCTTTTATGAATAAAGGTTTCAAATGCCCCCTCATTGATTCGTCTGGCTTCTCAAAGAAGGCATTCTGCTCTTCAACACAGCCATTGTTCATGATGTAATAACACACATGCCTTGGTCCCACAGTACTATCTATCATGTTTTCTTCTACGTCTTCGATTTCCATTACTCTGTCATAGTTTCTAGGGAGAACTGAAACAACATTGCATATTACGTCGAATGACCCTTCTTCGTCAGACTCAAAGTTGTCAGTTGCTTTGTCACCTTCTGATATTATGTTGGTGAGTTTTGACAACTGCAACATGTTGTTGGTGTTGTTCCTTTTGAGAGGTTTATCCTTCTCTGTCTGAGTGTTTTTGCTGGACTCTGCTTTATCTTCGTCAGCATTTTTCTTCTTGATGTTGAGTCCCTCTGCTGCATCTCTCTCAGCTCTTTTCTGCCTCTGGAATCTCCTCCATTGAGACTTTGACATGGGGCTTTTTCCTTTATAGTTCTCTGAGGGGTATGGTCTTGGCTTTTGTTTCCCAATTTCTTTCTTTACTTCGACTGAAGATCCTCTCTGGACTTCGAAATTCTTCCATCTTCTTGGTCCTTGGGCATCTTTAATGGGTTGCACCCATCTATCATTAGGTACCTTGCCAGATGGTTTGTAAGTGATACTGGCCTTTTCTTGGATCACATCTACATGTTTCGACTGCTGGCCTTGGTCCCCAATTTCCTCTTATTTTAGTCTTCTCCACAGCCTCCAAGTTTGCTGCTGCTTTTCTGTCGAAGACGGTGCTGCATCTTGGACATAACATTACTTCAGTCTTTTTCTTTTGACACCTTTGGATGAATTCTGCCAAGTTCTCATCTTCTTTTGGGTAGGTTGTCCTTTGGTATTCCTCTTGATGTCGTTCCTTTTCATCCTTCTCTTTACTCTTTTGAGAGGATTCTACCATATTGATATCTATTTTCTTTCCTCCAGCAATGCTCAGCTTATCCATATTTTCGATGAGGGCTTCTTCGACAGTTCCTACCCTGACTTCTGCAGTACTCTCGTTTGCAGTTTCGACAGCATTGGTGAGGTTCCTGGTTTCCTCTTCTTTTGTTTGGTTAGGAGCAACATCTTCAGCAGTTCAGTCTTCAATGTTGAGGCTTTCAGTAGCCTTCTTCTCCATACTGAGGGGAACATCAGATTTATCCTCAGTGTTCTCAAAAATGTCTTCCCAACCTGTTGGCTGGATTTTGTTAATGTCAACATGGGCACTGGTAGGAGCGGTGTATTTCACCAGGTAGTCAAACTTTCCGCTAGGCTCTCCCAAGATGTCCCATATTATTCCTTCTTCAGCTAAGTTATTGTTTCTTTATCGAAGCCTTCAATAGCTTCTTTCTTCGTACCCTTAGAGCTTTCAGTAACCCTGGTTTTGTCTTGATGGTCGAAACCCTCAATGGCCTCAACCTTGTTCTGGTTGTTGAAATCTTCAGTAATCTCAATGTTGGTGGCATCGCTGAGACCCTCAGTAGTCTCAATTTGTTTTGGAACGTCGAAACCCTCAATGGTCTTGACATTGTTCTTTACCTCAAGATCATCAGTAACCCTGATCAATACAGGCATGGTTAGTTCATCTTCGGACACTTCTTCCACGTTGGGCTGGACAGGAAGATCTTCATTAATCCCCAGCATGTTAACGTAGGTGTCGAAGCCTTCAGTGGCTTCAATCATCTCGAAGCTATCATCAGACATCTTCTCCATTTCGACCATATTCATGTCGAATAGTTCAGTATAATTGGCTTCCAGGGTCTGCATAGGATTGGTATCAATCCTCATTTGTTGTTTTGGCTTGTCTACAAACCTCATCCTTCCATCCTGGATTGCATTTTGAACTAGATCCCTAAAAAGAAAACATTGAGAAGTTTTATGGGCCAAGAAATTATGGTACTTACAAAAACCTCTCTTTTTCTGTTGGTCAATAGGGGGTTCTTTAACACCTGGTGGTTTTATTAGTTGACCATCCTTTACCAACAAATCAAAGATTTCATCACACTTGGTAACGTCGAACATATATGTTCTTTTAGGGAATTTGTTGTTCTCCTCCGGTTCGACAGGATTCTTTCCATTCGACGGAGTTAACATTTTGCAAGAATACAGTGGACCTTGCTTTAATTCTTCCATGTCAATTTCTTGATCGTCGAAAATGAATGCTTCGTCTTCACCACAGTCATCTTCTTGGCACATTCCTACATAAGCCACCCTTTTTTTTTTACCTTTGTTAGCCCTAAACTTCTCATCTTTTAGCCTTTTGATCTGCCTTACCCTATCTGCTAATTGTGCCATATCTTTTAAGTATTGAGTATCTAGTTTCTTTCTTATTGAATAGTCTAGACCTCCTGCAGCCATTTCGACCAGTTCTTGTTCTGGCACTTGCATGAAACATCTTGCTTTTAGAAGTATGAATCTATTAAGGTAGTCATCTATAGGCTCTGAGAATTTTCTTTTAACGCTTGCTAATTATTTCAAGCTTATTTTAGTTTGTCCCATGTAGAATTGTTCATGGAACAATCGCTCCAACTGAGTCCATATATGTATGGAACCTGCTGGTAGGGATGTGAACCAAGTAAACACGTTTTTTGTTAGAGAGCTTGGGAAATATTTCATCTTTAGATTTTCATTGCATGCTATTTCGCCATCTTCGATCAAGTAACGCACAATGTGCTCTATGGTTGATTCACTAGTATCCCCTGAACATTTTGTGAATTTGGGAATTTTCCACCTTGGGGGAAGTTCTTGTTGTAGAACATATTCAGAGAGTGGGGAAGCGTAACTGGGCCTATGAAATCCCACGTTTGCTCCATTTTGCGCCATTATTCTTTCGACTATGAATTCTAAATTGTTTTCGGTAGGTGGATGATTATAACGCATTCTCTGTTGTAAAATGTCATCAGCGTCTTGACCTCTCTGCACCATCAACCTCCTAGGCTCTTGTTGGATAGGGACTTCGACACAAGGATGTTCGACAACCTCTTCTTGGAGTCTTAGATTTTCCTGGGGGTTGTTTACAGGTCTTTGATTTATTGTTAGTTCCTCTTCGACATTAATACCTGGATTCTGAATCACAGGTTCTCTCTGTCGAATTTGTGGAACTCCAAAGAACTCAGCAATATGCACCATTTACGCTGCCAATATCTGATTTGTTTGAGTAGTGATTTGTATTAAAGGGTTAAACACTTCCCCCATTTGTTGATTCAACCTATGGACCATCTCATGATTGCTTTCGTCCATTTGTTGATGTATTACATACGTATAATTAGTTGTAATTGTTAGCACTATCCCACCGGGTGTGTCAATTTGTTCGCTTGTGTTTTCGACGAACAACCTCTGGTTTACCAATTCCTTGGAAATGAGTTACTTGCAGGACCAACCACACAAGTCCTAGGACACATGTGCTAAATTCTTAGGGTTAGTTTCTTAATGTACGAGTCTTATTAGTTTCCTTATATGTTCTGTCGAAAAGTTCCTAACGAAGTTGTTCTTATTTGTATGGGAGTATAGATGTGTGTATAATAAACTAAGAGAAAAACTTAAAGTTTGCGTTTAAAGGATTTCTGGAATATAAACTTGCTTGAAAGTAAATAAAAGCATAAACTTAGACAAGGTATGAAGGATAAATCTAAATTTTAGAACTGAAAGATAAATGGTGTTTTACACGTACATTTTCCAGACAACTCTCCTTTCTCTTACACACGAGTATTAGAGTAATCTTCACAGAAATATTGTACAGAATTTCACACACTTTACACAAAGAAAATTATCCTATTTATATACAAATAAAATAACCGTCGAATAACGGTCAATTCCTAAGAATTTGCCACTTGGCGCTCTGCATGTCAATAATTTCTAAGACTCCTCCACGTATCTTCTACCAAGCAAGGTTGTTAACAACTACTCGTTAACTGGAAAAATGACGTATCTTCTTGTTATGTCGAGTTCATTTGAAATTCAAATAGTCACAACATCTCCTTCGTCGAATCCTCGCCTCCATATCTCTTTTCAAAAACACGAGAGGATTTCCTAGTAGTGATGTGAAGAACTTCCTAAATGGCAACCCATCCACTCTTTTGACAAACAATTGTTCGTCATATCATAAACCAAATCATCACAAACCTTTTCAAGATTCTGGACATGTTTGGAAGAAAGAGTGATCTTATCCTGTTGAATATCTTTACAGCCACGTACATCATTTATTCGAAGTATAATGAGATGAGGAGTGTTTAGAAACTTCCATGTCAGATAATAATAACGTGTAGGGAACACAATTGACAAATCCATCAGCTACTAAGGCTCTCCTTTATCAAACCCATGGTGTCGAAATTGTGTGTATACATTATGGCATCCCTGAAAGGATTATCACAGATAATGGTACTAACTTGAACAATACTATGATTACTTACCTCTGTACGCAGTTCAAGATTAAAAATCATAATTCTTCTCCATATCGTCCGAAGATGAATGGCGCAGTGGAAGCCGCCAACAAGAATATTAAGAAGATCTTGCAGAAGATGACAGTTACATATAAGTATTGGCATGAGATGTTACCATTTGCTCTTCATGGTTATCGTACCACAATACATACTTCAACAGGGGCAACCCCATTCTCCCTTGTCTATGGTATGGAAGTAGTTTTACCCATTGAAGTTCAGATTCCCTCCTTGAGAATTATGAAGGATGCAGGCTTAGATGAAGATGAATGGATTCAGACTCGACTTGACCAGATAAACTTAAGTGATGAGAAAAGGTTAGCAATTGTTTGTCATGGTCAGATGTATCAGAAATGTATGATCAAAGCCTTCAATAAGAAAGTTAAGCAGCAAGTATATCAGGCTGGTGATTTGGTGATCAAGCGTATTATATTACCACAGGGTGATCCCAGAGGCAAATGGACCCCCACCTATGAAGGGCCATTTGTTGTTAAGAGAGTATTTTCTGGAGGTGCCATGATGCTTACCACTATGGATGATGAAGATTTCCCACAACCTATGAACGCAAACATAGTTAAAAAGTAATACGCATAAAAAGAGACCCGATAGGTTGACTGGCCTAGGAAAAAATAAGGGCATCCTGGCGAACCAAAAGGGTTCGGGAAAAAAATTAGGGATATATATAAAAAAATGTACACCCGGCAAGTCGAAAACCTGAAAAGGCGGCTTGGGCAAAAAAGGGTATCCCGGTGGATTGAAAACCTGAAAAGGCAATCCAGGAAAACGTTAGGGATTAAAGCGTATGACTATCTCTCGTTGGATCACCCATGTAACCTCTACTAGTTGTGTTATCTATGTCAAATTCAACAGATACAAATCAGTCCAATCGTTTCTTTTACGACTGTTGAAGATGTGATACTTGAAGATAATGGCAATAGCAGAGTTGAAACTCAATAGGATTATTTACACATAGTTATCTTTCCTTGTTTTTGTACTCTTTTAAAATTTCTTCGATGAATTCCTCTTACTAGGATTTCCGTCTCCGTGTTAAAACTCGCCTGTTTATAGGCTACTTTCTAAATAAATAAAATTCCATTTTTCGTATTCAAGTTTACTTTTCCCTCTTTATTCAGGTTTACTTTTCCCTCTTTATTCAGGTTTATGTTTCCCCTTTTACTAAAGCGAGAAATGTCCGTTGATTATGTTTGAATGTATATATGCTTTTGAATATAATTGATGTTTACCATAAATTCATAAAATACAAGAATAGTATTTACCAAGGAAGATCGGAGATAGGAATTCAACGAATCTTCGCCGGTTCATCCCCACAGAGTAATCTTTACGGATATTCTTACGGAATACTTCAAATAGTATCTTGTACTTCCAAATCTACTAAGTCTTTAATTAGTTTTATTTAAAATACAATATATCCTTCAAAGAATTGATATTTGACCGGATAAGTCCCCGGATCAATGTCCATCTCTTTTATCCTCAGTCAGGATACTCAGGAACTTAATCCTTCAATAAGAAGTACGACGAACGAAAACGGGAGGTTCTAAATACGATATTCTAAAACAAAACGGGAACGAAGTCTTCATATTCCTCAACAACAAATCGTGATTTATTTTCCCCAACCAGCAGTTGTTCTAGGAAGCTACTCATGCGCTTCAACTACATAATTCATACATACATCATTTGCATCATATCATACGCATACAACATTCTCATGAGATATCATCTTGCAAAGTGTTATATACCTCATGATATTTGCATAGAACTAACCTTGTTTTTCAGGTTAATTCTCCAACAGACAAACGTCATCAACAACTTATACCTCGGGTTGCTTTATCCTCCTGAAAGCTATATCATAACACCTCGGGCTGCTTTATCCTCCCGAAAGCTATATTATCTTACCTTGGGTTGTTTTGTCTTCCCAAAAGCTATATCATCTCACCTCGGGCTGCTTTATCCTCCCGAAAGCTATATCATCTCACCTCGGGCTGATTTATCCTCCTGAAAGCTATATCATCTCACCTCGGGCTGCTTTATCCTCCCGAAAGCTATATTATCTTATCTTGGGTTATTTTATCTTGGGTTATTTTGCCAATCTAACTCCTCATGTTTCAGAAAATTGAACAGGGGCAGCTATTTTACCCCAATATTTTCCCTCCCACAATCAAGGCAATATGTCCCAAGATTTCTCTCAAGGATCACAAGGTTCACAGGGTTCACAATTGGTCAAATGGATTGAAGGTTTCATCAGACAAAGCCTCCTCCAGAACAATGGATCCAAAATTAGGGTTTTGAGTTTATCCAAGCTAAATGGACTTCCAAGACCTCAAGTGAGCTTCATAACATACCACATGTCTTCATGAATCACCATGTCAAGTTTCAGAGCTTTCCCAATGAGTTTGACCAGTCAGATGATCAGATATTCAAAAATCAGTCAAGTTGGTTAAAAAGTCAAACTGAGGTCAACTATGGTCAAATTAAAGCCAAACTTCAAGATTTTTTGCCAACATCAATATTATGAAGTAAAATTCATAATTTGATCAAGGGTTAATCATAATTCATCAAGGAAATTTCAGATCATCAAGAATCAGGAGTTTCTAAATTAGGGTTTTCATAGGAAAAGTCAACTGAACTTTGACCAACCATAACTTTCACATGCTTCATAAATTTTTTTCCATCCAAAGCTCATTTTGAAGGAAATTGAATTCTCTATAACTTTTTGTCTCACAAGCCAGGCCTAAACATGCTTCATTTGGAAGGTATGAGCTAAGACATTATAGGTCCTTTTAAAAGTCAACAAAAAGTCAACTTTTTCCGAAGCTCATAATTTGAAAATGGTAAAATATATAGACATGGGACCACAGAGGTTTGTTAGAGGACTCTATAAGATTTCAAAAAAGTCCAAGATCACTCTCATAGCCATTAAATTGAGGGAGTTATGCCTTGTCAAAGTTGGGAAAATTTCAAGGGGTGTATGAAGCAAATAAGGCCTAAACTTCAAAATTTTCCAAATGGGCTCATCAAATTGCAACCCAATCTCAAGGATAAAGTCATGCACGACCCAATAACCAATCATTCTGATTTTTATAATTTATTTTTTATTTATTTGGATTTTATTTGTTAAAATTCAATTTAAATAAAAATAAAATATAAAAAGTCAATATTTAGATCAAATATTTGTTCTAGAATCAAATATATTGCATTTAAACTGATTGAAGATAGTCCAAGTTCGTGCAAGGCATAATTGGCAAGCAAATATTTGATTTTTGGATCATTATGAGTGAAGGATTTCTTCATTATCAAGCAATCGTAATCCATTGTAGGAAGGCCCAAAAATTGACCTAGATACACTCTAATACATAAACATAACAAGGCCATAGCATGGAGGACGATTTTGGAGACATTTTGAGGCACTTTTCAAACTGATTTTTTTCTAAAAACACGATTTTTCGGTTTGGAAATTTCAGGTGGTTTCAAGAAATTTTAAAGGTCTCAATACATTCCCTAACATGCCCTGAACGTAAACCAAGCATCATCATCATAAAAACACCATGATATAGCATAAACCCCGCATGCATTTTTGTTCTCTTATTTATTTATTTTTTCGATTCTGATTATTAGTATAAGATAAATGTGTTTTGATCATATATTTGTGTTTGTATGAAGGTATAGAAGATTTTTGGATACTTAAATTGAAGGTTCATGGACTAAATAGCAAAACGCCATTGTTAGGGTTTACCCTTTCAAATTAGGGTTTTCTAATCTAACCAATTTAAATGAATTTTAAGGACGTAAATGAATTGTACGAGTCATGGGGATCATATTGGTGTGATCAATTGGATAAAATGGTACATGTTTCGTTGGTTTTGAATTTCGCAGGTTTTCGAGCGTATGAAAAATCGCAGGAATTTTTGGCAAGAAATTTCGCAGGTAAACCTGCGAATTCCCAAGGAAAAAGATGACTCCAAGGGCGCCAATCTGAAATTCAAAATTTAATCATGTTTTTTATTTTATTTGTTTTATATTAATATCAAAAAAGCGCCTGTGGTGTGGTGGTTGAGACATAGGGTTGATGGCATTGAGAGCAGGGGTTCGAACCTTGCCTTCAACATTTTTTTTACTAACAATATCCCTAATTTTTCAATATTATTAATTTGTTTCAGATCTTTATCGCACACGCATCCATAGCCCAGCGGTAAGACATGGGGTTAGATAGGGAAAGCAAAGGGCGTGGGTTCAAATCCCACCCCAGGTATTTTGGCCATTTTCCCTATTTATTTTCTTTAGTTTTAATTTTGTTTTAACTATGGTTAACCTATGCTAACCCTAAACCTTTAACTAACCTTTACCTCTTTTATTTTTAAAATTAACTTTCTTTATTTTATTCTCTTATTTTCTTTTAAATTTAGATTTAGGGTAATATTTTCATAAAATAAAAATAAACTTTTATATAATTTTAGTTAGGTTTATTCCTAAACCCTAATTATTCTCAAAAAACTTCATAAACCTTAAAAATTGTCTAAACCTATTTAATCTTTATTTATTTTATTGATTTTATTTATTTTGCTTTGTATTAATTATTAGTAAAATTGTACAGGTCGTAGTTTATTTAATTTATTTGTTTTCCGCCCGATTATTTTGTAACTGCCCAAAGCCATGTAATAGCGTAGGTCTTATATTTTCGCATTTAATTTATTTATTTAATTGCTTGGTAAGTAAATAGGGAGTGAAAAGATTAAATGAATTAAATTGGACTTAGAAAATTAAATAAAAAGAATAAATATATGAAAATAAACACTCACACACGTAAGTCGATCTATGATCGCTGTCTGCACCTCCTAGGGTATTCCTCTTAAGTTGCCTTATAAACGGTCAAGTCCCTCGAAAGTGGGGTGTCTTAAGCAAAACCCTATAAATGAAATCATCTTGTCTCTCCCTCCAGTTAAAAGATCAAGTCCCTATGGTGTTGCCAAGAATGATCTTGTCCCTTTGGTTTAAAAGATGATAGTCTCTCCCAATTGCTAAAGACACCCTCCAGTTTGCTTCATTGACCGTACGATGACCCTATGCCTTTCCCTCAATAAAATCCAAGGTAATGACTCTTGCTATACGCAACATTTATAGAAAGTCAGTTCTCCCACCGTGTTATACGTGTGATTGGGCTAAGTTTGTCAATTTTGGAGCTCAAAAGAAGGGAAAATCACTACGAAAATAATACAAATCAATTCCATGAGATATTCATTAAGAAAATGAAGAATTGGAGTTTTAGCTCCGTTAACCGGTTAACACATTTGGTTAACCGGTTAAAGGTGGCGAATTTTGGGAAAATCATTTGAAAAGTGGTTGTGTTCATCATTGCCCTCCACATTTTCTTTCCCTTGCTTACACTTCAATTCCACCTCATTTCCCTTGGATGTTTCTACCACATTCCACCATCTTCTAGATTATTCCAAAGAATATTCTCTTGTCCTAACCACTTTTAACTAACTCCTACCCTAACCCAAACCAAAACCAAACTCCATTCCTAAACCTAGCTCCATGCCTACTCATTATATAAACCCTAATCCACCAAAGCAAAGGGTTAGGCAATTCATTTTCACTATTTTTTATCTTCAATCTTCTCATTTTTCTCTCAATTCTCTCATTTCCTCACAAACTCACCAAAGCTTCTTCAAAGAAAAGCTCTTCAAGTTTCACATTAAAACTTGAAGATCTTGAAGCTTAACCTTCATCCTCCATTGATTTGTGGATTGTGGAAGAAGTAGCTACTGGTTTTTGGATTGATTTGGAAGTATTGGAAGTGATTAATCAAGAAGCGTCAAGAACGAATCACATTTATTTTGCATTCGTGGATCTTCGGTTTTCTTCTTCACTTATACTCCGATTCACTGCAACACTCACTGAAGCAATCCTCTGCTTCGTAGGTTGGTGATCTAAAACCACTTATGCTTTAACTTATTCTCTTCATCTCACCGTAACGAAATTCTTCACAAGTTTATCATTATGTTTGCATTTTACCGTTAGATTTTGTTTTGTTTGCAATTTGTGCATTTTTTTTGTTAGAAGCTAGACCCGTAGCATAATCTAGGTCCTAATAGGTGTTAGAATGCTCCCTCTAGGTAGAAAATTTGTGTTAACATGTTCAAGTGTGTATTACGGATTGTTAGAAGTGAGTTTGTGGCCAAAAGCACTTATTTCTAAACAAATTTTCACATTTTGTCCAGTGTTAACCGGTTAACGCGTTTGTTTTGCCACAAATCATTGTTGTTTTAGGTCCGTTAATTGGTTAATGCATTTGGTTAACCGGTTAACGCTGTTTGATTACAGAATTTCAGCTTAGTTGCTTGCTTGATCTTGCTTTCTTGTGCCTTTAATGTTCATACATGTTTAGGTATTGATTTTAGGGAATTTTTTAGGTTAGTTTCAGCATCTCATTCCATCGTTTCGAGTCGTTTCGACACGTACCCGTTCACTTTTGCATATTGTGCTTATTTGTTCATTTTGTGCATGAATTGATTTAGTGCATATTGTTGTTATGTACAATGCATCATTTGGCATGTAAATGATCATGTTGCATTCTGTTTTTGCCTCCTTTGCATGTTTCGTTAACTCATATGCATCATCACATCACATATCGTATGTTGCATTTCACATAATCACAAAATATGTATGTGCATTTTGTTGCATGTTTGATCATGTTTGCATATCATGTTAAATTCTGTTTTTTGCAGCAAGCTACATGTCATTGTTGATCCATGTTGATACATGTTCATCATGTTTATGTGCCACTTTGCATATTTGTTGCATAATCAATAATTTGGTGTACTCTTCCATGATCCCTCATTAAAACAATCATGTTCATTCAATTACGTATGTTGATCCATGTTCATGTTGCATTTATTGTGTTAATTGTGCATTTTCCATTGATTTTGTGCATAAAAAAATGAAAATAATCAAATCTGAATTTTGCAATTCATAACTGTTTTTTGATACAGTAGCTGTAAAATGTATGTTGATTGTTGCATTTTCACACTTTTTACACCTGTTTTTCATGCTGATTATGAGCAGTAAAAAGTTGTGTGCATTGTACATTGCATTTCATTCATATTTGTGCATTTAGTAGCTATAAATAGTTGCTGGATTTTTCATTGCATCACTTTTAAGTCCATTAAACCTAAGATTGAGTCTAGTTTAGGTCCTAGGCGCATTAGGATTTAATTGGTACTTTGTTTGCTTTATTATTTTTAATAATATGCAACACTAACCTTTTTTTTGTAGAGAGGTTAAGGTAAGTTCTTCACAACTTATTCCTTTTACTTCTTTATGCATTTAATTTGCATTTTTCTTTACCTTTCATACTTGTGTTTGGTAGGTTTTTCTCATAACTTCATGTTAATCCCTTGTTAGAGTCAACTTAACTTCATTAAGAAGTAAGTTGTATTATATGTGCTCTTTGTTTCTCCTTTCCTTCTCATTAGGATAGAAACCACACTAACCTAGGTTCATCCATGTATGATAACACTAGGAACTTAGTCTCCCCCTTAGAATTTTTTGCCTTTGGTTCGTTTTGCTTTCTCTTTCTCATCTCATAAAGAAAATCTAAAAAACACCTAATAAAGGTTAACTTTCTCGTACGACACGATACTTTGCCATGGGTTACTTATACATGTCCTGTCTCGGGGCAAGGTATAAGTTATCTACCACGAGGAACAAGTCTTAGTACGAGAAAGTTCACAAACAATAAACAAAAACACTTCTCTAAAAGACAAAACAACCAAGAAGAATTGTTTTTTCCTTTGGGAACTTCTTTCCTCACCTCACTCACTCTTAACGCGAATTTGCAACAACTTGTCTCGCATGAAAGACGGTAAACACACTCGTTCAAGGCGAGCCTGTAACACCTGAGCATAGACATACCCAGTTCCAGCGCATAAAAATACAAACAAATTTTTTGCCTTTAGTTAAGCGAACTACGTCGACTTTGATCCTCATTTTCCCGATGAGGTACGTAGGCAGTGGGGTAGGGCCCGTTCGAGCACACTCTTTATTTTCCATACATTTTTCTCCCTTTCTTTTCATTCTCTTTTTTCAGTTCCCTTTCTCATTCCAGTTCCAGTAGTAGTTTCTGTTCAGGAGCACCTTATTTCTCACCCTTTGAAACAGACTAACAAGCGTGGATTCCGTCGGGTACGACGAACAGTCTGGGGTGCTAATACCTTCCCAGGTCGTAACCGACTCCCGAACCCAGATCTTTGGTTCGCAAGAACTTGTCCTTTCCTTCTTCCTCAGGTTTATGCAGCATTACCTTTCCCATTCATTCAGGATAAAAATGTCTGGCTGGCGACTCTACCTTTTCCGCGCCACTTTCGCATTTGTACTAGGATGAAAATCCCGGGAGCGACACTAAACACTGGTGAAATAAGGATGATAATCCCTCGCTAACCCCTTTGAGCTTAGAAGTAGGAGTTTTCTTTTTTAAAAGTGCAAAAACCCTTAATTTTAAACCTGGGGCAGGGTAGTCGGTCGTTTTAATTAATTTGTTTGCATTCAATCTTTAAGAGATTCAGTCAACCATTCAAGAAGGATCATCTACATACTTTCCTTCACACGCCAAAGAAGTCGTGAAGGGTCAAAAGTTTGTAGTATTTATTCTCTATCCTCCAGTAAAATGGCATCTACAACTATTCAACAAAAGACAAAAGAAAAAATACAAAGAAAAAGCCCGCTAAGTCAAAAACCAGAAAAAATGACTTTGGCAAAAAAAAATTATTAGGGCATCTCAATGAAATAAAAGTCAAGGAAAAGAAGTCATCAAATCCTCTACAAAGTAGAGATGAAGCAAGGTGGATGCTATCACTTTTAAATCCTGATCCTTATCATGCACCGTCAAAAGACTTTTTGAGATATGAATGTGTATGTCAATTTAACTGAACGTAGGATTGGAGTTCATCACGAAGGATGGGTGGGTACAAATAAATTTTGAGCCTTTTATCCTTTTGTTTCATAAACCGTGAACCAGACCACGCTACAACCCTTAAAAGACCTAATTGAGACATGGTTTATTTTGAAAGCATACTATAAAAAGGTTGCGTTAACCTGACTCCTAAAGATCTTTGTTAATCATTTGTATTGATCACTTCATCTGCCATTCCATAAATGGATGGATCCATTTTGTGTTCTGATCATTGATTTTTCCACTGTATATCACCATCATACCAATAAATTGTGATTTCAAAAACTTCTATAAGTGTTGCATTAAAATTGTCAATTTTTAAATAAATAATGTTTATTTGCAAGTCAATTCAGCATCAAGGAAATTCCAACGAATTCATCCAGTTAGGGAATTTAACTTGGTAAGAAAAGCCCATCCAGGGACAACCACTTCGAGAATAGGTCAATATGGATCAATCTCTTCAAGAGTCAGTTACTTAGAGGTCGAAGTTTTCTCAAGATTTGGACTAGGGTTGAGCTATCACAAAGAGTTCAACGGCCAGTCAAGCCAAGAGTTTCTCATCCCAAGGATTAGATAACCTGGGGAAAATCTCAGATTTTCAAGCACTGGGGCAACCATATCAAAGGCCATGTCATGGAAAGTTGTTTCTAAATCTATTTATGAAGAGGATATGTTCAAAGACCCATTGATTTGGGGCAAGATGAATCACACAGGGGAAAATCCTCTCCATGCCTTCAAGCTGTTCAAGTAGGCCTTATGCGACAACAAATTTTGAGTTCAAGACAAGTGTCGTGAATCATGTCATCATCTTTGTCTCCTTCTAAAGAGTCTTCTGCAAAAAGAACTTTTCCATCCAATGCCCAACCAAGGGCATTTTTTGAAATCATCGAGTCAGAGCATAAATCATTCTCATGCGTTAGTCACGTCGCTTCGCTCATAGCGTTAAGCCCTACTATCGTCTTATTCATCTAGCATATGCCCATAACATGAAAAGGTCAAACACAAGCAAACAAGTTCCCGTATAGTATTTTCTTTTGAAAGTTACTTCAGAGTCAGTTCTCGTCTGACAGTCAGTTTTTTACTCCAGTTCTCGTCTGGTATTTCATTTGAAATTTATTTCAAAGTCAGTTCTCATATGACAATCAGTTCTTTAACACCATTCCCCGTCTGGTAGTCAATTTCTTTTCAAAGTAGTTCTCGTCTGGTAGCCCATTTAAAACCAGTTCCCGTCTGGTATTTCATTTAAAAGGTTATTTGATAGCCGGTTCTCGTCTGACAGTCATTGTTTTCAAATCCAGTTCAAAACCAATTCTTGTTTGGTAGACCATTTCCAAGTCAGTTCCCGTCTGACAATGAATCAAAAGAAACCAGTTCTCGGCTGGCATGTCAACAAAAATCCATTTGTTATTTGCCTTTATTACCACCAATATCTCTTTAAAAGTCCAATTGTCATTGGCATGAATCCATTAAGTTGGTCATAAAACCATTTGCCTACAGTTTAAGTCCATTTAATTTGGCACATACTCGTGTTTTCTTGACGGTTCCTGAAGGTCTTCTTTGAACTCTTCATTTAAGGAATTTCCAGAGGTTGGATGTTTTATCTTGTTTAAAACTCCAACATTTTTCACCTTTATTATTAGTATCACCCAGTCGCTTAGAGCCGTTGATCTATCTTCGAATACTTTGCATTCTACTCCCAGTATCAGTTGGTCGCATAGAGCCGCTGCCTAATAACTGTGTTTGTCTTCTTTATCCTTAGTGTCAACAGTTACACTTGAACCTATTGATTTAATACTTTGGATACTTTGAATACTTATTGTTATTATTACTCTTAGTGTCAACTGGTCATGAACCTGTTACGCTTTCACTCTGAGTGTATCTTACATTATCTTTATTCATAGTGTCAGTTGGTCTCAAAGAGCCGCTACGCATTCACTTCGAATATTTTGTGGTGTTATTCATAGTGTCAGTTGGTCACATAGAGCCGTTGCGCATTCACTTTGAATGTTATGTCGTTTCCATTCATGGTGTCAGTTGGTCGCCTTGTGTCGCTGCGCGTTCACTATGAATGTTTTCCTTTGTTATTATTCATAGTGTCAGTTGGTCGCATGGAGCCGCTGCGCATTCACTTTGAATATTATGTTGTTTTCATTCGTAGTGTCAGTTGGTCACATCGAGCCACTGCGCATTCATTTTTAATGTTTTCCTTTGTTATTCTTAGTGTCAGTTGGTCGCATCGAGCCACTGCGCATTCACTTTGAATGTTTTTCCTTTGTTATTATTCATAAGTGTCAGTTGGCCGCCTTGTGCCGCTGCGCATTCACTTCGAATATTTTGTGGGTGTTGTTCATAGTGTCAGCTGGTCGCATCGAGCCGATGCACATTCACTGTGAGTATTATGTCGTCTTTATTCTTAGTGTCAGTTGGTCATACAGAGCTGTTGCACATTCACTTTGAATATTTTGTTTGTTTTATTTCTCAATGTTAACTGGTCGCATAGATCCTTTGATTTACCATTTCGATTATTTCCGGGTCTTTTTATTCCTAGCGTTAGTTGGTCACATCGAGCCACTGTGCCTTTACCTTGTTATTTTCTTGCCATCCTAAATGTCAGTTCGTTCGTTGAACTAATGCTTTGGATTTCTTTTTGTTTCCCGTCTTTTGTTATTCTTAGTGCCAGCAGTTACACTTGAACCTGTTGACCCATCACTTTGAATACTTCTCGTTTTCGTTTCTTTGTCCCCGGCGTATGTCATCCCAAGTGAGTATTTACCCTTTGTTTGTCGATATGTCACATCATATTCATCTCTCATTACATAAAAATTAAAAAGGAGTTAGATAGTTTGTAATCCAGCATAACATTGCATTTAGGGGCAAAATTTCAAGTTATTTCTATATTTAAATACCTTTCACCCTGATTCCATGAAGATTAACATCACTCATGCCATCAGGTAAAGTTATTTAAATAGGGGCAACTATCACACCCCAAATTTTACCCCTAACATTTCATATCATGCATGCATCTTATCTTTTGCATATCATGGTACATACCCAGTCATGTTGGATTTACAAGGAAAGGTCAAGAAGGATTCTCACCTGAAGTTTTTGTTTGGTGTGATGCCTCAGCGAGAATTGTTGGTATATGGTTTGGATGTTTTCTTGTGAAGCAAGTTTTAGTTATTTTTTGGAAAATAGGGAGTTGTCAATATGAATCACGAGGAATAGTTTTCGTCTGAGTCTTTTGGATATCGAATCTTTAGTTCATTGTTATGGAAATCGGTGTTAAAGTTATATCTGTTTTGTCTTATTTTTATTTTAAAATTCCACTTCAAGGTTCTAATTTCAATTTTCAAGTTTAATTCCAATTTCATTTCTAATTCCATTCCAATTTTTCAATTCCATTTGTGTTTCCAATCTCATTATTAGGTTTCCAGTTCATATTTAATTCCAATTTCAATTTTTATCGTTTATTTCCAATTTCATTCTAATCTCAAGTCCAAAGCTTATTTCCAAGTTTCAATGTCAAATTCCAAGTCCAAATTTTTTTCTAAATTCCAATTTCAAGTTTTAAGTCTTAGTTCCATTTCAATTCCAACCTCAATTCAATTCTTATTTAAACTTCAATTTCAAGTTTTCTTTAAAATTTCAAGTTCCAAATTTCTTTTCAAATCTCTAAATCCAATTCTAATTTCAAATTCCAAAATTTCATTCCAAGTTTCAATTCAAATTCATGGTCTCAATTAAAGTTTCCTTTCTCAAACTTTAATTCCTATTCAAATTCTCATTTTAGTCTCTTTGTCCATATTTCAACCATATTCAAATTTTGTTGCCAAGTTTCATTTTGTTATTTTCAAGCCTCATTCAAATCTCAATTTCATTCAAGATTCATTTGTGTTGTAACAAAATGACTCCAATTGTGTTCAAAGACTATTCATTAACTCACCTAAATCATGTTATCATACATAGTCATATTGTTTTATAATGTTGTAAACCTTCAAAAAACAGAATTCACAAAAAAAACAATATAATTAGAAACCAACATGGGACCACAAGTTCAAGTTCACCAAAAAAAACAAATTCAGACTAGCAGAAAGTACAACAGATTTTTAATTTCATTAAGATAGCAAAAGCACTCGCCATTTTCTCAAAGCAATTTCAAACACAATAAAGCAGCCCAAAATAAGCTCAGACCCTGCAAATTGCGGACCATCCTGCTCTGCCCTCACCCATCACTTTCAAAAACTCAGAACTTTATACCCCCGACCCTTCCCCAACAAGTTTTCAAATTCAAAAATCACAAACCCTAATCTTAATTCTATATAGATACTATTGTTTTATCAGTTTGAGAGGGCCAACAATATCAACAAAATAAACAGCTGCATAAACCATCAAAACATAAACTTTGGTTCTTAAAAAAAACTATCCTTTACAAGGAGAGCCAAGAAAAACACAGAACAAAGAAGCTAAAACCATTCAACAAGAGAAAAAATTCCATAAGAAAAACCAGAAGATACCTAACCTTCAAACACTCACCCAAATCCTTTTCTTCGCCTTCACCGCCACATATTTCTTCAACTCACAAAAAATATTAACACCGAAAAAACAGAAAACGAGATTAATGAGATATGTGCTGAGATGAAACCGCCACCACCAATCCCTTTTTATACCATAGCCACCGAAACTTCATCCTCCATCACACTGAAACATAGTTGATCCGAAAACGAAACCCCCACTGATCCATCAACGCGACCCGCCAACCCGAGAGTGTGAGATAAAAACGCGTCATACCTCAACCACACGAAATCTCTCCAAATCGTACACAAATCACGCACAAACGACGTCTACCACCAAATGCCGATTGTCACCAAGTACAACAAATAAAGATCAAACAAAGAGGGCGTGTATCTGTGAGAGGCAAAGGAAAACCAGCGTGAGATTGAAAACGAGGGAAAGAGATTGGAAAGAAGTCATCGCACAGAGAGAGAGAGAGAGAGAGAGAGAGAGAGAGAGAGAGAGACAACGAAAGGATACAAATCGCAAGAGAGAGAAACGGCGGTTTAACTACTGAGGTATCATATTTTGGCTTTTTTGTTTATGGATCGTTTCTTTATTTGTTGTGAAGTTATTTTCTCATTTTATTATTATTATTTTTTTAAACCTATTTTAAACTTAGACCATCAGATTTTTTCTATTTTGTTAGATATTTTTGGGGATTCTTGAGTTGTCATTGTTTTGTTTTCAAAATAAAATAAACTTTCGTCCATTGGATTACTAATCCACCGCCAGATCAGACAGTCCCAGATTAGTCCCTTAGTCAACTGAGTTGACTCGGTCCACCCATAGACCCCCAGGCGTTGGGCTTCACCTCGTGAGCCCTGTTGTTTTAAATAACACCCCTTGATTTACTCATAAACCTAACCCATTGAGTTTCTTTTTATAAGTTTTAAAACTAGTTTTTTTTTTATATATAACGTTTCTTTTATATTGTTTTTTTATAATTATTCCAAAGCAAAAAATCTAAAAATATATTTTTATTTTGATTATTTATTTTAATTTATTGATTTATTTTAATTAAATAATTTGCTAATTAATTTTATAATTATATTCAATTTAGTTAATTAATTATCTTTTGATCAAATTTATGTGTATGGTGTATGATTGTATGTTTGTGCCCTTGCTCATTTGCTCATTATTTAGTCATGTGATGACGATGTGCGACTCGTTTAAACTTGAATGCTTTTTTCGCATTTTTTTATCATAAACTGTTAAGTAGATAATAGTAAACATTATCACACTAAGAATAATCGTTTTCAAGGATAATTTAATTTCTTGGTCCAACGCCAAGTAAACACTTTTAAAATATGCCTACACTTCGTACACACGTAAGTCGATCATTTTTATGATCGCAATCTGCACAATTTTACGCGCCACGATTCATCAAATCTCTTATAACAAAAATAATGAAAGAACTGCATTCTGGAGTCTAGCATTCCACATAGTTCTTAAATGGATCATTCCTGAGGTCATCCTCATGGGACGTGATCCATTCACTCTTTCGTACTTAAAATACTTAAAACATTCAACTTCCCTCGAAAAGATGAGACATGATTCATTTCCATAGGAAAGATGTTCCTCCTATTCCCACAAACACAAACAAATCAATTTTTCTCAAGGAAAAATGTGGCAATCACTTGTTGATCATATATCTAAGTTTGAAGCTTCTTTCATCTTCTATTTTCTCCCTTAAATGTTTGTGGTGGAATAGTTGAGATATCTCCCTCAAAGATGACGACTTGTCTTTTTCTTTCAAATCCAACTTAAAACCTACCCAACAAATACTCAAATCATTTTCCATATTAATTATACGAAAGAACTGAATTCTGGAGTCTAGCATTCCACATAGTTCTTGAATGGATCATTCCCGAGCCCGCCCCACGGGACGTGATTCATTCGCCCTTTTGTCTTTTAAGACACTTAATTACATATCAAATAATGAAAGAACTGAATTCTGGAGTCTAGCATTCCACGGGTTCTTGAGTGGATCATTCCTGAGGCCAACCCTATGGGACGTGATTCATTCGCCCTTTCATTCTTAAAATATTAAATAAGATCAAACTCTTTCTCTAAACGAACATTGTTTAAGCTCTCTCTATCTCGCAGACAAGCTAGTGCTTCAGCCTCCTATCGCGAGCAGATAAGTCAACGCTTAACAGTTAGAAAGCGTTTTAAACAATCGTTCATTAAAAAACACCAACAAATCGTAGTAGCACGAACTACGAAGCTCTGACTTTCCCATTGCACAAGGGAATACGTAGGCACGGGGATTTTAATCCTTCGCGAGCACAATAATAAAAAATTTAATCATTTCTCCGTCCTAAATCACCCTAATAAAAAATTAACCATTTTCTCCATGATAATAATATTCTTTTCCCTTAAAACAAACATTTTAGCAAACCATTTAGAAGACAAAGACATAAATCAACATTCAATCGCATAGTTAGACTAAGTGGTTCCCGTTTGAGGGGTGCTAATACATTCCCCTTGCGTAACCGACTCTCGAACTTAGAATTTGGTTTCGTTGACCATTTCATATCCTTATTAGGTTGTATCTATATCTCCCTTTTTTAGTTAGAATAAATAGAATTAGGTGGCGACTATGTTGTTCTTTCCACGTCCATCGCGATGATCATATTTTTCGAGGTACGACACTTTTACAATTAATAAAAACTATAATTATATTAAAAAATTATATGCATTCTAAGAATTATACTAGATAATTTATAAACAAAATAAAATAAAAATAATGTGACATATATCAATAGGTTGGGTTCACGGGTTCGAGGATTTAAAACTCCAAATCTGTTACTCGAATCAAATACCAATGGGTTTGAATGAATTGGTTCTGGTTGGACATGTACATTGAGTTTGATAAAAATAAGAGTTGAATTGGGTTGGATGAGTAGGCTTGCGGGTTGACCCGTACCCATAAACACCACTATATTTGAGTTCAATGCCATAATAATAATAATAATAATAATAATAATAATAATAATAATAATAATAATAATAATAATAATAATAATAATAATAATAATAATAATGTTCCTTAACACTTGCTAAAAAGTCATAATTAGAATCTACTATCTAATACTCCGAATCATCATTAGCTTATGTATTGGAAAAAAAAAAAGCATTTATGTAAGCTAAAACATGATCATCGCCATCCTCACAATAATTAAGTCTTAGAAAAGAGAATGCAAGATGATGTAATCTGAGAGAGTGAATTATAGTATTACTTAAGTAAATTTAAAATTTATATTACCCATTACATATATTATATATTGTAGTCCCACTGAAATATTAGGGTATTAATCAAAAATGAAAATTGTCTTTTATCTCTTCTATTTTATTTAATCATTTTCTAGTGTTCTTCCTCTTTATTGTAGAAATCCTAATTTAGAATGTTGATTGGGAAACATCCTATCATAATCCAAACATTGTTTATGCAATAGCAAAAACCTGATCAGCAAACGTTTTGAACATGACACAGTAACCCCTTTGCACCTCAAGATATAATGAATTCAAAAGAGGGCAACTTGGACCAATTACTTCCAGAGAATCCTCAATGATACGCCACATGAAAGGGTCCTGACAAATGGAATATGTTTGGCTTCTATGTACTCTCGTCGTTAGTTTTCTCAACAGAGGATGCCATATTACGTTACATTTTATAAAGATGGCAAAGCAAAGGTCACACGCTTTTTCAATTAAATTTTACAGACGTGAAGGACCCATTTGGCTGCCCAATATAGCTTTGAAAATATATGATGTAATTTACTTGAAAATTGTGCAATTAATAATCCAACTCTTAGCCTTCATATTCATAATATCAAATTGAGATATGTGTTTTAGTTAAAAAGTATTCAATAAAATTAAAAGTCTTATCACACCCTCATCTATATATGAACACAGATATCTCTAGTTGGTGTGTCATTGTGTCAGACACAATGAGGTTTTTTTTTTTTATAAACACTTGTATAATAGTATATGTTATAAGATTTTTTTTTTTTAATAATTGAAGATAAAATAGTGTAATATATGTAGCACTATCAATGTCTTAATTTTCTTTTTAAATTATTAGCGTCGCAGTGTCCGTGTCGTGTTTTATTATCTGAGCGTCTGTATCGTGCCTTAAGATTTTTAATTACTACAACAAAATTTTGTTTTTAAAATGTCAATGCAATAATATTTGTTGAAAAATATATCTTTTATTTTGTCTTCAACACCAAGTCGCTTAATTATTAAAGCTCTTGTTATGAAGACCAGAGGAGCCAAGAACAACAACACAATTAATGATTCTGGACCATGAGAGATAAATATGAAATATCTTTATCTAAAATTTTAAGACATCAAATATGAGTCGCACTAAAAAACCTCATTTTCCACATGAAAAACACTTCACAACCCAAAATATCATGTTGCAACACTCAATAAATAATGTGACCAAACACATCGCAGGAATGCAAGTGACAACTTATTTTTTGGCGTGAAAAAACATTTCGCAACTATGCCATATGGTATACACGTGGCAAAAGCAACTTCACTGCTAAGGATTCAGAGATTGTCCAAGATCACCTCGTTCAAGCAAATACCTCTTTCATTCTGTAGCTGTGTGGGAGCCATAAGATATTCCTTCGCCACCTGGACAGACTTCGAACAGAAGACAAATTGAGACAGTCAGACGGTGAGGAACGCTATATGTTCCTTGTCAGAGACTTCAACATTCTCTTTATCATGGAAGTGGACAATGAAGTTGGTGTAAGTAGGTTTGGCGGTAACGAAACCTATGGTATCTGCAGAGTCAATCTTTGGACTATATGTGCTTCTAGTTGGTTTAAGCCCTGTGATAGTAGCTATGCCGAAGAGAGTGAAGCTACCATTCCACAGGGAAGGTGGAAGGTCTAGTGGGTGATATCCCAGAAATAAAGGGATGAGACCAACATGATCGGATAGTACGAGAGACTTGTCTTCGATGACATGATGAGATCATAAATCCCTAATTCTTTCCATATTTGGGATTTAACAGGTTCTAATTTTTCTAACCAACTTAGGTATGATTTGTTGTCTTTGAAAGATGGGGTAGCCCTAAAAACTTTGAAGTCATCATTCATATACCTAAGTTCAATACTATTCAGTGTTACGACATCAATAGATTTTATTTGGGTTTCGCCAGCTTACCCTATAGGCTTCATCCTATGATAACTAGGGAGATACTCTTTCATTTTCTCAACATCTAAATCTAAGGAAGGTAAAGGGCCAGAAAGAGTCAGAGATTTACCAGAAACAGTAACCGAGATGAGCACCTGGGATTCATAGATGCTCTTCTTCTCTTTCTCTAGTGGTTCCAGAACACACATTTGGTTTCGAAGATTTTTTTAGTCGAAGGTTTCCTTTGCGGAAACAAAGGGTGGACACACTCTTTTAACTTAAAGAGTATTTTTGTATCAATCGAAGAAGTCATTCGGCAAAGTACTACTGAAGGTACTTCGATTAGGATTTGAAATTCAAATAAAGGAGGGAATATCTAGTTCTCATCTGTTTCAAAAAGAGACAAGTGGCACGCGCTCAGAGGTGGATAACATGCAAAATGGCACAGGTGGATAACATGCAGAATGACACTTGTTTCGTCCTCATTTGAGAGTCGTTAATAACCGTTATTTCGTTTATCTATAAATAGTCAGTTCAAGTGTTAGGATTGTGTGTGTTAGATTGTGTATATATTATGCCATAAAAGATCTTAGACAACGCTTTTTTTGGCCTTAGACAGCGCTTTAAAGCGTTGTCTAAACCTGCACTGCTAAAGGTTTAGACATCGCTCTTTTTAATCTCAAGAGCGTTGTCTAAAGGGGGGTATATTTAATGAAAAGTGTTGTCTATGGTACCATTAGACAACGTTTTTTAACATGTTTAGGTATACATTAGACAATGCTTTTACCAAAAGCGATGTCTAAGCCCCACCTTTTTGACATTTTTTATGTATACCTTAGACAGCGCTTTTGGTAAAAGCGATATCTAAGCCCCACCTTTTTGAATTTTTTTAGGTATACCTTAGACAATGCTTTTGGTCAAAGCGCTTTCTAAGCCCCACCATAGACAGCACTTTTTGTTTAAAGTGTTGTCTAAGGTATACAAAAAAATTTATATAAATTTTTTTAAACCACAATTTTTACCAGGTTTTTCAACCAGAATTTTGACCTGTTTTTTAACCAATTTTTTTCATAAAAATATCACAATTTGGATATTCAAATCAATCTAATTTGACTTATTTAAATGTACCAATTTATGCACCAAATTTAAGTTATATATCCAAAAGAATTGACAATTCAAAACAATATATATATATATATATATATATATATATATATATATATATATATATATATATATATATATATATGTATATATATATATACCATTTTATAATTCTACAAATGTACATATTACTTATACTACTTTTGCATCCAACCAAAGCATTGCTTCAAATCTACATAGGTCCTAAAACAACACAAAGATTGTAATTCAATTAAAATAATACAATATTATAGTTACAAAGTCACACATATTTTAATTCTCAAGTGGATTAAAGTAAGAGTACAATATTATACCTGATAAAACACCGAGCTCTATAATGAATTGACATCATTCCTCTTTAATTTCATCCAAATGATTACTTGAGTAATACGCACACTTGAATTCATCAAAGTACTACATAATAATATAACATAGTTTGATTTAGTTTCAACTATTTAATTATATGATAAATATGTGTTAAATATTAAAATAACTCATAAGTTAGAAATACATACATCAGATGGAATCTCTAATCGACCCAAAGAAAGAGTTTCTCTCATAAACCTCAACATGAAATATCTGCAGTCTATACCATTACGTTGCAGAGGACACTACACATGGAAAGAAAATATGGATAAATCCTAAGTTTTATCAAGTATCATCACTAATATAATAAAAAATATAATAATTAATAATATACCGCCACTTTTATCCATGTAATGTTGTTGGCTCTGCTCTTTGATACTTGGATATCTTGTTGGGTTCGAAAAGCTTGTATAATGCTAATAAAATATAAATGAATATTTAGAACAATTCACATAAATTAATAAATACACACAAGAATATTTAAAACAATCTCACTTACGTGTCAATCGTGTTCTTCATATTCGGGTATGTTGTTCAATCATTTCCTAACGAGTCAAGATAATAAACAATTTCTCTGATAAAATTGATTGCGACCAACAACCAATGTCCACTGTATGATTAAACAAATGTTAGATGGAAATTTTCTATACGACGTTAAAATACAAAATAATTATGATAGATGAATTTAGAATGAAAATATAACCCGGTATTAAACAGTAAAAAGAACAACTTTTTTGTATCTTTGTTGGCCATGAAGAGGTTGCGAACGTACACCATCACGTCATCTGGTCTACTTAAGATTAAAGCTAAGTTGACGGACGCAGGACTTAAGAATCCAAATCTTTCGTCCAATCTACTTGGGCGCATCACTTTGTCATACAAAAACCTTAAATAAAAACATCATTAACATTAGACTATTCATTTGAAACATAAAGTAAATAAGTTGTTCAATTAATATAACAAAGTAGAACGGATATACCTCACATATGTATTGACAACACAGACGCCTATTTCTTCATGACGAAATATTTGCATAAATTCTTCATTACCAACTAATTGTTCATATTCAAAGCCAAAAATACCTTCCTCCATATGTATAACCCGAATACCTTCGGTCGGAATATCTGTCAACTCTAGAAACGTCGGAAGACACGACCTATACTTGGAGGTAGGTTTTTTCCTACCCGCGGTCTTCTTAGCACCAACCTTTTTTTGTTGTGTGGAGACGTTGCTAACCTCCTTATCATGAAGCTACATATCATATAAATAGTTAGATGAAGTATAAAATCAAGAATTTAACATTTTCCATGCATAAATATCATATAATTATAATGTACCTTTTTTTTAAACGACAGACTCGGTATGCCGCTGAATAGCCTTATCTTTTGATTTGGATCTTGTTGGAGTCTAATTAACATAACCTTTTAAAAAATGTACGTTAAATGCGCGTAAAAACTTTGAATCTACACATTAAGGTTAACAAAAGTTCATAATGGTTTTAAGCATACCTCATATTCTACGCTAATGAGGCTTGTCGTCCATGCAACAAACGAACCTATTGCTTGTTCCACTATTGTTGCATCCGAAACATCGTCAGGATATGGTAATAATGCATTCGGCTCTACTACAATATCAACCGCGACTTTCCAACATCCAGTAGGGAGCGGTCTAGTGTGAAGTAATTCTTCGCTAGTGTTATGCACTTTTCCCTTGCCAACCATCCGATAATATGGTGACGATAAGTAGAGCTGACAATGGAAAATGCCCTAAAACCAATAATAAATATGAAATTATTAATGTGTATATATGTCAATTACATGATTTAAGTTAATAGTTCAATTTAATACAAATATATATAATTACCTCTGGAATGTTCGACTGAAAGTTATAGTTGATACTGTCTTTATCCGAACCATCTTTAAAACATGTTGAAGCGCTAGCCTCTTTTTCTTTCATTAATGCACAAACTTCAGCTTCCAGTGCTTCCAAATTTGCATTACGCTCTTTATTACTAGGAGCCTTTCCTTTTTTAATACTCAAGAAGGTTGGAGTTATCCCAAATCCCTTACCCCTCACCCAACCCGAATACTCACAGACATCTAATGCCCAACTAAGTATGCTCCTAGTATCATCTGGAGATAAAGCTGACTGAGATAGTACCTCCTGAAAATCAGATGAATATCGAATACTTGTCAAATATTTGTTAATAAAGTTTTAATTTAATTAAAGAAATAATGTTATACTTACACATTTCTCAAATACTTGTTGAACATCTTCTTTAGCAACTCCAGATTTGCCCACACAGGCTTCCTTCCACAAAACATGTGCAGGAAGAGATTTTTCAGAACTTTTTTCCTTCTGCAACTACACATTAAGTCATAAATATGATCAAATAAAACTCATGATGAATGTAGCGGTAAAATCATGAGTGTAAGCTATTAACTAACTTAACTCAAGGTAAACAGAGTCGCCACCGCGCTTTTATTTTATTCCAAGTGGAAAAGGGAAAAAGAGAGAATAAAACCTAATGAATCTAAAAGCTAAAAAAAGCTAAAAGAATCAAACAGAGAACGAGTAAGGGGATAGGTTACAAATTGGGAAGGTTTTACGCACCCAAAATGTCTGTGGTACTTCACGGGAGCCCTTTGAAATATTTACTGCTTTTTTGGTTTGAAAATGGTTTGTTTGAAAGAGATTGAAGAGACGAGAAGAGAAACGTTTTTTTAATATTTTTGTGTTTGAAGAGACAAACGTCTCATGCCTACGTACCCACAAAGTGCAATGCGAGATCAAAACCTCGTAGTTCGTGGTACAAAATGTAAAAAGAAATAATGAGTTGAATTAATTTTAGAATGTAAAGATAAGTCGTCATTCTTTAGCGAATAATTCCGCTAGAAAGAATGAATCATATCTAAACATGAAAATGGCTGAAGAGAAACGTGCACGAGGGCACAAAATCAATTGAATGAGTTTTGAATGTTTTTTAAAGTTTTTTTTTTTGAGAAGAAAGTTCTGATATGCTTATGTGGTTTAGCATTTATTAAGAAATGAAATGAAAAGGTAAAACCGCTTGACCTAAGTCAAGGTTTGATTGCGAAAACGTTTGAAGTTTGAAAACAAAGAAAGTTTTGAAAATAGGAAGGAGATTTGAAAATTTAAGAAGTGGGAGGAGATGAAGTGACTATCCTAAGACTTGAATGTAAAAGTTAAGGGAAGAACGGTCAAACCGTATGACGAACATTCTCTGAAACGATAAGATTTCCATCTTCATGAACAAGTGAACTCAATCGGAGCCAAAGTATTCAATCCATAATAATTTGAGCAAAGGAAGAGATCCTAAAATCTAAGTCCAACTCCAAGTCCAATGCTAAGGATAGTGGCCATAGTCCGAAGTTAAAGTCACAAATCTTTTTAGATGTTTAATCCTTTATTAGTATTTTTGTGTCCAAATGGACAAATGAAAAATCACAAGCATAACAATATAAACATAAACAATATGATGAATGATATAGTATAATAAAAGCATAATAAAAGAGATAAGGAGCGAGAGATTGAAATAAAGAGGATAAGGTGCGAGAGATTGAATTTAAAATGTTAGTATATTAATAGTATTATAATGTTTACATAGAAATGGTATGATGAACTTAATCAAACACAACCACAAAGAGATAACCAAAATCGAGAGGCAACCAGATCCGCTTAGCATCTTACACTATAGCGATTAATCAAGGAAAACCGAATCGAATTCAATGAAATTTGAAAGGCGATTGGGAGACCCAAAGCACCTACGCATCAAAAATTCACAAGTCTCGATTCTTGAAGCAATATGATTAACCACTTTGGGATTACGCGATCAACAAGAGATCCGGTCCACGAAAGTGCAAGTACCCAATTAGATTTTTATTCCGAAGTCGGGACACATTTAGGTCTATGTTAAGCAATCGCCGAGTAATTTACGAAGTAATTACCCTACAAATGAGGCCGGCCACCACCAATTAAGGTGCATAATGTTAGTGCTAATGCATGCGAGATAAACGATATGTAAATCGTTATCCGAACGCGATACCGCACAAAACTAAAGATGAATACCAAATTGAGTCGTACTTATGGTATTCTTTCATCCTTAAGTTCAATCAATCATCTTGGTGGATTCAAACATGAAAATGTATCACTAATGCAAAGTACCTTAAATGAATTGAATAATCTACTTAAAGGTAGTTTTGAATTAATTAACATTAACTACTCTAATCTACACCAAAAGTCCATTGAAATTAAGGAGGAATTACCCCCAAAAATGCTTCTCAAGGTAAAATTAAAGGGAGGAAGAAGAAGAAGAAAGAGGAACCAAAAAGGGGCTTGAAACAAGCCAAAACACCATTCTGACTTGTGTTAACCGGTTAACCAATTGGTTAACCGGTTAACGCAAGCAGATTTTGGACAATTTGCGCTGTTTTTTAATTGGTTAACCGGTTAACCAAATGGTTAACCGGTTAACGTTGTGCCAGATGCTGAAAAATGCAGAAAATTCAGCATAATCCATTTTGAAACCTTTTCTCAAACATTGGATGATCATGATCTGAATTTGCACGAATTTTAAAACCAAAATACAGTGGAATCCCTGCAATCAAACAACAAATAAAGATCTGAAGGATCTAGAAACAAAAGCACCAAAGATCTACATCTTGAATGTTGATGGTGAATATAGGTTTATGGAGGAAGATGAATTACCAAAAGCTTTTCTTCAAAGTGAACCAACACAAGCTTAGATCTACTGAAATTTATGAGCAAAAGAATGAAAGGATGAAGGTCTAGCTCAAGTTAATCAAGAATTCAATGTGAATTCTTGATAACTTCAAAAGAAAGAAAGATGAGCTTTGTAGAATTTTGGTGTTGGGGGAATATTTTGCAAGAGGTTTTGTGGCTATCAAAAGCTTGTGGAATGAATGAAATTGTGGTCCTATTTAAAGGCCTTAGGTATGGAAATTTTGTGGAATGGGGCTTGCTTTGGTAATTTGAATTTAGGTTTGGTAATTGGAATTTTGGTGGGAAATGGAAAAGAGTGGTGATTAGTGAGGGTTTATGGTGGGAAATGATCAAAGTGATGAAGAGAAATCAGAAACCAATGGATCTAGAATATTCCAATTAAATCAATGATCTAAGGGTGCTGAATTTGAATAAAAAATTCAAATTTCGCACTGGTTAACCGGTTAACCATTTGGTTAACCGGTTAACCAAGCTGAAATTTGAATTTTTTATTCAAACAAAAGTTGCTTGGTTGCTTCGGCCCGATTCTTGTGTACGTCGAAGAAATAAACACGTGAACCTTGGAGATCCTTTGAATGAATCAATTAGCTTGGGAAATCCTTGATCTGATAATTTTGAATTATTTGCGGATCGTCTTCGACTTTTGTGAAATTTACTCGAGCTGCAGGACTGCTATTTTTTTTTCATTTTTATATGGTTCCTCTTCCTGAAAAAAAAAAGTTAGCAAAAGGAAACAAAATATTTTTGGATTTTGATTAATGGTTAGTAAACACAATCAAATAAATCAATTAAAGACAACGGTGATCCCCTGCGAGGCATAATCCTAACCCGAGAAGAACCGTGCAACCAGTGCGATCTTGTTTGTATGCAAAATGCAGATGAGATGCAAAGAAATCTTATGGTCAAAAATTAGGGTATGACAATGAACAAATATATTATTGCAATTTATAGATACTTTCCATAGATTGTTCTAAGCGTCCATATCCGACACGTCCTTTTCGGTATGGATACGCGGGACTTGATGTTATTTCCCGATTTGTGTCTCTTATTCTTTTAAATGTTGGGTCCTTTCGTCTGTATTTAAATGCTTCCCATTCTTCTGGTGAAATCAAACTTTCATATTTCTTTGGAAGCTCCGCATCAACATGATTACCATCTTCATCCCTAAGATACTTGGATGATAAAAATATTCTAAACCCTCTTAGAAGCTTTTCGGCCAACTTAAGACAAAAATCTCTTCTATCATCTTCATGCGTAGAATGATCATCATGTGGGTGATCATCATTAGTGGCCATATCTATCCTGTAACAAAGAAACCAAGGATATTAAAAATAAATTATAATGAAAGCAATTGAAAATGAAAATTAAAGAAACCAAGGATATCAAATATAACTTATAATGAAAGCAATTGAAAATGAAAAATAAAGAAACCAAGGATATCAAATATAAATTATAATGAAAGCAATTGAAAATGAAAATGACATAATATATAACATTTTACTATATTACCTCTTTTACTAACATCTCTTTCTTTTCTTTGTTGGAATATTAATTACTTGTTTCTTAGCAATGCGGACGGATGAATTGATCCAAATTCCCTCGTTATGATCATTCCTGATATGTGACTCATCCGCTATAAGATCCTCATCTTGATCATTTCTATTCAACTCATTCCATCTAATGCATGACTCATTCTCAACATCAATATCACATTGATCGACACCGCTATCATCAACCACTTTGTTAGATAAAAGCACTATAGACCATTTTGTACTCGTCGGGTCATTCACATAGAACACTTGTTTAGCTTGAGATGCTAGAATAAAAGGTTCATCTTTGCACCCCACCCTAGTAAGATCAACTTGCAAAAATTCAGACTTATCCATTCGCATGCCACTACTATTTACCCACTTGCAACCAAAGATGGGAATCTGAAACTTCTCGTAATCAAACACCCAAATATGCTCAATGACTTCAAAATATGACAAATTTGCATATTTGGGGTTTAATTCCCTCATACTTGATATATGCATTGCTTCAGCTAGCACGGTGACACCACTATTTTGTATAGTACTCATATCATCTTGTTCTTTGGTATAAAATGTGTATCCATTAATTGTGTATGCACTATGAGAAAACACATGCAAACTTAGACCATATGCCAAACATCTCTGTGAAAATTTTATCCGACCATCCATTGCCCTCCTTTAAGTTGTACAACTTTAATATCGCAGTCAGTCTTGAGAATTTAGTGCAACCTTTATACAACGGTTTCTCTGCATCGCCTACCAACCTCTCAAACATTTCAGGACAATCATGAAGATCTTCTTCAAGTGCTTCTACAATCTCTTCAACTCGATCCCAATCATATGTCTCCGTGTCTTTGTCGTCTGAAGCATAGGTCGTATTACTTTTTCCACTCGGTTCAACATTCTCGTTAATTTTCTCACCATGAAATTTCCAACACTGATAACTTCGATCAATTCCATGCCTCAGTGTCATACCCTAAATTTGTCCTACTTATATAATTATTTTCTTTTATTTTTATTTGTTATTATAAAAAAAAATATATCGTGTTATTTCTTTTTATTTTTGTTGTCAAGGATCATTTACAGCAAAGTTAAGTCATGGTTCAATCACGGTTATCAGGATCAAGTTGGATTGAACTCAAGTATGTCAGGGATTTGAGAATTATCAGAAAATGAGGTTCAAACTTGTTTGGTTCATTCCCAATATGTTGTGAATGCATGAGTAAGACTCATTTTGGATCACATTTAAGAATGATGTACCATTGATGCAAGTTAAAGTATCAAGACACTTATGGCATACTTGATTCTTGATCGAAGTGCATGTTTCATTTGTTATGTTGATAATTTATGTCAAGGAATATTGTGCTTTTTGTGACAAGCAAAGCTTGAAGTTGTCTCGAGATCATGAGCTATGTCCAGGAGCATTTGATTGGAGCCAAGCCGTGATTTAATTGTTTCAAGGGGTTACAAGTCAGTTATTAAGCAAGCCAGGTTTTGATGTGCTGTGAGGTGCCATACGTAGATTAAATGATTGTCAAATATGACTATTGACGAGCTGCATGATTAACAGGGAGTTAGTAGTTAGTGGTACAATTGCATGTTAGCGGTGCTTTTGATTCAATTTGAATCAAATGTCCAAAACTACAACAAGTCTCATTCATTATACCCAAATCACCATATTGCAAATAATTACAATAATAAAGATAGGGGAATTTGAAAAACAGCAGTCTTGAACGATTCAAAAAAAATAAAGACTAAGCTTCTATAGGTGGGTCCCTTCTGTTTCAAAGTGATTTTATCCCCAAGATTCAGAGCAATTCCTTGAGTTCTACTTCTTATTCTGATGTATCCGCTCAGCTTACCATCTCCTTGCCTTTTAATGCTCACATTCACCAATGCATCTTCACCAAAAACACTCTTAGCCTAAAGGTTTGCAGCTAGGAAACCATACTCTCTTTCCAATGCAGACGGCAGAGCAATCTTATTTTCCCATTCAAACTCAGCCCTCCATGATCTAAACATCTTCTCTATCCAGCATTCAGCACAATCAGCAATTTAATAATGGTCAGCAGTCAACACAGTCCAAAGTTGCAGCAGCTACCAACTTCAGCTCAAATGATTCACAATGCTTCAAGTTTCTTCCCATATCAACATGTACAGGATTAAAGGAATTTGCAGTTTTCGATTTTCTCATTCTCATGCCGAATAAGCTAACTGTTATGTAAGTCAGAATTAAAGGGATTTCATCACTACTCTTGCAGCCAATATAAACAATAACGGAGAAAAGTACAGGATTCTATTCACGAACACGCCGAATTTCAGACACATGAAAGCCAGGGTTCATCCTGCAAATTCAGCAAATGGATCACAGGTCAAGTACGGATACATAGAGATTACATTCACAATTTCAAATTGACAAAGAAGTTCATCAAGTTCAAAATAAAGGATTTGAGTCTGAATTCATATTCAGCTAGGACAGTAAGTTACAAACTTACAAGTCAGGAGGAATTTCTTTTTAAGTCTTTGTCTCCTATATTCCAAGGCTTCTTCAAGGATTACTTCAAGTTTATTGAAAGCTTTCACTTGGTGCTCAAGAGAAGCATGAAAAGAAAACAAATCCACCGATTCTATGCATTCTCCCCATCCTGGATTATTAAAAGCAAACTGAGTCATTATCTTTATCTCTCCAAAACCACAAAGCATTAGATGATGTGATTATCAAATGCAAGAAAAAGAGTAAGGTGAAGATGGACAAATGCAATTATCAAGCAATGCGTCATTGGCTAAATAAAGTCAGCAATACCTAAGGTTCCAAAGTGTTTGTGACAGATGGTTGCAAGCAATGGAATGAGCCATTTGTTTGTCATGCCCAAGTTTTCAACCTGCATAAAGCATACAGGGATTAATTTAACAAAAAGCCAGGAGAATAGACATAGCAGTAAAAAAGAACAAGTCTTGTATCAGTAAAACCACCAAACTTTCAAAATTCACAGCTAGTAAAAATTCAGGGGGGACCACCTTGTTTCTAGAAGAAGGTCCTAATCACTACAAACAAAATAAAGCTATGACTCACCATTTGAGGTCCCCACACAATCCTTACAAAATCACACTGAAGATTCTTTCCAACGGAATGAAAATTCCAGCACACAACCTCACACAATGATCCTCACCATTACTCTCAAATTTCAGAATGCTCACACGTACAAGAATGACCCTCATCTCTCCTATAAAATCATTCATGATCTCACTCGGTAAAGGGGGACTAGCCACAAAGACATTGAAAACCCTAGAAAAAACAACGAATCAATAATCCCCAGAAAAGCCCTATTCACTCAAAAGCTCATTCTCCTAAGAATTACTCAGAGTTTCTCATTGAAACTCTTAGGTAATTAGAGCTTAAAGCCGTTGCTCATATACATCAAACAACACAGCTACAACGACGCAACACAACAGAAGGAACTTACAAGAAGAAGCGCATGAATAAAGAAGAAGGAGAAGAAACAAATACACAAGCAAAAGAGACTCACCTGAATTTCTTCAATTTCGTCGGAGCTCCGCCATTATCCGCCACTAGACTTGCTATCTTCGTCGATTGGTAGATCTTTAAACCCTTTCTCTTGTTATATTTCTTGTTCGGGTCTTAAATATACTGGTGATTCCCTCATGAGCATATTGTAATCGGAAAGCTAGGGTTTGCGATTTGGGGGATAGTGTTATTTCATCTGATATTTGTTCTTTGTGTGATTTACAACTATGTTTTTTTAAGGGTATAGTTTGCAATGGCAAGGATATGTGATGATATTTCTTTTGTTTTCTCTTGGAGAAGACAGAGGAAAATTGAACATTAATGTCAAATGTCCTAGGGGATTGAGATTCGTGTTTTGTTCATCGGGTAAAGCAGCGTAAATACTGAGTTTCATTTTATTTCTTTTAACTGGTTTCAAACAGAATTTATTGTGGTTGCTGACTCATTGCTCAATGGTACATATGTGTCTGTCAGTCTGCTTAATATGACACTTGGCAGCCTGCTGTGTCGGTGCTCTGGCCTCTTGTTTGACCGATGATGCTAAAGCAGCTAGGTCGTTTTTTTTTGGGCTGTGGACAAACCGGGTTGCTATCAACCCAGATCCGGTTTGAGCTGGACAGAAATTAATAGGCTCGTACCCCCATTTCATCTTCATATAGTTTTTCGGTTATTGTTTTTTTAATAATAAAACTGTTATGTTTCTATTTTTGTTTATCCTTTTGATAAATAAAAATAAATAAATAAAATTTAAAAAAAAGGAGTATGTTAATAGTTTTCTTTAGGGCCGATGATATAATTATGGTATCGATATTCAATCATTTTTTGATTCAACGTTATCGATACCGGTATGAGGCCATTTTCTTTATTTTTCGCTTTTATTTTAATCGATTATTCGATTTATTCGGTTAATGATAAAATGTGATATTCGATTATTTAATCGACGTTATCCATTAAATTGAGTCCGATTTCATTATTTTCTCATTACTTTTATATTTATTATTTTGGGCCTATGATAAAAATACGGTTTATTGATATTCCATTAAGTGACGTTGTCTAAACCGATTTGAGGCCATTTTTTCTATTTTCTATTTATTTATCGATTTATCGATTTATTTCGCATTTTTATTTGGTCTATGATATTATTATTCGATTTGTGACATTCCATTTTGCGACGTTGTCCAAATTGATATGAGACCGTTTTCTATTTCTTATGGTTTCTAATTAATTTTAGATCCGTTTTTATTTATCGATTTAATCGGCCAATGATAAATGGTGATATTCGATTTCCGATAAATCGACGTTATCCCCTAATTTGAGGCCACACTTTTATTTTTCTTATTATTTCTCATTATCTCAATTCATTTTATTCCGGCCGATGAATAAATATTTAAATATTCGATTTCAAATAAATCGACGTTATTTAAATTAAATATGAGGCCAAACTCTTATTTTATTATTATTTCGACTTTATTTTATTTTTATGGTCGATGATATAACAAACGATTTAAATATTCGATTTCAACAAATCGATGTTATTTAAATCAATATGAGACTAATTATTATTTTTATCGCATTTCTTTTATTTAAATAATTATTTGATCATAAAAGTGACGCTCGACTTCTCATAGAATGATTCTAACTTTGAATCGATTCTAAGATAGTTAAAGAGCTAAATTTCGACGCTTTTCGGTTTAATTCGAGCTCCAACGGCTCCACCTTAGCTTAGTATTAGGAATCGTTCTCGCGTAACCTTTAACCCTTAACCTCCATTTTGCACTCACCCTTCGCGATTGCTTTATGCCTCGCAATCGACCAACCAAAATGTTTCTTTTAAATCCAAACCCTTGATCCAACGTCAAGTGGTCTTAGGTATTAAAACACTTTAATAATATGAGAGAAATTTTACGCCATGAGCCTTAAGTGGTAGAAAGGAGGATTACGAGCTCTCGTTATTCGCTCTGATTATTCCGTCGCAAGACACTTGGCTTGTTGGTTTGGAATAAGCTACCCATAGTCTTTAGTACAATTCGACTCCTAAAGAAAGATAATAAAACTTAATTCTTTTTCCTCTCTTAGCAAGTAAGTTCATTTAGGCATAGACATACTTTCGCGCGTGACAACTTAGAAGGTTCCCATCGAATACGATGGATGTAGGGGGTGCTAATACCTTCCCCCTGCATAACCGACTTCCGAACCCCGACAATGGTTACGATGACCTTGTCTTTATCCTCTCTTCCCGGGTTTTATCTATATTTTCCCTTTCCCTCTTTGGGAATAAATCAAAATTAGGTGGCGACTCTCAAGTCGGCCCAGCTGCAACCGCATTCGCGAGGATCGTATTTTTCGAGGTACGACAGCTGGAGACTCTGCTGGGGACTGGTTCACCCCTATGCAAGTCAAGCCTAATCTAGGTTGCTTCATGCTTGTTTGTATGCTTACCTTTATGTCTTACTTGTTTATGTTTTACCGCTTTCTTTATCGCTTTCCATATTATACCTTGTGGTTCTTGGATCGATATTTTGAAACTTGAGTGAAAGGCTTTATACCCGGGCTTTCGAGTGCAAACATAAGTTAGCGAGGTTGTGTAGTATGGGCTCCTGAGAGAACCACTCTCATGGGTTGTTGATACGAAAACCTCACTTGGATTAGATTCTAATGAGAATACTGACAACCGTCAAGTCCTTGGCGTGTGTGCTCAGTTGTTTGCATTAGGGTCGTCGACTCTGAGGACCTTTAGAACCTTTTGGTTAAAACATCGATTGATGGTTGCGTAGTATGGGGCACCAGGGTTCGCCCTCGCGTGGCTCGATACGAAAACCTCACTTGGAATATACTTGCTCAATGGAGTTGATTGACTGTCAGGAATATATAAAACTGACACGTGCATCAAACAATTGAGAAAGGTCCATAACTCTGAGACTTTGTTTTAAACCTCGTGTCGGTGATCACGTAGTATGGGGCACCGAGAGCCTTCCCTCTCGCGTGGCTCGATACGAAGATCTCACCCAAAAGAGATTCACATGGTGGAGTCAATCAACTGTCATGCTTCTGGCGTGTGTGATGAACAACCATAGGGATTGTTAACTTTGGGACCCCTAAAACTTTAGAGTCTACCCAGTGAGTTCTTGATCCGAGTATCCTCCATCCGTACCTTTGTACTTATGATACCTTGACTTTATGTTTAACATGTTTTCATATTTTATTTGCATATCATTGCATTCACATTTGCATTCATTTTGCATTCATAGTCGCTCATGTTCATTCATTCTCGTCTTCAGAGTTGTTGAGTACCCGTCAAGCTGATTCCTCCACGCAGATACAGAACTAGGGCCCACGAAAGAAGAAGAATGGCCGAACAAGAAGAACACAACAAGCGAGTCAGGGAAGACATTGATGACCTAAAGAGCAGTGTGAGCAAGATCATGGATATGCTCCAAATCTTGGCAACTAAAGACACTCCAGCTCAGAAGACCGTCACCTCTGAAGACAGTAGTTTCGTCATTAACGCAGAGTCTTCAAGACCCGCTGGCACATGGCCAGAATTTGGATTGCCACCGGGTTATAACCCGCCATTTGTGACTACTCAGATGACTGGTACATCCACTTTTTTCGAACCTGGAGTGTTCACTGACTCTCAACCTAATGTGTATATTGTTGCCCAAACTGCTTATGTGAATCCTCCCTTCGTGCCTAATCCACCATCTTCGGTACAAGGAGAGGCTGGTAATTTTGAGGATGTTAGGGAACAATGCATGACTTTGGAAAAGAGGATAAGAGTTGTCGAAGGATTTGATGTCTTCAACGCTGCTGCATCAGACATGTGCTTGGTTTCGAATTTGGTTATGCCAGACAAGTTCAAAATGCCAATATTTGAAAAATACAAGGGAGATACTTGCCCAAAGAGCCACATGATCATGTATTGCCGCAAAATGGCCGCTCATGCTGACAAAGACAAACTGCTCATCCATTGCTTCCAAGATAGCTTGAGTGGGGCATCTTTGAAATGGTATATGGGACTTGAGAAAAGCTGTATCCAATGCTGGCAGGATTTGCTTGATGCATTCCTAAAACAATACAAATACAATCTAGACATGGCACCTGACCGCCGTCAGCTTCAAAACATGTCTCAGAAAGAAAAGGAATCATTCAAGGAGTATGCTCAGCGCTGGAGAGAGCTAGCCGCTCAGGTTGAGCCTCCCTTGGCAGAGAAAGAGTTGACTGGTCTGTTCATGGACACTCTTCAACCTCTTTACTGGGAAAGGATGATTGGCAGTGTATCATCTAGTTTTGATGACCTAGTCACTATTGGAGAACGACTAGAGGAAGGAATTAGAAAGGGCAAGTTTGGAAGTGCCGAAGCTTCTAATGTTGCGAAAAAGTCCTCCGGGAACTTTCAGAAGAAGAAAGAGGGTGATACTCATGCTGTCAACACTGAAAGAAGACCCTACTACATGCAACAACAGTATGGTGAAGCCCAAGTAGCCGCAGTTGCTCCTATGGTTAATGCTCCACCAGCTCGAGCTCCTCCACAAAGGAATGTGGGTCAGAATCAGACTCGCACTCCCCGACCCAGGGCTCCTATTGATCCTATTCCCATGAAATATGCTGAGGTTTTCCCTGAACTGTTCAAAAAGGGTCTTGTTACTACTAGACCTCTCAATCCTCCAAATCCTCTTCCACCTGGATTTAGGACCGATATTCATTGCCCATTCCATGAAGGAGCTGTAGGTCATGATATTGAGAACTATTATGCTTTCCAAGCTCGAGTTCAGGACTTGGTCAGGGGAGACTTGCTCACCTTTACACCGAGAAAGGTTCCCAGGGTTGAAATAGATCCCATGCCAAAGCAAAGTGGCTGAAGATTTGGTCGAAGAATCGCAAGTTACTACCTAAAGCCAGTGGATCAGACGGGAGAGCTCATCCTTTGCTACTGATTAGACACTAGGCCTTGTTTCTTTTCAGTTTTAATTTCCTTGTTTGTGTTATGTGTACTTGTTTAAAGACTTTGTTTGTTCTTTAATGTTAATGTTAATGAAATGAGCATCGCATGTTTTTGAATCAATTCATTCACCTTCGTATTTATGCGTATTCGTGCTTTTCATTTTCATTTTCTAAAAAAAAAACATATATACCATTGTTTCTCTTATTCATTTGTTGTTTAAGCAATGATTGGAGGGAGGATGACGAAAACGAGATACCCAAATTGTTGAATGGTATGCTTTCAAAATAAAACCTTGCTGATGATATACAGGCATTGTTTCAGCTCCCAAACACTGGAGAAATAAGGAAGTTAATCCATTGCCAACCCCTTTGAGCCTAGAAGCTGGAGTTTCTTTCTACACGAAAAACCCATAATTTTAACCCGGGGCAGGGTAGTTCTCAGTTAATTCAAATATGCATTCAAATTCAGGAAATCGTTCGTTACACCTTTCAATAAGGATTCCAAGTCCAAGTTTTCCTTCGCACAATTGTCGAGGAAGTTAATGGCAGTCATTGTCCAAATCAAAAATGAAAAAGCCGTTAAGTCAACACCTAAAAGGCGACTTAGGCAAAAATAAAAACATCCCGCTGGACTGAAAACTTCAAAGATACAGTCCAGGCAAAAGTTAGGGATAATAAGAATTTCAAATCATGAGAGGTCACCAAAATTCCTCAACAAATACAAGAATGAAACGATCCAAAATCCTCATCAAATAAACCAACAAATGTTGTGAATAGGCAGTGACTGCCGTCTCAAAATCCTTTGGCTCTGAAGCCATCATTGTCAATACAAATCCAAATAACCTGAATGTATAGGTTGAATTAATTGAGCGTAGGACTGAAGATCATCATGGAGTATGGGTCGGGTAAAAATTAAATTTTGAGCCTTATATCCTTTGTTTCTTAAACCATGAACCAGACCATATTACAACCCTTTAAAGACCTAATTGATGTTCGGTTTGTTTCGAAAGCATATCTCAACAAGGTTGCGTAAGCTGACTCCCCAAGAGATTTGCCAATCATTTGCTTTGGTATCATACCTTTTTCATATTTTTCAATTTGCATTATCTTTCACTTTGCACTTTGCATGACTTAATAAACAGTGCATTTTTTCCAGTATTTCATTTTCTTTACACCAATATCATTCCAATAATGATTTTGATTTCAAAATTTGTGCTTGAGCATTGCATTAAAACTAACATTGTTGAATGAATATTTTATTTGCAAGTAAGCACTCATCATCAAGGAATTTTTAAACAGTTGAGAAACTTGACCAGTGGTCCCATCAGGGGCACATCACAGTCAAAGATCTTGTTATTCAGAAAGAATCTTCTTCCAAGACTCATGCTGGGGCAAACATTTCAAGCGACCAGTCAAGCAGTCACTTCAGAATCGTTCAGCATGGGACAGTCTACTTCAAGCGACCCCCAAGCAAAACTTATCACTCCTTCCTAAAAAGATCAACATCTTGATACTTCATACAAGAATGGTCGAGGTTGTGTTCAAGACATCTTTCAAAGGGTATAGTTGGCAAAGTTCACTGTGTTGTGGAATCAGCTGTTTCAGCCGCACTTATCCAAAAGAGTCTTATCCCGTGGTCTTAGCATTTGCATCGCAAGCATTGACCATTTACATCATACAATTTCATATCAAGCATAGCTCGAAGTTTACTTCATGTTCATATGCATTTCCCGAGGTCTTGTCATCTTACCCTGTGGTCAAAGTCCAATTTTGTTTGGCACCCTTAAAGTCCAATTTCCATTGGCAATCGCCAAAAGTCAAAAGCCCAATTTACGTGGCACCTGGCAATGCAGTAATGTCTGTCATTCTGTCTTTCATCCAATGTTATTCTTGGATCCAGATTTCTCTCTCCGGTTGTTCCCATTGAGAAATTCATTTTTCTTCAGATTTCTCTTTCCGGTTGTTCCCATTGAGAAATTCTTATTTCTTTTAACTTTCTCACTCTGGTTAATCCCATTGAGAAGTCCTTATTTCCTTTAATTTTCTCACTCCGGTTGTTCCCATTGAGAAATTCCTATATTTCTTTTAGTTTCTCTCTCCGGTTGTTCCCATTGAGAAATTCTTATTTCCTTCAACTGTCTCAATCCGGTTGTTCCCATTGAGAAGATATTTGTTTCTTTGTAAGTTCTCACTCCGGTTAATCCCATTGAGAAGTTCTTTTTTCCTTTAAATTTCTCACTCCGGTTAATCCCATTGAGAAGTTCTTATTTCCTTTAAATTTCTCGCTCCGGTTGTTCCCATTGAGAAGCCATGTGTTTCCTTCGAAGTTCTCACTCTGGTTAATCCCATTGAGAAGTTCTTATTTTCTTCAAATTTCTCACTCCGGTTGTTCCCATTGAGAATTTATTTGTGTCCTTCTAATTTCTCTCTCCGGTTAATCCCATTGAGGAATTTCAAAGTGTGTTCCTCTAACAACCTTATTAAGAGTTTCATTATATTCCAATTTCTTTCTCTGGTTAATCCCATTAAGAATCTGGAAAGAATATTTATCTCTAGATGAGGAGTTTGATGTCTCCATTGGTGTACCTTCGTAATTTGGGTTTCATTCCACATCTAGTACTTTTCTAGATGTTACGGGCGTTGATTTCCAAAATTGGTGTTTGTGCATCCATAGATTTTTCTGGATGTCTTTATTACTTTTCTCAGGGTTTATTTCTCTCATTTCAAGTATTTCTGACTATTCTCTGTAACCCAGACAAATTTTCAGAAATATCTTGTGTCCTAGCCAGTTTCTTATCTTTTCATTTTCATTGTTTTCTTCTCATTTCATCATATTCGCAGACTTTATGTCATCATGTTTCATATCACATTCAAACTGCATTTAACCCCCAGCAATTGCGTTCATATGAGCATACCATACTTCATTATTGCATCGCATTCTGCATCGGACAAATTTTGGGTCTTCTTATATCTAATTGACTTTTACCTTGAAATCGAACATTTCACAGTAGTTCATTTATCAGGTTCAAGACAATTAGATAGGGGCATCTGTCATACCCTAAATTTGTCCTACTTATATAATTATTTTCTTTTATTTTTATTTGTTATTATAAAAAAAATATATCGTGTTGTTTCTTTTATTTTTGTTGTCAAGGATCATTTACAGCAAAGTTAAGTCATAGTTCAATCACAGTTATCAGGATCAAGTTGGATTGAACTCAAGTATGTCGGGGATTTGAGAATTATCAGAAAATGAGGTTCAAACTTGTTTGGTTCATTCCCAATATGTTGTGAATGCATGAGTAAGACTCATTTTGGATCACATTTAAGAATGATGGACCATTAATGCAAGTTAAAGTATCAAGACACTTATAGCATACTTGATTCTTGATCGAAGTGCATGTTTCATTTGTTATGTTGATAATTTATGTCAAGGAATATTGTGCTTTTTGTGACAAGCAAAGCTTGAAGTTGTCTCGAGATCATGAGCTATGTCCAGGAGCATTTGATTGGAGCCAAGCCGTGATTTGATTGTTTCAAGGGGGTTACAAGTCAGTTATTAAGCAAGCCAGGTTTTGATGTGCTGTGAGGTGCCATACGTAGATTAAATGATTGTCAAATATGACTATTGACGAGCTGCATGATTAACAGGGAGTTAGTAGTTAGTGGTACAATTGCATGTTAGCGGTGCTTTTGATTCAATTTGAATCAAATGTCCAAAACTACAACAAGTCTCATTCATTATACCCAAATCACCATATTGCAAATAATTACAATAATAAAGATAGGGGAATTTGAAAAACAGCAGTCTTGAACGATTCAAAAAAAATAAAGACTAAGCTTCTATAGGTGGGTCCCTTCTGTTTCAAAGTGATTTTATCCCCAAGATTCAGAGCAATTCCTTGAGTTCTACTTCTTATTCTGATGTATCCGCTCAGCTTACCATCTCCTTGCCTTTTAATGCTCACATTCACCAATGCATCTTCACCAAAAACACTCTTAGCCTAAAGGTTTGCAGCTAGGAAACCATACTCTCTTTCCAATGCATACGGCGGAGCAATCTTATTTTCCCATTCAAACTCAGCCCTCCATGATCCAAACATCTTCTCTATCCAGCATTCAGCACAATCAGCAATTTAATAATGGTCAGCAGTCAACACAGTCCAAAGTTGCAGCAGCTACCAACTTCAGCTCAAATGATTCACAATGCTTCAAGTTTCTTCCCATATCAACATGTACAGGATTAAAGGAATTTGCAGTTTTTGATTTTCTCATTCTCATGCCGAATAAGCTAACTGTTATGTAAGTCAGAATTAAAGGGATTTCATCACTACTCTTGCAGCCAATATAAACAATAACAGAGAAAAGTACAGGATTCTATTCACGAACACGTCGAATTTCAGACACATGAAAGCCAGGGTTCATCCTGCAAATTCAGCAAATGGATCACAGGTCAAGTACGGATACATAGAGATTACATTCACAATTTCAAATTGACAAAGAAGTTCATCAAGTTCAAAATAAAGGATTTGAGTCTGAATTCATATTCAGCTAGGACAGTAAGTTACAAACTTACAAGTCAGGAGGAATTTCTTTTTAAGTCTTTGTCTCCTATATTCCAAGGCTTCTTCAAGGATTACTTCAAGTTTATTGAAAGCTTTCACTTGGTGCTCAAGAGAAGCATGAAAAGAAAACAAATCCACCGATTCTATGCATTCTCCCCATCCTGGATTATTAAAAGCAAACTGAGTCATTATCTTTATCTCTCCAAAACCACAAAGCATTAGATGATGTGATTATCAAATGCAAGAAAAAGAGTAAGGTGAAGATGGACAAATGCAATTATCAAGCAATGCGTCATTGGCTAAACAAAGTCAGCAATACCTAAGGTTCCAAAGTGTTTGTGACAGATGGTTGCAAGCAATGGAATGAGCCATTTGTTTGTCATGCCCAAGTTTTCAACCTGCATAAAGCATACAGGGATTAATTTAACAAAAAGCCAGGAGAATAGACATAGCAGTAAAAAAGAACAAGTCTTGTATCAGTAAAACCACCAAACTTTCAAAATTCACAGCTAGTAAAAATTCAGGGGGGACCACCTTGTTTCTAGAAGAAGGTCCTAATCACTACAAACAAAATAAAGCTATGACTCACCATTTGAGGTCCCCACACAATCCTTACAAAATCACACTGAAGATTCTTTCCAACGGAATGAAAATTCCAGCACACAACCTCACACAATGATCCTCACCATTACTCTCAAATTTTAGAATGCTCACACGTACAAGAATGACCCTCATCTCTCCTATAAAATCATTCATGATCTCACTCGGTAAAGGGGGACTAGCCACAAAGACATTGAAAACCCTAGAAAAAACAACGAATCAATAATCCCCAGAAAAGCCCTATTCACTCAAAAGCTCATTCTCCTAAGAATTACTCAGAGTTTCTCATTGAAACTCTGAGGTAATTAGAGCTTAAAGCCGTTGCTCATATACATCAAACAACACAGCTACAACGACGCAACACAACAGAAGGAACTTACAAGAAGAAGCGCATGAATAAAGAAGAAGGAGAAGAAACAAATACACAAGCGAAAGAGACTCACCTGAATTTCTTCAATTTCGTCGGAGCTCCGCCATTATCCGCCGCTAGACTTGCTATCTTCGTCGATTGGTAGATCTTTAAACCCTTTCTCTTGTTATATTTCTTGTTCGGGTCTTAAATATACTGGTGATTCCCTCATGAGCATATTGTAATCGGAAAGCTAGGGTTTGCGATTTGGGGGATAGTGTTATTTCATCTGATATTTGTTCTTTGTGTGATTTACAACTATGTTTTTTTAAGGGTATAGTTTGCAATGGCAAGGATATGTGATGATATTTCTTTTGTTTTCTCTTGGAGAAGACAGAGGAAAATTGAACATTAATGTCAAATGTCCTAGGGGATTGAGATTCGTGTTTTGTTCATCGGGTAAAGCAGCGTAAATACTGAGTTTCATTTTATTTCTTTTAACTGGTTTCAAACAGAATTTATTGTGGTTGCTGACTCATTGCTCAATGGTACATATGTGTCTGTCAGTCTGCTTAATATGACACTTGGCAGCCTGCTGTGTCGGTGCTCTGGCCTCTTGTTTGACCGATGATGCTAAAGAAGCTAGGTCGTTTTTTTTGTTTTTTTTGGGCTGTGGACAAACCGGGTTGTTATCAACCCAAATCCGGTTTGAGCTGGACAGAAATTAATAGGCTCGTACCCCCATTTCATCTTCATATAGTTTTTCGGTTATTGTTTTTTAATAATAAAACTGTTATGTTTCTATTTTTGTTTATCCTTTTGATAAATAAAAATAAATAAATAAAAATTTAAAAAAAAAGGATTATGTTAATAGTTTTCTTTAGGGCCGATGATATAATTATGGTATCGATATTCAATCATTTTTGATTCGACGTTATCGATACCGGTATGAGGCCATTTTCTTTATTTTTCGCTTTTATTTTAATCGATTATTCGATTTATTCGGTTAATGATAAAATGTGATATTCGATTATTTAATCGACGTTATCCATTAAATTGAGTCCGATTTCATTATTTTCTCATTACTTTTATATTTATTATTTTGGGCCTATGATAAAAATACGGTTTATTGATATTCCATTAAGTGACGTTGTCTAAACCGATTTGAGGCCATTTTTTCTATTTTCTATTTATTTATCGATTTATCGATTTATTTCGCATTTTTATTTGGTCTATGATATTATTATCCGATTTGTGACATTCCATTTTGCGACGTTGTCCAAATTGATATGAGACCGTTTTCTATTTCTTATGGTTTCTAATTAATTTTAGATCCGTTTTTATTTATCGATTTAATCGGCCAATGATAAATGGTGATATTCGATTTCCGATAAATCGAAGTTATTCCCTAATTTGAGGCCACACTTTTATTTTTCTTATTATTTCTCATTATCTCAATTCATTTTATTCCGGCCGATGAATAAATATTTAAATATTCGATTTCAAATAAATCGACGTTATTTAAATTAAATATGAGGCCAAACTCTTATTTTATTATTATTTCGACTTTATTTTATTTTTATGGTCGATGATATAACAAACGATTTAAATATTCGATTTCAACAAATCGATGTTATTTAAATCAATATGAGACTAATTATTATTTTTATCGCATTTCTTTTATTTAAATAATTATTTGATCATAAAAGTGACGCTCGACTTCTCATAGAATGATTCTAACTTTGAATCGATTCTAAGATAGTTAAAGAGCTAAATTTCGACGCTTTTCGGTTTAATTCGAGCTCCAACGGCTCCACCTTAGCTTAGTATTAGGAATCGTTCTCGCGTAACCTTTAACCCTTAACCTCCATTTTGCACTCACCCTTCGCGATCGCTTTATGCCTCGCAATCGACCTACCAAAATGTTTCTTTTAAATCCAAACCCTTGATCCAACGTCAAGTGGTCTTAGGTATTAAAACACTTTAATAATATGAGAGAAATTGTACGCCATGAGCCTTAAGTGGTAGAAAGGAGGATTACGAGCTCTCGTTATTCGCTCCGATTATTCCGTCGCAAGACACTTGGCTTGTTGGTTCGGAATAAGCTACCCATAGTCTTTAGTACAATTCGACTCCTAAAGAAAGATAATAAAACTTAATTCTTTTTCCTCTCTTAGCAAGTAAGTTCATTTAGGCATAGACATACTTTCGCGCGTGACAACTTAGAAGGTTCCCATCGAATACGATGGATGTAGGGGGTGCTAATACCTTCCCCCTGCATAACCGACTTCCGAACCCCGACAATGGTTATGATGACCTTGTCTTTATCCTCTCTTCCCGGGTTTTATCTATATTTTCCCTTTCCCTCTTTGGGAATAAATCAAAATTAGGTGGCGACTCTCAAGTCGGCCCAGCCGCGACCGCATTCGCGAGGATCGTATTTTTCGAGGTACGACACTCAGTAAATGCGATTTCAATCCATCTGCATCAACATTACCAATATAACAACAACGCAAGCAAGGACATTTCACTCGTCTGGGGTTTTTAACGTGTTGAACAACAAACTTAACGAATTCCGCAACCCCATTCTCACAATCTTTGGACAATCGATTGACACACATCCATGTTTTATCCATGGTTTTCCTACTTATTAAGGTAAGCAATCAATATCAACTTCAATAACATATACATAATCAATGTAAATCCAAATGACAATAACCTATATATACATAACCAATGTAAATCTAAACAACAATAACCTATATATACATAACCAATGTAAATTCAAACGAGAATAACCTATACATAACCAATGTAAATCCAAACGCCAATAACCTATACATAACCAAGGTAAATCCAGACGAAAATACTATTTTCACAAAATCAGTCAAGAACAAAAACTATTGTATTAGAATTATAGAGTTTTGGACATGAGAAGCAACTAGATTGATATGGCAACATATAATTGACTGTTTTTGCTTAAAGTTTATAATGCATCAGTGTTTCTAATAGCTAATTTAACAAAGTATTGGTTAAATCATATTACGCATCATGAAATCACTCAATTTCTCAGGTATCCTTTAGCCAAACAAGAGGGAAAAAAGGATTATTGCAGCAGACAACAAGCTAGATTAATAGTCGGGTAGTATCTTCGGATATTCTAACAACTTTCAAGTTAACTTCATTTTCTCACAATTAACAGATATTTACATCATTCAAGTTGAAAATAGAGTTACATATAATAACAACAATATTAGACTTATCGAACTTAACAACAAAATAACAACAATATAATAGATATTACAATCAATAAACAACATTATAACTAAAAACTCAGTCAAGAAAATAACAACAATATTATGACTTATCGAACATAACAACAAAAATGTACCTTATGAGAACTCAGTAGAGGACGAAATCGGACGAACTCAGTCAAGAAAATGGACAAACTCGGTAGCTTATCAAACTCAGTCTACAGATTCAACAAAAACTCAGTTTCTATTACAAACAAGCAGACATATCATATGAAAATTAAACTTTTAAAAAAATTTAAGGACATTTTCCTCACACTATGAATCAAAACAACTTCTAGTAAAATAGTTAAATGGTATTTTAAAGTGAAGGACATTTTCCTCATCACTACATAAACTAGGTATCTCTAAAATTAAAACTAAGTATCTCTAAAACCCTAAGCATCTCTAAGTATCTAATAAAAAGTATTGAATCAAAACAACTTCTAACTATCTAAAATGTTTCTGCAACATAACTATCTATATTGGTTCAACATCACTACATAAACTAAGTATCTCTAAAATGAAATAACCTAAACTCAGTTTCTGCAACTTCTCAGCGATTAATAAACTAAAAAGCTACAAAAACTCAGTTTCTACATTGGTTATGTATATATAGAACGATTCAACAAAAATCCAAAAAGGAAGAACAACGTACCTCTTCTTCTACACGCACGATTACACAAAAACTCAGTCAACACCCAAATGTCTGTTCACGATCAATTCTTCAAACACTTCTTCACAAGAGACAATGATCGAAACCGAGAAAGGAAGAGGATTCAAGGTTTATGGAGGTTTTTCAGGTTTAGGTTTCGTGTTCGCATGAGGGGGGGAGAAAGAACATAAAAAAAGAAAATAGAAACTGATTCTAATATTTTTAATTTAATTAGACCTTAGACATCACTTTTGAGAAAAGCGCTGTCTAAGGGCGACCTTTAAAAGCGCTTTTGAAAAGCGTTGTCTAAGGTTGACCTTAGACAACGTTTTTGATTTTTTTTTAAGACCTTAGACAACACTTTTGAGAAAGCGTTGTCTAAGATATACCTTTAAAAGCGCTTAGAGAAAGCGTTGTCTAAAGGGCACCTTAGACAACGCTTCTTAATTTTTTTTTATAAAAATTTTAAGACTTTAGACAGTGCTTTTGAGAAAGCGCTGTCTAAGATATCTTTAAAAGCGCTTTGAGAAAGCGTTGTCTAAAGGGCACCTTAGACATCGCTTTTTAAAATATTTTGTGAACAGTTTCCGTATTTTATATTTTTTCACTTATAGCAGCTCTTTTTTAAATAAGCGTTGTCTAAAGCGCGCGGTTAAATATTATTTTTGGTGTAGTGATAGAAACTATGTGTTACTTAAAGTATCAAGTGAAAAGGAATGAGTTGTGAGAGAAAAGTACGTGTAAACAACACCATATTTTCATTCAATGCAATTTATCCATTTTATTCATTAAAGTTCTTACCTTTAACTTTTAGTTGTCCAGTTTTATGTTTACTTGCCATGTTTATTCATTTTCTTTACAACCCTTTCGATTTTAAAGCCTTTTAGCTATTTATCTTCATTTACATTTTTAAATCAATCTTTACTTTGTCATCTTATTGAATACTATGAAGGTATTCATTGTCAATTACCAAAAGTATTTCAAAGAATCATTTAGTACATGTCCTAGGATCAATCTGATCGATCATGTGAGTCACCAAAGTTATATTTGGAAGATCAGCAGCTGTTTACCAAATTTCACAATAAACAGAGATCTCCCGCGCTTGCTTTGACGATTCACAATCACCGACTTTCTCAAAGGTTTCACCATCAACACATTTATGAATCAACAACAGCGCCTTGAAATCTTTATTCTTCTCTTCCTTATACATTGGTTGTTATGCTTCTGTTTCATCTTGGACAAGAGGAGTAACACCATTCTTGATCACTTCAAGAACATCTTGATAACCAAACAACACCTTCATTTTCTTGCACCATTTGTCATAATTCTTCGCATCAAGGATATGCAGGTTTGTAGGGATTTTTTCATTGGAAACATAATTCATGTTGAACACTAAGTGTTTGTGGATCAGAACCAGTCTCTTGATGCCAATGTTAGAATAATGAGCTACAAGATTGGTGAACAATGGTGGAGAAACTTTGGGTGTGGAGAGTGAAAGTGGAAAATTAAGAGAGTGAGAGAGAATTGAGGGTGAGAAGCGTAAATTGCATTTACTTGGGATGAGAATGCATCTCATACATTTATACAAATGTTACTATATGATTGGGAAACAAAACAACCAACTAAAATAACTAAAAATATAAAAATCAGGATCGTAACCAGTTACACCTTTGATTAACTGATTTACTTTACAATGAACTAAATTCAACTTAACGGTAACCGGTTAATACAATAGATTAACCGGTTACAACAACAAAAACTCCAATTTTCTACCATTTGAATAAACTTCTGATCTTGCTATAACCGATTACACATCCTTGTTAACTGATTACAACACTTAAATTACTTAAAATACATTCAACATTCATATTCGAAATTCGAAATGATAAAAATCCACAACAACGACATATATGTTAAACTCATTTTCATTGGATTTTGTTAGATCTTAAGTTGGGGCGTGTTGCAAAAATATAAACTAGAAGAAGATGATGAAGACGGTACGATGAAAGTTGCACAAACTAAATTTCAAAGCGTGTGTTTACACTAAGCTTTAGGTTCGATTCACTTCCACCAATTTAGGCAAATTGGATGCAAATGGATTAACCGGTGAATCCCCTTCAAGATACTTTGGAAACCTTAACATGAATCGTACTTTCACATTAAACATATCGATCAACGATATTTTACAGAATAAAGTTCCTTCACTTATTCTCGTGCAATATAAAAATAAAGAATGACTTGGATATAATTTTTGCATTTGAAACATGTACTTTTCGTATGTATTTTATGCCTAATAAGTATCTCTACTTATAGAAAAACTTGTAACAATTGGTGAAAAGAAATAACTTTTCAATGGTTTTAACATGACCATTCATGAACCATTATATATGAATAACAACAAACTTTTTTATGAAAAATTGTGTTAGTCTAGTGGTGACACCTTATGACCATACACTCATTCACTATAAGGTAAAAGCGTTGTCTAATGGCATAGCTTATAGAGCGCTTTCTAAGGAAAAAGCGCTTTATAAGACCTACTTTAGAAAGCGTTTTTTCTTAAAAAACGCTCTCTATTTGGGGCCTTTTAAAGCGTTTTTCCTTTAAAAAAACGATATTTTTACCTAAGACAACGCAATCTTTTACAACGCTTTAAAACGCTCTCTAAGGTAAAAAAAAAACGCTCTCTAAGCCCTGTTTTCTCGTAGTGAGTCTAGTGGTGATACCTTATGACCATACACCCATTCACTATAAGGTATCATGTTTGATTCCAAGTAATTGCAACTTTTGATCATATTTGTTAATGATAATTTAACAAATAATTCATAAAATTAATTAAATCATTAATATTTTAAAAATTTATCCAACCGATTCTTTCATAGAATACATAAAATTATGAACGAAATAAAAAAAATAAAAATATTATTGAACATATTTTGTAAATCTCAAAAATAAAAAATTAGAGTTTTTGTGGCTTACGTTTGTAGAGAAGATTGTTACGTCTCTATTCATTTATTATGTCATATCATATGTCCTTACGTAATGGTTATCACCATGTTTTATTTCTATTATCACATGCATTAAACTCTTTTTCATTGGCTTTTTTTAGAAAATATATAAAGATGTGAACAAAAGAACAAAAATATGATTAATTATTAAGTGGTCACACAAGTGATGATTGAGTTTGTTGTCCACTCACAAATGAACAAATACAAACTCAACGGTCTAAGCATTTTTGGTTATTATTGGACAAAAGAAAAAGATAAGAACATCTAAACCTCAACACCATACTATTCATTTATCTATATAATATGTGTGCAATTGGATCTACACATACTTAATCAAAAGCTTAAACAAAAAAGCAAAAAGCATCTCTAAACTAAGAAAAATAACATAAAAAAATGGAGTTAGCACAAGTGTTGCATATGAATGGAGACATCGAAGAAGCAAGTTATACAAATAATTCCTTAATTCAAAGAGAGGTGATTTTGTTGACAACATCTTCGAGAGTTAAAGCCATAACAAATTTATATAATAATTTGTGCCTTAGAAGTTTAGCAATTGCAGATTTAGGTTGCTCTACGGGATCAAACACGTTGATGGTGGTTTCAGAAATAATAACTGTTGTGGAAAAACTCTGTCAAGAAATGAATCATAACTCTCCTGAATATAAGGTGTTTTTAAACGATTTATCCGGGAATGACTTCAATAGTCTATTTAAGTCTCTGGACAACTTCAAAGAAAAACTTTGTGATGAAATGGAAACTGAAATTGGTCCTTGCTACTTCTTTGGTGTTTCCGGTTCTTTTTATGGTCGGATTTTTCCTAATCAAAGTTTGCATTTTGTCCACTCTTCATATAGTCTTCATTGGCTATCTAAGGTTTGTGGGGTGTTTTTGGCGCATTCATGCAAGTAATTTTAAATTATGTTATTTGGATTTCTATCTGACTTAATCAATTTTGTACTCTATAAATAGGTTCCTAAAGGTGTGGATAACAATAAGGGCAACGTTTATGTGACGATTACAAGTCCTTCAAATGTCTTCAAGGCATACTACGAGCAATTTCAAATTGATTTATCTCATTTTTTGAAGTGTCGTGCCCAAGAAATAGTTGAAAGGGGTTGCATGATTCTAACATTTTTAGGAAGAGAAAGCAATGATTTATCAAACAATGGTGTTTGTTATATTTGGGAACTTTTGACTACAGCTCTTATAGATATGGTTATGCAGGTAGACTATAATATATAATTTTTAGAATTTATTCAATTATATATATATATATATATATATATATATATATATTACATAGAGAATTTTTTTTATATTTTAAATTATTAAATTTTAATTTTCGATAGCCAAAAATGTTTGATGTGATTTCTGTTACAAATTGTATATTGATTAAAATTATCTAAATTTATTAAATATTATATTCAAATTAAATTTAAGATTTTAACATTTCCAATACAATTTTTTTTAAACATTAATGTAACTTTTACAATATTAATATGAATTGTGAAATATGTATTGTAGGGAATCATAAAAGAAGAAAAACTCGATACTTTCAATATTCCCAACTATTATCCATCACCATCTGAAGTGCAATTGGAAGTTATAACAGAAGGCTCATTTTCCATTGATGAATTGAAGGTTTCAGAAATAAATTGGAATATTTTTGAATCTGATAAGTACTCAGTCGTAAAAAGCACGAGGGCTGTGTATGAACCTGTGCTAATTAGTCATTTTGGTGAAAGTATCACTAAACAAGTATTTGATCGCTATGGAAAAATATTAGCATATGGAATATCCAAAGAGAGAACTAAGCTGACAAATCTTACCATAACATTGACTAGAAAACCATGAGCATATCATTTTTTAATGGGTTAATTATATAAACCCTCTGCCATTAGGGCGAGATTTGGTATTCCTCCCCTGGATTTTTTTTATAGAACCCTCTTATAAAATCCAAAATCAGATTTTACCGTCCCCTTTTACCATCTACGCTGACTGTGTGTTTATTGACATGCTGACTGTGCAAAGAGTCATCCATCTAAGCAAGCAAAGAACATTGTTTCAAGAACACTAATCAGCCATAGCAGCAACCAAACTTGATTTCCCACATCCTCGTGAAGAATATTGGAAATCCATGGAAACGCAGAGGTACAAAGCAGAACCACATTCAATACATTTTCAACTTCTTCAAAATAACTAGTGTCTGAGTTCAATGGTCCAAAAATCTGTGTTAACATCACTTAAACTCCCATTCCAACAACTCATCACACTTTTCCTCATGTAAAACATCACCTAAACTCCCATTCTCCATACACTCATAAACCAATATTTTGAAATCATCACAACTACAAAAAAACAAAAGTTTCACTATATTAGCATGTCTAATTCTACCCAATGTTTGAATCTCTGATTTAAACACCGATTCCATCTCAGGTTTTTGTCTTCCATTTCCACCCCAAAGTTTTTTCACCGCAACTACTTGACCTTGTCGTAAAAGCCCGTTTCGATTTTCCAACAAAAGATTTCGACTTTCTCTTCAAGAACCACAAAACATAAGCAAAAATCAACACAACAAAAGCAACTAAAACAATTATAGCAACAATAGAAAAATGTTTGTGCTTTGAACAAGGAGAAACAGAGAGAGACGATTGTGGAGAAAGAAGAAGTGGGTTTTTCTGGAAACATGAGAAGAAAAAGGGTATTTTTTTAGGGTTTCCATGAAAAGTAATCCTAAATCGAAAACGGCGTCTTCGTCCTTGCAGATGCTCGAATTTGGTTTCCAAATGTTGATTCTCGATTTCGAGTTTCCAAACGAAATTGGGGATTTTGATTCTTCTCTTGCTTTGCTGCAAATTGTGATTAATGCAAGCCGTATGGTATTGTTCTTGTTCTTGCTTTGCTGCGAGATTTGTTTGAGGGTGGAGGGTTTCTGGTAGATAGAAAGAACATATGCTTAAGGCAATGAAGTAGATGAATTACAATCAGCAAGCCATGTCAGCATGAGTGGTAAAAGGGGGCGGTAAAATCTAATTTTGGGTTTTATAAAAAAAAAACTTCAGGGGGAATACCAAATCTCGCCCTAATGGCAGGGGGTTTGTATAATTAACCCTTTTTAATTTATATTTGCAAAATAAAGTTGTTAAATATTTATATTTTCTCTGATAAGGTTATATGTAATAAGCAAGAGGTTGATATAATTCAATTTTGTCATGTAGATAATTTATCTAGTTGCATAATGATTTTTTCGCAGAATATTGGGAAAAACCCAAGTCCCACATTGACTAAATATATAACTCACAAAGGGTTTAAATAGAGTGACACTCCCCACCTTACCAACCGGTTTTGTAGGATGAGTTAAGTCAAACTCTAATTCTAACATGATATCAAGAGCCTATCGATTCGGGTCATCCACCATTTAATATGCGCACCAAGCCGAAGATGTGTTGGGCGCAAGGGGGTGTATTGGGAAAAAATCAAGTCTCACATTGACTAAATATATAACTCACAAAGGGTTTAAATAGAGTGACACTCCCCACCTTACCAACCGGTTTTGTAGGGTGAATTAAGTCAAACTCTAATTCTCACAAAGAAAATTGAAGTTGTCCAGAGACTTAAATAGACTATTGAAGTCATTCCCGGATAAATCGTTTAAAAACACCTTATATTCAGGAGAGTTATGATTCATTTCTTGACAAAGTTTTTCCACAACAGTTATTATTTCTGAAACCACCATCAACGTGTTTGATCCCGTAGAGCAACCTAAATCTGCAATTGCTAAACTTCTAAGGCACAAATTATAATATAAATTTGTTATGGCTTTAACTCTCGAAGATGTTGTCAAAGAAATCACCTCTCTTTGAATTAAGGAATTATTTGTATAACTTGCTTCTTCGATGTCTCCATTCATGTCCAACACTTGTGCTAACTCCATTTTTTTATGTTATCTTTCTTAGTTTAGAGATGCTTTTTGCTTTTTTGTTTAAGCTTTTGATTAAGTATGTGTAGATCCAATTGCACACATATTATATAGATAAATGAATAGTATGGTGTTGAGGTTTAGATGTTCTTATCTTTTTCTTTTGTCCAATAATAACCAAAAATGCTTAGACCGTTGAGTTTGTATTTGTTCATTTGTGAGTGGACAACAAACTCAATCATCACCTGTGTGACCACTTAATAATTGATCATATTTTTGTTCTTTTGTTCACATCTTTATATATTTTCTAAAAAAAGCCAATGAAAAAGAGTTTAATGCATGTGATAATAGAAATAAAACATGGTGATAACCATTACGTAAGGACATATGACATGACATAATAGATGAATAGAGACGTAGCAATCTTCTCTACAAACGCAAGCCACAAAAACTCTAATATTTTTATTTTGAGATTTACAAAACTAGTATGATACCCGTGCGTTCGCACGGTTATACATCGGTGACGCTCATTTGTTTTCAAAGTGTATTTGTTCTCATAATGTATTATTTTCTTCAAAATGTGTTTGATTTTAGAATGTATTTAATTATATTTAAAATTTGAAAAACAAAATAAAGAAAATATAGTTAACAAAAATTAATAAATTTTTTATTTACAAAAATTAGTTTTTTTCTGTTTTTATTTAAAATTTTGAAAAAGAAATAGAATTAATAAAAATCAATAAATATAAGAAAAAAATTATAATTTAAAAAATTAGAATTAATTCTCTCATTGCAATATAATTTTTCGTCAAATATTACAATGATGCACACAAAAAATTAAATTAATATTTTATCAACAAATATCATCAATATCATCTCAAAATAGTCATTGTAGTTGGAGACAACCTTCCATATTTTGTTGTGATTGATGTTAACTCTATGGCTATGATAAAAAAAAACAAATAAGACCATGGTTACAATTTGGGAATAGGTGGGAAAACTATTGAAAGTTGGAAGAAGATAAAACAAATTAACAATTGAAAGTTGATTGAAAATTGGGAGAAGAGAAAAAAATGAATTGCTTTTAGATTCGAGTGTCACATGTTTACACCAAAGAGTGAGTTTTCATTTACATGATATATAATATTTGAATCACTTAATTTTTTTATAAAAATATTTGTTACACGTTTATAAAAGTAATATTGTCTATTTTTTATACTAAATCACTAATATTTTATAATTTATTTTTAATTGAAGGTAACATTTAATATTTTAAAATAGAAAAATAAAATATACATTAGAAAATGATATCAATTGGAATACACTATAATTATGTGTCAAAATGATTTATTTTAAATGGATGATAGTGCAAAAATATTTTACTGACGGTGTAATCCAATTAATCTCTTAGAAAATTTTATAAAATTTAAAATTAACAAATTTATTATAATTTAAAAGTAAAAAATAATATAAAAGGAAACAAATCAAATATTGTTTTATGGATTGTGATGTGTAATAACGCTATTATAATAACAAAAATACTAAATGACTCATTTTAGTATTTGACCCATTTTATTCATTATTATATTTGACTCATTTTATTTAATTCTTAATGAAATGCATTCAATGATAGTTATGTGATGCATATCAAAAGAAAAAATATATTTAATATTATATTAAATGAATAATTACTTTTAGAATTTTCTACTTAAAAACAATTATTTTAAAATAATTATTTAAAATATATATTCAACCAAATTTTAAGCATCATTTAATTTCTGTTTATATATTTAAAAAAATATTTAATAAACTTATTATATTTATTTAATTTATTGATATTTTATAATATAATAGATGAAGATGAAAAGATTGGAAGTGGAAAATACCAAATAATAACATTTAATTTAGTTTTGAATAATAACTTTAATTTAGTATTGAATAATAACATTTAGTATTAAAAAATATTTTTTTATAAAAATATTTATGGAATAATTTAGTTTTATAAATATCAAATAATATCATAGTATTTGTAAATATTTGTTAAGTTAATAAATAAATATTATCAAGAAAAATAAATACAGTGGAATTTGAAATGAGTGATGTTGCTTTTAATTTAGAAAATTCACGTGGAAATAAAAGGAATAGAGTTTGAAATATGTGCACTTGATTTATATAGAATTTTAATTCTTTATATATTTTATGTTTTAAATGACACATGATTTATTTTATTTAATCATTTGAAATTTTAAAAAAAATTTACTTTGATTATATATTTGACCATTAATATTATATATATTTTTACAATTTAATTTTATTATTTTACAAATTACATTAATTTTAATTTTATAATTTGATTTTATAATTTTTCAAAATACATTAAATGTTAATTATATTTTTAATGATAATTTTTTTTAATATAATCTCTTAAAATTTATAATATGGACCCTTAAATCAATACATTTTTTATGTTTTGATTTTATAAAATCTTAATCTATTAATTTCATTTTATATTTTGAACGAAACATAATTTATTTTATATAAATAATAATAGTTACATGTGTATAGAGTTTTAGTTTTTCTCATTTTATAGTGTTTTAAAAATATTTTCACTAAACCTAATAATAGTATTTTCACTAAACCGTTATCAGTTATCGAATTTGGTAAGTTTTAAAAGTAATTTAATGCATGTTGTACCGTTATAGAATTTAAATTTAATATCTTATCTAATGTATAAATTTCTATTTTATAGTCTTACAAAATGTATTAAATTTATATTATATTTTTAATACAATTTTTTTAATACAATCGTTTAAAATTTAAGATAGCCTCGGTTAATATACTCTTAAGTTTTGATTTTATAATTTTATAAAATTTTATGGGACTTTACATCGGAATAGAAACCGAAATCAGTTATGTATTGATGGGAAAAAGTAATTTTAAAAGTATTTAATTATTCATTATAATTATAAAGTAAGTTTTAAAAGTATTTAACTATTAATTATTAATTATTCATTAGAAGTAGTTAACATTAGAAACGTCTGTAATAGAATTTAAATGTAATATGTTACAAAATATATAAAGTTCAATTTTATAATCTTTAAAAAATGCTTTAAATTTATATTAAATTTTTAATACTTATTTAATTTCATTAATTTTATTTTATTTTATGTTTTAAATGACACTTGATTTATATAGAATTTTAATTCATTAATTTTATTTTATGTTTTAAATGACACATGATTTATTTTATTTAATCATTTGAAATTTAAATTTTTTACTTTTATTATAGATTTGACCATTAATGTTATATATTTTTACAATTTAATTTTATTATTTTACAACAAAATACATTAAATGTTAATTATATTTTTAAAATTTTATATAAATAATAATAATTTTATAATTTGATTTTATAATTTTTCAAAATACATTAAATGTTAATTATATTTTTAATGATAATTTTTTTTTAATATAATCTCTTAAAATTTATAATATGGACCCTTAAATCAATACATTTTTTATGTTTTGATTTTATAAAATCTTAATTTATTAATTTCATTTTATATTTTGAACGAAACATAATTTATTTTATATAAATAATAATAGTTACATGTGTATAGAGTTTTAGTTTTTCTCATTTTATAGTGTTTTAATAATATTTTCACTAAACCTAATAATAGTATTTTCACTAAACCATTATCAGTTATAGAATTTGGTATGTTTTAAAACTAATTTAATGCTTGTTGTACCGTTATAGAATTTAAATTTAATATCTTTTCTAATGTAGAAATTTTTATTTTATAGTCTTACAAAATGCATTAAATTTATATTATATTATACAATTTTTTTTAATATAATCGTTTAAAATTTAAGATAGGCTCAGTCAATATACTCTTAAGTTTTGATTTTATAATTTTAAAAAATTTTAATTCACAAATTTTATTTTATGTTTTAAATTTTAATTCATAATAATTTAAAATTTAAAATTTTACTAAATACATTAAATCCATATTATATTTTTAATGATATTTTTTTTTAATATAATCTCTTAAAATTTACAATGTGGACCCTCAAATCAATACATTTTTATATTTTAATTTTATAATTTTATAAAATCTTAATTCATTAATTTCATTTTATATTTTGAACGAAACATAATTTATTTTATATATATAATTTATTTATTATTTTCAAATCAATACATTTTTCAGTTTTGATTTTATAATTTTATAAAATTTTAATTCATTAATTCTATTTTATGTTTTGAATGACATGTGATTTATTTTATTTAATCATTTGAAATTTAAGTGTTTTACTTTGATTATAGATTTGACCATTAATGTTATAGATTTTTACATTTACTTTTATTATTTTACAAAAAGTGTGGTGACATTGTAGGTGTTTGCCACTGACAACGGAAACTTGCCTACATTAACATAGTAACACAACTTTCAGTAGTCATTAAATAATTATAACCCAATAACAACGTAAACCAACTAACCCTCTTGCTTGACTTTTGCATACTGAAGCAGAACAACAATTGGAGTAGACTCATTAACTCGATCCTGGTTGAACTTCATGAATTGCTCGGCATACGATTCCCAAAGGGTGCAGTTAACGATGTTGTTGCTAAACAAAATTGCATAACAGTGATTTAAAATTTACAGGGAATTTACATTAAAAGACATTCTATATTTTAAGACTATCGTCGAAACTGCATATATACAAACCTGTGATCCCTCAATACCATATTAACCTGCTGTTTTTTAGCACCTAACTGCATCTGAGAAAATCCAATACTCTCAACCATTCCAATGATGTCTACAAAAAAGATATTATCCACATGGAAAACAAATTTCACCTATGAGCACATCGTTCTTAAAATTGCCACTGATTATATCAGAAAAACGTGTAAACACCAGCGGTTTCGGTGGTATTTTATGTTTGTTTTCATCACCAACAGACGTACCTCCAGTAAACTTGAGCATATATTTGTGCGACGAAGGTTTGAAAGGAAAAATATTACTTTGAACCTTAAAGTTGGATACCTTAAAGTTGGATACCGTATAAGTATGATCCAATGCTAATTTTTCGTAAAATAGGGGCATATGTGCTGCTGGGACAACAACATGTATATCACCATCCTGTAATGAAAACATTAAAACAAACTTAACCTTGCAATACAAAATTAAATGAACGTACAAATGAAACAACAAAAAGTAACACAAATTTACGGATTTGTCAACAAATATCATCTCAAAATGCTCTTTGTTGTTAGAGACAACTTTTCACTTATGATGCACTCTAAGTAACACAAATTTACGGATTTGTCAACAAATATCATCTCAAAATGCTCTTTGTTGTTAGAGACAACTTTTCACTTATGATGCACTCTGACATCCACCTTCCACAACTCTTTGCTGTCATTGATGTCGCTGATTTTTGCCACAGGTCTCGCCATGTAATAGCGATGGATATGGATAGGATGAATATGACAATGAGACACAAACAATGATGAAGATGAGACAATTTATAAATACCACCAAAATCATCATTTATGGGACGTTTCAAAATCATCAGTTATAAATATTATATTTTTAATACAATTTTTTTAATACAATCGTTTAAAATTTAATATAGGCTCAGTCAATATACTCTTAAGTTTTGATTTTTTAATTTTATAAAATTTTATGGGACTTTACATGGGAATAGGAAAAGTACATTTAAAAATAGTAGAAACCGTAATTAATTATTCATTATAATTATAAAGTAAGTTTTAAAAGTATTTAATTATTAATTATTCATTAGAAGTAGTTAACATTAGAAACGTTTGTTATAAAATTTAAATATAATATGTTACAAAATATTTAAAGTTCTATTTTATAATATTTAAAAAATGCTTTAAATTTATATTAAATTTTTAATATTTTTTTAATTTCATGAATTTTATTTTATTCTATGTTTTAAATGACACTTGATTTATATAGAATTTTAATTCATTAATTTTATTTTATGTTTTAAATGACACATGATTTATTTTATTTAATCATTTGAAATTTAAATTTTTTACTTTGATTATAGATTTGACCATTAATGTTATATATATTTTTACAATTTAATTTTATTATCTTACAAAATACATTAATTTTAATTTTATAATTTGATTTTATAATTTTTCAAAATACATTAAATGTTAATTATATTTTTAATGATAATTTTTTTTAATATAATCTCTTAAAATTTATAATATGGACCCTTAAATCAATACATTTTTTATGTTTTGATTTTATAAAATCTTAATCTATTAATTTCATTTTATATTTTGAACGAAACATAATTTATTTTATATAAATAATAATAGTTACATGTGTATAGAGTTTTAGTTTTTCTCATTTATAGTGTTTTAATAATATTTTCACTAAACCTAATAATAGTATTTTCACTAAACCGTTATCAGTTATAGAATTTGGTAAGTTTTAAAAGTAATTTAATGCATGTTGTACAGTTATAGAATTTAAATTTATATCTTATCTAATGTATAAATTTCTATTTTATAGTCTTACAAAATGCATTAAATTTATATTATATTTTTAATACAATTTTTTTAATACAATCGTTTAAAATTTAAGATAGGCTCAGTCAATATACTCTTCAGTTTTTATTTTATAATTTTATAAAATTTTAATTCACAAATTTTATTTTATGTTTTAAATTTTAATTCACAATAATTTAAAATTTAAAATTTTACTAAATACATTAAATCCATATTATATTTTTAATGATATTTTTTTAAATATAATCTCTTAAAATTTACAATATGGACCCTCAAATCAATACATTTTTATGTTTTGATTTTATAATTTTATAAAATTTTAATTCATTAATTTCATTTTATATTTTGAACAAAACATAATTTATTTTATATATAAAATTTATTTATTATTTTCAAATCAATACATTTTTCAGTTTTGATTTTATAAATTTTAATGATATTTTTTTTTAATATAATCTCTTAAAATTTACAATATGGACCCTCAAATCAATACATTTTTATGTTTTGATTTTATAATTTTATAAAATCTTAATTCATTAATTTCATTTTATAATTTGAATGAAACATAATTTATTTTATATATAAAATTTATTTATTATTTTCAAATCAATACATTTTTCAGTTTTGATTTTATAATTTTATAAAATTTTAATTCATTAATTCTATTTTATGTTTTAAATGACTCGTGATTTATTTTATTTAATCATTTGAAATTTAAGTATTTTACTTTGATTATAGATTTGACCATTAATGTTATAAATCCATTATGAATTGATTACTGAATACCATAAACGTTCATAAAAAATAGTTATTGAAGAAATGGATTTGGTTTTCTTATATGATAGATATAGCGTTATAATTTGTGAAAATAGATGCGTTACAATTTAGGAATAGGTGTCTCCAAACATTATGGAATTGATTACTGAAAACCATAAACGTTCATAAAAAATAGTCATGATTTGGGAATAACAATTAAAAATGGGAGAAGGAAAGAACGACCAAACAAATTAATAATAGTCATCAATAACGGAAGATTTGGGAATAACGGAAGATTTGGGAATAACAATTAAAAATGGGAGAAGGAAAGAACGACCAAACAAATTAATTTTTGTTTATACAATCCAATCCACGTGGCACAATTTATAGTTATCCAAGACAAGTGGCACAATTTTTTTCAAAGAAATGGATCTGGTTTTCTTATATGATATAAAAAATAGTCATCAATAACGGAAGATTTGGGAATAACGGAAGATTTGGGAATAACAATTAAAAATGGGAGAAGGAAAGAACGATCAAACAAATTAATTTTTGTTTATACAATCCAATCCACGTGGCACAATGGATCTGGTTTTCTTATATGATATAAAAAATTGTCATCAATAACGGAAGATTTGGGAATACCGGAAGATTTGGGAATAACAATTAAAAATGGGAAAAGGAAAGAACGACCAAACAAATTAATTTTTGTTTATACAATCCCATCCACGTGGCACAATTTATAGTTACCCAAGACAAGTGGCACAATTTTTTTCAAAGAAATGGATCTGGTTTTCTTATATGATATAAAAAATAGTCATCAATAACGGAAGATTTGGGAATAACGGGAGATTTGGGAATAACAATTAAAAATGGGAGAAGGAAAGAACGACCAAACAAATTAATTTTTGTTTATACAATCCAATCCACGTGGCACAATTTATAGTTACCCAAGACAAGTGGCACAATTTTTTTCAAAGAAATGGATCTGGTTTTCTTATATGATAGATATGTTCAATAATATTTTTATTGTTATTTCGTTCATATCTTTATGTATTCTATAAAAAAATTGGTTGGATAAATTTCCAAAATATTAATGATTTAATGAATTTAATGAATTATTTATTAAATTATCATTAACAAATATAATCAAAAGTCGCAATTACTTGTAATCAAACATGATACCTTATATAGCATATGAGTGTATGGTCATAAGGTGTCACCACTAGACTAACACAATTTCTCATGAAAAAGTTTGTTGTTATTCATATATAATGGTTCATGAATGGTAATGTTAAAACCATTGAAACGTTATTTCTTTTCACTAATCGGTACAAGCTTTTATATAAGTAGAGATACCTGTTAGACATAAAATACATACGAAAAATACATGTTTCAAATGCCAAAATTATATCCAGGTCATTCTTTATTTTTATATTGCACGAGAATAAGTGAAGGAACTGTATTCTGTAAAATATCATCGATCGATATGTTTAATGTGAAAGTGTGATTCATGTTAAGGTTTCCAAAGTATCTTGAAGGGGATTCGCCGGTTAATCCATTTGCATCCAATTTTCCAAAATTGGTGGGAGCGAATCGAACCTAAAGCTTAGTGTAAACGCACGCTTTGAAATTTAGTTTGTGCAACTTTCATCGTACCGTCTTCATCATCTTCTTCTAGTTTATATTTATGCAACAAGCCCCAACATAAGATCTAACAGAATCCAATGAAAATGAGTTTAACATATATGTTGTTGTTGTGGATTTTTATCATTTCGAATTTCAAATATGAATGTTGAATATATTTTAAGTAATTTAGGTGTTGTAATTGGTTAACACGGATGTGTAATCGGTTACAGCAAGATCATAAGTTTATTCAAATGGTAGAAAATTGGAGATTTTGTTGTTGTAACCGGTTAATCTATTGTATTAACCGGTTACCGTTAAGTTGAATTCAGTTCATTGTAAAGTAAAGCAGTTAATCAAAGGTGTAACTGGTTACGATCTTGATTTTTATATTTTTAGTTATTTTAGTTGGTTGTTTTGGTAAGATTTGTCATCTTATTTCTCTATTTGGATATTCCATATGCTAATATTTTTCCATAGCGATCAAATACTTGTTTAGTGATACTTTCACCAAAATGACTAATTAGCAAAGGTTCATACACATCCCTCGTGCTTTCTTTATTTATTTACTCTGAGACAACCATCTCCAACAACAAAGTTGATATCACTTCTTGTTTTTCTATTTTAATTTTTTTAATATATTTTTGTTGTTATTATTGTTTAATTAAATATACCAAATACCAAATACAAAAAGTCATGGAAAGGATGCAAGCAGAGATGGTTGAGTTGAGGAACTGCATGACCCAATTTATGGATCTCATGCAAGGTGTCGCCTAGGATCAACAAGAGTTAAATGATGTTGTTCAAAGGCTTGATACTCTGAATGTTGAGACTCCAGTTAGTCCTCCTACTAGGGAGGGGTCCATGTCATCCCTGGTGCTGGTGTAAATCCCAAGGGAGCTCGGGGCCCTCCTACTCATGTTCCCATTCCTATTTCGATTCCTTATTTGGAGGACCAACAACATGAGAAGTTCTCTATGCTGAATGAGAACCTGGTGGATTATAATGATGACAATGACCTTAAATACCAAATGCTTGATGATAGGTTCTGGGCCAAGAATGCTAAAACACCATGGGGATCGATGTTGCTGATATGGGGTTAGTTCAGGAGGTAAGAATCCCTCCAAAATTCAAAGCACCAGTGTTTGACAAGTACAATGGAAATTCTTGCCCGAAGATGCATCTTCAGGCGTATTTTAGGAATGTCTCAGCGTATACACATGACGAAAAATTATGGATGTATTTCTTCCAGGAAAGCCTGTACGGGGATTCCCTGGAATGGTACAAGAAACTTGAATGAGCTTTCATGAATAATTATAAATAACTTGGCGAGGCCTTTCTGAAATAATACCAATACAACATAAACATGGCACCGAACATAACCTAACTCCAAAGTCTACCCCAGAAAAACAATGAGAGCTTCAAAGAATATACGCAGAGATGGCGTGATTTAGCTGCACGGGTACAACCCTCACTACTAGAAAGGGAGATGGCTGACATGTTTATGGGGACTGTTCAAGGCCCTTTCCTTGAGCATTTACCTGGTTTTCCGTTAACGGGTTTCTCTGATATCGTGATTGCTGGGGAGCGAATTGAGAATTTTTTAAAGTTGGGGAAGATACAAAGCAGCACCGCGTCAACATCTGGAATAAATAAACCTTTTGCAAATGGGCAAAAGAAGCGTGAAGGGGAGACTGGTGCAGTTTCATCTCATAGAGGAAGAAATAGGGGATACCAACTGTATTACCATCAAGCTGCTTCCGTGACTATATCGGTCACGACTAATCAGCCTGCGCAACAAACTCAACAACAACAAAGGGCCCTAAGGCCAAATTATCAACAGAGACCGAGAATGACAGACAGGCACTTTGATACTCCTCTTATGTCTTATGCTCAGCTTCTTCAGCAACATCTACAACTGTAACTGATTCAGTTGAGAAGTCTTGCACCTCCTAAGTCTGGCCAAATTCCTGACAATTATGATGCTAATGCTCATTGAGATTTTCACTCGGGGGCACCGTTCCACAACATTGAAAAATGCAAGGCCATGAAGCATAAAGTACAAGACATGATTGATTCCAAAGAAATGAAATTTGCTTCAACTCCCAATGTTATCCTAAAACTCATGTTGCCATATGGTGGAGCAACAGTTAACGCCATTGGAGAATAGAGAAGTTTGAACTGGATATTGGATGTCGGTGTTGTTAAAACATCTCTACTATTGGTAAATGATTGTTTGTTAATAGGGGGTGTTTTTCCCAGATGTGATGAAAGTTTTTCAGAATGTCTAGTTCAAATAAATGGCTATGAGGATTTAAAGAAAGGTATTCAAGGATTGATAAATGATGGGAGTTTGCAATTCGATCAAGTTCTTAGTGTTGTAAATGACGTTTAAGTAATTACCATCCATTACACGCATGTGCAGATCCCGGTTCCAGCAAGGCAGGCTCTGGTAACTATCACAGTTCCTGGACAAGTCCCCTTTGAGAGAGAGAAATCTATCCCTTGGGAACTATGGTACGGAGGTATATTACAACGACCATAAGCATGAAATCGAAGCTTCAAGGGTAATAGACCTGGAAGTTGAGAATGTAGGTGTTGGTGGTTTTACGCGAAATGGTAGATTGTTTGCTCCTTAGACTTTAAGGAATGGTAATGCTTCCATGAATGATAATGTTGAATCCTTGTGTCACACCCCAAATTTTACCCCTAACTGCTCGCATCATACATTCATCGCATTTAGCAGGGATTTTTCCCGATTTATTTTCTGTTGCTTTCTTCTCATTTTTCTAGCTGTTTATAATTCTTAATTTCTTTTCACTTATAAGCTTCCATTTTAATTTAATTTCTACTTCTCATTTCTAACCTTTTAATTCATTTTCGTGTTTTAATTTTAATGTTAATTTTAATTTCTATCTATTTTATTCTCAAAGTTTTGCTAAATAAAAATGTAATTTTATTTCCAATTTCAAGGTTTTAAAAAAAATGTAATTTCATTTCTATTTTCAAAGTTTTTATTTCTTAATGTGATTTTTAGTTTTTAACTTTTATTTTTAATTCATCATTTTTTTTTAGTTAGTTTAGTTCCATTTCTAATTTAATTATAATCTCTAATTGTTTATTTCTTTTAATCCATTTTCAAGTTTCTGTTTCTAATTTAATTTCAATTTCTAATTTTTATTTTTTAGTTTAAGATTTCATTTTCAATTTAATTCCAATTTCTTTTTTTATTATTCATTTTAGTTCCAAGTTTATTTATTTAAGTTTATAAGTTATTTTTAATTTTAAGTTTAATTCTTTTTAATTCACTTCTAATTTAAGTTTATGTTTAGATTTTAATTTAAAGTTCTCATTTTCAATATTAAGTGTTAATTTCAAGTTATAACCCCAAATGTAAATAATCAACTTTTTATTCCATAATATTGTTATGTTACAATTACAAGAAAAATGGTACAAAAAAAAAATTCAGCAAAAATACAAAATGCAGCCTGCTCCAAATCAGCCCCACAGCAGCATGCAGCCACCAACAACCTGCATTTCCTGCTCCACTCCCTCCACAAAATTCAGGCCTTGTCCCTTTTTTTGAAACCCTTCACCTACAAGTTTTCATGGTACAAATAAAATCAGAACAGTCATAAAACAACCACTGTTATATTCAATATAAACACCACAAGACCAGCTCCTAAACACACTACAGAATCAGCCACAAACAGCCCTCAAAACAGTCCCAAACAGCTCTCATTCAACAGAAAAAATTCAGCTACAAACAGTCCCAAACAGCTCTCATTCAACAAAAAAATTCAGCTACAAACAGTCCCAAAGTTCAGCCCCTTAAAACACTACACCAATCCCAAACTCAAAACCCTCAAAACACTGTTACATTGCACACAAAACTACACACAGAAATCAACAAAAACAACCCAAAAATCAGCATCAAAAAACCACAAAATCTCAGTAATAATAACAAGGGTTGGATCACCATCAAAAAAGGAGCAACACTTACCTTGAGGATTCTTCACCCCGATAACATTCGGGTCGGTATGGCTTTCTTTCCCTTCACCTCTTTTCGGCACTTTATTCATAGCTAGGCTTGTCTTTTCACCATTTCATTTCGTCACTTCATCCTGCATATAAACCAAGTTTCAAAAATTAAAAAAAATAATAACATCGAACACCATCAAATTAGAAGAAAAAACTTTTGAAACAAACAAAACATGACTCACAGAAGTTTCACTCTCCTTCATCACATAACCAAAACTGCCCCTGTATTTGTCTTATGCTTATCATCATCATAATCCCGTCCCAAAAAACAGCCATAAACACATCTTCGTCGGTTCAAAATTTCACCGCCACTACACAAACCTGAATGCGAACTCCCCCTTTTCACAGCCTACAAACATCATTCAACTACCCTTCAAAACCTTCCAACACCACCGAACTTCATAAACCGTAAAAACACCTGCATAACCAAAACAGAAACAATCAACCTAAACACAAAGCTATGAAAGATCCAAAAAAAATCCCAAACAGAACACAAAAAATCAGGAAACAAATCCATCTTCAAACTCACCTTTGAATCACAAAACCAACCCTCACCCACAGTAAGCATACAACAAAAATAATTTGAGATGAGAATAGGAAACAGAGGTTCTTTTCATTAACAATAAACCTGAGCTTTTGATACATAAACATTCACAAAATCCACTCTTCTTTAACCAAACAAGCCATTCAAATAAACCACTAGCCTAACCATTACCACCGTTGAACAAACCTGGAGAAAACCCTCAATTTCAAATGCACCTATCCAAATCTGCTAACAACTAAACTTCCGCACTGAAACAGCTCATCAATAACACCATTTCAACCGCGAAAAACTCCACTGAACTGAATATGAAGCCAGCACAAACACCAGCCGCACAAACCGCGACGCACACCCACACTCACCATCTTCCTCACTCACCTTTCCGCCGCCGTGACACACAAAAAAACGGAAACAAATCCTCATTTTCATCACCATAGCCAAACCAGACCTGCTATAAACCTTCCACTTTCACCGAATCCAAAACCGTGAAACCAAGCGAACCTACTGAACCATTATCCTCTACTCACCTTCGAACCAACCTGCAACCTGTTTTTTCTTCAAACAAAACCAGACGAACCAATCAAAAAACCGCGCCTCACCATGAGCCAATACAAACCTGAAACAAAACCGCAAGAAAACTCAGCCGCAAGAATCAACTGTGAAACCAACCTACCGAAACCCAATCTCAAACCGTAACCCTTTCCTCTTCTTCAAACCCACACCAAATAATCCTTAAATAATCCAAACCGTCGAAACTTTCCTTCAAACTTTTTCACAAGCCGAGTCCGCAGAAAGTACCACGCTGTTACCGCCGGCAAACCGAAGCCCTTTTCTTTTCAAATCACAGCCAAACAAATCTTCAAATAAAAACCAAAACTCAGTAACCATAAGCTCATCACCAACAGCAGTCAAATCGGTAACAGGTGCTTGCGACCATGGGATCTCGGTTCCATTTTCCGAAGCAGCTCTACTCTTAGAATCCAAGGCGGTAACATGCTCTTGTTCCTACCTAGCTTTCTCAAGAAGAGTATCAGGCACAAGAATAAAACTCACAACAACTTCAAGACCTGCATCCGCCCTTCAACCTCAACCTTCCGCCGCACCAACCAACGCCGGTACATCTCCTTCACCAATCCAACCCGCTTCACAACCACCTTTTTCATAGCAAAGCCCCAAATCAGAATCCCCCTTCAATCTTGAAACCCGCGAGTTTCCCTTCCGCGGAACCCCTTCGACAGCCGCCAAGCCCTCAAAAACGAAGCCACCACCCATCGCAACTGAGAGAGAGATGCCGGGATTCGCTGCAACCGCCGTGAGATCGCGGGAAGGAGAGTGACAACGCGTTGGAGTGGGAAAGGTTCTGGGCGAGTGAGATCACCTTAACCTCCATTGATTCGCCGTCGTGAGATAACCAGAGAGAGACGAGAGGGACAAAGACGCGATTGTGAAAAAGGAAAGGGTACAGAGTTGGTCTTGAATTTGGGTTGGTTTTCTACACGTTTTGATTAATTTTTTTTCCTATTTGTTTATTTATTCTTTCTTTTTCCATTATACTTATATATATATATATTAACTGTTTGGATTTTAAATTATTTTTTTGTGGTTATTCTCATTTTATTTTATTTCCCTTTCATAAAAGATATCCTGATACATAGGGACTATTTTGTTAAATTATTTTATTCATACTGTTGATAATTAGATTTATTACTAGGTTTAAATTTTTATTTATTTTATTTAGGTTATTTTAGTTACTTATTTACAGTTTATTTTATTAAAAAAAATCTCAAAAATGTCATATTCGGTTGAAAACCAAGAAGTATTATTTTGTTTAAGTTATCATTTATCTTAATTTTCAAAATGTCAAAAATATATATATTTTTTAGTAACAAAAAATTCAAAAAATATTTACTCACTTCTTTGATTTTTCTATTGAAAAGGAATTAAAAATATTATTTCATTAAGTTGGCTTATTATTATTATTATTATTATCATTATTATTATTATTATTATTATTATTATTATTATTATTATACCTTGTTGCATTATTACCTAAAAATGTCTTTAAAAAAAAATCTAGTGAATCTTTCTTACATATTTATTTGGGCCGATGATATGACAAAGGTCACGATAGATCGTTTCCGATTAATCGTGACCCATATGAGGCCATGCATTTATTTATTTCTATTTCATACATTTATTTATTTCTTATTCCATTTAATTCATCATTTATTTTATTTAATTTATTTAATTCATTTCATTCTATTCCATAATTTATTTCACTTTACTTATTTATTTATTATTTCTCGCGTTTTTACACTATACCAATTTCATTTCAAAAATAATGATCCTTGGTCCAACGCCAAGTTGACTTCACTTCACTTCACTCACACACGTAAGTCGGTCGTTTACGATCGCCATCTGCACGTTCCTTACACGTCACAGTTTTTCAACTTAAGAAAATTGTCGCACTGCGTTTGTTTTCCACCCCCGCATTCTCGATCCATATATCGAGCCATAGCCCGGTTACTAAACCCTTTACCTTGTATTCCATTTACTTTATTCGGTTTATTTTTGCAAGTAGCAACCTTTGCCTAGACTTAGGAGCTTGCACCCTCTTTTATTTACTTTCGTTTTCGCATTCAATCCAAAAGGGAAAGAACTCCTGCAGTTGACTCAATGTCATAGGAAGTTTAGCCATCCCTAGTTACCATTTTGACCTTAGCAATTAGGTCCCTCTTTTTTTCTTTGACCTTAGCAATTAGGTCCCTCATCCTTAGGTCCTTAGCCATTAGGTCCTTAGTGTTTTATTTTATAACTTTTTGTGACTTTGTTAAGTCACGTGAGTGTTTGCCATAACACTTACCTTCCCCCGCGAACCTTGAGCGTAACCAAGTGTCCGTTAATCCTTAGGAGAACTACGAGTGCTCTGATTCTATACCCGATACGTAGGCATCGATGCGATGTTGTGCGAGCACCATTAGAAATAAAACCTTAGGTTCCCATAATTTTAATAAGCAATAAACAACAGTAATGCAAATATTAACAAGAGGTTCCCGTAGGATACCGCGGATGCTTAGGATGCTAACACCTTCCCTAGGTATAATCAACCCCCGAACCTAGTTTCTCCTCATTTAGGGTTTTTACGATCTTTTTCCCTTTTCCTTTTGGATTAAATTAAAGTCGGTGGTGAACATAAAAGTTTTGCGATTCAAGTTTAATCAATAGCTTGGTATCCGATTCTCACCGCAACAGAAAATGGCGACTTCACTGGGGAGACTATTTTTGAGGGTTAAGCCCACCTTGTATATTTGTATATTTGTTGTTGTATTGCTTGTTATTATTTGGGATTTTTGTTGGGTGTTCCATGTGTGGTGAGATAAGTCCTAACCCGGACTTGAGTGCAAAATAAGTTAGGACGGTGGTATATTCAAGAAGGCTTGTAGGGAGTTGAGTCCCGACCAAGTTGACTTGAGACACCACCACTCAGCGGAGGCCTCCTCGGATGTAGTTTTGTTGATCGAGTTCAGTCGTGAAAACATTACTATATTCGACCTGAGAGCCATTAATGCTGAGGACCGTAGAACATTTACCCCCACTTGGCCTTTTTAGGGATGTAGTGCGATGACTATGAGGGTGCAAATCCAAAATAGTTGATACGCGATACTGCACTCGGATGAGACTCTCTTGAGAATATTACTGATTACCAAGTCAAGTTGGGAAGTCGGTAATATCCGAAAGATGGGACAGTGATTCTGGGAACTGTTAGAACCCGTTGTACAGGTACAAATAAACTCATAGTACATACCTTTTGGGAGGGTTGAACCTTTGACCTCATGCAAGCTTTGAACCTAAGCCTTGTTTGTGTTTGTGTATTCATTGCATTCACGCATCATGAAGCATCATTTTTACCATTTATTCAAGGAACTCAGAAACTCTATCTTTGCAAATATCATAGGTATCATCATGGACTTTGGAAGAAGAAAGACTGTCAAGTACACATTCAAAACTCCCAAACTTGAAGACCTAAGGAAATTAAGAGATTTGGTTTTGGATCAAGAAGCCTTCATGGAGAAGCATAGGAGACTTTTAGCTTTGCTTAAGACTGATTGGGATGGAAGGTTGCTCTCTGTGATGCTCCAGTTTTATGATCCTCTCTACCACTGTTTTACGTTCCCTGATTACCAATTGGCGCCTACTTTGGAAGAGTATTCAGTTCTGGTGGGATCACGTGTTAAGGATGAGTTTCCATTCCCTGTTCTAGAGAAGGACCCTGAAGAAGCGGAGATTGCAAAGGCGACATATTTGAGTGTTCCTGAGGTCAAGGCAAATATGACCTATAAAGGAAAGATTTTTGGATTCCCTACAAAGTTTCTGATAGAAAAGGCCAAGAATTTTGTTGATGTGAAGGATATGAAAGCTTTTGAGGCGACTTTTATTCTGCTGATATATGGAGTGCTGCTTTTCCCAAACTTTGAAGACTTTGTAGACCTGAACGCCATCAAGATCTTTCTGAAGAAGAACCCGGTCCCTACCTTGCTCGGAGACACTTACCATTCCATCCATCTGAGGAATCTCCATAAGGGAGGGATGATTACTTGTTGTGCATCATTGTTGTACGAGTGGTTTATTTCGCACTTGCCTAAGTCATCTTCATTTTGGAACCTTAAGGATGGTTTGTGGTGGTCACAAAGGATCATGTCTCTTACCCACTCTGACATTAGCTGGTACAATCGTGCTTATGATGGAATATTGATTATTGATAGATGTGGTGATTTTGCTAATGTGCCTCTTCTTGGCACTAAGGGAGGAATCAGCTATAATCCAGTTTTGGCTCGCCGCCAACTCGGATATCCGTTGAAGGACAAACCTAAGAGTGTTGAAGTGGAAGGAATTTTCTTTAGGGATGACGAAGAACCAGAGCTCAAGAAACAGATTGTGCAAGCTTGGAAGTACATCCATAGGAAAGGGAGGAGTAGCTTGGGAAAGCCAAATTGTGTTTCTATGGAACCTTATCTCCAATGGGTACGAGATAGGGCAATCAGTCTGAAGATGCCTTACCCTCGCCAGGATCCTATGACCTTCAAGAAACCCATTCTGGTCTTTATGGATGATGCAGAGAAGCTGAAGATTGATTTGGAGAAAGAGATTCGAGAGAAGAATGCATGGAAGAATCGACATCAGATCATTAGTAGTGAGAATGAGGAACTTAGAAGACAACTGAAGATGAAGGAAGAAGAAGAGCTCTCCAGCAAGAAAAGGAAAGCACCAGAGGATTTATTTTCCTCCAGCACTCAAGAGGACACTTCTTGGAAGTCGATCGTGGATCAACTTATGCTTGAAAGGGCTCAGATGAAGGCACACATCGAGAAGCTCAACTTGAGGCTTTTAGGAGAATCTCCTTAGGACTTTGTCTTTGTCTTTATTAAACTTTGTTTGGGATTTTTGAAGATGTACTCAAGACTTTGTATCACTTTTTGAATTTAATGAAATCATGTCCTTTGATTATTATGTTTTCCTTGGTTTTGCAAATTGTTTCTTAAGTTCCTTGAATAAAATTTCATTTTCGCATTGCACTCATATATTTGGCATTTCATTTGCATTTCATTTGCATTTTTTCATATGAAACTCATTCCCGTCATCTGCTCTCAATTCAGCTTTCACACTGAGGCTCTCACGCAAATACTACACTCGAGCTCAAGCCAGAAAGAGGATGGCTGAAAGAGACCTAGAGATGGACAGAGTTAACGAGGAGCTTACTGATATTCGTGGAGATATGGGTCAGATGATGGAAATGTTGCAAGTCATTCGAGCGAAGTTGGATACCCAGCAGACTGTGGTGTCAGAAATTGTTACTGCAACGACTGAAGTTGTCACTGCAACGACCGAGCCTACATCATCAGTCACTACTCCCGTGACCTGGTCTCCTTTTGGGTTTCCTCCTGGATTTTTCCCTCCTTCTCAAGGTTTTGCTTCTCAGAGTGTTATTCCCTCTTCTTCAGGATTTGCTGCGCAGGGTTTCTTCCCTCCTTCTCAAGGTTTTGCTTCTCAGAGTGTTATTCCTTCTTCCCAAGGATTTGCTGCTCAGGGTTTTATTCCTTCTTCCCAAGGATTTGCTGCTCAGGGATTTATTCCTTCCTCCCAAGGATTTGCTGCTCAGTGTCGCTCCCGGTAAATGGGAATGGCCCAAATAAAGGTACAGATGCGAACGGTCGGTGAAGGGAATAGTGAGAACACACAGCCGTGAACTCACTGGAGATGAAAAGAGTCGCCAGCTAGGCATTTTTATCCCGGAGGAAAGGCAATGCTGCATAGACCTAGAAAGACATGGATAAGACGGTTGCGAACCAGAGAGACTGAGAAAGGGGGTTGGTTACAACCTGGGAAGGTATTAGCACCCAGATTGTCCGCCGTACTCGACGGGATCCACGCTTGAAAGATTTGTATTTTAAAGGGGTAGTGTCAGTGCAATCTGTGTATAAAAGAGCTGGAAAAGGATGTACAGGTGTCAGTGTAAAAGAGGTGTAAAGTGTGATGTATACAGTGTCAGTGTGGGGACAAGAATGAAATGCTCAAGATAATGAGGCTAAAAGAATAAAGCTAGAAAGAGGGGGAATATACAGAGACTTTTGTTCGATAACTATTAAGTTATGCCTACGTATCCTCTCGTGCAATGAGGAAGTCAGAACACCGTAGTTCGACCCAAAGAGACTGAAAGGTGAATTGACTTGTGAACTGCTTACTTGTCTATGCTCAAGTGTATGACCTGTCTGGCTCAGGTGCTAACTGTCTTGCATTAGACGGAAGAAGCAAGTTCTCGTTTATGAGTGAATGAGATGAGAAAAGAATCCCGAAGGAGACGATTATTGTTTCTTTTTGAGCTTTCAGTCTTTTATTGCTTTTGAAAGTTTGTCATAAGTTAATGAGCTTAAGCCTAAACCAATGGATTTAGTAAACTCATCACATCTTCCCTCTGATTAGGGGTAATGAGAATACCTTAAGTGTGAAGTCAGCTTCTCACACTTAATCACCTTTGATGTAGGATTAAGATCATTAACCTACTTGTGATTATTTGAATGTTTTTGTGGTTTTTGTTTAGTGTTAAGTAATGAGGTTAAGCCATAATCAAGGATTAAACAGACTCATTACACCATCCTAATAGAAGGATAATAGATGAGAATGTTTAAGCTGAGGAAAGCTCCTCAACTTAATCCATGATTAGGGATTAAACTCATGACAAAACAAAGCCTTTATTAAGTGGATTTTATTAATGGTATGATGATGAAGTGAGTTTTAGGGTTTGTAAGACAACTTGAGGGGGACTTGTCCATTAACACTAGGGTTAGTCCTTCTTAACCATTTAAGGAAGAATTAGAACCCTAATGCAAGGCCCAAGTTACAAGTGTACTGTCTTGATACTTATTAAGTGAATTGATTAAGAGATTTAAACACATTAAGGGTTTAACACTTAGGATTAAAGTTATACACTCCATCCTAAGAGAAGGATGCAGGCATAAGCTTAATCACAAAGCCTTAAAGCCTTTAGGGTTTAGTCCCTGATTATGAGGTGAGAAGAGAAGACTCAAAAGAGACACAAAGGTAAAACTAAGAGGGGAAACTAATCAAAACCCTAATCATTGTCATGCTTGGTTGCTCCTAAGGTTTGTGAGGTTTATCAAGAAAAATCTTCAATGGAACCACCAGGAAGCAGATGAAAGGATCAAGAGAAGCAAAGTGACTTGCTTCATTCAAGAAGTCAAGTCACTTGAAGAAAGAAAGTGGGAAGAAGAAGAATGAGCAAGCTCAAACTCAAACACATACAAAAATGCAGCATGGATGCAAGAGAGAGATGATAAGAAAAGTTATGAGAAGTGAAGGCAAATTCACTTCTCAAAGCCACTTACCACCTGAAAAGTTAGAAAAGAAAGTGCAATGCAATGCAAAATGAGATGAAATGGTATGATGCAAAACCAAACCAGAAGCATATGCATGATGTTAATGATGCTATGAGATGCTACAAACCAGAAACAACACATGTGGATGATCATACAAGCTTATGAATGCAAATGAAGCAAGTTAGGAACCATGAAAACACATGAAACGTTATGAAGTGCACATGACATACAACATGGCAAATACATGATGCAATGATCAAACATGTTTTCTATATGTCTTATGATGTCAAATGAATCAAATGGATGCTTTAAATATCATGGCAAGTCATGTTATGCAAGGGAATGCAAGATGGATGCATATGGAAGCCCCAAATTAGGGTTTATGAATCAAACATCAAACACAAACCAAAACCAGAAGCAAACCCTAAGATAAAAAATGGAAAATGCCACACAAAGGATCCCTAATCTCATACTAAACCAATGCCCAAAGGAGAGGTCTCAACTCTTAACCAATCTTAAGTTATGATTTTTACAAGATTTTAGGGTTTTTAGGGTTCCTAAACAAAAGAAATGTCAAACAAATTGAAAAGGCAAGATCAAATCATGGCAATTTAATCTCAAAAACTACATGCTAAACACAATGCAATGCAAGAAGAACCAATGTCCAACTCTTCATGGATAGGCAGAAATGATTTTTTGAACTATGGATCAATTTAATGCACAAAAATGATTTTAATTCAATGAAAAATCCTCAAAATGCATCAAGATCAAAAAAGAAATTTGGTTTGAAGGTTGGACAATGTTTCTAAATGTCTTAGAACATTTCATGAATTTTTTGGTGATTTTTAAATACCTAAAAGTATTTTTAATAAATTAATTCTCATTAATCAATTAAAAATAATCTTTTAAATATTTAAAAATACTTTTTCAATGATAAAAAATAAAATGAAAATATTTTTGGGTCTTAAAAATTAATAGAACTTTTAAGAAAAAGTTTCATAATTTTTAAAACAATTTTGCTATTTTAAATAAATTATGCAAAACAAATGAAAAGAAATGAAATAAAAAATGAATTTTAAATGAATTAATGAGAAGTCAGCTAATCCTAGGGACCAGATTCAAAGTTACACGCGCGGGAGTTGACTTGGCGCCAGATCTCACGGCCAGAATTTAAACTCAGCTAATCAATGCTTATGCCCTAATCTCGCCGTTAAACACACTCAGATGACCGGAACAGTGCTCCGGTCATCTTCTCTGTCCACCCCAAAACCTAAACTCACTCCATACGCATCTAAAATGAATTCTAAAAACACAGAAATGATCCCCACAAGCTCACGATTCAAAACCCCCACTCAAAACAAATTTATCATTCATGAAATGGCTGAATCGAAGCAAACAAAAACTAGGGCAGGAAAGTTTCAGGAAGCAAATAAATCCTCATTTCATCACCATTTTCGAAACTAAAAGCATATTCATGATCAGGAAGACATATAGAACAAGTTTAGAACTTAAAAATCCATTTCTGGAAAAAAAGTTCTTGAGCTACCTGAGATTCGAAGCTTTCACTCCAGCTACTTTCTGACCTTTCCTCTTTGTGAAATCCACTCCTTATGACCTCTTGATGATGCTTGAATGCTTGGGAGAAATTTATGCTGGCCAGATGAAGAGTTTGAACAACTTCTGCCCAAGCTCAGTTGAAAATGGCAATGGTGATGCAGGCTGTTTCTAGCAATGGTGAAGGGTTGTTTGTGGTCCAGATGATGAGTGGAGAAGGTTTGTGGAGTTTGTTTGGATGTTTGTGAGCTGTGGAAGGTGTTTCGAAGGAAACTGCAGCTTGGGGTGAAAATGGTGAAGTGATGTTATGGCTTGTTTCAGGCCTGGTTCTTTGTTGGTTTCTACTCAATGAGGCATGGTGAGTTGATGTGTGGAAGTGGTTTGAATGTTTTTGAGCTGGGCAGAGAGTTTCGAAGAGAAATGCAAAATGGAGTGAGTTTGTGTATGTGATGCTATGCTGTGTTTCAGCCTTTTTTCTTCTTATGTTTTGCTTGCCAAAGGATAGCATAAACAATTCCAAGTGGCCAGAGGATGTGACATGGCCTGCTGTGATTGGGATGTTTGCTTTTGCCAAAAGTCAACTTTGTGTAAGGAAAGCATGGGCTTGGTTCTAGGCTTGGTACAATGGCTAGGGCTGGCGCAGCATGGTGTGGTGAGAGGCTATGGCTGGTTCAAGGGCCAATGCAGCAAGTTGGTGAAGTGTGATCATGAGTTTTGCAAGTTGGTTACTTTTTGAAACTTCATGAAAATGTCTTGCCATACAAACCATGAACATGAGAAACTTTGGTCCAATTCTGATTTTTAGAGCTCATGTGATGTTTGCACCTTGGTTTGAAGTGAACTAGAAGTTACAAATGGCCTTGGTTCATGATTTTGCAAATTTCTCATTTGAGGCATGTCTTGAAAATTAGTGATTTTGGCCAACTTTGTCACACCATAACTTTTGATCCAAGAAGAATTAGATCATGTTCTTGTACTTTTTGAAAAGGGGAAAATGTATTCTACAACTTTCATGACCAAAGTTTTTCCATTTGAAGCATTTTTGGATCAAAAAGCAAGGCTTGAAAAATGACCTAAAATGACATATTCTTGAAAAGTCAACTATGCCCTAAAAAGTCAACTTTGCAAAAAACTTCAAATTCTTGAATTTTGTGAACTTCAACCTTCTTCCATGATCAAATAAAGATCATATACACTCAAAATAATGAAGATCACCCCTTGGTTGGGTCATTGGGGGCCTCAGATGCCCTGATTTTGCATTGACTTGTCTGAAAAGTCAACCCTTGATCAGATGACTTCCCCATGGAATTTCTTCATGAAAATTGATATGCATACTCCCTATACCATATAGAGACCAATGGAAACAAGAATGACCAAAAAATTTGGAGTTATGGCCTCTGAAACCAAAACCCTAATTTTAGGTCAACTGTGCAGTCAAACTTGGCTCTGCATCCACACCCATCCCAGTTCTTGTGATTCTTTGCATTTTTGACTTTGAGAGGATGTAATATGATATAAGAACAAACATGGATCCCTTTGAAGTGATTAGTGGCCTTTGGGGTGGCTCAAGAAGCTCCTGGATTGCTCAGATCACAAACCCTAGATGCAGATGACTTTGAAACAATGCAGTGACTCAAAAATGTAATATGAGATGGTATGATTGTGTTTATGCATATGAGATGATCACCAGCCATGGTTTGAATGGGTGAGGGCAAATTTGGGGTGTTTACAGCTGCCCCTATTCAAACATGAGTTAGCTGTGCAGGTTGTAAGCAACGGCTTATCAGGCAAACAAGATAACTTGTGGTTGAATACCAAAGACAATCCAAAATTTGCACTCACAGAATGAAGAAGAAAAGGGATATAGATTGTAAAAGGAAAATAAAGTATATTGTAAAGTGTGGGCGACGGAGGACGACCGTCGAGCAGAGGACGACTGCTGGGTAGAGAGCAATGACGGGGACGGCCGACATGCTGGGGATAAAAAGGGTAAAGCCAAGACGGGGACGGCTGACTAGCTGGGAAAAAGTAAGAAATTATGATGGGGACGGCCATCAAGATAAAGCTGTAAAATTCTCTGGGGATTGATGAAACATGACGGGGACGGCCATCAAGTTCACAAAGCAAGGTAACCGACGATGGGGACGGCCATCGGGTTAAAAGAAAAGGAAAAGGGACCGCGACGGGGACGGCCATCGGGTTAAAGAATAAATGAAATAAACAGATGATGGGGTATGGCCATCAAAGATGAAGGACGATCATCTAGCAGGGGACGGCTGCTCTGCTGGGGGAATAAAGGAATCATGATGGGGACGGCCATCAAAGGTGGAGGACGACCACCCGGCAGGGTACGGCTGCCGAAGATATCAACGATGGGGACGGCCATCGGATGAGCATGATAGAGGACGACCATCAAGAGGTGGAGGACGACCACCTAGCAGGGGACGGCTGCTCTCAGGGTGTATCATGACATAGGACGAATGCCAGATAACCAAAATCAACAATGGGGACGGCCATTGGATAAAATTGATGAAGGACGATCATCAAAAGGGTGGAGGACGACCACCTAGCAGGGGACGGCTGCTAAAATCAACGATGGGGACGGCCATCGGATGAGCATGACGAAGGACGATCATCAAGAGGTGGAGGACGACCACCTAGCAGGGTACGGCTGCTCTCAAAGTTTATCATGACATAGGACGAATGTCAGATAAAAAGAAAAACTGCTTTGTTGGCGGTCTACTGGGGAATAGTAAACACGGACGAGTGTTTACGTCCAAGAAACAAAAGGTATAAGTGTTTAGATGTTGCGTATAGATTAAAGATGCGGACGAGCATCCTTAAGACTACGATACGGACGAGTATCAGGTAGAAACAAATACTGACACGTGTTCAGAGATGATGATACGGACGAGTATCAACTGGTTAACAAATGAACACGGACGAGTGTTGAATCTGAGGACTCTGGGGAATAGTAGACACAGGCGAGTATCTATATTCGAGAGGACATAAGTGTTTGACACGGTGTATGGATTAAAAATGCGGACGAGCATCCTTAAGGCTATGATACGGACGAGTATCACGTAGAAACAAACGCTTGACGCATGTTCTGAGATGATGGTACGGACGAGCACCAACTGGTTAACAAAGAACACGGACTAGAGTCGAATCTGTGGGGAGTATCTGTATGAGTGTATCATGAGTAACGAGTATGAGTATTGTATAGATGAGTGTTTATCTGCTGGGGATATGACACGGACGAGTACCAAAAAGAGGAGAGTATAATATGAACAAATATCTGATATACAAAGTGTAGGTGACTGCGCTGGGGATACGACACGGACGGGTGCCAAGAAAGTGTATATAAGTATATGTGAGTGCAAAGAGGATGTCTTTGGCTTTCTGATGGTGATTTGACACGGACGGGTGTCAGGAAGTATCTGTAATATGGGTGATTTTGTTTGTAAGGAGTGTTCAGGCGACTTTACTTGGGGAAAGATGGCATGGACGGGTGTCAAAATGAGTATATACTGGTGTATGTGGATTGTGAGGCAGCTGCTTTTGCTGGGGACTCCGGTGGGGATTTTTCTGTACGTTGATGAACTGTCATCATTCACAAGTGTTGATTCAAAACATGGCTTATGATTATGCTATGTGTTGGATTTTTGCCGTAATGCTCCGTGTTAAAACGGAATGCTACGCTTTGTGGGTAAATATGATGCGAATGCTATGATTGTGCAAAGGTACCAAACCGGGATCCGGGTCCCACTGCTGCGAAGATCTTCGATCGATCTGTTGAAATGGACATCCCAGCTGGGAATGAGATCATTGGCAGATCTGAGGAGATGTATCTGCTTGGGGATTCGGGTCACTGAGAGACCTATCCTTATGAATGAGAGACCCAGCTGGGGTTTGTAGAAGCTTTCTTCACTCTGTTGTGATCTTCTATGCACTGCTCTTCCGGATAGAGGCTGGAACTCTGTGGGGAGATGGTCCCCTGACCTTGCATATTTTGGCTGAGGATAAAAAGGCAACTCGGCTGGGGAGAAAGGGAGGAATCACTGAAAGACCTCCCTAAGGATTCTATTGAAGAGGATCCCTGACTCAGCCGGGGATATAGGTGCCTTTTGCGATACCTACCCGTTCTGATGGGGATAAGTAATAAGTGGCAATCTCAGCTGGGGGAAGTCATGGGAGGCAACTCAGCTGGGGAGAGAGCACTTCGGGTGCTAAAATTGGGTGTTGATTTGCCAGCTTGCTGGGGTAAAGCTTTCATGCCCCAAGTTGCATTCTGGATACCTGCAATCCTGAAAAAGATAGAGAAACGTGCAAGGTAATCCCGAGGTATCCCTTACTGGATTCCGTCATAGGAGTTTAGATACCTCTGAGAGTAAGCAATATTTCCTGCAAGCATGTTTTTATTTGAAGATAAGCATCTGTATTCTTATGCAATCAGTTTTTTCTTTTAAGACATCAGACATTTTTGCAAATAAAAATGTACAAGACGAGACATGACTGAAAATCTGATTTTATTAATTCATATGCCCTGAATTGGCAAGATACAATCAAAGAAACAAATCCCCTGAAATGAGGAGATTGTTACAAATTGAGAGACAAAATGTCGGCAGTGTTGATGACGCTTTAAGGAGCTTCCTCTTCACTATGACCCGTATGACTTTTGACGTTCTTCTCATCTTGCTTTTTTGAAGAATGTTGATTCTGATTGAAGCTTGATCCTTTCGAAGCTTACCAGGTTGTAGGTGATACAGACGAAATCAGAGTGCAGTTGTTCGCTTATTCCCTTATTTTGCATGGATCGCCCTTTCGGGTTTTCAATCCATCGGGATACCCATTTTTGCCTGAGCTGTCCAATGCGGCTTTTCAACTCAGCGGGTGTACATTTTTGTTTATTTCCCTTATTTTTGCCCGAGTCTTTTATTCTGTTTTTGACTCGCCGGGATGCCCTATTTTTGCCTGGACCTACATTCTGTTTTTGTGTCCAGCGGGTCATTTTATGCGAAGTATTTTTTAACTGCATCTGAATTCACAGGGGACGGGAAATCTTCACCATCCATGGTGCTGAGCATCAGTGCTCCACCAGAGAAAACTTTCTTTATCACAAATGGTCCTTCATAGTTTGGAGTCCACTTGCCCCTGTGGTCTGTATGAGGAGGGAGGATTCTTTTCAGCACAAGATCTCCCATTTGGTACTCTCGGTGCCTGACTTTCTGATCGAAGGCTTTCTTCATTCTCTTCTGATATAACTGCCCATGGCAGATTGCAGCCAATCTTTTCTCTTCGATTAGACTCAGTTGTTCGAATCGGGCCCTAACCCACTCTGCTTCACTCAGCTTGACATCCATCAGTACCCGTAGAGAGGGTAATTCAACTTCAACCGGTAGGACTGCTTCCATACCATACACAAGCTGATACGGTGTTGCCCCAGTGGATGTTCTGATTGACGTGCGGTACCCATGCAAGGCAAATGGCAACATTTCATGCCAGTCTTTGTAAGTGACTACCATCTTCTGCACAATTTTCTTGATGTTCTTATTAGCTGCCTCAACAGCGCCATTCATCTTTGGCCTGTAAGGAGAAGAATTGTGGTGTTGGATCTTGAAGTCCCGGCACAGCTCTGCCATCATTTTGTTATTCAAATTGGAACCATTATCAGTAATGATTCGCTCGGGCACTCCATATCGACAGATGATATCTCTCTTCAGAAATCTGGCTACCACTTGCCTCGTAACATTTGCATAGGAAGTTGCTTCGACCCACTTGGTGAAGTAATCAATAGCAACCAGGATGAATCTGTGGCCATTCGAAGCAGTCGGCTCGATCTTGCCAATCATATCAATGCCCCACATAGCAAAGGGCCATGGCGAAGACATGATGTTCAGAGGATTGGGAGGCACATGCACCTTATCTGCATAAATCTGGCATTTATGGCATTTTCTGGCGTAGGCACAACAGTCGGCATCCATTGTGATCCAGTAATAACCCGATCTTAACAACTTCTTAGCCATGGCATGCCCTCCTGCATGGGTACCAAAAGATCCTTCGTGCACTTCATGCATCAACAAGTCTGCTTCTGTCTTATCAACACATCTGAGGAGTACCAGATCAAAGTTCCTTTTGTATAAAGACCCATCAGTGTTCAGAAAGAAACTACCAGCAAGCCTCCTCAAAGTCTTCTTATCATTGGAAGATGCCCCAGGTGGGTATGTTTGATCCTCCAAGAAGCACTTAATGTCATGGAACCAAGGCTTATCATCTTTAACAACCTCTGCTGCGAATACATATGCTGGTCTGTCAAGTCTGGACAACGAAATTTGAGGTACAAAGTTGGCAGTCTGAACTTTGATCATGGACGAAATGGTAGCCAGAGCATCTGCAAACTGATTCTCGTCCCGAGGGATATACTCAAGCTTGACTGTTGTGAAGAAAGTCAATAACCTCCTTGTATAATCCCTGTAAGGTATCAGATGATCCTGGTGCGTGTACCACTTGTCGTTGGTCTGATTAACTACCAAAGCTGAATCCCCGAATACGGTCAATGTCTTGATCCTGAGGTCAATGGCTTCCTCCAGACCCATAATGCAAGCTTCGTATTCAGCTTCGTTGTTAGTGCAGTTGAAAGTGAGTTTTGCCGAGAAAGGCATGTGAACTCCTTTGGGTGTGATGAGTACTGCACCAACACCGCGACCATTCATGTTAACAGCCCCATCAAACATCATAGTCCATTCTTCTTCCGGGTCAGGCCCTTCAGTGTGAACAGGCTCTTCATGATCTTTCGCTTTTATGAACATGATGTCTTCATCAGGGAAGTCAAATCTCATAGGCTGGTAATCATCAATAGGTTGCTCAGCAAGATATTCAGATAGTACACTGCCTTTGATGGCTTTCTGAGAGGTGTACTGGATGTCATATTCTGTGAGGATCATTTGCCATCTTGCAACCCGTCCGGTAAGTGCTGGCTTCTCGAAAATGTACTTGACTGGGTCCATCTTTGATATCAACAAAGTAGTGTGGGTCAACATATACTGTCTCAGTCGGCGAGCAGCCCACGCTAAAGCACAACAAGTTTTCTCAAGCAGTGAATAACGTTGTTCACAGTCGGTAAACTTTTTGCTTAGGTAGTATATTGCATACTCTTTTCGACCAGACTCGTCATGCTGGCCCAACACACACCCCATTGACTCTTCTAATACTGTCAAGTACATGATTAGAGGTCTTCCTTCAACTGGAGGCATAAGGATTGGAGGTTCTTGTAAGTACTCCTTGATCTTGTCAAAAGCCTTCTGGCAGTCTTCATTCCACCTGACCGTCTGTTCTTTTCTTAACAATTTGAACAAGGGCTCACAGGTTGCTGTAAGGTGAGATATGAACCGAGAGATGTAGTTCAATCTACCTAAGAACCCTCGAACCTCCTTTTCTGTCTTCGGTGCAGGCATCTCTTGGATGGCTTTGACTTTATCAGGGTCAACTTCAATCCCTTTCTCGCTTACAATAAAACCCAGCAACTTACCGGATCGCACCCCGAACGTGCACTTGTTGGGGTTCAGCTTTAATTGGTACTTCCTCAGACGCTTGAACAACTTCAGTAGATTCACCAGGTGGTCTTCTTCAGTAAGGGACTTGGCAATCATGTCATCCACGTAACATTCTATTTCCTTATGGATCATATCGTGGAATAATGTCACCATAGCCCGTTGATACGTTGCACCGGCATTCTTGAGCCCAAATGGCATTACCTTGTAGCAGAACGTGCCCCAGGGTGTGATGAAGGTTGTCTTCTCCATGTCTTCAGGTGACATCTTAATCTGATTGTATCCCGAAAATCCGTCCATGAAGGAGAATACCGAGAACTGAGCCGTATTATCCACCAATACATCAATGTGAGGTAAAGGGAAATCATCTTTCGGGCTGGCTCTGTTCAGATCCCGGTAGTCAACACACATTCTTACTTTGCCGTCTTTCTTAGGCACAGGTACTATGTTAGCAACCCACGGCGGATAACTAGTTACAGCAAGGAACCCGGCGTCCCATTGCTTTTGTACCTCCTCCTTGATTTTCATTGCCATGTCTGGGCGGGTACGGCGCAGTTTCTGCTTAACTGGCGGGCATTCTTCTCTTAAAGGCAGCTTGTGCACGACAATGTCGGTATCCAACCCTGGCATATCTTGGTAAGACCAAGCAAACACGTCCACATACTCTTGAAGCAGGTCAATCAGTTGTCTCTTCACTGAGTCTTGTAGGCAGGCCCCGATTTTAACCTCTTTCACGTCTTCATTTGTACCAAGATTGATCACTTCAACCTCCTCCTGGTGAGGAGTAATAACCTTTTCCTCTTGTCTTAACAACCTGGCTAGCTCTTCAGGAAGCTCATATTCTTCTTCAACCCCTTCATCAGCTTGATTGATTGGATTGTCAAAGTCATACGAAGTCATAGCCGCGCTGTTGTCGGTGCTGTCAGGAAGGCACTCTCTGCAAGGGTTCAGTTTGTTCATTTTAGTGATTTGATTTTAATCTCGTTTTAGAAAAGTGAAATAAAGTTGTCATTTTGAAAACACTGCCATTTATTTTTTGTACAAAAAGAAAAATGGAAAAAACAGTGAACGGAAAAGAAAAAAACTCATTTGCAAAAAGACGTCTGATATTTCATTGATTAATCTTGTTTGCACAAAAAGTACAGATGGCCCGATTACAAAATGAGTCTTGTCATCTTGGGCAAGATGCAAGACTTTGATGCATGCTATAAAAATACAGGAAATAATAATTACTCTGCATGAGTAACTCTTATAATTTCCTGGGAAGACCAGTTTGAGATACTGCTCCCCGGGATCTTTGGACGAATCCAACTTTCCAGGTTGCGTTCTTCTTCCAGCTCGTCTTCCAGACAGTTGACAGCATCAGGGGTAAGCATCCCCCCACTCACAAAATTGGGCTCTTTCGCAGCCGCTGCTTGATCTTGTTGAGTTGGTTTGTAACCCAACCCAAATCTGTCCTCTTTCTTCTCCACCGATAGCAGTTTGCCCCAGCCTTGGGCGTTTCCTCCCTCAACAACCTTCCGGGCTTGTTGGTATGATGATATTGAAGTACCAGGCACAGCAGATGTCTCATTGATGTTCAAGGCCTCGAACCCCTGGCTCATTGTTTCATGGATCTCCCCATCCATCTCAATATACTTATAGGTAGCCAGGTGGCTGACAAAAATATCCTCTTCTCCACAGATTGTAACGATTTGACCCTCCCACTCATATTTTAACTTCTGGTGAAGGGTAGAGGTCACGGCGCCAGCGGCGTGAATCCATGGCCTACCCAATAGACAGCTGTAGGCAGGCTGTATATCCATCACGTAGAAGGTCGTTTTGAAGGTCTGCGGGCCAATCGTTACGGGCAACTCAATCTCTCCCAGAACCGATCTCTTTGAACCATCAAAGGCTCTCACCACCAGGTTGCTGGGTCTCAACGCCAATCCGTCATATTCTAGCTTCACCAAGGCCTTCTTGGGTAAGACATTAAGGGATGACCCTGTGTCCACCAGCACATGGGAAAGGACAACACCTTTACATTCCATGGTTATGTGCAAGGCTTTGTTATGGTTGCGGCCTTCCGTTGTCAAATCAGTATTGGTGAACCCTAGTCCGTGACTAGCATTAACATTTCCAACTACAGCTTCTAGCTGATTGACAGTGATCTCTTCAGGCACGTAAGCTGCGTGCAAGACTTTGAGTAGTGCATTCCGATGGGCCTCGGAGCACATAAGCAATGATAGGATTGAGATCTTGGAAGGCGTCTGATGAAGCTGATCCACTATTTTATAATCACTCTTCTTGATGATTCGCATGAACTCATCAACCTCTTGATCGAAGGGTGTCTTCAAAGCTTCTTTAACAGCTTGATCTTCCTGCACAGGGCTCTTTCCTTTTGCCTTGGCAGCAGCTTCTGCTTCGGCAGTGGGTCTTTGAATTTGTGGAGCGAAAAGACGTCCGCTTCGAGTGAAGCCTCCGCCTCCTCCCACATTGTCAATTTGTGGTGCAGGGGTTGATGATTCAAAAGTGATATTTTGTCCTTCACAGTACAGGTCAGAGCCGTAATGCCACGGGATAGCATTGCTGCTTTCATAAGGTACTGGTCCAGGCACCGTGATAGTGACTGGACTGACTGCAGCTGCGGAGGGAATTGTGATAGTCTGTGGATCATAGTAAATTGTGACCGGTGCTCTGATGGGAGCAGCACTTTCTGAGTTGTAGGCAGAGTTGCTTTCAGGATCATAAAATATTGTGACAGTTGAGACATCTTCATGATTTATTGCTGGTGTTGTAGGAGCCATTGGTGGAAGGATGGATGTTGTTGTTGTAGGAGTTTCAAAATGAAGTGGTGCTGGAGTTGTAGAAGGAAAATTTGTTGATAACTGATCAGTTGAGATAATAGATGAAGTACTTGTTGATGAAACCGAAGAATTGTCAGGAACAATGGTTGTTGCAGTTGTAGGAGGTTCTGGAGTTGTTGCTGATGAGGTTGCTGGATTTGTAGGAAATGATGTGGTGATCTGAAGTTGGCCACTCTGAATGAGACCGTCTATGCCATTTCTCAGGTTATCGCACCCATTGACTGAAATATTGCAGTAGGCACACCCTAACTCACACCCTGGGAACATTTGACATCGAGGAGTTGAGCCTTGATTTCTACCAACGGTGTCCGGATCTGACCCACACTGGTTATTAAGTAAGACGGCTTGTCATCTTCAATAGCATTAATCCTGGGACCACCGTGGTTTGGCATGGGGTTCTTATTGACATTGGGTGGTGGTGCGAAATTCAGAGCTTTTGAGTCTACCAGGTCTTGTACCTTCATGTGCAAAGCTCTGCACTTTTCTGTACTGTGGCCAGGTGCATTTGAATGGAAGGCACATCTGGCGTTGGAATCATAATTCCTGGGCAGACTGTTGGGATCTGGGGGTGCCAACGTCCTTAGCTCAACTAGGTTGAGTTTCAGGAGTTGTGGCAGCAATGTAGCATATGGCATAGGGATCGGATCGATTACCCTGTTGGCTTGAGAAGGCCTCTGTTGGAATGGCCTTTGCTGGTTATTGTTGTTGGTGTTGCTGTTGTTGTAATTTCTTGGAGGATACTGAGGTTGCTGATGGTACTGAGGTTGCTGCTGATAGTTTTGCTGCGGAGATTGATAGACTGGTTGGGGATGGGCTGGAGCAGGAATGGTGACTGCTGCCACTGATCTGTGAACATATTGGGGCCTGCCCCTGTTGGCGTGGATGGTATTGGTCTCGCCAGCTCTTCTTGGGCCTGCAAAAGGCTTTCTAGTACTACTGGACGAGCTCGCACCGTTGTCTGAGATCTTACCCATCTTTAACAGGCTCTCAATTCTCTCCCCAGCTATGACAACATCTGCAAAGCTAGTGGAAGAGAAAGCAGCCAGCCTGTCAATATATGTCCCCTGAAGGGTGTTCATGAACATATCTGCCATTTCCCTCTCAGACATAGGTGGCTGAACAGCGGCAGCCAATTGCCTCCATCTCTGGGCATATTCTCGGAAACTTTCCCTTGACGACTGTGACATTCCCATTAGGAGAGTCCTGTTGGGTGCCATGTCTAAGTTGTACTGATACTGTCTTATGAAGGCCTCTGTCAGGTCCTTCCAGCATCTAATAGTTGCCCTTGTCAAGTGAGAGTACCATTCTCTTGACGCTCCTGTTAAGCTATCCTCGAAATAGAACATCCAGAGCTTCTCATCCATAGTATAGGCCTTCAGCCTTCCCAGAAATGATTGCAAATGAGTCCGGGGGCATGAAGTCCCGTTGTATTTTTCAAAACAAGGAGGCTTAAACTTATGGGGGATCCTGACCCCGTCTACCAAGCCCATGTCCATGACGTCGAAACCCAGAGAGTTTTAAGACTCTAAGGACCTTAATTTCTCAGCTATCTCATCCAACCTTCTATCATAAGCTTCTTCCCCAGCTCCCATTACTGTAAACTGATCCTCTTGGGGGTTTTCTTGAAGTACCCTGGCTGCAGTGGCAGTCCCTTGAACATTTGCAGGGATGTTGACCTCAGGATGGAGATGTGGTCCAAATACAGGGGGATTTACATGAGGTTGGACCCTTTCATTGTTGCTGGTGCCGGCAGTCCCTATATGTGGATCTTCTTGATTTTGCCTTTCCACCATGGCTCTCAATCTCTCCTGGCTCTGAGCCATGTTGTTCATCACTTCCATAAACTGAGTCATTTGATTCCTCATTTCTAGCCTTTCGTTTGCCATTTGATTTCTGACCTCAGTAAGGTCCTGCTGCATCTGATCCATTTGAATGCCCGGAAGATTGTTACGGGTCGGATAGCGGTGCGGACAGTTGAGGGGAAATACTCGGCGCCGAGCAATAGTTCCTGAACATCACAACAGAGTTAGTGGCAATAAAACAAAAACCTACAAAACAAACAAAGGGTTAGCATGCAATGCAGTTATGCTTATTTGTTCTCAAGGTATCCGGTTTGGCCTTTCAGTCTTGACCCTTCCAGACCCTTGAAGATGCTGTTGATGTTGCTCTTGAAGTGAAACTCGGATGGAACAAACCAATACATATATTACAAAAGCAAAATGGTACATAGTTTGTTTTACAAATACAAGCCCTCTGGGGGGGTCAAAATACATTACAAGAAAATAAAAGTACATGGATTGAAAGCAACAACAAACAAAGGGTCAAACACCAAGACCAAACTCATCCTCACGAACTTCCTTGAGAAGTGCTTCGGTCACAGGATCAGCCGGACGCTCCGTGAGATTCCTGATGAGGAGATTCCGGGTGGTAACAGCTGCTGTTAGCTTCTTGTGCTGACTTTGGTCTTTTGACCTCTTTACCCCAACTTTGATCTTCAGCTCTGATATCTCCCTCTGGGCTGCTGCCAGGGCTTCTTGCTGCTCTTTTGCACTAGCTTCCAGTTGCTCCATCTTGTCTTGAACTCTCTTGTCCTCCAGAGTACGGGCTTCGGTGATCCTGACCCACCGAGCTTGACTCTCCTTCAGATACAAGTATGTCCTTGCCCTCTGGAACTGGGCTTCTTTGCAAGCATTCTTCAGAATTTGTTCTCCAGCTTTAGACTTTTTGATATAATCCCCAGACTTCTCAATCTTGACCAGATGCTCCACTCTCAACTTCTCCAATCTCTCAACCTCCCTCATACCATCACTCCTCTCCCGGAAGGTCTTCTGCAAAGCTTGAGTTAACTTCTCATTTCTTTCTTTCAAACTCTCAAACTCCTCCAAACTGACAGTGGCAGGTGGTGCTGAAGATGATTCAGGCATATCTTCTATAGTAAAGGGCATCCCAGAGAATTGGGCCCTGGCACAGGACCATTCATAATATTGTGCTGATGCCACATTGTTGCACTTCCCCAAAATGGTTATTCCCTTGGTTTGAACATTATCCCAGGCCCAGGCTGCCTGCCTAACAATAGCCAGATTAATCTTGTTCTCACAATAAAAAGTTTCAACCAAGTCCTGTGCCTTAGGAGTGTGGACCAGTGCATAGCCCAGTTGTCTTCTAAACAACAGAGGGTTGTAATTGATACTACCCTTAACTCCTATTAGGGGCACATTGGGAAAATGCCCACAGCTGGTGATGATATCCCTGCCCTTAGTGCTCTGAGTGCACCATCTGATATCAGCTGAAGTTAGAGCAGTGAGTCTTTTAGCCCAGTTTTTCTGCTGATGAGGGTTCAAAAATGCATCTGTCCTGGGTAGATGCTTGAGAAGCCAAGTATGGAACAATGGAGCACAACACCTCACTAATCTTCCCCTCTGCTTTTCATTCCTCTGATGCACTGAATAGTAGAGATCTCCCAATAAAGTGGGCACTGGGTTCTTCAAGATGAACAGATGGATTGCATTCTTGCTAATGAATCGAGGCTCATCTGCAAACAATACAATTCCATATATACTCAAGGCCAATAAAGCACAGACAGCTTTCCACTCTCCTAGAGAAGCTTTCAGGGCAGCTTGAGAGATCAAGAAATCCAGATGAAAACCAGGGATTCCAGCCTTGGAAGTCATGTGCTGCTCAATCAGGACAGGTTCCAGATGCAGAGCCTTTGCTACTTCTCCATTACCAGGAAAGACCATCTCAGGGTTGAAAGGGATTCCACCCCTGATAGGCAGACCAACCAATGATGAGTATTCTTCTAATAGAGGGCCCAACTGAAAGTCTTGGAAAGTGAAACATCTCAGTGGGGGATCATAGAACTGAATGCAAGTGTGGATCAGGCTTCTCTGTGAAGGGTCCAGATCCATAACCATATCAAGTATATCCCCATAGTGTTCCCTGAACAATGGTATGTGATCCGGAGTGATCAGGGTCTGAATCCTCCTGATGTCAGATAACTCTGGCTGGAAGAAGTGATAGGTGATGTTACTCTTTTTAGGAGCCATGATGCTGAAGATGAGCAGATGCTGATGATAATACTGAAGAACTGGCCACTGATTGGTTGGTGCGGGTGATAACTGAAGCAGATGCTGGGGAAGATGGGCCAATGCTGAAGATGGGGTCAAAACCAAAACCAAAGATGAAAGTGGATACCCTGAAACACAAATAAGCAAATGTCAATATGATGCAATGTTTATGTATGCAAATGATATGCAAGGGTCTGTGACTGAGCTGGATCTGATCAAGAGCTCTGATATAAGTCCAAGACATATTCAAGAATACCAGATGGAGGTCTATAAATCCAGTAACCAAGGTGGGGGGCTCAAATAAAGAGCCACATGTCCAGGGTTTTAGAATCACAAGAACTGTTCCAACATGAAGTATTCTTAGTCAAGTCAAGGTAACAGGGTATTCTGAGGTCAAGGTACCTGCAAACCTGTAAACAGCCCAACCCCCTCACAGGTGATGTTCTAAAACAAGGATCCTCAGACTTGGATCAGTTATGAGAAGTGTAAACACTTCTAACCCGGAGGTACAGTGTTTACAATAACCATAAAAGTTCCTCCTCTAATTCACCTCAGCTTCTGAAGGTCAATACTAAAAGGTCATCCAGACTTAGCAGGCTTCCCAGATAGCCCTAGCATTGCAGGAAATCTGCAACACAGAGTTCTCAAGAAGAAACCCACATCTGAACCGTGTTTCATATTCCCGCACCAGACCGAGATGGAATGAGAAAGAATATGAACCACTCTATCCTAGGTGTCACTCAGATCCCAGGTATAGGATCTTAACTCTCAGTAGAACCCCACCCACCAAAGCAAAACCAGATCCAGCCAGCAGCACAGTATGGCAATATGATAATATATGCATAAAGCTATAAAGAAAGCAATAAACAAAACTGTGCAAAATAAATACAAATACACCAACACAAATAAGCACATAACACCCCAGTAAACACAAATCAAACAAGCGCTAGGAGGAACCCACAAAAAGAACCAGAAGCCCTGGTTGCAGTATAAATATCCCCAGCAGAGTCGCCAAGCTGTCGCTCCCGGTAAATGGGAATGGCCCAAATAAAGGTACAGACGCGAACGGTCGGCGAAGGGAACAGTGAGAACACACAGCCGTGAACTCACTGGAGATGAAAAGAGTCGCCAGCTAGGCATTTTTATCCCGGAGGAAAGGCAATGCTGCATAGACCTAGAAAGACATGGATAAGACGGTTGCGAACCAGAGAGACTGAGAAAGGGGGTTGGTTACAACCTGGGAAGGTATTAGCACCCAGATTGTCCGCCGTACTCGACGGGATCCACGCTTGAAAGATTTGTATTTTAAAGGGGTAGTGTCAGTGCAATCTGTGTATAAAAGAGCTGGAAAAGGATGTACAGGTGTCAGTGTAAAAGAGGTGTAAAGTGTGATGTATACAGTGTCAGTGTGGGGACAAGAATGAAATGCTCAAGATAATGAGGCTAAAAGAATAAAGCTAGAAAGAGGGGGAATATACAGAGACTTTTGTTCGATAACTATTAAGTTATGCCTACGTATCCTCTCGTGCAATGAGGAAGTCAGAACACCGTAGTTCGACCCAAAGAGACTGAAAGGTGAATTGACTTGTGAACTGCTTACTTGTCTATGCTCAAGTGTATGACCTGTCTGGCTCAGGTGCTAACTGTCTTGCATTAGACGGAAGAAGCAAGTTCTCGTTTATGAGTGAATGAGATGAGAAAAGAATCCCGAAGGAGACGATTATTGTTTCTTTTTGAGCTTTCAGTCTTTTATTGCTTTTGAAAGTTTGTCATAAGTTAATGAGCTTAAGCCTAAACCAATGGATTTAGTAAACTCATCACATCTTCCCTCTGATTAGGGGTAATGAGAATACCTTAAGTGTGAAGTCAGCTTCTCACACTTAATCACCTTTGATGTAGGATTAAGATCATTAACCTACTTGTGATTATTTGAATGTTTTTGTGGTTTTTGTTTAGTGTTAAGTAATGAGGTTAAGCCATAATCAAGGATTAAACAGACTCATTACACCATCCTAATAGAAGGATAATAGATGAGAATGTTTAAGCTGAGGAAAGCTCCTCAACTTAATCCATGATTAGGGATTAAACTCATGACAAAACAAAGCCTTTATTAAGTGGATTTTATTAATGGTATGATGATGAAGTGAGTTTTAGGGTTTGTAAGACAACTTGAGGGGGACTTGTCCATTAACACTAGGGTTAGTCCTTCTTAACCATTTAAGGAAGAATTAGAACCCTAATGCAAGGCCCAAGTTACAAGTGTACTGTCTTGATACTTATTAAGTGAATTGATTAAGAGATTTAAACACATTAAGGGTTTAACACTTAGGATTAAAGTTATACACTCCATCCTAAGAGAAGGATGCAGGCATAAGCTTAATCACAAAGCCTTAAAGCCTTTAGGGTTTAGTCCCTGATTATGAGGTGAGAAGAGAAGACTCAAAAGAGACACAAAGGTAAAACTAAGAGGGGAAACTAATCAAAACCCTAATCATTGTCATGCTTGGTTGCTCCTAAGGTTTGTGAGGTTTATCAAGAAAAATCTTCAATGGAACCACCAGGAAGCAGATGAAAGGATCAAGAGAAGCAAAGTGACTTGCTTCATTCAAGAAGTCAAGTCACTTGAAGAAAGAAAGTGGGAAGAAGAAGAATGAGCAAGCTCAAACTCAAACACATACAAAAATGCAGCATGGATGCAAGAGAGAGATGAGAAGAAAAGTTATGAGAAGTGAAGGCAAATTCACTTCTCAAAGCCACTTACCACCTGAAAAGTTAGAAAAGAAAGTGCAATGCAATGCAAAATGAGATGAAATGGTATGATGCAAAACCAAACCAGAAGCATATGCATGATGTTAATGATGCTATGAGATGCTACAAACCAGAAACAACACATGTGGATGATCATACAAGCTTATGAATGCAAATGAAGCAAGTTAGGAACCATGAAAACACATGAAACGTTATGAAGTGCACATGACATACAACATGGCAAATACATGATGCAATGATCAAACATGTTTTCTATATGTCTTATGATGTCAAATGAATCAAATGGATGCTTGAAATATCATGGCAAGTCATGTTATGCAAGGGAATGCAAGATGGATGCATATGGAAGCCCCAAATTAGGGTTTATGAATCAAACATCAAACACAAACCAAAACCAGAAGCAAAACCTAAGATAAAAAATGTAAAATGCCACACAAAGGATCCCTAATCTCATACTAAACCAATGCCCAAAGGAGAGGTCTCAACTCTTAACCAATCTTAAGTTATGATTTTTACAAGATTTTAGGGTTTTTAGGGTTCCTAAACAAAAGAAATGTCAAACAAATTGAAAAGGCAAGATCAAATCATGGCAATTTAATCTCAAAAACTACATGCTAAACACAATGCAATGCAAGAAGAACCAATGTCCAACTCTTCATGGATAGGCAGAAATGATTTTTTGAACTATGGATCAATTTAATGCACAAAAATGATTTTAATTCAATGAAAAATCCTCAAAATGCATCAAGATCAAAAAAGAAATTTGGTTTGAAGGTTGGACAATGTTTCTAAATGTCTTAGAACATTTCATGAATTTTTTGGTGATTTTTAAATACCTAAAAGTATTTTTAATAAATTAATTCTCATTAATCAATTAAAAATAATCTTTTAAATATTTAAAAATACTTTTTCAATGATAAAAAATAAAATGAAAATATTTTTGGGTCTTAAAAATTAATAGAACTTTTAAGAAAAAGTTTCATAATTTTTAAAACAATTTTGCTATTTTAAATAAATTATGCAAAACAAATGAAAAGAAATGAAATAAAAAATGAATTTTAAATGAATTAATGAGAAGTCAGCTAATCCTAGGGACCAGATTCAAAGTTACACGCGCGGGAGTTGACTTGGCGCCAGATCTCACGGCCAGAATTTAAACTCAGCTAATCAATGCTTATGCCCTAATCTCGCCGTTAAACACACTCAGATGACCGGAACAGTGCTCCGGTCATCTTCTCTGTCCACCCCAAAACCTAAACTCACTCCATACGCATCTAAAATGAATTCTAAAAACACAGAAATGATCCCCACAAGCTCACGATTCAAAACCCCCACTCAAAACAAATTTATCATTCATGAAATGGCTGAATCGAAGCAAACAAAAACTAGGGCAGGAAAGTTTCAGGAAGCAAATAAATCCTCATTTCATCACCATTTTCGAAACTAAAAGCATATTCATGATCAGGAAGACATATAGAACAAGTTTAGAACTTAAAAATCCATTTCTGGAAAAAAAGTTCTTGAGCTACCTGAGATTCGAAGCTTTCACTCCAGCTACTTTCTGACCTTTCCTCTTTGTGAAATCCACTCCTTATGACCTCTTGATGATGCTTGAATGCTTGGGAGAAATTTATGCTGGCCAGATGAAGAGTTTGAACAACTTCTGCCCAAGCTCAGTTGAAAATGGCAATGGTGATGCAGGCTGTTTCTGGCAATGGTGAAGGGTTGTTTGTGGTCCAGATGATGAGTGGAGAAGGTTTGTGGAGTTTGTTTGGATGTTTGTGAGCTGTGGAAGGTGTTTCGAAGGAAACTGCAGCTTGGGGTGAAAATGGTGAAGTGATGTTATGGCTTGTTTCAGGCCTGGTTCTTTGTTGGTTTCTACTCAATGAGGCATGGTGAGTTGATGTGTGGAAGTGGTTTGAATGTTTTTGAGCTGGGCAGAGAGTTTCGAAGAGAAATGCAAAATGGAGTGAGTTTGTGTATGTGATGCTATGCTGTGTTTCAGCCTTTTTTCTTCTTATGTTTTGCTTGCCAAAGGATAGCATAAACAATTCCAAGTGGCCAGAGGATGTGACATGGCCTGCTGTGATTGGGATGTTTGCTTTTGCCAAAAGTCAACTTTGTGTAAGGAAAGCATGGGCTTGGTTCTAGGCTTGGTACAATGGCTAGGGCTGGCGCAGCATGGTGTGGTGAGAGGCTATGGCTGGTTCAAGGGCCAATGCAGCAAGTTGGTGAAGTGTGATCATGAGTTTTGCAAGTTGGTTACTTTTTGAAACTTCATGAAAATGTCTTGCCATACAAACCATGAACATGAGAAACTTTGGTCCAATTCTGATTTTTAGAGCTCATGTGATGTTTGCACCTTGGTTTGAAGTGAACTAGAAGTTACAAATGGCCTTGGTTCATGATTTTGCAAATTTCTCATTTGAGGCATGTCTTGAAAATTAGTGATTTTGGCCAACTTTGTCACACCATAACTTTTGATCCAAGAAGAATTAGATCATGTTCTTGTACTTTTTGAAAAGGGGAAAATGTATTCTACAACTTTCATGACCAAAGTTTTTCCATTTGAAGCATTTTTGGATCAAAAAGCAAGGCTTGAAAAATGACCTAAAATGACATATTCTTGAAAAGTCAACTATGCCCTAAAAAGTCAACTTTGCAAAAAACTTCAAATTCTTGAATTTTGTGAACTTCAACCTTCTTCCATGATCAAATAAAGATCATATACACTCAAAATAATGAAGATCACCCCTTGGTTGGGTCATTGGGGGCCTCAGATGCCCTGATTTTGCATTGACTTGTCTGAAAAGTCAACCCTTGATCAGATGACTTCCCCATGGAATTTCTTCATGAAAATTGATATGCATACTCCCTATACCATATAGAGACCAATGGAAACAAGAATGACCAAAAAATTTGGAGTTATGGCCTCTGAAACCAAAACCCTAATTTTAGGTCAACTGTGCAGTCAAACTTGGCTCTGCATCCACACCCATCCCAGTTCTTGTGATTCTTTGCATTTTTGACTTTGAGAGGATGTAATATGATATAAGAACAAACATGGATCCCTTTGAAGTGATTAGTGGCCTTTGGGGTGGCTCAAGAAGCTCCTGGATTGCTCAGATCACAAACCCTAGATGCAGATGACTTTGAAACAATGCAGTGACTCAAAAATGTAATATGAGATGGTATGATTGTGTTTATGCATATGAGATGATCACCAGCCATGGTGTGAATGGGTGAGGGAAAATTTGGGGTGTTTACACTCAGGGTTTTATTCCTTCTTCCCAAGGATTCGCTGCTCAGGGTTTCTTCCCTCCATCCCAAGGTTTTGCTTCTCAAAGTTTTGCACCTCCTTCTCAGGGCATGGTATTTCCTTCCCAAGGTTTTGTGCCTCCTCCTCATGTATTTGCTGCTCAACAGACTGTTCCTGTGACTAATGAAGAGAATCATGCAGTTGCTAATTTTACACCAGACATTATGCACACCCGTGCTCAACCGTACTTCAATGACCATCAGGGATATGAAGCGCCAGATATGTCTGAAAACGGAGATGAGAAACATGTGAAAATGCAAGAGAATTTTGATACCCTTGAAAAAAGGTTAAGAGCGATTGAAGGTGACCAGATCTTTGGTGCCGCTGCCAGAGAGATGTGTCTGGTGTCTGGATTGGTAATACCTCCAAAGTTCAAGATACCCACCTTTGATATGTATGAGGGTGCAACTTGTCCTAAGAACCATCTTTTGATGTACTACCAAAGAATGGCTGCACAGGTGGACAATGATAAGTTAATGATCCATTGCTTCCAGGACAGTCTGAAGGGAATCTCCTCTAAATGGTATCTGACGCTTGACCAATCGAAGATTCGCAGTTTCCAAGACTTGGCAGATGCTTTCATCCAGCAATACAAGTACAACATGGACCTTGCTCCCGATAGGAGGCAATTGCAAAGCATGTCCCAGAAAGAGTCTGAATCCTTTAAAAAGTATGCTCAGAGGTGGAGAGGGACCGCTTCTCAAGTAGAGCCCCCATTGACTGAAAAAGAATTAGCTGACTGGTTTGTTGACACTGTGAGACCAGAATTCTATGAGAGAATGGTGGGGAGCATAATTGCTAGTTTCTCTGATTTAGTGGCTGTGGGAATCAAGGTAGAACTCGGTTTGAAGAGTGGAAAGATGAGTGGTGCATCTGGCAGTTCTAGCAATGGTAGTGGAAATATTGGCAAGAAATTTACCAATAATTTCCACAAGAAGAAGGAAGGTGAGACGAATGCCGTAATGACAAGTCAAAGAAGAAATCCGCTTTGGCAGAGACCTTCACCTATGGCTCAACAGCAGTATCCTCGTCAACAGCAGTATGCTCATCAACAACAGTATGTCCAACATCCTTATGTAGCGGCGGTCCAACCGCCATTTAATCCACAAGTCCAGATGTATCGGCCAACTCAAGCAGTACCGATGTATCAACAAGCGGCTCCAATGATTCAACCTTATCAACCAATGCTCAATAATCCAGGCTATCAACAAGCACCCAATGCTTCAGCCTACCAGCAGAGGACTCCAGCTCCTCATCCAAATCCCAATTTTCAGAATAGAAGACCAGGTGGAAGGCCTCCTAATCCTCGAATTCCTATAACTTATACTGAGTTATATCCTTCACTGCTGAAGAAGGGTTTGGTTACTCCAAGGCCTTTGGGTCCTCCACCAAATCCTCTCCCCCTAAATTACAACGCAAATGCTCACTGTTTATTCCACGAAGGTGCCCCGGGGCACGATTTGGAGGGTTGTTATGCTTTGAAGTACATCGTGAAAGATTTGATGGAGAAGAACATTCTGTCATTTGGGAATACTGGTCCGAATGTCAAAGATAATCCTTTACCCAAGCATGGGTCCATAAATGCTATTGCTGACGAGTCTGAAGAAGGTTTGATTTTCAATGCCACGGAGATCAAGACCCCGCTTCGAGACTTCCATGCAAAATTAGTGGGGGCGGGTATACTAAAGAGTTGCCATAAGAATTGTGAAGGTTGTGTTGATAGTCCAAGGGGATGTGAATTGGTCTTGGAAGATGTTCAAGATTTGATTGATGAAGGTGTCTTACAAGTAAGCGGTCATATGAAGAGGAATGAAGTGGCAGTGATTGAACCAATCTTCAACTTGCCTGAATCTGATTCTACCTGGGTGCCAGTGTTCAACCTGCCTGAGTCTTCAGGAGTTCAACCTATCTTCAATACTCCAGAATCTGTGGTGCCAATTTTCAATATACCTGAGCCAAGATTTGAACAAAGGAGTAACCCTTTCCTTTATCAGGACACTAAAGCAGTTCCTTGGAAGTATGATACAGGGAAAGTTCATCAGAAGATTGATAAAGCTAGTCAGAAGGAAGGTTCAAAAGTTGCAAGTGCTGACATAGCGGGTGCAGGTCGTCTGACTCGCAGTGGTCGTGTTTATACCCAGCAAGCCAATACGGCTCCGCCTAAAGAAGTCATTCCAGCTGTTGTCAACAAAGATAAAGAGGTAGTCTTGGAAGAAGAGGATGCAGAATTTCTCAGAATCATAAAGAAGAGTGATTATAAGGTTATTGATCAGCTACATCAAACGCCTTCCAAAATATCTATCCTATCACTTCTTATGCATTCTCCGGCTCATCGAAGTGCGCTTCAGAAGTTTCTAGCTCAAGCACATGTTACGCATGATATAACAGTGAATCAGTTTGATGGTGTCATTGCCAATATCACTGCATGTAACAACCTCAGTTTCAGTATGGAGGATCTTCCAAAGGAGGGCTTGGACCACAACCGTGCGCTCCACATATCAGTGAAATGTCAAGAGGATACTTTAGCAAGAGTTCTTGTGGATACAGGATCTTCATTGAACGTTTTGCCGAAAAGAACACTGGCTAAGTTATCTTATCAAGGGGCAGAGATGAGGCCCAGTGCACTGATTGTAAAAGCCTTTGATGGGTCAAGAAGGACTGTCATTGGAGAAGTAGACCTACCAATCTTGATTGGGCCGCAGGTGTTCAAAATCACTTTCCAGGTTATGGACATCAACCCCAATTACAGTTGCTTGCTGGGAAGACCTTGGATCCATGCTGCTGGGGCAGTCACTTCTACCCTACATCAGAAGATGAAGTTTGTAGTCAATAACAAGCTGGTAACCGTGTCTGGGGAAGAAGACCTCATGGTTAGCAACCTTTCATCCTTTAGTTATATTGAGGCTGATGAAGATGCTTTGGAAACTTCTTTCCAAGCTCTTGAGATAGCCAATGCTGTCCTTGTGGAGGTAGAGGAACCAAAAGGGAAGGGTATCCCATCTTTCGCATCGCTGAAGAGTACCATTTCCACCATTGAAGAAAGAAGCTATGAAGGTTGGGGTAATGTCATTGAAGTCAAACAGAAGCTAGATCGTTGCGGGTTGGGTTACAAACCAACTCATGTGAAGGAAGGAGCGTCAACCTCCGCTAAAGGACGTCTGAAGACCATTCAAGAGGTGTTTTCCAGTGCTGGTTATCAGGTCAACGCAATTTATGGAGTTTCTGAAGATGAAGATGTGAATCATCTGGTGTATCAGTGTGAAGAAGCCTTGGACAATTGGGAGGCAGTCGAGATCCCAGAGTTTTTTCCATTGTCAAAGTAATTTTGTTGTTTTTTAAGTGTTTTCAAAGTTCCCTAGCTCTGCCCAAGGCTATGGGAGTATTTTTGTAGGGCCCCTTCTCATTTTTAAAGTTATTATCAATGAAGGCATTTTGTTAACCTCTTATTTTGGTCATTTACTGTTTTTCTCTCTTTTCACTTTTAAAAGAAGATGGCAATCTTTCAAAACCAAATAAAAAGAGTTTTTTCTCTTGCATTTCTCTATTTTCCACTTTTAATAAAAGCAAATCATTATCATGTGCAGAATAAACGAAAACCCTGTTGAATCCAATGACTCCACATTCTCTCCTAACTTTGATTCGCCCATCTACCAAGCGGAAGATGAAAGTGAGGAAGATTGTGACATTCCTGAAGAACTGGCAAGATTGGTTGAGAATGAGCACACAGATCTTCAGCCACATAAGGAGCAGGTAGAGACCATAAATCTTGGCACTGATGAAGACATGAAGGAAGTCAAGATTGGTACAACACTTGGGGCAGATGTCAGAGAAAGATTGGTCAAGCTTCTCAGAGAGTATGTAGATGTGTTTGCATGGTCGTATCAAGATATGCCCGGATTAGACACAGATATAGTGGTCCACAAGTTACCTCTTAGACCAGATTGTCCTCCAGTAAAGCAAAAGCTTCGAAGAACAAGACCAGACATGGCTCTGAAGATTCGAGAAGAGGTCAAAAGGCAGTTTGATGCTGGATTCCTCGCAGTTGCAAAGTACCCTGAGTGGGTAGCTAATATTGTGCCAGTCCCAAAAAAAGATGGCAAAGTCAGAATGTGTGTGGACTATAGGGATTTGAACAAAGCCAGTCCGAAGGACGATTTCCCTCTCCCGCATATTGATACTTTGGTTGACAATACTGCTAAATTTGTTGTTTTCTCCTTCATGGATGGGTTTTCAGGATACAACCAGATCAAAATGGATCCTGACGATATGGAAAAGACTACATTCATCACACCATGGGGCACTTATTGTTACAAAGTTATGCCATTCGGTCTCAGAAATGCAGGAGCCACTTATCAGAGGGCAATGGTCACCCTTTTCCATGATATGATGCATAAAGAGATAGAAGTCTATGTGGATGATATGATTGCCAAATCACAGAGTGAGGAGGATCATTTGAATCATCTCTTGAAGTTATTTGAGCGTCTCAGAAAGTTCCAACTGCGTCTGAATCCGGCTAAGTGTACTTTTGGTGTCCGATCAGGAAAGTTACTTGGTTTTATTGTCAGTCAGCAAGGGATTGAAGTAGATCCAGATAAGGTCAGAGCAATTCAAGAGATGCCAGCTCCAAAAACAGAAAAGCAAGTCAGAGGTTTCCTTGGAAGACTGAACTACATCTCCAGATTCATCTCCAACATGACTGCTACTTGTGAACCTTTATTCAAGTTACTCCGGAAGAATCAAGCAATTGAGTGGAGTCCTGATTGTCAACTGGCATTTGAGAAGATTAAGGTTTATCTACAAGAACCTCCTATCTTGATCCCACCTACTCCAGGGAAGCCTCTTTTCATGTATCTGACTGTGCTCGAGGGATCTATGGGTTGCGTATTAGGCCAACAAGACGAGACTGGTCGTAAGGAGCACGCCATTTATTACTTAAGCAAGAAGTTCACAGACTGTGAAAGCAGATATTCGCTTTTAGAGAAAACTTGCTGTGCTTTGGCATGGGCGGCCAGACGTCTCAGGCAGTACATGATTTGTCACACTACTTTATTGATCTCGAAAATGGATCCAATAAAGTACATCTTTGAGAAGCCTGCTTTGACTGGAAGACTCGCCCGTTGGCACATGTTGTTATCCGAATACGACATCCAATATGTAACCCAGAAGTCTATCAAGGGCAGCGTTTTATCTGAATACCTTGCTGATCATCCTGTCGAAGATTATGAACCTTTGAAATTCGATTTCCCGGACGAAGACATTATGTTGATAAAGGACTGTGAAGTTCCAGGTCCAGATGAAGGTCCCGAGCTAGGTTCTCGTTGGAAGATGATGTTTGATGGTTCCTCTAACTACATGGGGCATGGTGTAGGAGTTGTTTTGATGAATCCTGATGGTGGATATACTCCCTTCACGGCTAGATTGTGTTTTGAATGTACAAACAACATCGCAGAGTATGAAGCATGCATTTTGGGTATCGAAGCTGCAATCGATACTAGAATCAAGATTCTGGATGTATATGGAGACTCAGCCTTAGTAATTTACCAAGTCAAAGGTGAATGGGAGACCCGTGATGAGAAGTTGATCCCATACCGTGCCCACATTGTGGAATTGATCAAATACTTTGATGAAGTCACTTTCCATCATGTTCCAAGGGCAGAGAATCAAATTGCAGACGCCTTGGCTATGTTGGCCTCTATGTTTCAAGTCAGATTTCTTAATGAAGCTCCACTCATTACAATCGAGCGAAGAACTGCACCAGCCTACTGTCTACTGGTCGAAGAAGAAACTGATGAGAAACCGTGGTTCTACGACATCAAGAACTATTTGCAAAATCAAGAGTACCCAGCCAATGCAATAAATCTAGACAAGAAGACTTTAAGAAGATTGGCGTCCAAATTCTTCCTCAGCAACAATGTGCTTTACAAGAGAAATCATGATATGGTTCTGCTCAGATGTGTGGACAAGCGCGAAGCAGACTTTTTGATCAGGGAAATCCATGAAGGATCATTTGGAACACATGCCAATGGACATGCCATGTCCAGGAAGATCTTGAGAGCTGGTTACTTCTGGTTGACCATGGAATCAGATTGTTTCAAGTATGCCAGGAAGTGTCATAAATGCCAGATTTATGCCGACAAGGTGCACGTACCTCCAACACTTTTGAATGTTCTGTCATCGCCTTGGCCTTTCTCAATGTGGGGCATTGACATGATAGGGGCAATTGAGCCCAAAGCTTCCAATGGTCATCGGTTTATCTTGGTCGCAATTGATTATTTCACCAAATGGGTAGAAGCAGCTTCCTACGCCAATGTAACAAAGCAAGTGGTTGCCCGTTTCATCAAGAACCAAATTATCTGCCGCTATGGGATCCCAAGCCGAATCATAACAGATAATGGGACCAATTTGAACAACAAAACAATGAAAGAGCTGTGTGAGACATTCAAGATTGAACATCATAACTCTTCTCCGTATCGTCCGAAGATGAATGGAGCTGTTGAAGCTGCAAACAAGAACATCAAAAAGATTCTGCAGAAGATGGTAAAAACTTACAAAGATTGGCACGAGATGTTACCATACGCTTTACACAGATACAGAACATCAGTTCGCACTTCAATAGGGGGAACCCCTTTCTCTCTGGTGTACGGGATGGATGCAGTTCTCCCTATTGAAGTAGAGATACCGTCTTTGAGAATCTTGATGGAAACCAAACTGGAGGAAGCTGAGTGGGTCCAGAACAGGTTTGACCAACTGAACCTCATTGACGAGAAGAGAATGACCGCCATGTGCCATGGCCAGTTGTACCAAAAGCGCATCAAGAGAGCATTTGACAAGAAAGTCCGTCTCCGAGAATTCAAAGAAGGAGATCTTGTACTCAAGAAAATCTTGCCAGTCCACAAAGACATGCGTGGAAAATGGAGTCCTAACTATGAAGGCCCATATGTTGTGAAGGTGGCATTCTCCGGAGGTTCCTTAATCCTTACAACTATGGATGGTGAACAGCTGAAGCACCCGGTGAATTCTGATGCAGTCAAAAAATATTATGCCTAAATAAAACCCGATAGGTCGAAAACCAGAAATGGCGACTTATGCAAAAAATGGGTATCCCGGTGGATCAAAACCTATGAAGGAGATCCAGGCAAAAGTTAGGGATAAAAAAATGAAAAAAAGAGCTCGCTAAGTTGAAAACCTGAAAGGGCGGCTTAGGCAAAAAAGAGCGTCCCGGTGGATTGAAAACCCGAAAGGGCGATCCAGGCAAAAGTTAGGGACAAAGGCATTTGACTGTAGCAGATGGTGTTTACCATTACTGAAGAATCATACTGGAAGATCGATCCATTTGCTCTTGTCAGAAGCAAGGTGTCGGGCAGTCTTAGTTATTAGGGATTGTAGTGGTCGTTGGATTCAATGTAGACCTTTCCCCATTGCCATTTTCAAATTGTAATTTCCCATGGAGTTCTTGCCATTGGCAAGCTACCATTCTTGAATAAAATACAAACTTTGCCTATGAATTTTGTTGTTCAAACTCTTATTTTCTTTTGTTATGCAAAATGCCATCACTTGATTACAATTTAACTCTGAAAATGACAAGTTTTAAGGAAAATGTTTTTTGAAAACATACTGAGAACTTTTAAGTTTCTTTGACTTTGGAAAATAGAAAGAAAAAAAAAAAGAAACTTCTGCTTCCCCAAGAAGTCCTGGTTTGCAACAACACTTTTATACTATTATTACAGAATTTCCCATAGAAGTTCAAAACTGATAACACTCTTGGATGGATCCTTGGACCAAGCATGATTTCCAAGTTCGAAGACATCTCCCCAGTGTTGATTTTCATATTGCTCATCTAAGTATTGGTGTTGAGAGCCTACTCCTCTTTGAGTCTTGTCAAACTCTTTGTCTCTTTTGAGTCAACATTTGCATATCATGATCATTCGCATCATGCTCAATCATGTGCATTTGACATTAGCATTTGTCTTTCCCCAGTTGGCGTCTGTCTAACTCCAAGTCCAGATATCATTAGTGTTCATTTTGAAATTCATTGTTGTTGGTACCCGAAGTGGTTTACCATTTGTTTTGTCCCCAGTCTTTGCTGGTGTCCCCCGTGGAATTCTATTTGTGTTTGGTATTTGTCTTTATGACCACCAATGTCTCCTTGAAGTCCAATTGTCATTGGCAAAATTTTTTAAGCAGGTCCTGAAACCTTTCGCTTAAAATCCAAGTCCATTTGATTTTGACACGTGCTTGTACCCTTTCTCCTGATGGTTCCTGAAGGAATTTCCAGAGGTTGGATATCTTATCTTATTTGAAAACTCCAACATTTTTTGTTGTTACTTTTTCGTGTTAGCCGGTCGCTTAGAGCCGTTGATCTATATTTGGGTGATTTTCATTCTATCCTCAATGTTAGCTGGTCGCATAGAGCCGCTACTAAATCATTGTGATTTTCCTTCCTTATCCTTGGTGTCGGCAGTTACATTTGAACCTGCTAATTTACCATTTTTGAATGCTTTGACTACTTTACCTTTACCATTCTTAGTGTCAACCGGTTTTTTAACTTGTTGCGCATTCACTTTGAGTGTATCTTGGCTTTCTTTTTAGTATCAATAGGTTTCGAACCTATTGTGCTTCTACTTCGAGTATTTTTATTGTTATTCATGGTGTCAGTTGGTCGCATCGAGCCGCTGCGCATTCACTTTGAACAAGCTTTTTGTCATTCTCAGTGACAGTTGGTCGCATCGAGCCGCTGTGCATTCACTTTGAATGTTTATTTTTTGTTGACTATTCTTAGTGTCAGTTGGTCGCACCGAGCCGCTGCGCATTCACTTTGAATTTTGTGTCCTATTTCTATTCTTGGTATCAGTTGGTCGCATCGAGCCGCTGCGCATTCACCTTGAATAAGCTTGTTTTCATTTCCAATGACAGTTGGTCGCATCGAGCCACTGCGCATTCTTTTTGGATGATTAGTTGTTATATTCTTGGTGTCAGTTGGTCGCATTGAGCCGCTGCGCATTCACCTTGAACAAGCTTTTTGTCATTCTCAGTGACAGTTGGTCGCATCGAGCCACTGTGCATTCACTTTGAATGTTTATTTTTGTTGATTATTCTTGGTGTCAGTTGGTCGCATCGAGCCGCTGCGCATTCACCTTGAATAAGCCTTTTGTTATTCTTAGTGTCAGTTGGTCGCATCGAGCCGCTGCGCATTCACTTTGAATATTGTGTCGTTTCTATTTTCCAATGACAGTTGGTCGCATTGAGCCACTGCGCTTTCTTTTTGGATGTTTGGTTTGTTGTATTCTCAGTGTCAGTTGGTCGCATCGAGCCGCTGTGCATTCACTTCGAATATTATGATTATCATTTTCAGTGACAGTTGGTCGCATCGAGCCACTGCACATTCTCTTTGGATGTTTATTTTGTTGTATTCTTAGTGTCAGTTGGTCGCATCGTGCCGCTGCGCATCCACTTCGAATATTTTGTTTTCCTTCTCACAGTCATTTGGTCGCATAGAGCCATTGGTCAACCATTTCGATCTATTTCCTTGCTTTGTTTGTATTCTTGGTGTCAGTTGGTCGCATCGAGCCACTGTGCAGTCACTTTGAATTTTATTTTGCTTTGTCTGTGTTCGTTGAGCCAATGCTTTGGATTTCCTTTTGTTCCCGTCTTTTGTTATTCTTGGTGTCAACAGTTACACTTGAACCTGTTGATTTATCACTTTGAATACTTCCCGTTTTTGTTTGTCATCCCCAGTGTTTGTCATCCCCAGTGAGTCTTGGCTTGTGGTCGTCGACATTCTCGTTCTAATCATTCATACCATAATCATCATTTCATTGCATAGTTGTTGCAGATTTAGATAGTTTGTTGGTCCAGCATAACATTGCATTTAGGGGCAAAATTTCCGGTTATTTCTGTATTTAAATACCTTTCACCCTGATCGCCTGAGTGTCCTTCGTCATTCACGCCATCTGGTAAAGTTATTTAAATAGGGGCAACTGTCACACCCCAAATTTTACCCCTAACTGCTCGCATCATACATTCATCGCATTTAGCAGGGATTTTTCCCGATTTATTTTCTGTTGCTTTCTTCTCATTTTTCTAGTTGTTTATAATTCTTAATTTCTTTTCACTTATAAGCTTCCATTTTAATTTAATTTCTACTTCTCATTTCTAACCTTTTAATTCATTTTCGTGTTTTAATTTTAATGTTAATTTTAATTTCTATCTATTTTATTCTCAAAGTTTTGCTAAATAAAAATGTAATTTTATTTCCAATTTCAAGGTTTTAAAAAAAATGTAATTTCATTTCTATTTTCAAAGTTTTTATTTCTTAATGTGATTTTTAGTTTTTAACTTTTATTTTTAATTCATCATTTTTTTTAGTTAGTTTAGTTCCATTTCTAATTTAATTATAATCTCTAATTGTTTATTTCTTTTAATCCATTTTCAAGTTTCTATTTCTAATTTAATTTCAATTTCTAATTTTTATTTTTTAGTTTAAGATTTCATTTTCAATTTAATTCCAATTTCTTTTTTTATTATTCATTTTAGTTCCAAGTTTATTTATTTAAGTTTATAAGTTATTTTTAATTTTAAGTTTAATTCTTTTTAATTCACTTCTAATTTAAGTTTATGTTTAGATTTTAATTTAAAGTTCTCATTTTCAATATTAAGTGTTAATTTCAAGTTATAACCCCAAATGTAAATAATCAACTTTTTATTCCATAATATTGTTATGTTACAATTACAAGAAAAATGGTACCAAAAAAAAATTCAGCAAAAATACAAAATGCAGCCTGCTCCAAATCAGCCCCACAGCAGCATGCAGCCACCAACAACCTGCATTTCCTGCTCCACTCCCTCCACAAAATTCAGGCCTTGTCCCTTTTTTTGAAACCCTTCACCTACAAGTTTTCATGGTACAAATAAAATCAGAACAGTCATAAAACAACCACTGTTATATTCAATATAAACACCACAAGACCAGCTCCTAAACACACTACAGAATCAGCCACAAACAACCCTCAAAACAGTCCCAAACAGCTCTCATTCAACAAAAAAAATTCAGCTACAAACAGTCCCAAACAGCTCTCATTCAACAAAAAAATTCAGCTACAAACAGTCCCAAAGTTCAGCCCCTTAAAACACTACACCAATCCCAAACTCAAAACCCTCAAAACACTGTTACATTGCACACAAAACTACACACAGAAATCAACAAAAACAACCCAAAAATCAGCATCAAAAAACCACAAAATCTCAGTAATAATAACAAGGGTTGGATCACCATCAAAAAAGGAGCAACACTTACCTTGAGGATTCTTCACCCCGATAACATTCGGGTCGGTATGGCTTTCTTTCCCTTCACCTCTTTTCGGCACTTTATTCATAGCTAGGCTTGTCTTTTCACCATTTCATTTCGTCACTTCATCCTGCATATAAACCAAGTTTCAAAAATTAAAAAAAATAATAACATCGAACACCATCAAATTAGAAGAAAAAACTTTTGAAACAAACAAAACATGACTCACAGAAGTTTCACTCTCCTTCATCACATAACCAAAACTGCCCCTGTATTTGTCTTATGCTTATCATCATCATAATCCCGTCCCAAAAAACAGCCATAAACACATCTCCGTCGGTTCAAAATTTCACCGCCACTACACAAACCTGAATGCGAACTCCCCCTTTTCACAGCCTACAAACATCATTCAACTACCCTTCAAAACCTTCCAACACCACCGAACTTCATAAACCGTAAAAACACCTGCATAACCAAAACAGAAACAATCAACCTAAACACAAAGCTATGAAAGATCCAAAAAAAATCCCAAACAGAACACAAAAAATCAGGAAACAAATCCATCTTCAAACTCACCTTTGAATCACAAAACCAACCCTCACCCACAGTAAGCATACAACAAAAATAATTTGAGATGAGAATAGGAAACAGAGGTTCTTTTCATTAACAATAAACCTGAGCTTTTGATACATAAACATTCACAAAATCCACTCTTCTTTAACCAAACAAGCCATTCAAATAAACCACTAGCCTAACCATTACCACCGTTGAACAAACCTGGAGAAAACCCTCAATTTCAAATGCACCTATCCAAATCTGCTAACAACTAAACTTCCGCACTGAAACAGCTCATCAATAACACCATTTCAACCGCGAAAAACTCCACTGAACTGAATATGAAGCCAGCACAAACACCAGCCGCACAAACCGCGACGCACACCCACACTCACCATCTTCCTCACTCACCTTTCCGCCGCCGTGACACAAAAAAAAACGGAAACAAATCCTCATTTTCATCACCATAGCCAAACCAGACCTGCTATAAACCTTCCACCTTCACCGAATCCAAAACCGTGAAACCAAGCGAACCTACTGAACCATTATCCTCTACTCACCTTCGAACCAACCTGCAACCTGTTTTTTCTTCAAACAAAACCAGACGAACCAATCAAAAAACCGCGCCTCACCATGAGCCAATACAAACCTGAAACAAAACCGCAAGAAAACTCAGCCGCAAGAATCAACTGTGAAACCAACCTACCGAAACCCAATCTCAAACCGTAACCCTTTCCTCTTCTTCAAACCCACACCAAATAATCCTTAAATAATCCAAACCGTCGAAACTTTCCTTCAAACTTTTTCACAAGCCGAGTCCGCAGAAAGTACCACGCTGTTACCGCCGGCAAACCGAAGCCCTTTTCTTTTCAAATCACAGCCAAACAAATCTTCAAATAAAAACCAAAACTCAGTAACCATAAGCTCATCACCAACAGCAGTCAAATCGGTAACAGGTGCTTGCGACCATGGGATCTCGGTTCCATTTTCCGAAGCAGCTCTACTCTTAGAATCCAAGGCGGTAACATGCTCTTGTTCCTACCTAGATTTCTCAAGAAGAGTATCAGGCACAAGAATAAAACTCACAACAACTTCAAGACCTGCATCCGCCCTTCAACCTCAACCTTCCGCCGCACCAACCAACGCCGGTACATCTCCTTCACCAATCCAACCCGCTTCACAACCACCTTTTTCATAGCAAAGCCCCAAATCAGAATCCCCCTTCAATCTTGAAACCCGCGAGTTTCCCTTCCGTGGAACCCCTTTGACAGCCGCCAAGCCCTCAAAAACGAAGCCACCACCCATCGCAACTGAGAGAGAGATGTCGGGATTCGCTGCAACCGCCGTGAGATCGCGGGAAGGAGAGTGACAACGCGTTGGAGTGGGCAAGGTTCTGGGCGAGTGAGATCACCTTAACCTCCATTGATTCGCCGTCGTGAGATAACCAGAGAGAGACGAGAGGGACAAAGACGCGATTGTGAAAAAGGAAAGGGTACAGAGTTGGTCTTGAATTTGGGTTGGTTTTCTACACGTTTTGATTAATTTGTTTTCCTATTTGTTTATTTATTCTTTCTTTTTCCATTATACTTATATATATATATTAACTGTTTGGATTTTAAATTATTTTTTTGTGGTTATTCTCATTTTATTTTATTTCCCTTTCATAAAAGATATCCTGATACATAGGGACTATTTTGTTAAATTATTTTATTCATACTGTTGATAATTAGATTTATTACTAGGTTTAAATTTTTATTTATTTTATTTAGGTTATTTTAGTTACTTATTTACAGTTTATTTTATTAAAAAAAATCTCAAAAATGTCATATTCGGTTGAAAACCAAGAAGTATTATTTTGTTTAAGTTATCATTTATCTTAATTTTCAAAATGTCAAAAATATATATATTTTTTAGTAACAAAAAATTCAAAAAATATTTACTCACTTCTTTGATTTTTCTATTGAAAAGGAATTAAAAATATTATTTCATTAAGTTGGCTTATTATTATTATTATTATTATCATTATTATTATTATTATTATTATTATTATACCTTGTTGCATTATTACCTAAAAATGTCTTTAAAAAAAAATCTAGTGAATCTTTCTTACATATTTATTTGGGCCGATGATATGACAAAGGTCACGATAGATCGTTTCCGATTAATCGTGACCCATATGAGGCCATGCATTTATTTATTTCTATTTCATACATTTATTTATTTCTTATTCCATTTAATTCATCATTTATTTTATTTAATTTATTTAATTCATTTCATTCTATTCCATAATTTATTTCACTTTACTTATTTATTTATTATTTCTCGCGTTTTTACACTATACCAATTTCATTTCAAAAATAATGATCCTTGGTCCAACGCCAAGTTGACTTCACTTCACTTCACTCACACACGTAAGTCGGTCGTTTACGATCGCCATCTGCACGTTCCTTACATGTCACAGTTTTTCAACTTAAGAAAATTGTCGCACTGCGTTTGTTTTCCACCCCCGCATTCTCGATCCATATATCGAGCCATAGCCCGGTTACTAAACCCTTTACCTTGTATTCCATTTACTTTATTCGGTTTATTTTTGCAAGTAGCAACCTTTGCCTAGACTTAGGAGTTTGCACCCTCTTTTATTTACTTTCGTTTTCGCATTCAATCCAAAAGGGAAAGAACTCCTGCAGTTGACTCAATGTCATAGGAAGTTTAGCCATCCCTAGTTACCATTTTGACCTTAGCAATTAGGTCCCTCTTTTTTTCTTTGACCTTAGCAATTAGGTCCCTCATCCTTAGGTCCTTAGCCATTAGGTCCTTAGTGTTTTATTTTATAACTTTTTGTGACTTTGTTAAGTCACGTGAGTGTTTGCCATAACACTTACCTTCCCCCGCGAACCTTGAGCGTAACCAAGTGTTCGTTAATCCTTAGGAGAACTACGAGTGCTCTGATTCTATACCCGATACGTAGGCATCGATGCGATGTTGTGCGAGCACCATTAGAAATAAAACCTTAGGTTCCCATAATTTTAATAAGCAATAAACAACAGTAATGCAAATATTAACAAGAGGTTCCCGTAGGATACTGCGGATGCTTAGGATGCTAACACCTTCCCTAGGTATAATCAACCCCCGAACCTAGTTTCTCCTCATTTAGGGTTTTTACGATCTTTTTCCCTTTTCCTTTTGGATTAAATTAAAGTCGGTGGTGAACATAAAAGTTTTGCGATTCAAGTTTAATCAATAGCTTGGTATCCGATTCTCACCGCAACACCTTGGAAAGAGCCAAGGGTAAGCAAGTAATTTTGGATACTCTCGTGCAGGCATCAGCTCCCGAGATGTCATTTGAGAAACAGACTGAATAATTTATAAGAATAATAAAAAAGAGCGATTACAAGATAGTGGATCATTTTCACCAAACTCCTTCCAAAATTTATATCCTATCATTGTTTTTATGCTCTGAATCTCGCATAAATGCTTTGATGAAATTACTAAATTTGACGTATGTTTCACAAGAGATATTTGTCAATCAGCTCGAAACAGTGGTGTCCAATGTCAACGCTATCCATGGAATAGGGTTCGGAGATTTTGATTTGACCTCTGAAGGACGAAACCACAATCGTGCTCTCCATATTTCTAGGGAGTGTAAAGGAGCCGTATTATCTCATGTGCTGGTGGACACGGGCTCCTCGCTTAACGTGCTTCCTAAAAAAGTGTTGATCAAGTTGGATATAGAAGGTGTGATTCTTCGACCTAACAATTTTATTATGAGAGCTTTCGAAGGGTCAAAGAGGTTTGTATTAGGAGAAGTGGAGTTTCCCATCAAGGTGGGTTTGCAGGTGTTTAACATAACTTTTTATGTCATGGACATCCATCCGACCTATGCTGCTTTCTAGGTCGCCCATGGCTAAATGCAGTCGGGGCGATGTCGTCTACACTTCATCAGAAAGTCAAGTTTGTAATGGGTGGTCAGATTGTCACTGTGTGCGGAGAGGAGGATATCTTCATCATCCATTTGTAATTATTTAAATACGTTGAAATGGATGGTGAGAACCACGAGATGTTGTGCCAAGTATTTGAAGTAGTGAACATCAAAAAGGCTTCTCCTCCCACGAAGAAGAAGCAGGGATGGTTATCGCTTCCTACAAGTAGGCTTTGGATGTAATTCAATCTGGCAATGCAGAAGGCTGGGGAAAAATGATCGAGGTACCAATCAAGGAAGACATATCTGGGATTGTGTATCAGCCTACTCGCACCTCAACACCAAAAGTCAAAGGTCGGCAGAATGATCGATATATATTTTCTATTTCAATTTTTTTCTTTTTGCCATTATTATTGTTTAAGTGAATTTATCAAATACGAGAAGATATCATCAATTTACATTCAAAGTCAACATCATTCAAGAAAGACATAAAGTAATAATCATTATGATCGTTCATATCAAGGCAAATTCGTCTAAAATCAATTCTAGTAAGAGACAGATCCTGAGTTAAAACATATATATATTTTGAATACAAATTCTCTATTCTAAATTCAAATTTCTATAACTATTTAATTTGCATTATTATAATCGAATTAGATTACTATAAAATTTAATTTTTGGATTTGTGCAAATTACCCCCAACAACATCATTAATTGTTTTACATTATCTTTCTCTTATTATATTTTATAATCCATTAAAAATAAAGAGACTCTTAATCAATTTTAATTTGTAAGATTTTTTAAATGACAAACTATCTACCAAATTTGACACCTCTTTTTCTTCATTTATTTATTCCTAGACAACTATCTCAAACAACAAGTTTTCCTTTTTTTTTTCTATTTCAATTTTTTTATTATTATTATTATTATTTAATTGAATATATCAAATACGAGAAGACTTCATCAATTGACATTCAATGTCAACATCATTCAAGAAAGACATAAAATAATTATTATTATGGTTACACCTTTCATATTAATACGAATTCATTTAAAATTAATTCGAGTAAGAGACATATCCCGAATTAAAACATATATATGTTCGGAATACAAATTCTCTATTTTAAATTCAAATTTCTATAACTATGTGTTCTGCATTATTATAATTGAATTAGATTACTATAAAATATAGTTTTAGGATTTGTGCAAATTACCCCATGAACATCATTAATTGCTTTACATTATCATTCTCTTATTATATCTTATAACCAATTAAAAATTAAGAGACTCTTTATCAATTTTAATTTGTAAGATTATTTTTAATAACAAACTTGCTACCAAATTTGACATCTCCTTTTCTTCATTTATTTCTTCCTAGAAAAATATCTCAAACAACAAATTTGGTCTTCTTTTTTTTTCCTATTTCAATATTTTTCTTTTTGTTGTTATTATTGTTTACTTGAATTGATCAAATACGAGAAGATTTCATCAATTTACATTCAAATTTAATATCATTCAAGAAAAACATAAAATTATTATTATTATGATTATACCTTTCATATCCATGAAATTTATTTAAAATCAATTCGAGTAAGAAGACAGATCCCAAATTAAATCATATATTTGTTTTTAAAAAAATTCTCTATTCTAAATTCAAATATATATAACTATGTAATTTGTATTATTATAATCGGATTAGATTAATATAAAGTATAGTTTTAGGATTTGCACAAATTACCCCCAACAACCTCATTAATTGTTTTACATTATTTTTCTCTTATTAGATTTTATAACCCATTAAAAATAAAGAGACTATTTATCAATTTTAATTTGTAAGATTTTTTAAATGACAAACTTTCTACCAAATTTGACATCTCATTTTCTTCATTTATTTATTCCTAGACAACTATCTCAAACAACAAATTTGCTCTCTTCTTTTCTATTTCAATTTTTTTTCTTTTTGTTGTTATTATTGTTTGATTTAATATATCAAATACGAGAAGATTTTATCAAATTTACATTCAAAATCAACATCATTCAAGATAGACATAAAATAATAACTATTATGATCACACCTTTCATATCAATGCAAATTCATTTAAAATTAATTTAAGTAAGAGACAAATCCCGAATTAAAACATATATATGTTTTGAATACAAATTCTCTATTTTAAATTAAAATTTCTTATAAATATGTAATTTGCATTATTATAATCGAATTAGATTACTATAAAATACAGTTTTAGGATTTGTGTAAATTACCCCCAACAACATTATTAATTGCTTTACATTATATTTCTCTTATTATATCTTATAACCCATTAAAAATTAAGAGACTATTTATCAATTTTAATTTATAAGATTATTTTAAATAACAAACTAGCTACCAAATTTGACATCTCCCTTTCTTCATTTATTTCTTCCTAAAAAAATATCTCAAACATCATATTTGCTTTTTTTTTTCTTTTCTATTTCACTTTTTTTCTTTTTGTTTTTATTATTGTTTACTTGAATTTATCAAATACGAGAAGATTTCATCAATTTACATTCAAAGTCAACATCATTCAAGAAATACATAAAGTAATAATTCTTATGGTTACACCTTTCATATCAATACAAATTCATTTAAAATCAATTCGAGTAAGAGACATCACTATGGCAAAAAAGGTCTTAGAGAGCGTTTTTTTGTTTTTTGTTTTAGAGAGCACTGTAAAAGGTTGTGCTATCGTAGATAAAGACAGCGTTTTTTTCTTTAAAAAAAAACGCACTTAAAGGCCTACTTTACAAAGCGCTTTGAAAGGAAAAGTGTTTTCTAAAGTAGGCCTTTAAGAGTGCTTTTATCATAAAAAGCACTCTCTAAGGTGGCCCTTTAGACAGCGGTTTAAAAGCGTTGTCTATTGTATATGTTTTTTTTTAATAATTTTTTATACATAACTTTAGAGAGCGCTTTTATCCAAAAAGCGCTTTCTTTGCTCCCTCTTTAGAGAGCTCTTTTTAAAAGCGCTCTCTAAAGTATACCTATAATTTATTTTTTTATAACTTTAGAGAGCGCTTTAAGGAGAAAGTGCTTTCTTTTGTGGACTTTAGAGAGCGCTTTTTCTTAAAAACGCTCTCTAAAGTATACCTATAATTTTTATGATTTTTTTTTAAAATCTCATTTTATCCATTTTTGTAAACCAGTATAAACCATAATTATATGTATACCTATAATTCAAATTTCTATAACTTGTATAAATCATTTCATTCCATTCCAAACCAATAATTCAAACCATATTTTCATTTCATTGTACACATAAACCATCTCATTTCAAACCATTCCAAACCAATATAAATCATTTCATAATTCTCGGTATTTATCACCGGAAGCCACAATATAAACATTTACAACATAACATACCACAAGTCATTTACAAAAAAGGTTACCATTTCATTTACATAATCATGTATATACATTTTAAATGCTCTTTTTTCTATAATATATTCGCATAATTCCTCCATAATTTCACCAAATTTTATGGGCATGTAATGAGGACACGCAAATTCTTCAAAGTACTACATAACAAAACAAAATATGCATTAATTAGTTAGTATCCGAGAATATGCATAATATACGATAAATATGCATTATGACATGTCCGACAAATATTAAAATAAATCCTAAGTTATAAATCTATGCATACATGATCAGGAATCTCTAATCGATCCAAATGAATGATTTCTCTCATGAACCTCAAAACGCAGTACTCGCAGTCTATGCGATTTTTGTTTTGAGGACACTACATATAGACAAACAAATAAGAATTAGTATATAGTTGTTTTATGTTATCAACTAGCATCACTAATAAGCAACATTACCGTGAAAATTAAATTAATCTACCTGCACATGGATCCATGGAATAATGTTTGCTTTTACCCTTACTACTCGATAATCTATTTGTGCTCGGTACACTAGTATAGATCTGTAAAAGAAAAACGTAAATTTAAAACAATCTCACAGAAATCATTAAATATACAAATACACATAAATATTTTGAACAATCTCACTTACTTATCAACGAAATCCTTCATACTCGGATATGTTGATCAATCATGCTCCAATGAATTTATAAAATATACCATTTCTTTTGTAGGATTTATGGCAACCAACAACCAGTGTCCACTGTAAAATATAATAAAAGTTTAGATGGATAATTTCTCCTCAAAAGATACAAAGATTAGAATGAAATTAGAAAGAAAATCTTACTTGTGTCCAGTATTATACGGTAAAAAAAACAAAGTTTATGTATTGGCCTCCATATATCTATCAACTAAGTGTTCTCTTAATGTATCTGCATTCAAACCAATTGTTGTTGAATTGACACGGGTGGAAGCAAAGAAACGGAATTGGTTTAACAATGGCGTCCCGTGCATGAGTTTGCCATACAAGAACCTTAAATAAAAACATACATAATAAACATTAGACTATTTTCATTGAAATGTTCCAATAAATTGTTCAACTAAATAAATAACAGATTGATCGGAGTACCAGATGTAGGCATGCATAACACCGATGTCTAATGTTTGATGCTTGAAAATATGCTACATGTCCTCTCTTCCGAGTATCTCGGAACGAGGAAAACCAAAAACATCACCGTCTATGTCTATTTGACGAATACAACCTTGCATCACATCTGATACTAACACAATTGTCTCAAGACACGTCCGAAAGAGATTTGTAGCAGCTCTTCTTATAGGAGCATTTTTCTTGTTCTCGACCTATTGTGAAGCTTGAGTAGGAACCTAACAATCATATAAGTTAGGTAAATTAGAAAATTATAAACCTTTTGAATTCGGATCATAGAATAACACTTTAAATGCACCTCTCTTTGTTGTGATGCAACAAACTCTTTTTCCAGAAAAATCCCTTTAGATGCGAGTTTTGTAGGAGTCTAAAATTACCATATTGTAAAAACAAATGTACGTAAGGTTCATAATGATTTTCATAGTTTAGTTTGACACTAAATCTCAACCGTTAAAATGATTGATCAAACTGTCATATTAATAGTCTATTTTTATAGGGAAAAGAATGAATCATTAATTTTTATATTTTTTAATTTCATTTTATATGATTGTTTAATCAATCATTTTAACGGTTGAAATTTGATGTCAAATTAAACTTTGTCACATTTGTGTCATTTGATCATATCCCATATATATATATATATATATATATATATATATATATATATATATATATATATATATATATATATATATATATATTGATCTTTCTGGTTGATCAGAATCTTGAGTGAGGGTGTACCTGCAAGAAACTTCGATGTCAAAATAAGTAACGGGAAGAGAATTGGGCAAGTACAAGTGAGAGAGTATTGTTAGAATGAATATTGGATATCTGACTCTCTCGGATGAGAGGGTTTATATAATGCCCCTAGCGCTTGGCCATTGGTCCATATTTTGGACCTAGATCATGGATCCCCCGAAAATAGGTAACTGTCAAAAACTATTCATTGGAGCCCAGCTCGGACTAGTCGTTACGTCGAGAAGAGGAAGGTACTGAGCAGGAGATTTTTGTGGTCGTTTCTGGGTGGTATCTTCATGCATGTCGGGTAGGAATGTAGAGGAGGGCAGATATGGTCGGGCATCTCTCCCCGGCTGAGGGGCAGAGAAAAAACTATACCTTTTGACCTCAACGGGTTGGATTTGGACTATTGAGTCATCATGGATGCAAGAATGGATTAGACCATGTCTAGTCATTGGAATAATCTAGAACAGGAGTTACTTCTGGTCGCAGAAGTCGGGACTTAAGGGAAACTCGTTATCTTGGGGGATAGACCTTGTGGTCGGCATGCCTGTGGAAGCATATTTTTCTGGATGTTTGCCCGAAGAAATCTGGGAGTTACGTTTTTTCAAGCTTACGGGGAGATCAATGGTTGAAGGGACTGAAGAGTTTAGTTGACATGTGTGCCTTGAAACGTGTGTGCAATAAATGTGTAATGATGACTACTATAGGCAATGATGGCGTCGTTGTGTGTCCCAGGTTGCATGTGCTCGCGCACGTGCCTGAGAATGCCTATAAAAAGGCAATGTTTGGCATTTCTGCGCTTTTTAATCACCTAATTCTATGCTCGACTTCGTCTTCATTATGAGATTCTTGTATTTTCGTTGTTAACCACCGCCAAGCACCGTTATAGCTTCCGAGCATACCAACAGACTTCCAAAAACAAGTAAGTTTTGCCTATTTCTCTCCTTAGGATAACGTTTAACCTTTGTTGGAGTAGATTTGCATGCGGTTTAGGGCGGGAACTTAGGGTTAGAATACTTTTTTTGGATCTGTTGGTGGTGTATGGTGGTGTAGCGGTAAAAATCGTGAGTGTAGGCTATTGATTAACTTAACTCAAGGAAAACAGAGTCGTCAACGCGCTTTTATTTATTTCAAAGGGAAAAGTAAAAAAGAGCGAATAAATCCTAAAAATGAATCTAAAAGCAAAAGCTAAAAGAAACAAACAGATAATTGGTAAGGGTGTTGGTTACGAAATAGGAATGTGTTAGCACCCAAAATGTCTGTGGTACTCCACTGGAGCCCTTTGAAATATTTACGCTTTTTGGTTTTAAAAGGGTTTATTAAATGAGAGTGGAAGGATGAGAAAAAGAATTGATTTTAATATTTTTATGTTTGAGAGGTTTACCACCTCATGCATATGTATCCACAAAATGCAATGTAATATCAAAACTCTGTAGTTCGTGGTAAAAAGAACAATTTTTTGTTGGTTTTTCTTGATTTTTAGAATGTAAAGACAAGTTGTCATCCTTTAGCGAATAATTCCGATAGAAATGATGAATCATGTATAAACATATGAAAAGAGTTAAAAGAAAAAGTACACAAGGCATAAAAGAGAGTGAATGAGTTTTTTTTTTGCATTTCTTAAGGTCCTTTGAAAATGGTATCAATATGTTTAAGTTCATTAGCATTTATTAAGAAATAAAAGAAAAAGATAAAAATCATTTGACCAAGGTCAAGGTTTGAATTATGAAAGTGGTGAAAGTTTTAAAAAAGAAGAATCATTTGAAAAAGAAAGAAGATTTTGAATGTTAAAGAATGTAAGGAGATGAAGTGATTATCCTAAAAATAAAAGAAAAAGAGTTAAGGTAAGGAAGATCTAACAACTTGGAGACACTTCAAAGCATAAGTGACATAGAATTTCATCCTTTTGAGTAAATAATGAGTCAAATAAAGGCTAGTATAATCATTCCGTAATAATCAAGAGGATAAATCCTAGTACTAAGTCCATAGGTCTAAATCAAACTAAGAAGTCCAAAGGTAGAGATCCTCCAAAGCATGGGATAATAACCATAGTTCACAATTAAAAACAAGTTTTTTAAAGTGTTTAGGCCTTTATTAATGATTTTGGTGTCCAAGAATGGACAAGAAGAAAAGAAAAGTACAAGAGATGATGACATAAACATAAACATGATAATGAATGATATAAAGCATAAGAAAATAAAGAGAAGGGAGCAAGAAGTAAAACTAAAAGGATATGGAGCAAGAAATAAATAAATAAAATATAATATATACATAATAATATGATGAACTCAATCATCCACAAAGATAACAATTCCAAAAAGCTCAAAGCGACAACCGAATTTTGTCTCGCGTCTTGAACTATATGGTTGAACAATGTACTCAAGTCATTGATGAACAATCTTCTTTTGGCTTGTGCAACCAATCAATATCCGGGCTACGAATGTACAAGTTCCGATAAGGATATGGAGGGACAAATGTAGCGCTATGTTAAGAAATCGCTAAATAACTTATATAGAAGTCACTCTACAACGAGGCCAATCAATATCAATTAAGGTAACTAATGTTAGTGCTAGTTCATGTTAGATGAACGATATATAGATCTTCATCCGGAAACAATGTCGCGTGAAAAGAAAATAGGTAGCGATCTCGTCTCGATCACGAATTCAACAAAGAAATTCTAGGATCCATGAGACTTTCATCGATCAAAATAAAAAGGAGAATTAGAGGGAGGGGATGGAGAAGAGCCAAATTGAACTACACTTTTAAGGTCATTCCATCTTTAAGTTCAATCACCTCTAATTGATATATTCAAGTGTGAAAAACATATCACTAATCCAAAGCACCTCTTATGAATTTAACAATTCACTTGAAGATAGATTTGAATTAATGAATGTTAATCTACTTTAATCGATATTCGAAGTCCATTGAAATTAAAGAGAAATTAATCTCAATAATGTATTCCAAGGCTAAAATAATAAAAGAGGAGAAGAATAAACAAGAAAGCACCAAAAACAGCTCCAAACAAACAAAATATTTCAATTTTGCTATAGATTAACTGGTTACTTCCTGGGGCGTAGCCAATTATATAGTTAAAAAACACAGAAAATTGGCAAAATTAACACTGTGCAATCGGTTATCACCTAGTGTGTAATCGGTTACACTGCGCGCATAGGTAGTAAAATGTGTAAAATTCAACATGATCCTCTTTCAAAACATTTTTAAAACACCTTGTGATCATAGATCTGAATTTGCACGAATTTTAAAGTAACAACCAACAATCAAAAGGTAAAATAGGATCTAAAGGATCAAGCACAAGAATCACCAAAGATCTACATCATGGAAGATGAAGATGAAGCTTCAATAATGGTGAAAGATGAATTACCCCTTAAAAATGAGAACAACTTCAAATTACTTCAAGATCTCCACAAACATGCTTGATCTACTGTAATTGATGAAGAAAAATGAATTGGATGAAGGTTTAGCTCAAAGTTGAACAAGATTCAATGTGAATTTTTGCTAACTTTCAAAAGAAGAAATTGAGATTTAGTGAATTTTGATGGTTGGGGATATAATTTGTAAGATGTTTTTTAGCTCTCAAAAGCTTGATATTGAATGGAATAATGGTTCTATTTATAGAGTTTTGGTATGAAAATTAAGTGGATTGGAGCTTGGTTTGGGATATCAAAATTAGGCTTGGAATTCATATTTGGAGGGAAATTAGCATAAAAGTGGTGATTAATGAAGGTATATGTGTCGCTCCCTGGATTTCCATCCTGGTACAAACGCAAAAGTGGCGCAGAAAAGGTGGAGTCGCCTGCCAAACATTTTTATCCCGAAGGAACGGGAATGGTAATGTTGCATAAACCAGAGAGAAGAAAGGAAAGGACAAGGTCCTACAAACCAAAGAAAATGGGTTCGGGAGTCGGTTACGACCTGGGAAGGTATTAGCACCCCAGATCATCCGTCGTACTCGACGGGATCCATGCTTGCAATGAAACTGTTTCAAAGAGTAAAATAATGAAGATGCTGCAAAAGAAAAGAAATTGGATCTGGATGAAAGAAAAGAAAAGGGGAAAATGTAGGGAAAATAAAAAGAGTGATCGAGCAGGACCTACCCTGCTTCCTACGTACCTCATCTAAACATGAGGATCAGAGTCGTCGTAGTTCCCCTAACTAGGGAGGAAAATTGCATGTGTTTTGAAGCTTGAACTGCTTATGTCAATGCTCAGGTGTTGCAGGCTCGTACGACGAGTGTGTAACTGTCTTGCAAAAAGACAAGTAGGAGCAAGTTCTTACGTTGTGAGTGAGAGTGATGAGAAAAGAAGTCTCGAAGGAAAGATGATTATTTTTTGTTTGTAGCTTTTAGAAGCTTTTATTTGCATTTGGCACAAGAAAGTGAATTCAAGTCCTTTTCCAAGGAATGTGTACTTATTACTACACTCCAAGATGAAATGAAGAACAAGCACACCCAAGTAAGGAGAAGTTATCCAAGACTTGGTTCCAAATATTAGGGCCTAATCTCACTAACTTGTTGAACTTATTAAGTGTTTTTGTATTTTTTATGAAGAAGTGTCTTTTATGATTTTCTTTGTGAAAGTAGTCTCATGATTAGACTTGTACATCATGCTATACAAGCTTATACTATCCCAATATGAGATGAATATAAGTGCCCCATGGCATAAGTCCATACACACAAGACTATTTCAACCATTATTAAGTGTTTTTTAGGTTTTTGTTTGAAGACGAGAAAGAAGAGAGCACCAAAAGGATCTTAAAGGTAAAATACTAAGGGGGAATAACAATCCTAAATATTATCATGCATAGAAGTCCTAGGTTAGTGTGGTATGAGGTATATCCTAAAGAATAAGAAGAAGGAAAGAAGAAAAGAAGAAGAAAAGATCAAAAGGAATCAACTTACTTCTTAAAAGAAGTTAAGTTGATCCTAAGAGGGATGAAAAGAAGTTGAGCAATTGATGGCCTAAGCATATCACATACACAAATTGAGAAAGTATAAAATAAAAGGAGAAAAAAGTTTGAGATGTGGAAACTTCATCCACACCTCTTACTTACCATAGCCCCTGGAAATGTTAGAAGTATTCACAAATGACAAGAGAAGTTCAAATAGGTTCAAACCATGGAAGAACAAGCATTTGATCATTACAAACCAACAAAACCAGAACTTAATGATCATGGGAGAGTTCTAATATTAGTCATACAAAGTCACACAAAAAAGAGTGAAATAAATCCCACAAACAACTAGCAAAACAATATGGGAGAAGTAAGATGAAAGCATGTGATTAAGAGAAGCAAACAAGTAAAAAAAAAATCAACAAGTATCATCAAAGTTAGAACCTAAACATGTTGAATATGTGCATAAGGAGAAGATACAACCATCAACCAAAGCATACAGGCACATACTAAGTCAATTAGAGGAGACATGAGAAGTGTGAAGTGAAGTGAACCATACTTATGAAAGTGTTACTTAGTGCACAAGTTAGCATAAGACAAACAAAGGAAAGGCTCACATATCAAAACCCGGGATCACATAACATGTTATCAATCATCAAATAAGATCCTAAGTGGTGGCACAAGTGCCTTTCTAATCAAGCAAGCAAGCATGGCTCAAAAATAACTTCAAACAAGGCAGTTTAAGATTAATTCTCAAACAATTAGTAAGCATGCTTCAAAAATTAATCTATTAAGCAACTAAGCATCTCAAACATATACGAACATCATGGCAAAGTCACATGACCAGAACCAGAAGCAAAAACAATCAAACAATTGGTCAAAGTGGAGCTAGAGTTTCATTTTCCTAATCATGAAGCAATAAGCCAAAAGCTAGCAAAACAAAGCCTAAAAAGAATGATAAAAATCATCAAAGTACCTCAGCATGTTAGTGAAGCATAGCAAAAAGAATCAACATCATATCTATTTTAAAATTCAGGTTAGAAAATAAACAAGCTAGGGTGTTCATGGAGGAAAGCAAAACAAAAGAGATTACTTAGAAAATTAGTTCAGGACACGAAAAAATAATAAAAAAGAAAATAAAAATTAGTGAAAATTTTAGAAAATAGCAAAGATCTTCATGAATTGTTTTTGGATTTTTTATGAAGACCTGCAACTATTTTTAAAAAATTAAATGAAACTAGAAAAAGGAAATAAAACAAAGTGAAATAAGATGCAAGGGAGGTGAAAAAAGCATGCCCATATGTGTTCAATTAGAGGAAACATGCTTAAGGTGTGGTGACAAAAGCAAACAAAGGCCCATGCGCCTTATACAAGGCTCAATCAACAAATCAGAGTAATCAGATCCAACGTTTCACAAATAATCTCACAAAGGTCATCAAATCTAAGGGATATCATGCAAGTCAAACAAGCACATAGTTAATCCAATCAACGCGCATGATCAAGTCATTACAAAGTACACTCATCCAACGATCCACAGTTAAGCTAGAAAATGAAAATAAAATAAAAACAAAAAAAACAACCTGCATGTGAGACACACATGTCTCATTAGTGTGATGGCTGAAACCGAGCCGCAAGATCAAACAAATCCAAGGGTCTTAATATAATCTAAAAACAAAAGCCCTAAGATGATGGCTGGTCACCGGCCAGAGAAGCACCGGTTGGATGATGACCGCAACGGTGCATCAGGCCGCAAGAGATTATGCAATGCTCGCAAAAATTATTTGGTCTATCTTCTTTTCTATTTATATCATAGATTTAAGGTATGTTTTAAAAGGATTAGTGATATTCAAAATAATTGTGAATTATTAATGAGATATATATGAAAAATTAGAGAGAAGATGAAAGATATGTGAAATCTAAAATAAATAGTAAAACATAATATTTTATGTTCATAAATATAAATTCATGTTACAACGACCTTAATCCACATCGGAAGAACCACAATAGCCGCAATCACAATGACCGCAACCGCAACCATAACCATAACCGCATCTATAATTTAAAACCATGATTATTACGATAACCTCTAGTTTTTGTATATGATTGCATTTGCTTTACTGAGGCATTATGTTTACTCTATTGGGCTATCCTTCAGTATTGCAAAGAGATCATTTTGCCAATCACTCACAAAGACCATTTTATCACTATATCGCAACAAGAAGAGGAGGTATATGAAGCAAATGAGTTTGTGTTAAAACATAGAAAATCATGACTGAATTACAAGGAAGCTTCTTTGCTGATCAGTTTGAAAACCACCCAAATATTAGTGTACAGGACATGGGATTTAAGAACAAGCAAATGCAAAGTTACAAATTTGATTTGGTGGCTGGTAATTTTATAATTCTGCAGGTTCTCCCATTTTTTTTCATATTTTAAATAATGTTCTTTGAATTGTTAACGTCGCCTCTATATAAATCAGTAACTCTTCGGCTTTGTCTCTTACTCAAAATATGATGGTGGGATTTTATAATCTCTTAATTGCTTGGCATGAAAGATTAATTTGTGTTTCGTTCTATATTTTTTTTATTCCCTACTTAAAAAGGTGGGATTGAAATGAATGATCTGATTTTGAGAGGTCAAATTTTTTGTTGTTTTTATTGTGATACAATACAACTCTACTTTGTTCAAAAACATTTGTGACGTATTATTTTGAGCCGTCATCTCTCTTTCATTTTGTTTTAATCTTTGAAGACGATATTCAAAAAAGGAAAACAGCATCTAGCTAAACACAACCTGCATCAGCCATCATCTTTAGGCTGGAAGAGACTGCGAATAGTGTGAAGCTAAGAATAAAGAAAATGACTGCAGGTTTAGAGGGACTTAATGAAGGTAAGAATTATTTATCAGCTACAATCCATAAACATCATGTATAAGTGAACAGATTTGCCCTAAATTTGGGTTTATTAAAGTTAGTCGATCAAACGGCTTACAATATTTCATGTCAAAATTTAAAATTCTCAAATGAGTACAGTTTTCCCTATTTTGCACGCAATAAAAACACTTGCATTCTTTTATACATTTGAAGTTCATAATTTTCTTTAAACATGCATAAAACTACCATTTCATGATTAATATAAGGGTTCCTTCTTTGAATTTTGATAATAAAATTTGAATATATGTTTCTAACATGTTCAAAGTTTGTTGATGGTGATGTAATCACTCCGAGGCATGCATCCACCTATGGCAGGACTAATAGGAAACACATGAAGTAAAATAAGAATAGACGAAAGATATACAATTATTTTAAGCTGAAATTGAAGTTAAATTAACATTAAAAAAAAAACAAGTGACAGTGATATGCGGTTTCGAGTAGACATGAATGTATAATCTAGGTCTCGAGTAGTTTTCATATTGAAACCACATTTCATTTTCTTAGTTACACATAATTAAAAGGCAAACGGATAACAAACTGTGTCCCTATTGTTTTTTGGGATAATGATAGGCAAGAATTGAGTAACAAGTCTGGACAGCAGCAAGAAGAGTTACAACGGTAGCAGCAAAGTTGTAGCCACGCTTAAAAAATTTGTGAACATCGTAACACCAGTCTACAATTTTGCAAAAGTAATGGCGCAGTAATATGAAGATTTTAATGGCATAATTGGCTGTGGAAAATGTGTTCAAGGCATTAAACATGGAGGCATGATTGGGGTCAATAATGTCCCGGTCAACTCCCATTGCGATTGAATGGAAAAAAGCCACCAGATCTCGATTGTTCTTCCCCGAAAGGTCTACTATAATTTCCCTGTCTTTGAGCAGTTGAACATCACTTGTACAGCATATCAAATCATTGAAAAGCAAGGCAGAAGAAGTGCATATGCTACGCCTGTCAGTAACTGATAAACTACTATTCTTCTTATGATGCTCCCAAGCAATGAAACTGCGCCACGATGCTTCTGTTGTCTGCCTGATAATTAGCTTTGGGATTTTTAGTATCCTTTTGCTTTTGTTGAACTCGGTGGTAGATATAAAGTTTTTATTATCAGCATTATCCAGACGTTGGATGTTCATACCGACAGCTTCGAGTCTCGTAGCACAACGATTTAGAATTATATTGCGACCTTGATCTTGCATATGGAGTTCGGTATCATTCCATCCCATTTCCATGTAGGAGTAAGCAATATCAAGGAAGTGGAAGGTGGATTTAACCATCCATTTCCCCGAGAAACCGAAGAGAGGAAGAGCCAGATTTTGTATGAGCTCTCGCAATTGGTGAGAGGGACCAAGAAGCTTTTCAAACAATACTTCAAGAATAAAAATTGGTATCTGATTATCCAGTAGCATGAGATCGCTTATGACATGGTCCATCTTTTTTACTTGTTTTCCCGGACTATTGTTATTAAATGGTATTGGTAACTCTGAGTCATACTTAGATTCACAAATGATAAGTTCTAAAAGAAAACACCCGTCAAATATCATAATTGTTGCGAGATCATACCTGTCTAGAGTGATTATGTCTACGTAGCTTGCACGAACAGCTGCATCTAACTTCACAACTGCTTCCATACACCTTTCTATGGCATCCAGCCCAAATGTTCGACTAAGAAGAGTCGTGACGCAGCGCCATTTGATCTCTTCCATTTGTAATAGCTCCCTCCTTCCTTTATATCGGGGGCCGATGGAAACAACTTTTGGAATGTAGGCACTCTCATTCCATTTCTGAAGGTCGTCTGGAACAACGGGAATGCTATACGGTTGACATGTTTCTTTGTGTACAGCACTTAACAATGCTTTAGTAGTTTGCTTCCATCTCTCGTGCCTACTATTTTCATCTTCCGGAACTTTCAAATCCATACCCTTCAACTATTTTCTTCCCCTGCGTGCAGTGCTGCAGTCCAGATCTGTTAAGTCTCTCTACCTAGGGCTGGACTACGGTCAGTTGGGGCCGGTTTCGGATCGCTCCGAAGAAAACTACGGGTAAAAAAATGCAGACCATTTCCGTCCGCTCTGGTTTACGGTTAAATCGGATTACAGTTCCATCGGGTTTCGGTCGGGTGGTTTCAAATGGATTAGAATCGATTTAAATTTTAACTCTTAAGACCACAAAAAATCCAGAAGAAAACAATTGTAAAGAAGATTAGAAGTTCAAAGCAAGAACATGAAGAGCAAAAGAAGAAGGGAAAGAAACTGAGACCCTGAATGGGAGAAAACATAGAAACTAGTATCTTTAATTATACTATATTTAATTAGATTTGTTTTATAAAAATAGTTTCTGTAAGACAATATGAGAAAAAATGCTGAAAAAACACTCGAGCACTGTGTTCTCTCTGTTCATAACTTAAAAACAGTGTGATTAGACACCTTTATCTTTAGTGTCGGTTAGAATTGATTTAAATTGGATTAGCTTCGTTCATCCGAAACCGACTGATATTAACCATCCATACCCGTTATTGTTGACCCGAGTAACTCAAATAACCTGTAGAGATAACCAACTTGGCTACGGGCCAGTTTGATAGGCCAACTTGGACCAGTTAAGAAACTTTTGTCCAGCCCTATCTCTATCCACTATATGTGTTGGTGTCAAAATATATTTTTCTAAGAGCATCATAATGGCCTTTTCTTATAATGTGCTTTCATTAATAGCAAGACCTTTGTGTCAGATTCTATGAATAATAGATACGAAAACTTTTCATATTGAACTAGACCGAACCGGCCGGTTGAGCCAAAAACCGGATCTATGTTAGGTCTAACTACTCTTGATATCCGTTTTATAACAAAATCGATGTGAGAATTGGAAAATCGTTTTCATAAACTTCAGATAGAAATCATACATACTCCTTCATTTTTTTTTCTTCCAAAAATGACAGAAATCGAATGATTGACTGTCAGTTTACACCAAAGATCAAGCTTTAGTGTTAGTGTTGCTATTTAGAATAAAGGAGAGAGAAGAGAATCAAAAATAGATAGAAAAAATAACTCAAACAAATTTTGTTAAAGTAAAGTATATCAGATTCTCTAAAAGCACAAAATTGATTACACCAATTAACATTTGTTAAAAAAAATAATAACAATAGTCATTTACTCATGTGATATTGATATTGTTTGAAAAATCTTTCAAAAAATTTGCATAAATTCTCCTAATATTTGAAGATTTTTAGGATCTATAAAATTGATTTTTGTAAGGCTAATTTTGCCATATAAAAATTATTTTTATTTTGATCTTATAAAATAGTTTTTTTTTTTAAAACTAACCCTGCATGAAAATGATAAGATTAGTTTTCCAAAATAAATAATTTTATAGAGTATAAAACAATATAATCTTCGTATAAAAATGTTAGTTTTATAAATAAATAAAAACAATTTTACAGGGTAAAAAATGTAAGAATTTTCAAATGTTAGGGGAATTTATGCAACAACAAAAATTACGGGAATTTTTCAAAAGTAATATATATGACATGGGATAAATGACTATTAACACTTAAAAAAACTACTTGATGTAATACTACTCATTGTACTTCAACTTAAATGTCTTACATTCATATTTACACCGGCGTTTTTACAAAGAACAATGTTTATATATATGACGCCAAGGTGTCAAAGTTTAGTTTGACACTAAATCTCAACCGTTAAAATAATTGATAAAACTTTCATATTAATAGTCTATTTTAATAGGGAAATGAATGAATTATTATTATTTATTTTTTTCATTTTATATGATTGTTTAATCAATCATTTTAACAGTTGAAATTTGATGTCAAATTAAACTTTGACACATTTGTGTCATTTGATCATATATATATATATATATATATATATATATATATATATATATATATATATATATATATATATATATATATATATATATATATATATGGGATATGATCAAATGATACAAATGTGTCAAAGTTTAATTTGACATCAAATTTCAACTGTTAAAATGATTGATTAAACAATCATATAAAATGAAAAAAAATAATAATAATTCATTCATTTCCCTAAAAAAAATAGACTATTAATATGACAGTTTGATCAATTATTTTAACGATTGAGATTTAGTGTCAAACTAAACTTTGACACCTTGGCGTCATATATATATATATATATATATATATATATATATATATATATATATATATATATATATATATATATATATATATATATATATATATATATATATATATATATATTATTTCTTAATTAAAAAAACATTGTTCATTGTAAAACGCCGGTGTAAATATGAGTGTAAGACATTTAAGTTGAAGTACAATGAGTAGTATTACATCAAGTAGTAAAATGATTGATTAAACAGTCATATAAAATGAAATAAAAAAATAAAAAAAATTAATAATTCATTCTTTTCCTTAAAAAAATAGACTATTAATATGACAGTTTGATCAATCATTTAAACGGTTGAGATTTAGTGTCAAACTAAACTTTGACACCTTGGTGTCATACACACACACACACACACACACACACACACACACACACACACACACATATATATATATATATATATATATATATATATATATATATATATATATATATATATTGATCTTTCTGGTTGATCAGAACCTTGAGTGAGGTTGTACTTGCAAGAAACTTCGATGTCAAAGTAAGTAACGGGCAGAGAATTGGGCAAGTACAAGTGAGAGAGTATTGTTAGAATGAATATTGGATACCTAGCCCTCTCGGATGAGAGGGTTTTTATAATGTCCCTAGGGCTTGGCCATTGGTCAATATTTTGGACTTAGATCATGAATCCCCCGAAAATAGGTAACTGTCAAAAATTATTCGTTAGATCCCTACTCAGACTAGCCATTACGTCGAGAAAAGGAAGGTACTGAGCATGAGCATTTTGTGGTCGTTTCTGGGTGTTTGCCTCATGTATGTCGGGTAGGAATGTAAAGGATGGCAGAGATGGTCGGGCCTCTCTCCCCGGCTGAGGGGCAGAGAAAAAATTGTACCTTTTGACCTCAACGAGTTGGATTTGGACTATTGAATCGTCATGGATGCAAGAATGGATTGGACCATGTATAGTCATTGGACCAGTCTAGAACAGGAGTTGTTTCTGGTCGCAGAAGTCAGGATTTAAGGGAAACTCGTTATCCTAGGGGATATACCTTGTGGTCGGCATGCCTGTGGAAGCATGCTTGTCTGGATGTTTGTCCGAAGAAATCTAGGAGTTACGGTGTTTCTAGCTTACGGGGAGATCAATGGTTGAAGGGACTGAAGAGTTCAGTTGACACGTGTGCCTTGAAACGTGTGTGCAATAAATACGTAATGATGACTACTCTAGGCAATGGTGGCGTCGTTGTGTGTCTCAGGTTACATGTGCTCGCGCACGTGCCTGAGAATGCCAATAAAAAAGGCAATGTTTTGAATTTCTGCGCTTTTTGATCACCTAATTCTATGTTTGACTTCGTCTTCATTGTGAGATTCTTGTATTTTCGTCGTTAACCACCGCCAAGCACCGTTATAGCTGCCGAGCATACCAACAGACTTCCAAAAACAAGTTCACACCATGGCTTGTGATCTTTCATCTTTGCATAAGTTTAAGCATATCATCTCATATGGCATCTTTGCTTCACTGCATTGGTTCAAGTTCATCTGCATCTAGGGTTTGTGATCTGAGCAATCCAAGGACCCATCTGAGCCACTCCAAAGGTCTCCAAACATTCCAAGAGGTTCCATGTGTGTTCTATCATCATATTATATCCCTCAAAGATCAAGTAAGTCAAGAAATCACAAGAACTGACAAGCCTGAATCAGTTCATACACCAAGTTTCACAAAAATCACCTTCAAGCAAAAGCTTTCGAAACTTTCTGTCCAGCCACTAAAACTCAAAACCAACTTCACCATTCAACTCACCATCACCATTAGAGCATCTCCCAACCATCAAACAAGCCTGAAATCCAGCCAAACAAAAACACGATTTCAGACCAGTTGGAGTGTATCCTCTCATTCCAGCCATTCTAAACTCCATCAAAGCATTCCAACATCATCAGAAGGTCAAGTGAGGTGAATTTGCACAAGAGAAGAAGTCCAAAAGCTCCAAACTGAGAAAGCTCAAGCTCAGGTAACCTCAAGAACGTTTTTTCCAGAAATGAAATTTTAAGTTCCTAAATGATTCCTTATGATTCAATGATCATGCTGATGTGTTTAGAATTGAAAATGGTTGCGTATTGAACATTTCATGGTTGTTTGAAATTTTGCCCGTAAAAATGTTTTGCTTCGATTCTCTTGATTTACATGTTATAAATGTTGTTTGTTTGTTGATTTGAGTTCCATGATGTTTGGGGATCATTTCTGGGCAAGAAATTTGAAGTTTAGTTGCTTATTTAGGAAGTTAGCATTTTGTCCCGCCGGAGAAGATGACCGGAGCTTAGCTCCGGTCACCTGAAAATCATTAGGGCTAATCCACGTAATTAGGGAAAGTTTGAATTTAGGCCATTAGATGAGGATTAGGGTTAGGCAGTGAATGGCTCAGATTAGCTCATTAAGAATAAACCTGATTAATTAATTGTAAAACCTAATTAAATGCCAGGACACATCCCAGCCATTGATCTGCGCGCGCAGTCAAGGCTTTTCCTCCCAGTTTCAATCTGATCCCTTGGATTGTCATACTTTCCCTTTAATTCATTTTATTTTCATTTTTTATCCATTTATTTTGTGCATTTTATTTAAAATACTTAGAAAAGTTCAAAAAATATTGTCTTCTGCATTTTAGTTTCAAATATTTTTCTTCACCCAAAAAACATTTTTATTTTTATTTTTTGCATTAAAAAATCATTTTAAAAATATTTAAATGTTTATTTTAATTAATTAATGGAAATTAATTAATTAAAATACCATTTAGGTTTCCAAAAATTCCAAAAAAATTCACATTGCATCTTAGGACATTTAGAAACATTGTAAAACCATTCATGCAAATTTCTTTTTTGTTTTGATTCCACTTTGACATTTTTCTTGAATTTAGGGTTCATAAAATTCCCTTTTTGGAACCCTAACTTTGAAAATACTTTTCTGCCTAACCATGAAGGGTTTGACAATGATTCTTTTTGCATTGTTTTCTATATAGCATGTAGTTTCTAGGATATTTTTGTCATGAATTTATCTTGAATTTTCCATTTGATTTGCATTTTCCCTCTTAAGGTACCCAAAAACCCTAGTTAACTTAGAAACATCACAACTTTCTTTAGGTTAAGAGTTAGACCTTCTCCTTTGGGGTGTGATATCATATGGGGTTAGGGTTCCTTTGAGTTCATTTGCAAATTTTTATCATGTGATTTGTTTCTGTTTTTTACATTTGCATCTCATCCTTTCATGCAACCCTAATCTTGCATCCATACTTGCATCTTACATTGCATTGCATAAACATGTGAACTTGCCATGACATTCTAAGCACTTGTATGCCATCTTAGACATTTTAAGACATTGCTTGAACATTTCTTTGTCATTTCTGCATACAATTTCTATGCTTTGCATCCATTTTATTTCATAAACATACATGTGTTTTCATGCTTCTTACATGTTTCTTTTGCATTCTTTCTCTTTGTATGAACATTCATAACTCTTGGCATGCCTTTGCATCATCTCATAGCATTATTTGCATCATGTGTTTGCTTATGGTTTTGGTTTTCACCTTTGCATTTGTTTCATTCTCATTTCATTTCTTTCCTTATGCTAACATTTTCAGGTGGTAAGTAACTTGAGAAGTGAATTTGCCTTCACTTCTCATTTCTCTTCTCATTCTTCATATGCATCATTGCTGCATTTTTCTTTGCTTTAGAGTGAGCTTGCTCATTCATGTTCATCCCTCACTTTCTTTCTCCAAGTTACTTATCTTCTTCAGTGAAGTAAGTAACTTGTTTCTTCTGCTTCTCCTCCTTCCATCTGCTTCTTCTATTGGTGGCTTCTCTGAAGATCTCTCTTAAGCCTCACAAACCATAGGAACATCCAAGCATGACAATAATTAGGGTTGTGATTAGTCCCCCTTTAGCTTTTACCTTTGTGTCTTCTTTGTGTCTCTCTTCTCACCTCATCATTAGAGATTAAACCTTTAAGGTTTTAAGACTTTGTAATTAGGGTTATGTCTGCATCCTTCTCTTAGGATGGAGTGTATAACTTTAATCCTAAGTGTTAAACCCTTAATTTTTTTAAACCTCCTAATCAATCCATCTAATAATCACTAAGACATTAACTTGTAACTTGGGCCTTGCATTAGGATTCTAATTCTTCCTTTATTGGTTAAGAAGGACTAACCCTAGTGTTAATGGACAAGTCCCCCTCAAGTTGTCTTGAAAACTTAAAACTAACTTCTTAATCTCACCCTTAATTAAAATCCACTTTAATAAAGGCTTGTTTTGTCATGAGGTTAATCCCTAATCATGGATTAATTTGAGGTATCTTCCTCAGCTTAAGTGTGCTCATCTATTATCCTTCTATTAGGATGGTGTAATGAGTTCACTAATCCTTGATTATGGCTTAAATTCATTACTTAACACTAAACAAAAACTCAAAAACATCTAAATAATCACAAGTAGGTTAATGATCTTAATCTTACATCATCATGGTAATTAAGTTGAGATGCTTATCTCATACTTAAGGTATTCTCATTATCCCTAATCAAAGGGAGGATATGATGAGTTTACTAACCCTTGGTTTAGGCTTAAGCTCATTAACCTATGACAAACTCAAAAAAACAATAAAACATTGAAAACACAAAAACAAACAATAATCATCTCCTTCGGGATTCTTTTCTCATCATCTTCACTCACAAACGAGAACTTGCTTCTTCCATCTAATGCAAGACAGTTAGCACTTGAGCCAGACAAGTCATACACTTGAGCATAGACAAGTAAGTAGTTCACAGTCAATTTATCTTTCAGTTTCTTTAAGCCGAACTACGATGTTCTGACTTCCTCATTGCAGGAGAGGATACGTAGGCATAACTTAACTGTTATCGAACAAAAGTCTCTTTGCCTTCCCCTTCTTCCAGCATTCTTTTAAAGTCTCAGTTCCTGAGCAATTCACCCTTTTACACTGACACTTGTATATTCATTCTCAGCTTTTACACACAGATAGCACATACACTACCCCTTTAAACATAATCTTTTAAGCGTGGATCCCGTCGAGTACGACGGACAATCTGGGTGCTAATACCTTCCCAGGTTGTAACCAACCCCTTTTCTCAGTTTCTCTAGTTCGCAACTGTCTTATCCATATCTTTCTAGGTTTATGCAGCATTACCTTTCCTTCGGGATAAAAATGCCTAGTTGGCGACTCTATTCAGTTCATTTCATTTCTCCTTTTGCCGACCGTTCACACTTGTACCGGGATGCAAATCTTTGGGAGCGACACATGGTGGTGTAGCGGTAAAAATCGTGAGTGTAAGCTATTGATTAACTTAACTCAAGGAAAACAGAGTCGTCAACGTGCTTTTATTTATTCCAAAAGGAAAAGGAAAAAAAGAGCGAACAAATCCTAAAAATGAATCTAAAAGCAAAAGCTAAAAGAAACAAATAGATAATTGGTAAGGGTGTTGGTTACGAAATAGAAAGGTGTTAGCACCCAAAATGTATGTGGTACTCCACGGGAGCCCTTTGAAATATTTACGTTTTTTGGTTTTAAAAGGGTTTATTAAATGAGAGTGGAGGGATGAGAAAAAGAATTGATTTTAATATTTTTATGTTGGAGAGGTTTACCACCTCATGCATATGTATCCACAAAATTCAATGTAATATCAAAACTCCATAGTTCGTGGTAAAAAGAACAATTTTTTGTTGGTTTTTATTGATTTTTAGAATGTAAAGACAAGTTATCATCCTTTAGCGAATAATTTTGCTAGAAAGGATGAATCATGTCTAAACATATGAAAAGAGTTAAAAGAAAAAATGCACAAGGCACAAAAGAGAGTAAATGAGTTTTTTTTTGCATTTCTTAAGGTCTTTTGAAAATGGTATCAATATGCTTAAGTTCATTAGCATTTATTAAGAAATAAAAGAAAAAGATAAAAATCATTTGACCAAGGTCAAGGTTTGAATTATGAAAGTGGTGAAAGTTTTAAAAAAGAAGAATCATTTGAAAAAGGAAGAAGATTTTGAAAGTTAAAGAATGTGAGGAGATGAAGTGATTATCCTAAAAATAAAAGAAAAAGAGCTAAGGTAAGGAAGATCTAACCACTTGCAGACACTTCAAAGCATAAGTAACATAGAATTTCATCCTCTTGAGTAAATAATGAGTCAAATAAAGGCTAGCATAATCATCCCGTAATAATCAAGAGGATAAATCCTAGTACTAAGTCCATATGTCCAAATCAAACTAAGAAGTCCAAAGGTAGAGATCCTTCAAAGAATGGGATAATAACCATAGTTCACAATTAAAAACAAGTCTTTTAAAGTGTTTAGGCCTTTATTAATGATTTTGGTGTCCAAGAATGGACAAGAAGAAAAGAAAGGCACAAGAGATGATGACACAAACATAAACATGATAATGAATGATATAAAGCATAAGAAAATAAAGAGAATGGAGCAAGAAGTAAAACTAAAAGGATAGGGAGCAAGAAAGAAATAAAAGTAATATAATATATACATAAAAGGATAGGCATTTTTATCCCGAAGGAACGGGAATGGTAATGCAACACAAACCAGAGAGGAGAAAGGAAAGGATAAGGTCCTGCAAACCAAAGAAACTGGGTTCGGGAGTCGGTTACGACCTGGGAAGGTATTAGCACCCCAGATCGTCTTCCGTACCCGACGGGATCCACGCTTGCAAAGAAACTATTTCAAAGGGTAAAAGAATGAAGCTGGTGCAAAAGAAAAGAAACTGGATCTGGAGGAAAGAAAAGAAAAGGGGAAAATGTAGGGAAAATAAAATAGTGCTCAAACGGGACCTACCCTGCTTCCTACATACCTCATCTGGACATGAGGATCATAGTCTCCTTAGTTCCCCTAACTAGGGAGGAAAATTTCTTGTGTTTTGAAGCTTGAACTGCTTATGTCAATGCTCAGGTGTTGCAGGCTCGTACGACGAATGTGTAACCGTCTTGCAAAGAGACAAGTAGGAGCAAGTTCTTACGTTGTGAGTGAGGGTGATGAGAAAAGATGTCCCGAAGGAAAGACGATTATTCTTTGTTTGTAGCTTTTAGAAGCTTTTATTTTCATTTGGCACAAGAAAGTGAATTCAAGTCCTTTTCCATGGAATGTGTACTTATTACTACACTCCAAGATGGAATGAAGAACAAGCACACCCAAGTAAGGAGAAGTTATCCAAGACTTGGTTCCAAAAATTAGGGTCTAATCTCACTAACTTGTTGAACTTATTAAGTGTTTTTGTATTTTTTATAAAGAAGTGTCTTTTATGATTTTCTTTGTGAAAGTAGTCCCATGATTAGACTTGTACATCATGCTAGACAAGCTTATACTATCTCAAGATGAGATGAATATAATTTCCCCATGGCATAAGTCTATACACACAAGACTATTTCAACCATTATTAAGTGTTTTTTATGTTTTTTGTTTGAAGACAAGAAAGAAGATAACACCAAAAGGATCTCAAAGGTAAAAGACTAAGGGGGACTAACAATCCTAAATATTATCATGAATAAGAGTCCTAGGTTAGTGTGGTATGAGGTATATCCTAAAGAAGAAGAAGAAAAGAAGAAAAGAAGAGAAGAAGAAGAAGAAAATATCAAAAGGAATCAACTTACTTCTTAAAAGAAGTTAAGTTGATCCTAAGAGGGATGAAAAGAAGTTGAGAAATTGATGGTCTAAGAAAATCACATACACAAATTGAGAAAGTATAAAAGAAAAGGAGAAAGAAGTTTGAGATGTGGAAACTTCATCCACACCTCTTACTTACCATAGCCCCTGAAAATGTTAGAAGTATTCACAAATGACAAGAGAAGTTCAAATAGGTTCAAACCATGGAAGAACAAGCATTTGATCATTACAAACCAACAAAACCAGAACTTAATGATCATGGGAGAGTTCTAATATTAGTCATACAAAGTCACACAAAAAAGTGTGAAATAAATCCCACAAACAACTAGCAAAGCAACATGGGAGAAGTAATATGAAAACATGTGATTAAGAGAAGTAAACAAGTAAAAAAAATCAAAAAGTATCATCAAAGTCAGAACTTAAACATGTTGAATATGTGCCTAAGGCAAAGATACAACCATCAACCAAAGCATACAAGCACATACTAAGTCAATTAGAGGAGACATGAGAAGTGTGAAGTGAAGTGAACCATACTTGTGAAAGTGTTACTTAATGCACAAGTTAGCATAAGACAAACAAAGGTAAGACTCACATATCACAACCAGGGATCACATAACATGTTATCAATCATCAAATAAGATCCTAAGTGGTGGAACAAGTGACTTTTTAATCAAGCAAGCAAGCATGGCTCAAAAACAACTTTAAATAAGGGAATTTAAGATCAATTCCCAAATAATTAGTAAGCATGCTTCAAAACTTAATCTATTAAGCAACTAAGCATCTCAAACATATACAAACATCATGGCAAAGTCACATGACCAGAACCAGAAGCAAAAACAATCAAACAATTGGTTAAAGTGGAGATAGGGTTTCATTTTCCTAATCATGAAGCAATAATTAAAAAGCTGGCAAAACAAAGCCTAAAAAGAATGATAAAAATCATCAAAGTACATCAGCATGTTAGTGAAGCATAGAAAAAAGAATCAGCATCATATCTATTTTAAAACTCAAGTTAGAAAACAAACAAGCTAGGGTGTTCATGGAGGAAAGCAAAACAAAAGAAATTACTTAGAAAATTAATTTAGGACACGAAAAAATAATAAAAAAGAAAATAAAAATTTGTGAAAAATTTAGAAAATAGAAAATTTCTCTCATGAATTTATTTTTTTTGGATTTTTTATGAAGACCTGTAACTATTTTAAAAAAATTAAATGAAACTAGAAAAAGAAAATAAAACAAAGTGAAATAAGATGCAAGGGAGGTGAAAAAAGCAGGCCCATATGCGTTCAATTAGAGGAAACGGGCTTAAGGTGGGGTGGCAAAATCAAACAAAGGCCCATGCACCTTATACAAGCCTCAGTCAACATATCATAGTAATCAGATCCAACGTGAGATGCACATGTCTCATTAATGTGCTGGCTGAAACCGAGCACATGTCTCATTAATGTGCTGACTGAAACCGAGCCGCAAGATCAAACAAATCCAAGGGCCCTAATATAATCTGAAAACAAAAGCCCTAAGATACCGGTCACCGACGGGAGAAGCACCGGTTGTCTTCTCCGGCCACACTCCGGTGAGGCTGACATGAAAAAGTTCCAAAAGTTATCAAACCATGTACCAAAACGAAGCTTACATTATGAGGATTACAAATATGCAAACCAAACTCATAAAAAAAACCAATAATCAGAGAGAAACAGAGAGTTAAAGATCTACATCAAAAATTGCAAATCAAAGATCCAAGCATCTACCAATTTCTAATCATTACATACAGTTCAGATCAATCCATGGCAACATAAAACACGCAAAATGAGGCAAATCAGAGGCAAAAATGGTTTGAGTTGAAAATTTGAAAATGAGCTCCTCTCGAGAATCTGAGAAAACTATAGACTCTAGGATCTTCCTTGAGCTTCTATTTGGACAAATAAAGGCTCAGATCCTGAAGGTGAGTGTGAAAATGCAGAAACTGAAGGTTTTTCTTTAAATGTTCAAGCAATTGCTTCACCACAACAATCAGAGATGATGATGATAATGTGAGCATTCAAATTCGAAGAAGCTTGTGATGAATGAGATTCAGGTGAATATCTTGTGGTGCATGAATATTCAGAGAGTTCAGAGAGAATGAAAAAAGTGAGGAGTGATTTTGATGAGTGTAAAAATGATCCTCCTCCTCCAAATTTGTGAGTGAAACATTATATATGGCAAGGTGTGAGAGCTCCAAATGAAGGGTGGCTGAACCAATTATGTTATCACCTAAAAGTGCAGAGTCCACGTGACTCTCTCTCACTTTTCCATTCTGTTTTTGAATTGAATCATGTGAATGTGAGCTCATGATCAGTATGGTGCTCCTTATGGGTTGTCACTGTGATGTTTGGATGATGATAAGAGGTGAGAATCAAAAGGTAGTGATTGGTTGTGTTATGAAGTTGCATGGTATGGGAATCACATTAGAACCTCATTCTTTTTCCTTGGTGTGAAAAACACATGTGTGATAGTGGTATGGAGAGTGTGATTTCATTTTCTGAAAAGGAAGGTGGGAAAGGGTGTGTGTAAGCATGTGATTGCATGCTTATTTCTCCTACTCCATGTGCACAACTTTGAACCTTTTTTTTTCTCTTCATAAAATCAACCCCAAAAAATGCAACAAAAGCAAAAGTGTCATATGCATCATTTGGTCACGTGAATGGTGACCATGCACCATTAAAAAAGTGTGAAAAATGAAATAATAAAATGTGACACTCCAAAACAAAAGGACAAAAATAATGGACCAATTGAGAATTGACAAGTATGCCAAAAAAACCTAAAAATGCCCTAAACTTCAAAAAATCACATCTTGAGTTTTAAAAATTCTATGAAGGTTTTCTTGGACTTTTTGGAAAGGGAAAATCATAATCTACAACTTCCATGTTCATGGAAAAATCATTTGGAGCTTTTTTGATCATGAAATAATGGCTTGAAGGTCTAGGGTAAATAATTCCAAATATAGAAACTTCTAACTTGAAAACTTCCAAATTTAGCAACTTTTGCACATTCTTGATTTTTGACATTTGAGATCATCCAAGCTATTCCTTGATCAAATATGGGTGTCTGGAGTTGATGATCATGAGAAAAACCCTAAAAATCCCTTGTTTGACTTTTCTTCTTGACAATTGACTTCTTTCTTCAACTGCAAGCAACTGAGCCATTGCCTGACTTCCCCAATGAATTTTTACACCAAATTTCATCCCTAGGCCTTGTATACCATATGAGAGCCTTTAACCATAAGAATTGGTCAAATTTGTGAGAATATCTTTCTCTAGGAAAAAACCTAATTAAGGTTTCTCTGTGTAAGAGAAAATTGCATTGTTGAACTTCTGATGAATCCTACCCCTTCTAGGGATTTGAGGATGAGTTTGAGCTTGTATAAGACATGAGAATCCCTTATATGCTTCTTGTAAGACCACTTGGATATTAACTTGACTTTGGAGAATCATAGCTTGATAGATGACTGATTACATGCCCTATGCTTTTAACCATGAATGTCATGCCTCATCTTTCTATGCAAAATGTTAGGATATGTATGCTATATGTTATCCTATATGATATGACAATAAGAGGGAAAATTTTGGGGTTTTACAACATGGTAGGAATTAATTTTGATGATGTAGGGGAATTAAATGGAGATGGTATAAAATATTCCACATAAAATGAATTTGGTGCCAAATCACAAAATTTGAATTTGTTGCCAAACTTTTCAAAGTTTTGCGTCTGTAACTGGTTACTCACCAGGTGATAACCGGTTACACAGTACAAAATTTGAAAAATATTGCTTTTTTCCAGCACTATTGTGGTTTCAGCTCGATTCAGTTTCTCTTCTAAGAAGGCATGGAAATTGATCTGAACTGATCATGAGGAACCTTCCAGTTAAGGGTAGCTTCTGCGATGAAGAAAGATGGGGTTGTACCTGCAAGGTACTTCGATGCCAAAGTGAGAGTATGTTATAGAGTAAGAGCAAGTACAAAAAAAATGTAAGAGAATGGAATAACTGACCCTCTAGTGAAAGAGGGTCTTTATAGTGTGCCCCCAGCGTTAGGCCAAGGTTGCCCGAATTCGGGAGCTCGACAGTGATTATGCTCAGACCCTTAAGTTGGGTTTGATAATGTCGTAGAGAAGCTTCGAGTTGTCAACCCTAGGGTGGACCTCTTGACTGAAGGAACTAGGTTTAATTTTGACGTGGTCAAGGGGAAAATTGTTTGTCTTGTCGGGGAGTCTACTGAGGAGGAGGAGGACGACGATGAGGAAGAATAGGTTTTGTTTTTCGGGATGCGCATCGTTGTTATTTTGTTAGCAGCCTATGTGACATTGTTTTGTTGTTGTTTTGTACTTGGGCGTAGCCCCTTTTGTAATTGTGGGCGCAATACTCACCTTTGTACTTCCAAAGCCGACCAGTTTTTGGTCGGTTAATTAAATGAAGTTTGAATTTTTTGGTATATTGTGTTTCTAAATGTTTATTTTTTTATTTTTTGAACTTTTGTTGCTCGACCTATTTGGATCGAAGTTTTAGGGAACCACAGAGGTTACGGGTTTTACTTTCGCAGGGTGGCGGGATTAGAACCACGATCAGGGTCCTGATTTAGCGGGTTGGACCTTCCCACCGCGAGTTGGGCGTCCTTCCAATGTGACACTGTGACGATGGAGTTCGTTTGAGGTGTCCACTATCGGGGAGGTATCATGTCTATCCTCATGAGATATAGATCCTCCTTTCGATCAAGATGGAGAGCCATGATTGTACCTCACATGCTCTTGCGGCCGTTTTGTTATCCCTTTTCGGGTTACAGTCATGTGGGCCGTCTAGATGTAATACTGCTTAAGTTTTTCGGCGTTCCATGGTCGAGCAAGTTCTTCACCATATAGGTTTTTAAGATAGTATGCCTCATTGTCCATTTTGGCACGAACACGGTACAGGCCTTCCCAGTTCGCAACTAGCTTGCCTTCTCGCGGGCTCTTCTAATTCCGCCGAAGGAAAAGATGTAACCTAGTTTTAAATAGAAGTCGTGAATAGAAAAGATGTAAACATTAAGGCTTTGTTTGTGAACCACTCTCTAGGAGAGTTGGTATTTGTAAGCCACTCTTTTATCATTATGATATTAGGGTTGGACTATCATTGAGTTGTATGTTATCCACTCTAAGCTTTTAAGCACGAGTGTATTGTTCTTGATTGAAGCTTTTAAGCAAGATCAAGTTTTGTCTTGGAAGAGTGTTCTTCTTTCTTTGTAAGGTTGTGTTATTATCACAGTGAGTGATTGAGGGGGAGTGAAAGGTGTATCTTATCTAAGAGTTCTTAGATAGAAATATTATTGGGTAGTGATTAAGTGAAGAGTGTAAAGTGAGTAGTTTAGCTTTGAATTGATACTACTGATAATGGATTTCCTTCCTGGTTTGGTAGCCCCCAGAGTAGGTGTGAGTCACCAAACTGGGTTAACAATCCTTGTGTGTTGCTTATGCTTTTCATTAATGTTATTGTTATATGCATTACCTTGTTGTTTCTATCAGACCAGATGTCTCGACATCCTGCAGGACATTTGGGATCTATCATACCATAATTTAAAATGGTATCAGAGTAAGCATCCTGGTCTGTTTCAGGATGAGATCCAATGGGGACACTTTCTAGTTCATGGTAAAGGAAGAAGGATGATATACTGAAAAGTTGTTTGAACTTGATAGGTTCATATTGGTGTTTGAATGGTCCCTAGAAGTGGAGGATGGACTATTCATGACAGTGCGTGTATTGGACTTATCTGTTGTTATCATGTGTGTAGCGTTGGTGGAGAAATGTTGTTGTGAGTTTGATTTATTTTCAAAACTATTTTGTTTTGTCAGCACTTGGATTATAATGATGGTGTGCAAGGATTATTGAGTTGTGCTTGAAGGTTATTGAGGAGTTGTTGTTTGTTCCCCTGCATTGTATCTGATGTAACCCTGGTTGTTTCTCGTGTATTTAGTGGTGAAACCTTAGTAAGGTTTTTTTTAAAGACATTAGGGTTTGGTCTCCTTAGCAGGTTATTCTATGTTGATGCAATTTATGCAAGACAACTTTAACCAATTGGTTAGAGATGCCTAAGATACTTGATGATTTTCTCAAGTCCTCTCATAACGGTACATTTCTTTTTTATGGGAAAGAAGTGATCAAAAGGTGAATGGATCTTGTAACACCCCATTTTCTACCCGATAATTATAATAAAATCAGAGTTATAAAAAGTTCAACTAAAACGGGATATCACATTTTCAACTCCAAAATCATTAACTAACTAGATAATTATGAATGATACATAACACATCAAGAGAATTCATAAATCAACTTATAAACTTCAAAATAATTCAACTTTATAAAATACTACGTAGCGGATTCAACATTCAAATCATAACATCTTTAATCAATAACATTCAACTTTTAAAATAAAGCAACATAGTAGTCTTCGACAGTTCAACTTAAAAATTCATCATTTAAAAACAACTAGTAAAAATAAGACACACGTCATCCCCCCGAGTGCTTCGTATCAGAGCGACAACCACCGACTCGAACTAAGGTAATCGACTACTCCTCTTGATTACCTGCACATTGCCAACATAAGGAAAACATTCAAATAGAAGGGGTGAGATATTGAAAGTTATAAAGTAAATATGATAATTAATACATAAGTAAGGATCATACAAGCATCGCCACTTCACATTATTAACAAAGCAACAATCAACAACAACTTAAAGAATGCAACTGTTATACGACACAACTATGTTATGCATGTGGTACCATTCAGAGTAAAACTCCCAACTTAAAATTCTTGCCAGGTTATCGAGGCATCAAGGAATAAGCCTTCAACTTTCAAAGTGGTGCCAATCCAGGCCAACTTAAAAATGCAAGTATGCGACTCATGCAAATGGCATACAGAAACAACAACTACGTCATAAAAATAACATCAACTTCAGCAACTAATACAACATAACTGTAACACCCCAAAATTTGCCCTCCTTATTTATAACCATTAACCAGATTTTGCTTCACATTCATAATCATGCATATCATTTTGCACTATGAATATTGGGTCAAGGTTACCTTTCAAGCCTCAGTAAGTGGAAGACGTTTATTTCGTCTGCATCATACCCCCATGTGTGTCCTACCTTGTTCGTTTCTCATGCTAATTGGTGGAGTGTTTGTTTATTATTCTCTAATTGGTCTTTGGGTCCTCGGTTACGGTTTACAACATTTTAAGCCATGGGAAATTTTTCTTGATTATCTGTTTATGATTACATGCTCTTGCAAGTATGTGAAGTTTAAAGAGAGATGGATCCTCAGTTTGAGAATTAAGATTTGAATTTTTGCTTTCAGTCCAAATTGTTTTGGTTTCAAGATTAATGAGGCGTTTTTGGGCATATACAACAAAAAATTCAAGGAAGCTCATGGGATAATCAAATGCACGCTCAAGTCCAAGCCATATAATTAATTAAATTGATAAGTTAAGTTGTGCTTATAAGTTGTTGTATTTGTGGATTTATAATGGATTATCGCAAATAAAATGCAAGACGAAAATACTTGGTTGATCTTTAAGTCACGAGCCAAATTAGTTTTAATCCCAATATGACTTTGGGCCAATATCTTAAGGAAATTCTAGAGTATTACTTCAAGAGGACCTAGGAATATTGTCTCGGATATCGTTAAAGCATCCTTTTTAAGATTGAATTTTGGCCATGAGTCTCTAGAGATTTATGTCACGGAGATCCTATGTGTCATCTTTGTAATTAGTGGCTCTTGGGAGTGTGTTAAGTTCATAACGAAATAACGAGAAAAACTACCCTCATTCATGTGGTTAATCGGTCGATGGATGCTAAAATAATTCAAATCATCTAATTACATTTGGTTCGAACTTTGATCTCAATTATTTTCACTTCAACTTCCAAGATACATTCAAGTGGTCTTTGGTCAAGGGATTTGTTATTTTTCTAGCAATTCTAAGACTATTATTAGAGTCAAATCAAGAAGGTTTATGTTCACATTTTGAAGAGAATTCCTAAAAGCATGATAGGAAGTTCGCTTGCAGAAAAAGATTCGGTGATATCAAAACAATTAGAGTTAGGCAAGCCAAATGTGTAAGGAAATGTAATATATGACGACCAATTGGATGATCCTTGTCAAAAGCAGAAACCAATGATTTCTAGAAAGAAAAAGAACTTCTCAACAATAATTTATCAGAAAATCAATACCAGAACTTTGATAATAGAATTGAAGGGGGAGGTTCAATAAAGAGAAAATAATACAGTTACAGTCATAAGAGAATTTCCGTTATATGTCAACTAACTGAAAGTACAGTGAAAGAAAACAAAAGACAGTGAAAATGGAGATCGGTGTTTTCATCCCTCTAAGTCTCCAATTTCTACATATCTCATAAAACTCAGAAAAAGTAGTGGGATCAATCTTGCTTCAGCTCTCATAAACTCTTCACTACAATCTTCTCAATTCTCCAATCCGAAAGTTTTTAACAACCTGCAACAAGCCTCAATCTTTGATCTCTTCCGCAACCAGTCTTCAACCGTTCTCAAATTCAAATCAGAATTGACCTCAACATCCGATCCAGTAGGATAGATATCACTGCATACAACCTAGCACATTTTCAGAAATTCAGCAGGAGAAGGAAAAAAAAGCTCAATACAAATTCAGTTGGAAAGCCTAACTACCCTAACAGAATCATAACAAACTCAGATGAAGGCATAACCAATTTTCTAACTAACTTTACCTGGAAGTGTCCTTCTAATCCTCATCATTTCATCTGTTATAAATCTGCAGTTTCATCTCCTATTTTTCGTTTTACAATAAAATCTCTCATTCATCAATCTCTCATTCACTTCATCCTCATTCTTCTCCCACTTTTCAGATTCATTCACCCTCCTGCATTCTTCCATCTTATGGTTTTGCAGAAACAATCTTATATCTTTCAATCTCATTTTGCAGCTGCTTCAATCTCTCTAATCTCCCTCACATTCAATCTTCAATAACACTTCATCATCACTTTCAAATGGCTTCACCACCATAACTCTGAATCTTCAACGCATACACCTGCAATCAATAAAAACCTTCATCAATTTATCAATTGGCAACTTGCAAACATCAAGAATCAACAACAATTACAAAAAAATTAGAGACGCAAGAAGAAGAAGAAATGTGTTCAAGGTCCACCAATTCATCAAGAATGAAATATATCCGGAAATAATCATCACCTTCATCGCACAAGATTCGTCGGGCTTCGTCATTTGCAATCGTCCTTTTTAACGCCATTCATCAACATCTTCAAATAATCTTCGATCCGAATCCTTCAATCTCGCCATCGATCTTCACCAATCTCGTCAACAGCAACCTGTAACGGTCCGATCAAAACACATCAATTACACGATTTGCATTCTCAATCGCAATCAAAAGAACGCAGAACAAAGAAAAAGAAGACAAATCTGTTCGTCGTGACCGTCGGATCCTCAGGTGCATAATTTCGAGTTCTTCTATTATCGCGTTGAGTGAATCTGGTTTTTTTTGTTGGTGCGATCTCGTCGTCGTTTGTGTGGAGATTTCGTGTTCAGTTTCGGGAAGGAGGATAGAATTTAGGACAGGATTGTTTGTGGTTTAACGGTTGGAGGCTACCGGAGGGAGCCGCCGCCGATACTAGGGTTTCAGTTTGGGGAAGATGTAGTGTGAGAGAAGAAGAAGGTGAAACGCGTGAGGAAAAGTGAGAAATCTGAGTGTTTATGAGGTTTTAATTCATGATTTGTTTCAATATTTGTGGATTAATCTTAATTATAATTAAAAGCATTAAAGAGACCATTAAGTGAATTTATGATGTCAATAAAAAACTCATGAAAATCTTGGAAAATCACCGTAGTCTAGATAAGAATATAAGGATTGAGTTGGGTGGTCCACTCCGGCGGTGACACTTGTCACCGTCCGATAAGACCACCATATTTTGTTCATGTATGCGTCGCCCCACTACAACAATCATACTCCCTCACACAATAGCCTTGCATCATATCATTGACCTCATATGTGAAATCTAACGGCTGCGATTGATCCTCCAAGTCAAGAGAGTTGACTGAAAGACTATGGTATGAACTTCAGGCCAAGACGCATTGGGCTTAGAGCAAAAACGCTAATGGCACCCCCAACGCAAGCCCAATTAGTTTTTTAAACTAGAATTCCTATTTCTACACCCCTTTCCTTTTTCTATTTCTTTTTTAAAATTTCTGTTTTGTACCTTTTTAATTTAAATCCATTAAAAATACTAAAAAATATAATAAAATTCTACAAATATTATAGTAGTCTTTCAACTCACTTTAGAAACTTTCTACATTTTTACTTTCTGAATTTTGGTATTTTTCAATTTAATTTTGATTTTTCATTTAATTGCTTTTCTATTGAATTCTTTCATGAACACTTCATTTTGTACATTTTATTTCTCCCACTTCCTGTAATATTTTTGGCCCATTCGTTTTTCTATGATTAGAGGACTTATAGTAGAACCTGGAATAATTTTTAGTTTATTTTTTAGTTCATTTTATCCACTGTTTTGATAGTGTTGTTTGTGTAAAATTGTGATTGAATCTTAGATAGATTTAAGTGGCCATTTGACATAGTTAGGTTATGAAGTTTTAGGATATTTTTTAACAATATGTTGGATTCAGGTTAGAGACCCTAGGGAATTAATTTCATATATTTTTCAGGACTTTTGCTATTTTTTTAGTGCATTGAGTTTTATTCAACTTTTCCATTGTAAATCCACCTAGTTTAGTTTAGGATTTTATGGTGCATTAGGACATAGATTAATTAGGCTTGATCTTAGAATATTAGAAGGCCTTTGTGTGGTTTAGCTACTAGTTTTAGAATGTTGATATCATGTAAAATCCTTTAGTTTTAGGACTTAGGCTTAGAAACCGTTCAAGTGCGTTTCCATGAAGCGATTAGCTTTTATTTCGGTTTTATGCCTTATATGCTTTAAAAATTCTTGCAACTTTTGGTTATCTTAATTCATTTTCGACATATTGTTGCATATGCATCTTCATTTCATTTACTAACATCTTCCTTTTGTGCAAGGTATTTTTCGAGGATTCGCTTATGGACTTGGATTATTTTTATTATGCCTCGATTATATTTTTGTGGTTTGTACTTTGTGATGTAATAGCTTAGAACTTTTATGCTTGTATAGTTCTCATAATTAGGCTAGAAAAGATAAACTGAATCGATAGAAAACCAAATCTCAAAAATAAAGTAAGGAAATACTCGATCCAACGTCGAGTAAATTTTCAAATAAATAATTAAAGTTTCATGTGACTTTAGGATTCCTCGATTACCATCGTTCAATTCCATTACACCAAAAGCAAGCCTTGTATGTTGCACACCATAAGTCGTGTGTCTCAGCACCATGAAATCGACCCACCCGATCCATCGTTCCATCTCACTTACGATTCATACACGTTTTTTACCCACCATGACTTAGGAGGACCATATTGTTCATTATTACTTTTCGTACTCGCATTTCTAGTCTAATATTCCTAAGTAGCTTTAATCTTTCAAGCTTCACTAACCATAGGTCACCATTAAACTCAATTAATTTAGGGTAAAGTCTAGTTTCCCTTAGAATTTTTCCTTTCGCAACTTGAGTCTCACTTGTCATCTTAAAGAAAAATCAAAATACTTAATAAAGGAAAATGTGTACAATGCGCCACGATCCTTAAGCTATACGGGAAATGACTAGTGGAGGTCTCCTTCACTCTTCTAGGGTACTTTACAAACGTTCCATTGGGGGCGACCTTGGAAAGTATTCGCTCCTGTATTATAGTCTTTAGTGTTTTTCATATGATAAACACAAAAATCAAGACATTTCTTCTAAAAAGACAATAAACCAACAAGACATCACGTCTTCTCTTCTCATCTCATACTCTTTGTGGACGAATGCGACTTGCCTCGACAGTTCAAACAGCGATACGATAAACACCCTCGAGTCAGAGCCGATAACATCTGAGCTAGAGCTATGGCAACGTCATCCTAAAATTCACAAGCAAATTCCCGCCTTAGTTAGATGAACTACGGCGACTCTGATCCTCATTTTCCCGATGAGGTACGTAGGCAGTGGGGTAGGGCCCATTCGAGCACATTCTTTATTTTCCCTACATTTTCCCCTCTCTTTTCGATCTCATTTCCATTCCATTCCAGATAGCCATTCTTTCATTTGAACAACATCGTATTTCTCACCCTTTGAAAACAGACTAACAAGCGTGGATCCCGTCGGGTACGGCGGACGGATTGGGGTGCTAATACCTTCCCAATTCGTAACCGACTTCCGGACCCAGATCTTTGGTTCGCAAGGCCTCGTCCTTTTCCTTCTTCCTCAGGTTTGTGCAACATTACCTTTCCCATTCATTCCCGATAAAAATGTCTGGCTTTCGACTCTACCTTTTCCGCACCACTTTTGCGTTTGTACTAGGATGAAAATCCCGGGAGCGACAGCTGGCGACTCTGCTGGGGATCGAACCCATAATCTCTGGTTTCCCCTTTGAGAGTCAATCCTAGCGCTTGTCTGTTTCTGTTTTCTTTGGGTGTTTATGCATTTGTTGTTGTTCTTTAGTTTAGCTTTACTGTTTTATTTACAGTTCATCGCTTTAATTTACAACTTTATTTACAGCTTTTTGCATTTTACTTTACTGTTGCATATACTGGCATATACTGTACTGGTTGCTCTGGTTTTCCTTGGCGGGATGGGATTATTTTGAGATAAGCCAAATACCCGGCTTGAGTATACACACAGGATTTAGAGTGGGGAGTCGTGTGGCTTGCGTGGTTTTGAGCACGTGTAGTTTTCACGAGTCCCACACCCAGATCAGGCTCTCTTGGGATATGTTCTATACTGCCTAGGCAGACCATAGAATGTTCCCACCTGAGCTACTAACACTGGGAACCGATCATCAAGGACCTTAGTGGAAACAACCCTCTCCAGTGGTGACAGTGGCAGACCATATTTTGTGGCAAACCCATTCGCACCTAAGGGCCCACTAGGAAATCACATAGGATGACCTTGTTCTCTCATAGGAACCCAGTTAAAGCAACTGGTCGTATGACAATAGTATTGTACCCTTCGGGATGAATGTACTATTGTTTCTAGACTTCAGTGCTTGAAGCCGAGAACTTATGAGGGATGCTTGTTTTTTCGAACTCATCTAAGGCCTCCCTGGGTAGTACATAATGCCAAACCGATTCCCTGATTTGGTCATGAGCCATTTCTCGGAAATGGTGACCGTATTATTGCTACTCGGCTTTGAGAGTCTGTGATGTTGACCCGTAGTAGCACACCCGTGAGATTGGGAGGGGTTTACAGGATTACAGGAAAACTAACCTTCAACCTACCTTGTTCTTGATACTTGGGTTTTCTTTTGATACATACTTGTGATCTGGTATTCTTTACAGTCGGTATTCGGGAAAATCAGAAGGCAGTACAACAACGCTCAGTATATGCAACAGTGATCACATGCCATTGCATTGCATCACGTCATACGCATACTTGCATTCCTAACGCATGTTTATTCATTTGCAGGGATGCATATCACATCCTTGATTCCAGTTGTGGGTATTGTTCTATGAGCATGGAATCCAAGAAAAAGACCAAGTGTATTATCTCTTACAAGGTTCATAAGCCTTTTCTGAAAGAAATCCTCAAAGTGAAAGCCTTAGCTCCTCTAGAAGTTCTCAATGTCTTCAAGCAGGATTACGGGTGGATTTTATATTTCATAGAGCCCATAAGTGACTACGCTTTCAGAGGGATGCACACCTTGCTACAGTTTTATGATCCACAACTTAGATGTTTCGTACTTTCTGACTTCGTATTGGCACCTACATTAGAGGAGTACTCGAGCATCCTGAGAGTTTCCGTGAAGGACTGTGCACCATTCTTTGGGTCAAGATTGACCCCGACTTCAAAGATGTAGCAACTACTCTTTATTTGAGCAAGTCATTATTAGAAGACAGGATTGATAGCAAAGGAGGCTTCTGAGGATATCATTTGAGTTTCTTGTTAGATGAGGCTACTAAAGCTGCTGAGGCAAAAAGTTGGAGTACCTTCAATGCGATCCTAGCTTTGTGTATCTATGGAATCACTTTGTTCCCGAACATGCCGAACTTCGAGGATGTCGATGCTATTCGCATTTTCATAGCAAAGAATCCTGTTCCTACTCTCTTAGGTGATCTCTACCACTATGTGCATTATAAGAATGAGAAGTGAAGGGGTGGAATGTTTAATTGTTGCGCGACTGTATTCTATAAGTGGTTCACACGCTTTCTTCCACAATCAGGGGCTTTTGAGAGGATGAAGAACTCACTTGAATGGTCGGAAAGACTGATGGGCTTGCAAGCAAAGGAAATTGTCTGGGTTAATCAGGGATTGCGATGCATTGACATTCTTCATAGTTGCGGAGGATTCCCTAATGTTCCATTGATCGGGAGGAAAGGGGGAATTAATTATAACCCTTCCCTCACGGTTAGACAGTTCGGGTACGCCTTAAAGGAGTCACCAGCCGCTGTGGACATCACATAGTCCTTGTACTTCCAATCAACAGACGGATTTGAGATTGCTCAGAAAGCTTCTAAAGCCTGGCATAGTCGAAAGACAAGAGGGAAGAAGACTTTGGGAGTAGGGGATTGTCGAATGTATCCACCTTTTGCAGAATGAATAAGAGAAAGGGTTGAAGTGTTACTGTTACCATTTGGGCCTGCGCCTCTTCTATATCCCACAGTCATTGAACAACCTACCACAGTTAGCATTGAAGTGTTCAACAAGGTGAAGACGGAAAGAGACAGGTTGTTAAAGGAGAATGCACAGTTGAGTCAAGAGCTTGCTAAGGCTAATCACGCCAGACTTGAGATTGAGTGGAAAGCTCAAGAAGATGCTGAGAAGAATGCTATTGCAAGGAAACAGTGTGAAGTTGAGTTATCTCGGTATGCAAGGTTCGAGTTTGCTACTAGGAGTTCTTCCAAGGAACATATTGACACTAGAAGGCAACTGGATCAAAAGACCGAGAACATGAAAAAAAGGCATGCTGCTTACAAGATCAAAAGAGAGGAACAAGATAAAGTTCAAGCTGAAGAGATCATGAGTTAGCTAAAGGAGAAAGATGAAGAGATGGCCGGTAAGTTGAGAGAAAAAGGATTCAGAACTTGCTAAAGCCCGAGAGGAAGCTTCTTATTACAAGTGGATGATGATCTACTATCAGAAGAAGCTGAAGAGGGTTGAAGACAACCAGGCGCAGACGAAGGAGTTGGTAGAAGTTCCAAAGACAGGACCGATCGTTGACTCCGACCTAGATAGAGGATCACATTGACAAAGACATATTTCTGTTTGTTTGTATGTTGTGGGATTACCATCAGGATTGTTGATGGAATCTTTTTTATTATTGCACTTCTGTTTAAAATCTATGTTTTGTGTGTTTTGACTATATCAACAAGTTCTTATCATAAAAAGGTCTCTTTACTATCATTCTGTGTGCTTTCTCTTTGTGATCACCGACACATCTAGCACGTTTGCAAAACACATTGGTCTTCATGTTCTTGGAATTATTTGACACGTCTGCTACACACACGCACCTTATATTATCAACACTGCTTGTTATTTGCAGCAAAAGGAGCTTTTGTCTTCATCAAACCCACAAAACTGGAATCAGGGGATGGAATGCCCTAAGAATGAATCGACATGCCATAAGCATTCATTTCCTGCATATCATATTCTTGTGTTTTTGCAGGTTTCCCAGAGTTTCTAACTTATTCAATCGCAGGCAATATAGCTGGTCAACACGTTCACCGATATCCGACTAAAAGAAACCGAGTAAGGATGGCTGAACGAATGCAGACAGATCTCAATGAGCTCCGTCAGAGGATGGATCAGTTCATGGAAATGATGGCTGGCATGGCCCAGAACCAGGAGCGTCTCAGGATGATGGTTGAGCAACCCCATAGGAATGCTAATACTGGAATACCGACTGAGAATGTGGATTCTAACACTGCCCGTATCGGAGAGCCTAATCCAAATAGGACCGCAGCACGTAATGCAGGTTTAGAAGACAATCAAGAGGACCAATTCACTCTACTAGATGCTGATATGGGTAATATGAATGAGATCAACGACCGCAGGTATGAAGAGCTGGCAGAGAAGATTAAGGCCATGGAATGTCAGAATTCCCTGGGCATTGATGTAACCAGTCTCGGGTTAGTACCAGGAGTCAGAATCCCTCCTAAGTTCAAGGCACCATTGTTTGACAAGTACAACGGCAGAACATGCCCTAGAACTCACATTCACGCATACTTTGGAAGAATCTTGGCTCACACTAATGACGAGAAACTTTGGATGTATTTCTTCCAAGATAGTTTATCTGGAGCTTCGTTGAGCTGGTACATGAAGCTGAGCAGGGTCTCTATTCGAAGATGGAAAGATTTAGCTGAAGCTTTTCTCAAGCAGTATCAATATAACATTGATATGGCTCCGAACCGCACTCAGTTGCAGAACTTGTCTCAAGGACCTAAGGAAAGTTTTAAGCAGTATGCCTAGAGGTGGCGTGAGCTGGCCGCACAGGTTCAACCTCCATTGCTGGATTGGGAAATGGCCGACATGTTTATGGGCACCTTGCAAGGTGTTTACTTGGATCGTCTGGCCGCCTGCCCGTCCATTGGTTTTTCTGATATCGTCATTGCTGGAGAAAGAATAGAAAATTTTCTGAAATTGGGAAAGATTCAGGATGCAAGCAGTGCTAGTTCTTCTGGCATGAAAAAGCCTTTTGGCAATGGCCAAAGAAGAAGAGAAGGCGAGACAAATGCTGTGTATAGAGGTCGGGATAGAGGTCATTCTCAAGGTTACTACCAAGCAGCTGCAATGACTATTACTCCACATGTTCAACAACGACCACAGGGTCAACAACAACAGGTAGAAAGACCGTTTCAGTAAAGAGCGAGAGCAAGGGACCGCAGGATTGATCATGTCCCATGTCCATATGTTATATTACTCCCAGAGCTGCTAAAGTTGAACATGGTCGAGCTTCATACCAAGAGTCCTCCTCCTCTGGACAATCTACCTCCGAATTTTGATGCTAACGCCAGGTGCAAATTCCATTCGGGTGCCCAGGCGCACAGTATTGAGAAATGTTGGGCTTTTCAGAACAAGGTACAAGACCTAGTTGACTCTAAGGCGATCAATTTCGCTCCTCTCCCAAATGTACTCCAGAATCCAATGCCTAGTCACAGTGGAACCGGTCTCACAATTATTCTACCAGATGGCCCACGTTAAGCCGAAGTCTTCGAGTTAATCACCCAGGACGCCAGGGTATTCATGAAGCAAATAAAGCGAGAAGTACTCAAGTACTCTCAGTGATGGCATTTGTGTGTTTTCCTTTCTTCATTATTCTTTTTTCATCCCTATTGAGGGGAACTACGTCGCTCTGATTCTTCATTGGTCACTGGTCAATGGAGATACGTAGGCAGAAGATCACCAGGTCTTTCCGAACAACCTTATGGGGCAATTTTACTCCCCAGCTTCACTTTTTCCTTCAGACGTCTCATGTCAGAGTCAGAATAACTAGAAGTAGAGGTATGATTGCCATGGTTGGGTATACGGCTACAAATTGAAGATTACAAGTCTGTGAAAGAGTTATTGATCACTAAAAGTATCCAAGGCTGACAGGTCCAGATGGAGTCAAGCCTCCTCAACTACGGCAATGTTCAGTTTCTTTACTGCATTTCCATTTGTAGTTTCTTTTATATGCTAAACATTTGTCTACATGTATGAAATTTGTTTGCTTTTGAATGTTAGCAATAATAAAACTCACATGTTTTTGTTGAAGTAATTCATTCGCACTCACTTATAATTTTGCATGTATACATCACAAATACCAATCGTCGAGCTTAAACTCTATGAAGGAGAATGACGAAACAAAAACGAAAAATCTCTAATTGTGTGCTCTCGAGTAAGGCCCTGTTGACGATGTACAGGCTTTGTTTCAAATCCCTAAACACTGGAGATATAAGGAAGATAGACCCTTGCTAACCCCTTTGAGCCTTGAAGTAGGAGTTTCTTTTCGCATGAAAAAACCCTCACATGTAACCCAGGGGCAGGGTAGATGTCAGCTAGTCGGACCAAGCGTTCAGGCTTTCATAAAGGAGTGTATTTGAGGATCCATTACATTCCGCTATGCTAATCAAGAGGTCCAAAGACCAGAAACCACAATGGTTATCCAAGTCAAAAGGTTCAAAGATTGAAAACCACAATGGTTATCTTTCGTCGACCAAAGAATGAGGCAGTCACAACCCTCGCAAAGCAATCAAGGCAAACAGTGTCATACGACTTGTTCAAAAAGCAAAAAGAAATGAAAAAGCCCGCTAAGTCGAAACTTGAAAACAAGCGACTTAGGCAAAAGTTAGGGCATCCCGCTGAACTCCACAATCAAAGACTCACAAGAATCAGTCCAGGCAAAAGTTGGGGATAAGCAAAAGATTGAAAGGCAAAAGATGCAAAGAGGATTACACAAGAAAGATCCTTACGCAAGAACAAAGTCATGTGGCGCAGAAATGAAAGATAGAGGATTGACTGACTCTCAACAATAACCCGATTAGTGATTGAACTCATAGCAGCAATGGTTCCTCAATTGACACGAAATACTTATGAAAGGTGAGTGCTTGTGAAAATTAGCTGAACGTAGGAATGGAGAACATCAAAAAGAGTGGATGGGCACAAATAAACTTCGTGCCTATATCCTTTGTTTCTATAACTGTGAACCAGGCCACGATACAACGCTTAAAAGTCCTAACTGAAACAGGGTTAATTTGAGAGCGTGCTACTATGAGACCGTGTTCCTGACTCCTACGAGTTGTGCTAAAATATCCTTGTTGGTATTACATGTACATACTTTCATTAAAAATAATGTCGTATTTTAACCAGTGATTCGTTCACAAAGGTTTGCGACTCCTTTTCAAAACTTCAAGATTGACATGTGTGTTGCATTAGAATTTTCATTCTAAGAATAAACATTTTTTGCTTGCATACATTTGTTTGGCATCATATTTGGCTCACATGCGGAAATTCAGTCCAGAAGCTCAAGCTTGCCAAGTTGAGAAGTTTAAAACTTCTGAAAGACGGTCACGTCGAGGTACACTTTTCCATAAAAGCTTCATTGAATAAAGGACTTTCCCAACCAATCATGGAAGGAACTAGCCAATCCGAGGCAGTTACGTTGAGCAATCTCTTCAAAATTTAGTCGAACTGGGGCAATCACCTCGAGATTCAAATCTCTCCAAGAGAGAAGATTAGTCAGTCAAGTGCAAAACTATTCAAATACTCGTACTAGGGCAGGCCACCCTAATAGCGCGAGGATTCATTCTTTCCCGAAGACATACAATCAGAAGCATTTACCCGGAGTTCAGAATATCGCGGTCACTCGTCAAGCCAATTATCTCGTTCAACGTTTCTTACAGCTTCAAGCTCATCTGCATTGGCAATGGTTACCTCATCAGCAAGGCTATTACGCCAATTCAAGCAATCACTGCGATACCTAAGAGTTTAAAGACACCAAGTCTTTTGTAAAATCCTCTTAAGGTAAATTCCCGACAAAAGCAAATGATCCCCAGCTCGAGACAACTTGAATTATTTTCCTCCCCAGCGGGACGTGTCTCGGTTTTGTCATCCCTAACAGACGGATGGAATTTATCCCCAGTAAAGTCACCAAGTTTTTCCTTCAGCAGGGTTCCTTGATCTCAGTTCCTCAATAGATCTAAGGTAACTCCTATTCCCCTAGCAGATTTCAGATAAACCATTCTCTTCCCCAACAGATCCATAAGAGTGGATAATCCCTAATAGTCTAGGTATCCCCTGGCACGGGTCCTCAAATCTAAAGTCCAATTTATTTTTGGCAAAGGTGATAATTCGGGACAGATGAATTATTCACGCTCTTTTCCAACAAATATGTTATCCCCACATGGCTTCTTGAGATCGAATCCGCGATCATTGTGTTTCCCCACAGAGTTAGCAGGGACTTATTACTTCCGCGTCAGGAATTCCTTTTACACTCACACCAGCTCATTGACAATACTCAAAACCTATCATCCCTAGTGTCATGGGGCATCATGCCATACAATTCAACATATGCATACCTAGTATAACCCAAGTTTAATATCATGCAAAGTCCAGCCACAGACTGGCCAAAGTCCATCTTCGGGTGGAAAATTTCAAAAGTCTCCCGCAATGAGCAGAAGTCCACCTGCAGTGTGGCAAATTTCTAAAGTCCCCCGCAGTGGGCAAAAGTCTCCCGCAGTGAGCAAAAGTCCAGCCGCAGACTGGCCGAAGTCCACCCGCAGTGTGGCAAATTTCTAAAGTCCCCCGTAGTGGGCAAAAGTCTCCCGCAGTGAGCAAAAGTCCAGCCGCAGACTGGCCAAAGTCCATCTTCGGGTGGCAAATTTCTAAAGTCTCCCGCAGTGAGCAGAAGTCCACCCGCAGTGTGGCAAATTTCAAAAGTCTCCCGTAGTGAGCAAAAGCCTCCCGTAGTGAGCAAAAGTCTCTCGTAGTGAGCAACAACCCCCGTAGTGTGGCAAAATTTCTAAATTCCACCCGCAATATGGCAAATTATCCAAAGTCCACCCGTAGTGTGGCGAAGTATCTGAAGTCCAACCGTAGATTGGCGAAAGCCCATCCTTAGGGTGGAAAAATATATTGAAGTTCAACCGTAAATTGGTAAAAGTCCACCCGCAGTGTGGAAAATTATCCAAAGTCCACCCGCAGTGTAGCGAAGTATCTGAAGTCCAACCGCAGATTGGCGAAAGCCCATTCTTAGGGTGGCAAAGTATATTGAAGTTCAACCGTAAATTGGTAAAAGTCCACCCGCAATGTGGCAAATTATCCAAAGACCACCCGCAGTGTGGCGAAGTATTTGAAGTCCAATCGCAGATTGGCGAAAGCCCATCCTCAGGGTGGCAAAGTATCTTGAAGTTCAATCATAAATTGGTAAAGGTCCACCTGTAGTGGGGCGAGTCGTTAGTCGTCTGACTCCATCCTAAAGACGTCATTAATGCATTGTTGCAGACTTTCAAAGTCCACCCGCAGCGTGACAAGTCAGTAGCCATCTGACATCACTCAAGAGGCATCCCATGTTTACTATTCTGCCCATCATAATTATATCCAAGCAGAGTTCATTCGGTTGAGTTTATCTCCCTGTTCTTCTGTCATAGAGTGCAAATTTTCTGGGTGTTTCTGGTATTCAATCCCCGCATACCTCAAATGTCTGAAAGCAACTACTATCATCCATTCCCGTCCACAGTGATTGAATAGGGGCAGCTGTAACACCCCAAAATTTGTCCTCCTTATTTATAACCATTAACCAGCTTTTGCTTCACATTCATAATCATGCATATCATTTTGCACTATGAATATGGGGTCAAGGTTACCTTTCAAGCCTCATTAAGTGGAAGACGTTTATTTCGTCTGCATCATACCCCCATGTGTGTCCTACCTTATTCGTTTCTCATGCTAATTGGTGGAGTGTTTGGTTATTATTCTCTAATTGGTCTTTGGGTCCTCAGTTATTGTTTATAACATTTTAAGCCATGGGAAATTTTGCTTGATGATCTGTTTATGATTACAGGCTCTTGCAAGTATGTGAAGTTTAAAGAGAGATGGATCCTCAGTTTGAGAATTAAGATTTGAATTTTTGCTTTCAGTCCAAATTGTTTTGGTTTCAAGATTAATGAGGCGTTTTTGGGCATATACAACAAAAAATTCAAGGAAGCTCATGGGATAATCAAATGCACGCTCAAGTCCAAGCCATATAATTAATTAAATTAATAAGTTAAGTTGTGCTCAGAAGTTGTTGTATTTGTGGATTTATAATGGATTATCGCAAATAAAATGCAAGACGAAAATACTTGGTTGATTTTTAAGTCACGAGCCAAATTAGTTTTAATCCCAATATGACTTTGGGCCAATATCTTAAGGAAATTCTAGAGTATTACTTCAAGATGACTTAGGAATATTGTCTTGGATATCGTTAAAGCATCCTTTTTAAGATTGAATTTTGGCCATGAGTCTCTAGAGATTTAGGTCACGGAGATCCTATGTGTCATCTTTGCAATTAGTGGCTCTTGGGAGTGTGTTAAGTTCATAACGAAATATGGAGAAGAACTACCCTCATTCATGTGGTTAATCGGTCGATGGATGCTAAAATAATTCAAATCATCTAATTACATTTGGTTCGAACTTTGATCTCAATTATTTTCACTTCAACTTCCAAGATACATTCAAGTGGTCTTTGGTCAAGGGATTTGTTATTTTTCTAGAAATTCTAAGACTATTATTAGAGTCAAATCAAGAAGGTTTATGTTCACATTTTGAAGAGAATTCCTAAAAGCAGGATAGGAAGTTCCCTTGCAGAAAAATATCCGGTGATATCAAAACAGTTAGAGTTAGGCAAGCCAAATGTGTAAGGAAATGTAATATATGACGACCAATTGGATGATCCTTGTCAAAAGCGGAAACCAATGATTTCCAGAAAGAAAAAGAACTTCTCAACAATAATTTATCAGAAAATCAATACCAGAACTTTGATAATAGAATTGAAGGGGGAGGTTCAATAAAGAGAAAATAATACAGTTATAGTCATAAGAGAATTTTCGTTATATGTCAACTAACTGAAAGTACAGTGAAAGAAAAATAAAACAATGAAAATGGAGATCGGTGTCTTCATCCCTCTAAGTCTCCAATTTCTACATATCTCAAAGAACTCAAAAAAAGCGGCGGGATCAATCTTGCTTCAGCTCTCAGAAACTCTTCACTACAATCTTCTCAATTCGCCAATCCGAAATTTTTTAACAACCAGCAGCAAGCCTCAATCTTCGATCTCTTCCGCCACCAGTCTTCAACCTTTCTCAAACTCAAATCAGAATTGACCTCAACATCTGATCCAGTAGGAAAGATATCACTGCATACAACCTAGCACATTTTCAGAAATTCAGCAGGAGAAGGAAAAAAAAAGCTCAATACAAATTCAGTTGGAAAGCCTAACTACCCTAACAGAATCATAACATACTCAGATGAAGGCATAACCAATTTTCTAACTAACTTTACCTGGAAGTGTCCTTCTAATCCTCATCATTTCATCTGTTATAAATATGCAGTTTCATCTCCTATTTTTCGTTTTACAATAAAATCTCTCATTTATCAATCTCTCATTCACTTCATCCTCATTCTTCTCCCACTTTTCAGATTCATTCACCCTCCTGCATTCTTCCATCTTATGGTTTTGCAGAAACGATCTTTTATCTTTCAATCTCATTCTGCAGCTGCTTCAATCTCTCTAATCTCCCTCACATTCAATCTTCAATAACACTTCATCATCACTTTCAAATGGCTTCACCACCATAACTATGAATCTTCAACGCATACACCTGCAATCAATAAAAACCTTCATCAATTTATCAATCGACAACTTGCAAACATCAAGAATCAACAACAATTATAAAAAAATTAGAGACGCAAGAAGAAGAAGAAATGCGTTCAAGATCCACCAATTCATCAAGAATGAAATGTATCCGGAAATAATCATCACCTTCATCGCACAAGATTCGTCGGGCTTCGTCATCTGCAACCGTCCTTTTTAACGCCATTCATCAACATCTTCAAATAATATTCGATCTGAATCCTTCAATCTCGCCATCGATCTTCACCAATCTCGTCAACAGCAACCTGTAACAGTCCGATCAAAACGCATCAATTACACGATTTGCGTTCTCAATCACAATCAAAAGAACACAGAACAAAGAAAAAGAAGACAGATCTGTTCGTCGTGACCTTCGGATCCTCAGGTGCATAATTTCGAGTTCTTCTATTATCGCGTTGAGTCGATCTGGTTTTTTTTGTTGGTGCGATCTCGTCTTTGTTTGTGTGGAGATTTCGTGTTCAGTTTCGGGAAGGAGGATATAATTTAGGACAGGATTGTTTGTGATTTAACGGTTGGAGGCTACCGGAGGTAGCCGCCGCCGATACTAGGGTTTCAGTTTGGGGAAGATGTAGTGTGAGAGAAGAAGAAGGTGAAACGCGTGAGGAAAAGGGAGAAATCTGAGTGTTTATGAGGTTTTAATTCATGATTTGTTTCAATATTTGTGAATTAATCTTAATTATAATTAAAAGAATTAAAGAGACCATTAAGTGAATTTATGATGTCAATAAAAAACTCATGAAAATCTTGGGAAATCACCGTAGTCTAGATAAGAAGATAATGATTGGGTTGGATGGTCCACTCCGGCGGTGACACTTGTCACCGTCCGGTAGGACCACCATATTTTGTTCATGTATGCGCCGCCCCACTACAACAATCATACTCCCTCACACAATAGCCTTGCATCATATCATTGACCTCATATGTGAAATCTAACGGTCGAGATTGATCCTCCAAGTCAAGAGAGTTGACTGAAAGACTATGGTATGAACTTCAGGCCAAGACGCATTGGGCTTAGAGCAAAAACGCTAATGGCACCCCCAACGCAAGCCCAATTAGTTTTTTAAACTAGAATTACTATTTCTACACCCCTTTCCTTTTTCTATTTCTTTTTTAAAATTTGTTTTGTACCTTTTTAATTTAAATCCATGAAAAATACTAAAAAATATAATAAAATTCTACAAAAATTATAGTAGTCTTTTAACTCATTTTAGAAACGTTCTACATTTTTACTTTCTGAATTTTGGTATTTTTCAATTTAATTTCGATTTTTCATTTAATTGCTTTTCTATTGAATTCTTTCTTGAACACTTCATTTTGTACATTTTATTTCTCCCACTTCCTTTAATATTTTTTGCCCATTCTTCTTTCTATGATTATAGGACTTATAGTAGAACCTGGAATAATTTTTAGTTTATTTTTTAGGTAATTTTATCCACTGTTTTGATAGTGTTGTTTGTGTAAAATTGTGATTGAATCTTAGATAGATATAAGTGGCCATTTGACATAGTTAGGTTATGAATTGTAGGATATTTTTTAACACTATGTTAGATTTAGGTTAGAGACCTTAGGGAATTAATTTCATATTTTTTCCAGGACTTTTGCTATTTTTTTAATGCATTGAGTTTTATTCAACTTTTCCATTGTAAATCCACCTAGTTTAGTGTAGGATTTTATGGTGCATTAGGACATAGATTAATTAGGCTTGATCATAGAATATTAGAAGGCCTTAGTGTGGTTTAGCTACTGGTTTTAGAATGTTGATATCATGCAAAATCCTTTAGTTTTAGGACTTAGGCTTAGAAATCGTTCAAGTGCGTTTCCATGAAGCGATTAGCTTTTATTTTGGTTTTATGCCTTATATGCTTTAGAAATTCATGCAAATTTTTGTTATCTTAATTTATTTTCGACATATTGTTGCATATGCATCTTCATTTCATTTACTAACATATTCCTTTTGTGCAAGGTATTTTTCGAGGATTCACTTATGGACTTGGATTATTTTTATTATGCCTCGATTATATTTTTGTGGTTTGTACTTTGTGATGTAATAGCTTAGAACTTTTATGCTTGTATAGTTCTCATAATTAGGCTAGAAAAGATAAAATAAATCGATAGAAAACCAAATCTCAAAAATAAAGTAAGGAAATACTCGATCCAACGTCGAGTAAATTTTCAAATAAATAAATAAAGTTTCACGTGACTTTAGGATTCCTCGATTACCATCGTTCCATTCCATTACGCCAAAAGCAAGCCTTGTATGTTGCACACCATAAGTCGTGCATCTCAGCACCATGCAATCGACCCACCCGATTCATCGTTCCATCTCACTTACGATTCATACACGTTTTTTACCCACCATGACTTAAGAGGACCATATTGTTCATTATTACTTTTCGTACTCGCATTTCTAGTCTAATATTCCTAAGTAGCTTTAATCTTTCAAGCTTCACTAACCATAAGTCACCATTAAACTCAATTAATTTAGGGTAAAGTCTAGTTTCCCTTAGAATTTTTCCTTTCGCAACTTGAGTCTCACTTCTCATCTTAAAGAAAAATCAAAATACTTAATAAAGGAAAATGTGTACAATGCGCCACGAGCCTTAAGCTATACGGAAAATGACTAGTGGAGGTCTCTTTCACTCTTCTAGGGTACTTTACAAACGTTCCATTGGGGGCGACCTTGGAAAGTATTCGCTCCTGTATCATAGTCTTTAGTGTTGTACTTACGATAAACACAAAAATCAAGACATTTCTTCTAAAAAGACAATAAACCAACAAGACATCATGTCTTCTCTTCTCATCCCATACTCTTTGCGGACGAATGCGACTTGCCTCGACAGTTCAAATAACGATATGATAAACACCCTCGAGTCAGAGCCGGTAACACCTGAGCTAGAGCTATGGCAACTTCATCCTAAAAATCACAAGCAAATTCCCGCCTTAGTTAGACGAACTACAACGACTCTGATCCTCATTTTCCCGATGAGGTACGTAGGCAGTGGGGTAGGGCCCATTCGAGCACATTCTTTATTTTCCCTACATTTTCCCCTCTCTTTTCGATCTCATTTCCATTCCATTCTAGATAGCCATTCTTTCATTTGAACAACATCGTATTTCTCACCCTTTGAAAACACACTAACAAGCATGGATCCCGTCGGGTACGGCGGACGGATTGGGGTGCTAATACATTCCCAATTTGTAACCGACTTTCGAACCCAGATCTTTGGTTCGCAAGGCCTCATCCTTTTCCTTCTTCCTCAGGTTTGTGAAACATTACCTTTCCCATTCATTCGGGATAAAAATGTCTGGCTGGAGACTCTACCTTTTCCGTGCCACTTTCGCGTTTGTACTAGGATGAAAATCCCGGGAGCGACAATAACAACATAGCAACATTCAACTTATCAACGTTGGCCAAAGGCCTTAAACACAACAACATCTACTACAATTCGACATTGGCTTTGCTCCTTAATTTCACAACAACAACTTATCAATTAACTTCACAACAACAACTTATCAACTAATCTATTACTAAGTCCTTATTAAACTCCCTGTCAGTAATCATTTCACCAAACTTGCTATTAATTCTATGGCATAATTACATAATTAAGTTTTGATAAATTCATCTCATTATTTATAATTAACTCCTTGCTGCATCCTAAACCAATTAAATTAATTTTCGGTACTTAGTTACTGGTTTAAATTAAGGTTATACAATGAAAATATAAGCATCTCAGTAATCCAAACACCCAGTCTAACAGTCACGAGATAGAACAAACAAAAACATCTTTTAACAGTGTGACTACCGTCACACCCAGGTGACCATCGTCACCCTTGGGACAGACGTCACAGGAACGTGACGAATGTCACGCCTCCCTGATGGTCGTCAGGAGCAAGGGACGAACGTCCCACCTTACAATCTCCAGATTTCCTCTCTGTCTCTTCATATTTCTCTGCAACTCTACAACTATTCCCAACTTCTCTCAAACCAGTTATCCAATTAACTTACATCAAGGCTCATGACAATACACAAATTCACTCACAAACACTCATAAACAATTTGTCTAAGATTTATTCAACTTTCTGAACCATTTCATTTATTCAACATAAACAGCTTACAAACTAAACAACTTTAACAACATCGATAAATTAACAAGTGTAAGAACAACATAATCACAACAACACAACTACCCAACCCTACCTACCAATTATCATTCCCGATTATAAAAGTTGAGCCCACCCTTACCTTGGATTAAAGGCAGCTCTGACTCAATCAAATTATGAGAAAATGCTCCGATTGCAGTTTCTCCCTCTTGCAACTTCTCTTCTCTCACAATCGTGCTCTCTGTTCCTCTTCTATTTGCCTTTACTGATGCAAACCTAACTTATTTTTCTTTTTCTCATATATTATTGTTTTACTAATTTAACTAATGGGCCTAAACAATGCACCCCTTTAATTGCTAATCCTTACACGAATTCTAGCCCACCAAACAAACCCACTTCAAAAATAATAATATCATTTCTAATATTATTTCTACAAGTTTCCGACTTAATATTCCAACTTGACGACTTAATTCACCGCAACACAAAATCAACCAAAAATGCATAAATAATTAATTAAATATTCGATTACATAAATAATTAAATATTCAGGGCGTTACAAATCTTATTAAATACTGTATGACATGGAAGTTTCAGTTGTTTTCATCTCATAAGAAGAATATATTTCAAATCAGGTATTGAAGACCAATTTTTCCAGAACATTGATTTCTTCTTACTCAATTTTCTTGGTGAAATAAGAGGGTGGAGCCAAAGAAAAAGAGTATCATTGTCAAATCTTTCATGCGGGAGTGAATATCTTAATAAGTTATATCTTAAGCTTATTTTTAGTGTCCTAATTAGAAGAATCTTCCTGGTTATGGTGTCTAATGTTGTTCGGGTATGTCTGAAGATGAATTCTCTTGTGAAGATACATGTTTCTAAATCATGAACTAGAGGAAGTTTCATCAAGAAAGAAGCTGAGTTTGATATGTCAATCCTAATGTCTCGACATCGCCCTACACATCAGTAGTTTATGTTGTGATGTCTTATAAAATGTCTTGAAATTTTGATACAGAGAACTCTTTATCTGAAGGAGGCTTATGTTTTGTTTTCTATGAGGTTGGGTTTCTACTTCTATATTGTTGCATGTGCCTCTGATAATCCTGAAGTTATACCAAGTTTATGTGTAACTTGGGTTGGATGTACTGTGTTTGGGAAGTGTTATGGTTGTTCTTGTGGTATGGAGAGTTATATTTGTATCTATTATTTATGACCATACAATTTATGGGGAGTATGGTATACTGGTGTTTTATGTGCATAGGTTTGCGGATGTTGTTGTGATGTCAAACAAGATGTCTTGACACTGTGTTTCAGTTTCTTTTGGAGGATTTTGTTGTGGGGGAGTTTATTTATCTCCAAGGAATTGCTACTGTGTTTTTTTGTGGTTCTCCAGTATTTCATGCAAGACTATTTCAACCAACTAAAGTTGCCAATGATACTTGAGTTTTAATTCTCAAGTACACTCTTAAAGGCACTATAGTGTGTGGTTGATATACTCTTCAAGAAATTTGTTGAAGAAAGAATAAAGCCATTGATTTTGATCTCTAGAAGAGTCTTCCTAAGTCTTGACCTAATTAAGAAAGTGATTCTAAGTCTTGTTATTGTTTAGTTTTGCTGGAGCTTGGATTATTTTTGAAAACCTTTAAGGTGGTCAAGGGATGTGTTGATTTTCCAAAATAAATAATTACTTGAGAACCAAGCTCAGTTTTGTGTTCCAGAAGAAGGAAACTGGTGTGTTATCCTGTTAGCATGATGGATGCTTTAGGTGCTAGACAAATGTATGATGATCACATATGTTTGGAACCTACTCCTAACTTGGAAGATGATGCATCTATGTTATGTGTTGAAGAAGGTCTCAGGTTGAAGAAAGTAGGAGTGTGTTGCAAATAACCATTGTTATTTGTGTATAATCAAGGGAAGTCTTCATCAAGCTTAGGTCGAGTTATGTGTTGTCCCCACACGATGGAGCACTTGGAAGAGTAGAAAATGCAAATGTGTTGATGGTGGGTATCATGCAAGTTACTGCATGTATTTATGGTCTGATCAGATAAGATGATCAGTTACTGGTGTACACTTGTATCCCCTGCAAAGAGTTGTACATGGATTGCTACGAATGTTCCTCAAAAACCATAGTAAGTGTCAAATCCATGTGTTTGAGATTGTTGTCAGATCTGATGTTGGAAAATATCTCAAAGGTGTTGAGTTTTCAGTCAGGGGAGGTAGTTATGCTCATGGTGGAGTATCAGTTCAAGCCACTTATCTGATCTGAAGTGATCAATGGTGTGGATTAATAAAAGAGAGATCAACTATTGCCACAAATGTGCAGGAAAAGAATGTCAAACCAAATAACATACCTTGTGTGAGAAGGTTACCTTATCACATATGATAAATACCTTGACATGAGTTGAGTATTTGTCTGCTTTTGATAAGGATGTGCATCTAACCGATAATGAATACTCTGACGGGAGATGAGTGATTATTTGTCTATGATAGATGTTGTGCATTCTACTAATGATAAAATACATTGATGGGAGACTATGTATAAGTTTGATGTAAAAGTGCAGGATTACAGTCTGAATATTTTAATTTAAGAAGTGTAGAGAATTTACTTTTCTCTATGTAGCTGTTTATTTATCTTCATAGTGTTTTGGTGTATGAAGACCTGAATTAGCTACTGAAGTGTGATCCTTGGAGATCGTCTTGGGTTCAAGGAACTCTATGATGATGTCCTATAGGATATTGAAACAATCATGTTTATTGGTGGTTAAAAGAAGCTTGGGATTATAAGGATGAGAAGCTTATGAATGTATCTACAAAGGTGTGTGATAAATGTATCACTTTGGTCATGATTAAAGATAGCAATAAGACAAGGAATTTCTAAGAGCAAGGGAAGAGTGTCAGATTGGGAGGGAGGGGGAGTTCTAATTAGAATGGTTGTTGAACTGGTAGTTTCTTCTACTACAAGTCATGGATAGTGGCAGTCTAGATCCTATAAGAACATTGATCAGTTATGTCCTTGTTATATAGCTTGGTGTACTTGGTGTTCTTGGTGGTATTCTTAGAGAGCTAGTGTATCTGAATCTGTAAAAGTCATGGTTGATTTAATAATTTAAGAGTATGTTCAACAGGTGTGTGAAGCTGAGAAATTGTGGATTTTATGCTCAACTGGAGTATTGATTATCCATGACATGAGGAGAGCTTGCTAATCTTATATGGAGCTAACTTTAAAATCTTTCAGAATTGAAAGATCAGACTGATTTTTGTTTAAGAGGGAGATCTGATGTTCTGTTTGGGTGATGTCTAACCAAATGTTCTAACATGTGTTAACCAAAATTTTTCTTCTGTTGTATTGATCTTTGTGTTCTGTGTTTTTCTGGTAGCAGATTCGGACCTGTAGCAGATTTGGACCGGTTGAGACTGGATTGAACATGGAGTCGGCGTTGCCAAACTAAAGAAACTGGAATTTAAACTCCTGACGATCGCCATTTAAGTGTGACGAGGGTCACACTAAACAACCTTGTAACGACCGCCACAGACGTGTGACGGTCGTCACATACCTCTGTGTGTATATTTCTGCTAGTTTCTTTTGTTTTGTGATTTCCAACTCGTTTCTTCTCCAATTCTTGGTTTGAAAGGTTGGTATAAATGCCAGTAATGGCTAGGCATGGAATTGGTAATGAAAATAATTAATTTAGTAATTTTAATGAGTTAATTTAGTAATTAGCTAATTCTTGAACTAGTGTCTTGTGAGGCGTGAATAATGGTTTTTGTGGCACTGTTTGTGTGTGGAGAGGACTATTTGAGACAACCATATTAATTAAATTGTGAATTACGGTGAGTGAATGGCTCATGTGTGATCAGGAGGATCATGTGATATGCATGATTCGTTATTGTATTTATGTATATTATGGTGCATTGCATGACATATCATTTGAGACTGCTAGGTGGGAATCTATATTAGATGCCTAGTAGGTCCGGACTCAGTTGTGGAGTCGTAGCGAGATAATTCGTTGCTCAGTGGAATGTATGCGAATTATCTAGATTCTTTAGGAATCGGGTTCGATTAAATAAACTGTGTTTTGCTACCACATGCATTATGTCAAGTCATGGATTCATATTGCATTATGATGTGTGTATGGATTGTAACTGGAAGTGACATGTTTGTTATGATTACATAATGATTGTATGGGTGTGTGAGTACTACTCCTTAGCATGTGTTATACGCCATTAATTATTGAATGTAGTTCTCACCCCTTTGTTTTTTGTTGCGTCTGTGCTTCTTTGGGAGTATAGATAATTCAGGTACTTGAATGTGCATGAAGTGAATGTTGCTTGATCGAGTCTTAGGAGTCGCTCTAATACGTAAGATGGGGTTTTGGGATTTTTAGCATTTACTATTTGTTCTTTGTTTTTGTTACGTATCCATATTTATTTGAGAATTTGATGGACCACGAATTATATGGATACTTTTGGTGTTTAGGAAAATTGTCGAGTTTTATACAAAACAATTATTTCCACTGTTTTTGATTCATTAATAAAGACAAGTTTCGTTGTTGGTTTTTATTATGATGTGGCATTCCATTTTTGGTGTAAAACTCTGATTATTTTCATATTAATATGTATTTTTATAAAATGGGAAAGTATGGTGTTACAGTTTCTGCTCTTCAACCCGTGGTTTCTTGTTGCCTTTGGTCGTTGCGTTGATCACAGCTTGTCCCCTGATGGCTGCATCGAAGCATCTTCTAGCCGCCTCGATGTCGTCGTGTAGTGTGACTACTCGGCCCAGCTTGGTGTAATATTTCATCTTTAGGTGAACTGTTGAGGGCACGACAGTCAGTTCGGCTAGCGTTGGTCGACCAAGAATGCAGTTGTACAAGGATGGGCATTCTATCACCATGAATTGGAATTTGACTTCTCTGGTTGTCTCATTCTCCTCGAACAAGATGAAGAGCTCCATGTATCCCCTCAACCTTGTGGTTTCCCCATTGAATCCCTGGAGGTCGGACTCCCACGTACGAGGATAGGTTTTTTCATCGAGCTTGAGGGTTTTGAATAAGTGGGCATACATGATGTCGACGGAGTTGTCCTCATCGAATTTCCTCTTCACCAACACCGCGACATTCTCGTTGTTCATCCCGCCGCCAGATATTACAAAGGTTGTTGGGATTCTTTCCCAGAGGCTATTGGCAGGCAAATAGGCCTTTGTGTGTGCCCCAGGGAGGTGGAAGTCTTCAAGCTAAGATACGCAAAGGGCTACCTGAAAAGGAGAGTCGTCGGGTGGAGTGTCTTTGCGGCCCCTCTTTGAAATGTAGTCCTTGTGTCGGGGGGCTCACTCCTCTTAGTATATTGCTTGAGGTGGCCCTCTTTTATCAGTATTTAGATTGCATCCTTTAGATGGACACAATCTTCTGTCACGTGCATGTGGCTCCTGTGAAAATGACAATACTTAGATTTGTTGGTGTTAGGCTTGGGTTTCGTTGGTTTAGGGAACCTCTGTAACACCCAAAATACTCCCCACGAATTATAATTTAAAATCAGAGTAATTAAATATAAAAATAATATCGAGTGTTACATACAACTTCAAGATACGACTCAATTTGATACGTAATACAAAAGTATGCTTGCAACGGTAATTTCAAAAGCAAAACATAAAATAATTAATTAAGTAGCCACATGATTTTCTTGAATAACTAAACAATAGAAAAACAATCATCGTACCGACACCCCAAAGTACGTATCAGAGCTGACTCCTCTAACGTGAAGTGCACTGACTTCACCGACCAAGAACTCTACTAATCCTGATCACCTGCATGTTATCAACATAGGGGTAACATTCAAACAGAAAGGGGTGAGATACTTACACCAACAAAAGGGAAAAATAATACAAATATAAGCAAGTATCATCAAATATTCACCACTTCTCATCAATCAACAACCAAATAAATACACCAAAATACATAATAATATTATGCACACAAAAAACAACATATGCAAATGAGACTCCACCAAACTCAATGCATGCAGTACCATTTAACGATCCCTGTTTCATGATCCAGTTCCCGTCGGAACTCTCGCCCCTATTTCATGGTCCAGTATGATCCTTATTTCATGATCACACCCTCGACCTCTATTTCATGGTCAAGTACGATCCCTATTTCATGATATCACCAATAAAAAACAATTCCCTTTGGGATTCGGGTGGATATACCCTACCTTGGTACACCATCCTCAACTAAGCACATGCCATGCATCATCAATGACAATATGCAATGTCTACAACATCTACCTCATGCAACAACATCTTCAACAACATACAACAACAATTACCTTATGCAACAACATCACCAACCACATACAACAACAATTATCTCATGTAACAACATCACCAACAACAATTACCTCATGTAACAACATCACCAATAACATACAACAACAATTATCTCATGCAACAACATCACCAACCACATACAACAACAATTACCTCATGTAACATCATCACCAACAACATACAACAACATTACAACAACACCTAACAACTACTATGTCATATAACCACAACGACAACATCAACACATAACAACATTAATAACATATATCAACAACTACAACAAAATATAACAACATCAATAACACTTATCAACAACTACAATATGTATCATCAACTACAACAACATATAACCACATCAACGACACCACATAGCAACACCAACAACATACATCAACAACTACAACCACATATAACAACATCAACATCATGTAACAACAATAACAATAACACATAGCAACATCCACAACATATATACACACTAACTCATGTTTCTACTATGTTATGTTCATTATCCTTCTAAACAAGCTCATAACCCCTCCATACATGCCTCTAACATCACTACATCAATCCCCACTCATTAATAGATTAAATAAAAGATTTTATAGAATTTTTTCAGAATAAAATAATTTATTTTTCACTCTAGGTCTCGCTAAGCGAAATGCCTGCTCGCTAAGCAAGAAAATATATGTCTGGAAGGGTCCAACATTTTCACACGCTCACTAAGTGAGCTGCAGCTCGCTAAGCGAGGACTGCAATTTTTGCAGATTTTCCTCTGCCAACCAGCCACACCCAGCTACGATTTCTATACCCCAAAACCATTCTTAAGGCCAGAAAACTCAGAATTTCCACCTTTCATCCTAAAAACAATCACCTAATTTATAGAATCATTACAATTTCAACAATTCCTAATTGTTCTAACATGTTATTCATCAAAAATCCCTCCAACCCCTTGGTTCCTACTCAACAATCCTATGTCAACTATTAGTATTATAAAACCCTTAGGAGAGGAAGGAATCCCACCCTTACTTAATTTGACGGATGATTTCCTTATCCTAGCTAGAAACTCATCTTCAAGCTTTTTCCCTATCTCATTCTTCTTCCTCTATTCACGTTCTTCCTCACGATTAGTTTTCACGAACCGATTCCCTTTTTCCCAAATTCCAAACATAACACTTAGACCCCAACTAAGGATTGTCCATCTTGCCCTTACTATTCCATCACCAAATTACAATTCTACATGTTCTCTTCATATTTCCAATATTTATTTAACATCTTATAAATTATTTAAATTTATAGTATTAAAATATACTTCTTCCCTCAACACACTACCAACTTCACGCAACACACAATACACCAAAATTCCAATGATTTAGATTAAATAATTAAATAAATAATCGGGGTATTACAACCTCACCCTACCCTACTTGAATTTTGAATGACACATTCGATGAGGATACGCTCCCGGGGAGTAGTAATCAATGTGTATTCGGAGAAGCGCCCACCAGGCCCTCTGCCTTCGCGAGCCTTAGGAGGTTTATCATCTTGTCGTCTCTCCCCGGTGCGGCGAGGAGTGATATAGTCGTCATATTTGGGATTTTTTGTTTCGTCTTGGTTGCGATTGCTCTGGACGCTGTGGGAGACTTTCTTCTCTTTGTACTTAATGTACGCTTGAGCCTTGTGTAGAAGTTAGTCCAGAGAGAGGGAAGACTCGATCCTAACTGCTCTGTTGAATTCGCTGTCGGGGAGGAGTCCCTTCTCGAGGAGGTATTTTTTCATGTAGTCGGTCATATTTACCTCGACGTCTTCCTAGTTAAATCTTTCGATGTAAGAATATAATGTTTAGTTCTTTCCCTGTATGATGGCCTCGAGTGTGGCCTCTATCTTTGGGTGATGCCAGAATGCTGTGAAGTGCCTTGTGAACGTTAAGCTTAGGCTTCTCTAGGAATTGATGGATTCTGGAGCCAAGATTTTGTACCATGCTATGCCCCTTTCCTGAGTGTTGTGGAGAACAGTCTGCACTTGAAATTTCCCCTGATGTCATTGTGGTAGTCGAGCATGGTGTTGATGTTATCAACATGTTCATTCGGGTCGGTAGTCCCGTCGAACGTTGAGAGGTTGGGGATTTTTCCATGCCCACGGGGAACTGGGTCTCCATGATGGCCTGAGAAAGCGTGCAGAGGGGGCCCTCCTCGTCGCTTCTTAGGGGTGAGTGATTCTAATCCCTAGGGCTTTGGCCGCGATAGAGGGATACCATTGGTTGGCTGGTGCGCTGCTCGGGACGTCCTCTGGCTTTGCTCTTCTTAGGTTCTGGGAGCGTTGTCCTCGGCGAGGAGGGGAGCGACTGCACTTCTTGGGGCCACTGATCTGACCTGATCAGGAGGAACCTTCCAGTTGAGGGTAGCTTCTACGGTGAAGAAAGAAGGGGGTGTACCTGCAAGGTACTCCGATGCCAAAGTGAGAGTATGCTATGGAGTAATAGCAAGTATAGAAAAAGATAAAAGAATGGAATACCTGGCCCTCTAGTAAAAGAGGGTTTTTATAATGTGCCCCCAGAACTGGTCTAAGGTTCCCTTCATGGGTTGGATCAGCTGGGCCCATAGAGAGAACTACTAGGGCTTACGTTGGAGTAACTAAAACCTAGCACGTGGTATTACCCCTGGTCCAACTGTTCCTCAAATCTAGGAGAGCATTCTGGAGTCAGTTGACTGAAGGAGTGGGTCACGTCGGGGAGGTGCTCTCCTCACGCCCTTAGCTGTTGGGCCTTGGTCTCGTTCCCGACACTACTGGTTCCAGGCCCAGTCCAGAACAAAAATAAACACATGAATCTTAGAATTCCTTGAATAATAATCAATAAAATAACTCGGTAAATTCTTGATCAGATGAATTTAAATTATTTGCAGATCAACTTCGACTTTGTTCAGATGAATTTTGTTCGAGCTGAGGAACTGTTTTGATATCCTTGCTTTCTTCTTGAAAAAAGTTAATAAAAGTGGAAAGAAAATTATTTTTGGTTTTTGATTAAGAGTTAGTAAACATAAACAAATAAAATGCATACAAAAGCATGATGATCCCCTGTGAGGCATAAACCTGCAACTGATAAGGATAAAAGAACTAATGTGTGATCTTGTTTGTATGTAATGATGCAAATGAAAATATTCAAAATCTTAGGGGAAAAAAATAGGGTGCTACAACTGCCCCTATTTAAGTTTCTTCAATCTAGAGATATGAAGATTGACATCTTCGTCTCAACAAGATGGGAGAGACTTAAATAAAGAAAACCAATTTTTGGCCCTAAGAGACCATGCAATGATATGAATATGTGATGACATGCAAACCCAAGATCTCTGTGGAAAATATAACACCACAAGAGGCAAACGAAAGTTGGGGAAACAAGAGGAAAATTCTGCTGAGGATCAATTTAAAATGCCAAAACTAGGGAACCAAAAATAAATTTAAACTTTTTTTTAATTGTGTACAAGAGTGATTAGAAAAGGAAAAAAAGAATTAAATCAAGTAACATTTGATTTTTTTTTAAATATCCTACTTTAAAAAAAACTAAAATCCATATTTTCGAATTATTTACGAAAATAACAGTTTCAGAAAAACGAAAAGAGAATACGTTATACAAATACATCTGATGTCTTCATATCAAATGAAGTCATAGTGGAATTGAAAAAGATCTTGTACTAAGGTGCCATATGAAATGGCATCAATGGTTATTTTATTTTTATTATTTTCCAATTAGTCATGGCGTATACATTGTTTTTTTTCTTCTTTTCATCGGCTATATTAAATGGCATAATACACATTGTTTTTTTCTTTCAATTAGCGATACTAGCTATGATTTAATCAAGTATAGAATAATTTATATCATAAATTTATACCATATCATATACGAGGTTAATTCTAAATCACTCTAGCAATACTTATCATTTCAATTCAAGTATAGAATAATTTATATCATATCATATATCAACTTATTTTATATGATAATATATCATGTAGTACTTTTTTCATGTAGTAATGATTGAAGTAGAATTATAAGTAATTTAAGTTAGAATAATAATTTAGTAAGTTATTTATATTATTATTTATGAGTATAGTTAGAGGTGTCAAAACGGATCGCCCGCCCCGCCCCGTTAAAAACCCGTCAAAAAAAGAGCGGGGCGGGCATGCCCGCCAAGGTGAATTGGGCATGAAATTCAAGCCCGCCCCGCCCCGTCGGCGGGTTGGAGGGCGGCGGGCTTGCCCGCCTTCTTTTTTTTATTTTTTTATTTTTATTTCTTTATATGCTATTTTTAAATTTCTTTTTTGTTTTTATTTTTTGTATTTTTTATAGCTATTTTTAAATTGTAAGAGATGAGGAATCAAACTAATGTGATTAACAAGAAATAAAGTCAACTATATAGAGAAGTAACTTAAATATTAATAAAATTATTGTGTCGCATATATGATAATAGAGAAATTCTTACTGGTTGAATATGTTCAGTACATAATATAGTTTAAAAATAGATGTATATGTTAAGAAATAGTGAAAACTACTTTGCATATAGTTTGATATATATGAATGTTCCAGTATATATAAATGGATTAGTAATTTCACAATTAAAAATATTTACATATTATAATTGAAATATTAAATTAGAATATTCTATATGTATTACAGTATAGCAATGTCATGTGTTTTTTTTTCTGCACTGTGTATTATATATTATGTATACATTGCATTATAGAGAATTTGTCATTGCAATATTTTATTGGTTAGAGTTTTTATACGCAATATAAATAAATATCTATATTGGTATTGTATACAACTTTACATACTTTTTCTAAACTTTCTATATGGATGCATATAACAATAACTCATTTTAAGTTTGAATTGATTTACTATAATTTCATTTAAATTTGAATTATGACATACATATAAATATAAATACATATTACAATAAATTTTTAAGTGTTTTGGTTTCAAAATTTTTAGCAGGTTGGCGGGCCAACCCCGCCCCATTATGTATTTCGCCCGCGAGGTTTTTTGTTTTGGCGGGGCGGGAGAAACGGGTTGGCGGGCTCAAAATCTCAACCCAACCCGCCATTATTTGGCGGGCGGCGGGGCGGACCGGCGGGCCCCGACCCGTTTCGCCATCCCTAAGTATAGTTATTGGGTTTTTAGGAGTATTTGAGCTTTTAGGTTTATTAACTTATATAATATAGTCTCATAATGACATTTGGAATCAATCAATGAAAAATTAAGTTATCTTTTAATTCTATTTTTCTTAGTTTGTTTAGTTGTTTCTCTTAATTTTGTAAGTCTTGTTAGGGTTAGCATTTTGATTCCTAACAATTGGTGCTTTCATCTTGAACTTCCATGACATACACATATTATCATTCCACATACACTCCATACATTCCACAACAATACACAATTCCTACTCCACCCTACAATCATCTTCCACCTTCCATAAACATTCATTTTATCATCCTAACACTACTAATGTTACACCATCATTCCCTTCTTTTTCATGGGAAATTTTTACACCTTATTCTACCAACACTCATCTTACATCTTCATCACCAAATATGTATTTTAACCATAGTTATACATCACCTCCATCTCACCCATATTCATCATATTCTACTTCAACCTTCAATCCTAAATATCAAAATAATTCTAACATTAGAAAATTTTTTGAAAAACATTTGCAAGCATCTCATCTCAATTTAAAAAAAAACACTAAGAAAAAAACTTACCCTAAATTTCCACCTTCTCACTCTCATTTCAAACCCATTGTAAAATCCCCTAAACTCCAAAACAACTTTTCTAGGGTTTCCAAATTTCTCCATTACCCTAACACTTGGTCTCCATTAACGACAATAATTTCTTCAATCTCTTTCGGCAAGGAGCTCGCTGCTGCTAAGAAAGCAGCCACTCTCGCAGATATTCCTCAGGTTGAGGGATTGGGCGAAATTAAAGGTGGTGATATTATTATTTCCGATGCCTCTTCTTCCCACACTCTTGTTCCTCTTCCCTATCCAAACCCTAACTTCGATCAGTTAACTGATGATTTCCTACAAGGAAGCAATGTCGAAGACATTGGCAAAGAGAAAGCCTCTGGTTTGGATTCTGGTTCAGAGTTGGATTCTAATTCTGATGACGATAATGATGATATTGAAAAGAAGCCTAAAGCTATTGATGAAGTAAGGGAGAGAGACAAATAGGATGTTAAAGCCGAAATGTAAACTAATATACAAGAAGAGTCTGACAAGTTTAGATTACCAACCAAACATGAACTTGACGAACTGGCTTTGTGACCTCCTGATCTTTCCAATATTCAAAGGAGGATTAAAGAGATTGTCTGTGTTCTTTCCAATTTTAAGGCTTTGAGGCAAGATGAGTCGACGAGGAAGGAATATGTTCAACAAATTAAGAATGATATATGCTCATACTATGGCTACAAAGAGTTTTTAATCGGTGCTTTAGTGGCGATGTTTCCAGTTGTTGAACTGATGGAATTAATTGAAGCTTTTGAGAAGCCGTTTGTTTTTTGGAATGTTTTTTCAAAGTTTTCTCTTTTGATTTACATATCAAGAAATGGAATAGAAAGTAGAAAAACAAGTGGAAAATAATTTATTGGTGAGAGGAAAATTGATCCATATGGTGTCAATTATGAAGATTTTGAAAAAGGCATCATAGGAGGTTTTGTGCCTTCGTTTGTGTCTCCACTTTTATCAAAAGAAGTATTAATAATGGCTATTTTAGCACCTCCATCCTATGAAATTCAACTTATTTTATGGAACAATATTGTTTCAAATTCGTTCACATCACAATACTTGAGATATGGAAATTGGTGCCACATTTACTCTTTGGCAGTAGTACCATTAGCTGTCAAGAAATTATGCTAATTACTAATACCAACTTTATTGCAACTTTAGACATAAAAATGTTGCTAGTTTTGTCATCTACTATGGATCCAATCTTTTACAATATTGAAGAATCTGCTACTTTTCATCTAAACCTTAGTTAGAGTCCTATTATATGTGTTCTTTATGATTCATTTACAAAGCCAAGATTTCCATCACAATGATTTACCATCTATTATCTATATATAAATTCTAAAGTACCTGGAAAAATCAAGTCTACCCTTCTGACTAAAAGTTTAAACTTTTCTAATTCCAAGGTTAAATGCGACTTATTTCACTTTGGCTTAATTATGATTGATTTGGTAATTAATGAGGCTGAAGTGTCACTCCCTTATTTTTTTCTCAACCTTTATTATTTATTTTTATGTTAAAAAAATTGATTGATGATCAATTCCAAAACTTGGGTAATCTAAATTGTTTATTTACATATACCCAAAAAAAATTGTTTATTTACAAGAAAACCTTTGTCATTCCTCTACACACTTTTCATCCATTTATTAAAGCCAATTCACTTTTATTCTTCTCATTTCATCATCGTACAAAAATATCTCCTCTTCATCTTCCACTTCCCATGCACAACACCATTTTTCTCACTCACTCATTTTCTATTTTCTCCTCTTTCTTTCTCCTCAAACCCTAGCACTGCCGCCCCCTTTTGTCTATCCTATCTCCGATCACCACTGATTCAAATGGGAAAACTAAATCCATATTCATATGCCTCATCTAACGAATTTTCTAATAAATCTATTGGATAATAGGAATCCAAATGATTTCCTTCTACCATGATTTTCATTTTTTCTGGGTTCATCGTTTTTCATTGTTCTTGATAGATTAGTTTTATTTTGAATATTTTCTTACTATATGTGATGCAGATATTCTTCTTCTGAGAAAAAATCATTTCAAGGTTTTTCAGATTCTTCTATTTTTATAGTTAATCCTTTCCATGACCATGGTTAAACCAAAATCTTTGAGACGAACCCTAGAGTCATACTCAGTCAAACACATGAACAAATCTATTAAAGGTTAAACTAATTTCTTGAAATAATTTTTGTTCAATTTTCTATTTGTTTTTCTAATTCGTGTTTTTTCTGCTATTAGTTGGGGATTGTGTGCTTATGCGTCCATCTGAACCGTCGAAACTGTCCTATGTGGCTAGGATTGAATGGATCGAAGCTAATTCACGAGGTGCTAATGTGAAAATTCATGTCGTTGGTATTATCAACCAGAAGAGTCTCATGGTGGCGACGTCGGTTTCATGGCTCTAAAGAGGTTTTTCTCTCTGATCACTTTAATGTTCATAGTACTGATACAATTGAAGCAAAGTGTATTGTTCACATATTTAAGAGTTACACTAAGTTTGATGTTGTTGGATGATTTCTTCTATCGCTTTGAGAATAATTCATCTACATGTGCTTTCATTCTTGATAGAGTTGTCGTGTGAGTTGTTCTCTTCCGCAATATATATCCTTTATGATTGCATAATTTTATTCTTTTAAGTTGTATGTTTGAATGTAATTTATGTGTTTAATCTTATTTTATTCGGCCGCAACTAATAAGTAGCAATTAAATTAGGTTTAGATTTAGATTGTGTTTTGGTTGATGTTAGCTAACCGGTTTTATTTGATTGATGTATGAAGAATGGGATTTTTGTGATTGTACTTGGGGTTTAACTCCTTATTTATAAATGCTTTAGGCCTTGAATTATGCTTATGATCGAATCATTCTAATTGGTTGGTTCCAGCATCCGAATCTTCAATTCAGCTATGTTGTAAACCTTATTTGGATCTTCTTATCAAGTTGTATCTGAATCATTCTGATGGCTATTCTCTTGGAGATTTTTTTACCTAACCAGATGTTGTTTATTGGGATGAAGACTTAATATTGAGATGTCCATAGTTTGCGCTTTCTAAGTCATGATGTTACATATAAAAAATAAAGACTTTTTTTTGTCACAATGAAGAAGTTGTGGGATCTTTGTCTTGAAGTTGAAGTTGAAGAAGTCATCACATTAGACAAATTCAAAGCATTTATTACTTTTGCTGGTAATACTTAAATGTGAATTCATCATTCTTCTTGCTTCATTTATGTTTTTGTGCATTTTGTTAAGTTTTGAACAAGCAAGTATTTCCTAATTATCATTTTAAGTAGGATATATTTATGAATAATTATTTTTATTTAATTTTAAAAACTTAGTTTTAATTTATGTTCAAGTTGAATGATTATATTTAAAATTATTTTATTTTATAGCATGTTGTTATTGTGTTATGTAAAGGTTAAAGTCTTTCTTTAAGCTCAAACTCATGACAAGATTAAATGAGAAATGAATTTAGTTGAATACTACTTAACTCTACTGTCAAATATATTTGTTACAATTTGGGCCCAAATTTATAATAACTAGAGCTTAGAGATGTGAGTCATGTGAAAATATTGTAGACATGTCTTGCTTAGTGTAGCGGTAAAAACATGAGTGTAAGCTATTGGTTAACTTAACTCAAAGTAAACTGAGTCGCCACCGCACTTTTATTTTATTCCAAGAGGAAAAGGAAAAAAGAGCGAATAAATCCTAATGAATCTAAAAGCAAAAAGCTAAAAGAAACAAGCAAAGAAATCGGGTAAGGGGATAGGTTACAAATTGGGAAGGTTTTACGCACCCAAAATGTCTGTGGTACTCCACGGGAGCCCTTTGAAAATTTATTGCTTTTGGTTTGAAAAATGTTTGTAAAATGAGAGTGGAGGAATGAGAAAAGAATTAATTTTTAATATTTTTGTGTTTGGAGAGGTTTACCACCTCATGCCTACGTACCCACAAAATGCAATGAGAGATCAAAATCCCGTAGTTTGTGGTGCAAATAGTGAAAAGGGTTGGTTATGATTAATTTTATTAAGTGAAGAGAATTTGTCATCTTCAAGTGGATGGCCAAACAAATCTACCATGAGAATGAAGGCATGGACTCATACATCATTATGGGGAGGGTGCCAACTCAGATAAAATCAACGAGTATGCCACTAAACCCCCACAGATGACAAGAGACTCAATTACATCAAACTACAACCATGGAGATTGAGAGACTTGCACCCGACTAAAGAATAATGACTCATAATCGACAATTTTTAAAGAAAACAAACAAAAGTGCTCAAAGGCACAAAACAACTTGAATGAGTTTGGTTCTTTTTATTTTTTGAATTAAGGTCAAAATGATTAAATTCATTGGTTTTAAAAGAAAAGAAAATAGTAAAATCCACTTGACAAAAGTCAAGGTTTTATTTATTAAAGAAGTGATGATTTTAGAAAATAATAATCCTTTGAAAAGAGAGAAGATTTTGAAAATTAAAGAAGGGGTGGAGATGAAGGGACTATCCTAAAAAAGAAAATAAGTAGATAAAGGAAGAAAGATCTAACCAAACTTTATGATACTTCAAAATATAGGCATAAAAGTCCCATCCTTATAAGCTAGCAAATTGCCAAATAAAGGCAAGTGCCAACTTCATGAAGAACAAAGCAAAAGAGAGGTGTCCTAAAATCTAAGTCCAAAAACTTCATTCCAATGCCAAGGATAGTAACCAATAGTCCAAAGATAAGATCACAAGTGTTTTATAGATTTAATCCTTTATTAATATTTTTGTGTCCAAATGGACAAAAGAAAAATCAACACAACAAAAATAAGAGCAAGAAATATAAACATGATAATGGATGAATAAAGCATAATAAAATAAAAGCAATAAAGGTGCACGAAATTAAATGTTAGTAGAAAAAAGCAATTCAAGTGCAAGAATCTAAAATATTAATAGTAGTAATAGTATAATAATATTTACATAATAATGGTATGGTGAACTTAATCAACCACAACCAAAAGAGTAACCAAAATCGAAAGGCAACCGGATCCACTTAGTATCTTACACTATATCGATTAATCAAGGAAAACTGAACCAAATTCAATGAAATTTGAAAGGAGATTGAGAGACCCAAAGCACCTACACATCAAACATTCATAAGTCTTGATTCTTAATGCAATATGATCAAACTCTTTGGGATTACGCGACCAACAAGAGGTCCGGTCCACGAAAGTGCAAGTATCCAACTAGATTTTTTATTCCAAATTCGGGACACATTTAGGTTTATGTTAAGCAATCACCGAGTAATTTACGAAGTAATTACCCTACAAATGAGGCCGACCACCACCAATTAAGGTGAAAAATGTTAATGATAAAGCATGCGAGATAAACGATATGTAAATTGCTATCTGAACACAATACTGCACAAAACTAAAGATGAATACCAAATTGAGTCACACTTATGGTATTCTTCCATCTTTAAGTTCAATCACTCATCTCGGGGGATTCAAGCATGAAAATGTATCACTAATGCAAAGTACCTTAAATGAATTAAATAATCCACTTAAAGGTAGTTTTGGATTAATGAACATTAACTACTCTAATCTACACCTAAAGTTCATTGAAATTAAAGAGAAATCACTCACAAAAGTGTTTCCCAAGGTAAAAATAAAAAGGAGGAGGAGGAAGAAGAAGAAGAAGAAGAAGAAGAAAGAGGAACCAATAAGGAGCTTCAAATAAGCCAAAAAGTAGCTTCTGACTTGTGTTAACCGGTTAACCAAAATGCACTGGAAATGGTTAACTTGTTAACACAATCAACTTTTAAAACCTGCACAAAAACACAATGGTTAACCGGTTAACCAAATTGCACTGAAAATGGTTAACCGGATAACATTGAACCAGTAGCAGAAAATATGCTAAAATTTAGCATGATCCATTTTCAAAACCTTTTTACAAACATTTGATGATCATGATCTGAATTAACACGAATTTTAAAACCAAAATACAGTGAAATCACTGCAATCAAACAACAATTGAAGATCTAAAGGATCTACAATCAAAGACACCAAATATCTACATCTTGAATGTTGATGATGAGTATGGGTTTATGGAAAGAGTGAATTACCAAAAGCACTTCTTCAAATTGGACCAAATCAAGCTAGATATACTGCAATTGATGAACAAGAAAAGAAAATGATGAAGGTTTATTTCAAGTTGATCAAGAATTCAATGTGAATTCTTGATAACTTCAAAAGAAAGAAAAAGAGCTTTAGTGAGATTTGGTTTTGGGGGATTTTTGCAAGAAATTTGGTTGTTTCAAGAAATTTTTGCAAGGTAAATTTGGCTCTCCAAAGCTTGTTGAATGAATGAAATTAGAGTGCTATTTAAAGACTTTAGGTATGGGAATTTGGTGGAATGGAGCTTGCTTTGGTAATTAAAATTAGGTTTGGTAATTGAAAATTTGGTGGCAAATGGAAAAGAATGGTGATTAATGAGGGTTTATGGTAGGAAATGATCAAAGTGATGTAGAGAAATCAGAGGGAAATGGATATAGAGTATTCCAAATGAGATCAATGATCCAATGGTGTTGAATTTGAATGAAAAGTTCAAATTTTTCACTAGTTAACCGGTTAACCAAAATACACTAGAAATGGTTAACCAGTTAACCAAGCATAAATTTGAATTGTTTATTCAAACATGATTGCGTGATTGTTGTGGCCTGATTCTTTTGTACGTCGAAGAAGGCATGGAAATAAACACATGAACCTTGGAATTTCTTGAATGAATTAACTAACTTGGGAAATCCTTGATCAGATAAATTTGAATTACTTGCGGATCAACTTCAACTTTTGTCTGTGAAATTTTCGCTCGAGCAGCAGGACTGCTATTTTAGGCATTTTCAATTGTTCCACTTCCTGAAAATGTTAGTGAAAGAAAAACAAAATATTTTTGGATTTTAATTAATGGTTAGTAAACATAAACAAATAAAGCAATTAAAGGCAACAGTGATCCCCTGTGAGACATAAACCTACACCTGAGAAGAACCGAGCAACCAGTGCGATCTTGTTTGTATGCAAGATGTAGATAAAATGTGAAGAAAACTTAGGGCAAAAATTAGGGTGCTATAGCTGCCCCTATTTAAGTTTCTTCAATCTGAAGATATGAAGATTGACATCTTCGTCTCTGCAAGATGGGAGATACTTAAATATAGAAAACCCAATGTTTGTCCTAAGAGAACATGATATGATATGCAAACCCAAGATCTCTGTAGGAAAACACGACCACCAGAGAAAAGCAAAAGCTTGGAGACACAGAAGAAAATCCCGCCGGGGAAAACAACAGACACCAAAAGAGTTTACCAGGAAAATAAATCACTGGATAGCTGACTCAACTTGAGGAAAATATGATATAATCAAGGTAAAAGGTTCAACAAGGAAGAGTAAACACTATGCCAGGGAATATCAACCAAATAAAGTATTTGAGTCCAAAAAATGGAGGAATACTGAGTTGGAAAATAATCATCAACTACCGATTTATTGGGTAGGAAATATGAAAATAATGGACTCAACTATCAATTACTAGATAGGAGCAAAACAAAGAGAGATAACCTCTACTACCTATTTACTAGGTAGAAAAATCTGTAGATGTTAAAAGAATTCTCAACTATCGGATTTACTGGGTAGGAGCACAATAGAAAGATAACCTCTACTACCTGTTTACTAGGTAGAATATTTTGTAGAGGTTAAAAGAATTCTCAACTACCGGATTTACTTGGTAGGAGCATAAGCAATGAGCTTGATTAACTTGGTAATATTACCCACTATCAAATAATTAATAGCTTAATTCCAAAGTAATATTCTCAAACTATAGAAAATATTACCCACTATCGCACAATGATAGCTTAATTCCAAAGCAATATTACTCACAAAGGGGACCAAAGATCAATCCAAGAACAAGTTGGAGAGAAGCGGTCAAATAAGACTCGTCCCTAGGAGGAAATATCTCAACTGGACAAAGTTCCATCCAGATAATAAACTGGAGAGGAAATTGAATCAAAAATCATCCATGAGGAACAAACTCAGTGGGGAATTTAGAAAGGATAAACACTTTTTGCTTAATGGTCAACACTCTAAACTTGAGGGAAGACAACACACACACTCTGTGGGGAAAATCACACCAAAGAGCGGGGAACAATGATAAATGCAAGAATGCAAGCAAATGATGTTATGCTTATGTGTATGAATATGCTGACAAACAAACATAAAGATGAGAAACATGTGACATAAACACCACAACAACCGGATACTCGGCTAATCCCAAGGAATCATGCTGGAGATTCAACCTGAAATCCCGCAGGAGATAATCAAAAGCCATCATAGGAATAAAATTCTACTACAATGCTCAACTCATACTGAGGAAACATCTATTAGGGATCTAATCCACAAAGCAATCTTCAATAATGCATAAGAGGATAACATCAGAAATTCCACTCTGAGAGGATAACATGTTGGAGAAACACCAACAACACAAAATTTTCCATACTCTGTTTGGGGAAACACGGTAAAGATCTATCAGTGATGCAAATAAAGCATATCCTAATGGATTATCAAACATCAAGAATCAACTCTGCATAGGGTTACCACCCTGTTGAGGAAAGGTAATAATCTGTCGAGGATGGGGAAAAGCTTCCGTAATCCTTGCTAGGGACAGAAGCATTCTTGTTAAGAATCAAACTCTATGGGGAATAACCATCACCACACTCCTGTTTCGCTTGGAAAAGGGGGAAAGATTTGCTGAGGAACATATAAGAACCTTCTGGAAACAATCACACATAGTCCTACTGGGGATCTATGGGGAAGATCTATAGAGATGATTCATTACTGAAAATTTTCGGACCTTCCGACCCACATGGGAATACCAGAAGTTAACATCATAGTCAAAACACAGTTACGAGGGATTTTAAATCAATACCCACCATCAGGTGAAAGAAAACCTCTAAACTGACTGCTATATCAATACTTCCGCTAGGGGATACAACCAACTCAAGCTAAGGCATAAGAACTCAGTTGAGGATTCCCTAAATAAACATTACTTCTCAAGTCAAAGATAATTTGCTGAGGAAGAGATCAAAACTCAGCTGGGGATTCTTAAGAACATCCCTTCCAATAATTCTTCTAGGGAAGACACTGGAACTCAAACCAGAAACATTCATACAATAAACCATCCCTACTTACGCTTGCCGTTGGGTTGCAACACATCATTAATATCAACATTGTTCAGGAATTCCGCATGGATACAACCGGATCAAACCCTGCTTTGGGAGAGAAGTTACACACATCCAGACTTTACCATCCCTGGAATCACTATTGATATCCTTTCTTTGCTCACAGATCAAAAGAAAAATGTTTTTATAATCTTCAAATATTTAATTTATTTAATTTGTTTCAAAAATCATCATTAACAATAAATTGAAATTTTGTAAACAGAAACAATATAAAGAATTGCAAACAATTGGATAAAAGCTCAATTTTATTGATAGAGTGGTAGTCAGCAAATGACATGACTCCATGGATCTTTACAAGTTTGAAAAATGGTAAATACATGGAAAATGACTACATTGAAATACAATGATCACTATTCTCCCTATCAACTTTGAACTCCACTGTGTCCGAAACTTCAGTCAAGGACGAGTGAATAAGAATCTTTGATGGGCAATTCTTCTGAGGGATAGAATCTGAAATCCCCGGTTGCTACAAGTGATCCAGTCTGTCAATGAAGTTACTTGCTATTATCCCTAACTTTTGCCTAGATTGTCCTTTCGTTTTTTCAATCTACCAGGATAATTATTTCTGTTTATGCCTCTAATTTTTGCCTGGACCGCCCTTTCGGGTTTTCAACTTAGCGAGCTGTTCTTTTATTTTTAGGCGAAGTATTTCTTAACTGCATCCGTATTCATAGGACAAGTGATCTCCTCACCATCCATAGTTGCAAAAATTAATGAACTTCCATAGAAGGCTTTCTTAACAACATATGGTCCATCACAGTTCGGAGTCCACTTGCCCCGAGAATCTGTAATGAAAGACTGGATCTTTTTGAGCACGAGGTCTCCTTCTCTAAATACACGAGGTTTGACCTTCTTGTCAAATATTTATTCATTCTTTGCTGGTACAACCGACCATGACACAAAGCTGTTATTCTCTTTTCATTAATCAAATTCAACTGATCAAATCTACTCGGACACCATTCAGCCTCAGTCAACTTGGCTTGCATCAGAACTCTCATTGATGGGATCTCAACCTCGACGGGGAGCACTGCTTTTGTACCATAAACAAGTGAGAAAGGGGTTTCCCCTATTGAAGTGCGGACAAATGTACGATACCCATGCAAATCAAAAGGGAGCATCTCATGCCAGTCCTTATATGTCACAACCATCTTCTAAATGATCTTCTTAATGTTCTTATTCGTAGCTTCAATAATGCCATTCATCTTCGGTTTATAAGGAGAAGAATTATGGTGTTGAATCTTGAACTCTTCACAAAGCTCTTTCATAATCTTATTATTCAAGTTCGAACCATTATTAGTAATGATTCTATTCGGAACACCATGTTTGCAGATAATGTTATTCTTTATAAACTGAACCACAACTTGCTTGGTCACATTAGCATATGATGCCACTTCCACCCACTTTGTGAAGTAATCAATTGCCACAAGAATAAAACAATGTCCATTCGAAGCCTTGGGTTCAATCATACCAATCATATCAATTCCCCACATAGAGAAAGGCCACAGGGAAGAAATTACATTGAGATGAGTTGGTGGCACATGAATCTTATCAGCATACACTTGGCACTTATGGCACTTTTTCACATACTTGCAACAATTAGATTCCATTGTCAGCCAATAGTAACCTACTCTCAACATCTTTTTAGCCATTACATGCCCATTGGCATGAGTACCAAAATATCCTTCATGAATTTCTTTCATTAACATGTCTGCTTCATGTCTATCCACGCATCTGAGCAAGACCATGTCAAAATTCCTCTTATAAAGCACATTTCCATTCAGGAAGAAATTTCCTACCAATCTCCTAAAAGTCCTCTTATCTTTATCGGATGCCCCAAGTGGGTATTCCTGACTCTGGACAAAACATTTAATATCATGATACCAAGGCTTGTCATTATGGACCTCTTCAACGACAAACACATGAGCTGGTCTCTCAAGTCGCATTAGTCTGATCATGGGAACGTCATTCCACTGGTGCACCATTATCATAGAAGCTATAGTTGCCAAAGAATCAACCATCTGATTTTCATCATGAGGCACATAATGAAACTCAACTTTAGTGAAGAAAGTTGATATCCTCCTGGCATAATCTCTATAAGGGATCAAGTGGGGTTGATGAGTTACCCACTTACCCTTAATCTTATTGATTACCAAGGCAGAATCTCCATACACATCAAGATACTTAATCCTCAGATCAATAGCTTCCTCAAGACCCATAATACAAGCTTCATACTCAGCTTCATTATTGGTACAAGGGAAAGTCAACCTTGCAGCAAAAGAATATGTGAACCATGGGGAGTAATGATCATTGCCCCAATTCCTCTTCTGCATGAATTTACAACATCATCAAAAACTAAAACCCATCGAGACCCAGGATCCGGCTCTTCCTCAATCAAAGGATCATCATAATCTTTCATTTTCAAATACATTACATCCTCATCTGGAAAATCAAACTTGATAGGATGGTAATCATCAATCGGTTGATGTGCCAAATGGTCAGCCAAGATACTACCTTTTATAGCGTTTTGAGCTCAGTACTCAATATCATATTCTGATAATAATATTTGCCAACGAGCAATCCTCCTAGTCAAAGCAGGCTTTTCAAAGATATACTTGATTAGATCCATTTTAGAGATAAACCAAGTTGTATGATTCAGCATATACTGGCGAAGACGCTTGGCATCCTAAGCTAAGGCGCAACAAGTTTTTTCAAGCATAGAGTATTGAGACTCACAATCAGTGAATTTCTTACTCAAGTAGTAAATCGCATATTCTTTTCTTCCAGATTCATCTTGCTGACCAAGCATACAACCCTTGGAATCTTCCAACACAATCAAGTACATAATCAACGGTCTACCTTCCACCGGAGGAGACAAGATAGGAGGTTCAAGCAGATATTCTTTGATACTTTCAAATGCCTTCTGACAATCATCTTTCCAGACACAACATTGGTCTTTTCGAAGCAACTTGAAGATCGGAGCACATGTGGCAGTCATGTGAGAGATAAACCTCGAAATATAATTCAAACGGCCCAAGAAACCTCTTGCTTTTCAGTTTTTGGAGCAGGAATTTCTCGAATAGCTTTTACATTATCAAGATCAACTTCAATGCCTCTTTGGCAGACAATGAAACCTAGCAACTTTCCAGAACGTACACCAAATGCGCACTTGTTCGGATTCAAACAAAGCTTAAACTTTCTTAACCTCTGAAAAAACTTCAGCACATGTTCAACATGATCCTCTTCAGTCTTTGAATTGGAAATCATATTATCAACATATACCTCAATTTCTTTGTGCATCATATCATGGAAAAGCGTGGTCATAAATCTTTAGTATGTCACACCAGCATTCTTTAATCCTAAGGGCATCACTCTGTAGCGGAATGTTCCCCATGGTGTAATAAATGTAGTTGTTTCCATGTCCTCGGGTGCCATATTAATTTGATTATAACCAGAAAATCCGTCTATAAAAGAGAACACATCAAACTTAGCCATATTATCTACCAACACATCAATGTGTGGTAATGGAAAATCATCTTTTGGATTGGCTTTATTCAAATCTCTGTAATCAACACACATTCGAACTTTTCTGTCTTTCTTTGGAACATGCACAATATTGGCCACCCATTGAGGATAATTAGATGTCACAAGAAAACCTGCATCAATATGCTTTTGAACCTCCTCTTTCATCTTTACTTCCATATCAGGATGAGTTCTTCTCAACTTTTGCTTCACAGGTGGACATTCAGGCTTTATCGGCAATCTATGCTCCACAATATTAATATCAAAACCTGGCATGTCCTGATAAGACCAAGCAAATACATCAACATACTCTCTAAGAAGCTCTACCATCCTCGTCTTAACGTCAAAACCAAGCAATGCACCAATCTTGAATTCTTTCTTATCATCTTCAGAACCCAAGTTGACCAATTTCGTAGACTCTCCATGAGGCTGAATAACCTCTTCCTCGTGCTCAAGCAACCAGGAAATCTCATCAGGAATCTCTTCAACATCCTCTTCCTCAGCTTCAAACACAAGGAATTCAAAGTTGGGAGTGGACATAGCATCATTGTTTTCAATGGGTTTATCAATCAATCTACACAATGATTTTATTTTATTTTATTTTAGAGTATGAACAAAAGTGCAAACATTAAGCAGATAAACAATGATTATTATTATTTTGGGTTTTTTATGTTACCATTTTTCAGAATAAAGCAAAAAGGAAAAACACGTATGGAAAAAAAAACATTTTATTGATGATGATAAAATTTGAAACAAAGCCCGACAAACATTACTTTCACCTTGGGTAGAGTGAAAGGATATTTGAAAGAAAATAAAACAAATTACTTTGAAACATGAACAAAAGAAGGAACATCAACAGCAATCCAGATCTTGCAAATCTTTCCATGCGCAACAAAGTTAGGCATTTCTTCATCTTCATCATCTTCAATGATGGCAGCAGCAGAATGATCATTGATAAACCCAACACCTCGGAATCCTTCCTGAATAGTCTTCGGGTCCTTGAGAGCCACATCTGGTGTAAAACCAATACCAAATCCTTCTTTGTTGTCAACAACATCAATAACTCGTCCCAACTATCAGATCAACCAGTTTCGAGCACACACAGAGCATCCTTGAGAGAATACATAGGCATAACATTCTTCTTAGCAGCATTATTAACAACAGAAAGAGCCTCAAATGAAGTTCCCACCTCTTCTTCAGCACAATATAGGAGAAATATGACAAATTTCTCACTAGCATCGCCTGTTCACCGCCAATAGTCACTAATTTCCCATCATTCACAAACTTCAGCTTCTAATGGAGAGTATATGTCACAACTCCTGCCTCATGAATCCAGGGTCTTCCAAGGAGACAATTGTAGGCGGGACGTATATCCATTATCTGAAAAGTAATTTGGAATATAAACGGTCCAATCAAAATAGGAAGATCAACTTCACCAATCATAGTTTTCTTCGATCCTTCAAAAGCTTTCACAACAATCCCACTATTCCTCATGGGAACACCTTGATACACAAACCTTGACAAAGTTGACTTCGACATCACATTCAGGGAAGACCTAGTATAAACCAGCACTTTAGACATAACATCTTCTTGACAGTTCACTGAAATATGCAGAGCCAAATTATGATTCCTTCCTTCTTCAGGCAAGTCATCATCACAGAAACTCAGATTGTTGCACAATGTGATATTAGCCACAATACTATCAAATTGATAAACAATAACATCATGATCAACATAAGCTTGATCAAGAATCTTCTGCAAAGACTGCCTATGAGCCTCAAAGCACATCAAGAGTGATAAAACTGATATCTTCGACGAAGTATGCAACAGCTGCTCAGTAACGTTGTACTCGCACTTCTTTATAAATTTCAACACCTCATCTTCACTATCTTTCAAACTGGAATCACCAAATTGACCTGATCGGGAAACAACATCCTCAATTTGTTTACTCGCACTTGTATCTTCAACTCTCTACGAAGGATCTGAAGTATAAACTCTACCACTTCGAGTAACCTTCGTCACATCAGCAATGCTAACCACAGACTTCGGAGAAGGAATATGAACTTCCTTACTATTTTCTATCATCGTAGCATTATACCGGTACGAGATAGCTTTGTCAGACTCACACGACATTGGGCCAGGAAAATTGATCACCAATGGAGTAACAACATATTTGCGACTATCAAAAGAAATAACCACATTCTCGGGAACAACCTTCTCAGGAATATTGAACTGAGGCACAATAACATTCACTTCATTGTCATACTCGTCTCTTTTTGTTGTCACTTCGATCAACTTATCATCCATCATCTTTTGAACGTCTCTCTTAACAATCACACAACCATGAGGGTTCACCGAACAAATACAACATCTAGCGCAATCGTGATCAATATCATGATATTCACTCAAGAAAGCATGCATCTCAACCAAATACCTTCGAATATGGCGGACCTTATAAATCTTGAACAAACCAGGACAACCATCAACCATGTTCATAGACGTATTACCATGCTGCGGAAGTGGATTTGTCTTCACATTTGGATTAACATCATTAAAAGACAGAACATTGCTCCTCATCAATTTCTGTACTTCAAACTTCAGTGGATAACAGTTCTCAACATCGTGCCCTGGGGCACCATGATGAAAAACACAGTTAGCCTCTGGCTTATACCACCATGGGATAGACTCTGGAACTGGAGGCGGAGAACGTGTTTGCACAAGATTCTTCTCAATCAGAGATGGAAGAAAATTCACATACAACATTGGAATGGGATCAAAATTCGGCTTAGCATGAACCTGTTGATTACCACTCTATTGCACATAAGGTTGTTGATAACGAGACTGATACTTTGGAGCAGCCGACATAGTTGGAGCCACATTAATCATCGGAGTTACAGAAGCTACATGCTGCTGATGACGATTCTCACCACAACGAGATCTTCTGTAACTTTCACGAGTCACAACATTAATCTCACCTTCTTTCTTCTTACCAAAGTTGAACCTCTTAGAGCTTGAGCCAATACTACTCTCTTTGCTCAATCATCCCTTACGGATACCTTCTTCTAGTCGCATCCCCATACTCACCATTTTAGTGAAATTAGAAGGAGCACTTGCAATCATCTTCTCATAGTAGAAAGAACCTAAAGTCTTCAAAAAGATCTTCATCATCTCTTTCTCTTCCAGAGGAGGAACAATCTAAGCTGCTAGCTCGCGCCATCTCTATGCATACTCTTTGAAAGTTTCTTTATCCTTCTGGGACATAACACATAGCTGATCTTTGTCCGGTGCCATATCAACATTATACTTGTATTTCCTAACAAAAGCCTCTCCCAAATCATTGAAAGTCTTGATTTGGATGTTATCCAAACTCATGTACCATCTCATGGTTGCACCAGTCAGAATGTCCTGGAAATAATGTATCAGAAGCTGATCATTGTCTGTTTTAGCAGACATCTTTTTAGCATACATAGTTAAATGACTCAGAGGACAAGTATTGCCCTTATACTTCTCGAACTCAGGCAACCTGAACTTGTATGGAACCTTGACATTAGGAACCAAATAGAGATCATAAGCATATTTACCAAACAAATCCTTATGCTTCAAAGCCTTCATCTCTTTTTGTATCTCAGCAAAACGGCCTTGAAAATCATCAAGTCTTTCAATCACACTAGCGCCTTCACTTGGCTCAGCATGGTAAATCATTTCATCATGGTGCGGAGTAGTGTGCATCACAGGCGGTGCAGTAGTCATCACTGGTTGAAGAGTATTAAATGCAGCAGTCTCAAGAGGAGTACGATAACCAGTAGGAATGAAATCAACCGGCATACCCCACGGTGTGCTAGGAGGCATGCGGTAGCGAGGAGAAATGATAGTTTCAGCAGGAATCGATGCAATGACAATCTCAGAGATGACCGTATGTTGTACCAAAGAATTGGGAATATGGGGTGGCTGATTCTGAGCAGCCACCAAGCTTTCCATCATGGTAGTGATCCTTTCTAAGTTATCCTTCAGAGATGAAACTTCCTCGCGCAGCTCGCAATTCTCTTGTTGTAAGGCTTCCAACATCTTCCTTCGATTAGCTCGAGTATCAACCTTGTGAGTTAGCTTGACAAGAAAATAGAATGAAGACCAAGAAACAACATAAGATCCATGTACAACTCTCAAGAAGCAAGACCAATGTAGGCATGATGTATGGTATGCATATGCAAATGCAAAGATTTCAAAGGACTATAAGATAAATTGCAATATTTATAAAAGAAACACTTCTTGAAGTACTAAAAACTCACTCTCATTAAACTCAAAGTCAGGATTACAAGTGAAGTACAAGTCTCAATAATCCTAACACATGAGAGAAAAGTAAACTAGGCCTAAAGGGTCATATCTGATGAAGATCTAAATGCCGACTGGTACTTCATGCGAATCCTCTTAATCTCTTTCTTGTATCGATTCTCCATGTCTTCCTTATCCTTCATCACCTGGTCAACAATAGCCTCCCAAGCACCGGATGTAGGAGAAATAGTAGATAGAGTACTAGAGGAAAATAAATCCTCTCTTTGTCTCTTCTTAACACACCGCTCAAGTAATTCAATGAGATCATTTTTCTCCTTCAATTGTTCTTGCATCGTTGTCTTCTCAAGTAACCATTCTTCTTTTTCTTTCTTCATCTTGTCCAACTCTTCATGAAGAGCAACCTTCTCATCAACGGGAGGAAGAAAAGCGGACAATGGTAGTATAGGAAACAAAGGCTCTTCAGGTGGATAAGGCATCTTGAACTTGGAAGCCCTAGATCAAACCCACTGGATGTAACACTCGGAGGAAGCAAGGTGTTGTCTTCCCAATTGACCCTTCTCTTTCCGATGAACCGCATGCCAAGAATGAGCAATCTTTTTCTTCATTTCTACATGATCTGCACCATTAAGAAAGAAGAAATTGGATAATTAAATGTTGCTTGGTATGTCCTTCAAGCAATACCCCAACTGTCGCCTAACAAGAATAGGGTTGTAACTAATTCCTCCACGTGTACCAAGAAGAGGTACATTAGGAAACTCTCCACAACCGTCAATAAGCACCCCAATATCATAATAGGAACAATACAAAGTCATATCCTTATGAGAAAGAGACATAATCCTTTGAGACCATCTTCGCTTCTCTCTATTATCCTTGAAGACATCAGACTTTGGTAGGTGCGAAATAAACCACCTATAGAGAAGAGGCGCATAACACACAATCTCTCCATCACCTTTGGAGGTCCTATAATGAAAGGCATGATACATGTCTCCAAGAAAAGTAGGTACCAGATTTCTCTTCAAGAAAATCTGAATGGCACTCTCGTCCACAATACCATCTAATTTAGGAAACAAAACAATCCCATAAATGAGCAAAGCAAGAATAGCCTCAAATGCATCCTTATGACCCAAAGTAAGATAAGTAGAATATTTCCCTATTAAGAACTTAACATTAATACCACAGACACTCCCTTTTGGAAGAAACTTCCCACTAAGATCAGACTCTTTGAGAAAAAGGGCTTTAGCGATAACTTTGGTCGTAAGCTCCTTCTCTAAACCACTAAAAAGAAATCCTTTATCCAAAATAGGCAAACCCATCTAATGAGAGTACTCCTCCAAAGTCGGCACAAGCTGATAATCAGGAAAGGTGAAACAATGATGCAAAGGATCATAAAACTGAGAAAAGGTAGGGAGAATCCCCTCTGGTACATCGGTATCCAAGATAAACAAGAGTTTTCCATAACATTTCTAGAACTCCTGAGTGTCAACCACCAATGCTCCTAGCTTTCTCAACTCTACTAGATTAGGGTTCTTAAAACTGTACTTCCTTGTGTTCCTTCTTTCAACATTCATAACCATAGACATCTAAAATTTTGCAAAAGTACATATGAGTCCCTTGAAATCTCAAGAACAATGCTCATGAATGCATGAGTGCATGTATGCAACAACCACAAACAAGATCGCACAAAGCACACGGGTTTAGGTTCCGTGTCACGAGCATGAAGTCAAGGTAACAGAACACCTCCCACACATGTAAGTACTAAGGTTTTGTCTTCATTGTACCTGCAGAAAACAAAAAGGGTGCTAACAGAGGTGCCCAGAGTTAACAACCATCTTTAGAATATTATTGGTACGTTGGACTACTCCCTAACCAATAACATTCTTAAGATAGACCTCGTCCGAGTGTAGTATCACGTGACAACCACCTCAGGTTTACACCTGGATAGTTTCCGCACTACTTTCCTAAATTGGCTTGGATGGGTTAAGGGTTCTATGGTTCTCAGTATGATCAGCTCAAGGTCGGAAAATAATGCCATATTACGATTACTCATTATGGAACTAATAATCCAATAGAGCCTAACCGAGTGGAGATTATCGAATTGATATCGCTTTAGACTACTCCATCGCGTATCGCTTCGAATATCATCGTCCTATCATAAGTTCAACTCAGATCCGGGTTAGAATCTATCTCACTCACAGAGGATCACCAAAACCGAAACAGAACAAACAAATAACAAACAAATCAAACCAAAATAGTAAATAAATCAAAGTAGGCCGAATCCACTTAGGTATTACTCCTCAGCAGAGTCGCCACTTTTCTGTAGCAGTAAAAACATGAGTGTAAGTTATTGGTTAACTTAACTCAAAGTAAACAGAGTCGCCGCCGCGCTTTTGTTTTATTCCAAGAGGAAAAGGAAAAAAGAGCGAATAAATCCTAATGAATCTAAAAGCAAAAAGCTAAAATAAACAAGCAAAGAAACCGGGTAAAGGGATAGGTTACAAATTGGGAAGGTTTTACGCACCCAAAATGTTCGTGGTACTCCACGGGAGCCCTTTGAAAAATTTATTGCTTTTGGTTTGAAAAGCGTTTGTAAAATGAGAGTGGAGGGATGAGAAAAGAATTAATTTTTAATATTTTTGTGTTTGGAGAGGTTTACCACCTCATGCCTACGTACCCACAAAGTGCAATGCGAGATCAAAACCCCGTAGTTCGTGGTGCAAATAGTAAAAAGGGTTAGTTATGATTAATTTTATTAAGTGAAGAGAATTTGTCATTTTCAAGTGGATGGCCAAACAAATCTACCATAAGAATGAAGGAATGGACTCATACATCATTATGGGGAGGGCCCCAACTCGGATAAAATCAACGAGTATGCCACTAAACCCCCACGAATGACAAGAGACTAAATTACATCAAACTACAACCATGGAGATTGAGAGACTTGCACCCGACTAAAGAATAATGACTCATAATCGACACTTTTTAAAGAAAACAAACAAAACTGCACAAAGGCACAAAACAACTTGAATGAGTTTGGTTCTTTTTATTTTTTGAATTAAGGTCAAAATGATTAAATTCATTGGTTTTAAAAGAAAAGAAAATAGTAAAATCCACTTGACGAAAGTCAAGGTTTTATTTATTAAAGAAGTGATGATTTTAGAAAACAAGAATCCTTTAAAAAAGAGAGAAGATTTTGAAAATTAAAGAAGGGGTGGAGATGAAGGGACTATCTGAGATAATGTTCCATAGGAATAGAGTACTTTGGTTCCAGAGTCTTACTATCAACCTTGTTCACCTTACTCCAAGCTCGTATAAACCTTTGTTGATAACCTTGAAGATCATTGTCATAATCAAACACAATATCTTGAATAAGCATGTCACGAGTACCATTACTCTGAGCATAACCAAACTGACGTAGTGCCAAATAAGGATTATAAGTAATGCCCCCTCTTATGCCAAGGAGTGGCACATTAGAGAACTCTCCGAAACAGTCAATGATAGTGACATTTTCCATATATCGGGAACACCGGTGAATATCTGAATGAGAGAGTGACATTATCCTTATAGACCACCTCAAACCTTGTTCATTCTTCATCACAGATCGAGGAAGGTGTGAAATAAACCACCTTGATAGTAGAGGTACGCAACACATCAGAGTTCCTCACGGCTTTGTAGTACGAATGTGAAGAGAGTGCAAGATATCTCTAAGCAAGATAGGCACAAGATTGTGAGTCAGAAATATGTTGATGGCGTGTACATCTATGAACTGGTCTGGATTAGGGAATAACACCAAACCATAAATCAACAAAGCTAAGATATCCTCAAAAGCATCGTAACTAATAGCATCCAAGAACACCTAAGCTTTCTCTATCAATACTCTGGCATGAATACCCTTAACTCCACTTCTTGTTTCTAGGACAATTTCTGATTTCTTCAAATGTAGGGATGCAACAATGACTTCAGGTTTAGGCTCATTCTCTAAGCCTGTGAAAGGTTTCTAATTAAGGATATGCACACCAAGTAATTTGGAGAATTCTTCCATTGTAGGCACCAACTGATAATTGGGAAATGTGAAACAGTGATGTTTAGGATCAAAGAATTGGAATAAGACACTCATCATATCTTCATCAAATCCTGAGGTAACCAAGTCAAGTAGATAACCATGTTTCTTGATGAATTGGGAGCTTTCAGGAAGTTTTGAGACCAAATCCTTAAGTTTGGAAGGTATGCCTACAAAGTTGATCCGGATAGTATTCCTACGAGTGGAAGCCATAACCTGCAACAAAGAACAAAGATAAATCCTTTGGTCCTTGAAATGGTTAGTAAGAATGTTATGCTTATGATGTCATGATGTTATGTTCAATCATAAACATGTGGCACACACAAGCAAGTCACACAATAGCCCTAGGTTTAGAGGCTTGCATGAGGTTTACAGGAAAGTACCCTCCTCTTGAAGTTTAATTGGTTCATCCTGTCCTAATAAAAGTAACCGGGTTCTAAGGGATCTCAATATCACTGATCCTTCTCAAGAGTTGTCGTTCAGTAGGCAACTGACTTGCCAACCAAAACCCCCTAAGATTAGAATCTCAATGAGCGTAGCATCGAGTATCAACCAACTTTAGACTTCTCCAAAGCCGGTTATCTCACTACTTTCTAAAGGCCAAGATGGGTCAATTATGGTTCTAAAGGGTAGTTAGTGTTAATGACAACATATGGCAGCCTCATATTATCCTCAACTTACTTAAGGAACATAAGCACCCACCAAGAAGTCACACTAACTGTATCTACCAGATCAACCATATCGGTATATGCCGTACAGTTTACTTGGTCTATTGCTACTTACCTAAGGTACACTAGATCCGGGTTAGGATCTTTCACACAGTAATCCCACAACAATCCCTTAAAGATAAAGCAAACAATTCAAACAATTAAGTGATCTTAACTCCTAAGGTAACCCCTCTTTTACTTAGTAGTCCCCAGCAGAGTCGCCAGTTCTGTAACACGGTGGGAGAACTGACTTGGTGTTTTTGGTTGACAAAAACATGTGTGGATAGCAAGAGTCGCCACCGACTTTTATATTATCCAACAGGAAAGGGTATAAAAGAACAGGAAAGACCTTTTTAAATTTTTTGAGTTCAGGGGGTAGGTTATACAAAGGGAAGGTGTTAGCACCCTTTGTATACATGGTTATCCATGGGCTCTTAGTTACTTAGCTCACTTGTTTGTTTGAAAAAAATGTAGTGTGTGTTTAGAAATTTTAATAAGTCTTTGTAATGATCCTCGTATGAATGTATACAAAGCTTTGAGTTTATGAAAATTCTTTGAAAGTGAGGTGTGAAAAAGAGTTTTGAAATGTGAGCAAGTAACTAAGAACTACCTACCCTAGACTAGTCTTTCATGTTTCTTTATTCCTTTCAAGGGTAAGACTGTCCTTACTATTAAGGAGTAAGTAGTCATTTACCTTGGATTTATTGATGGAAGGAAGTAGGGTCATCGCATGGTCAATGAAGGCAACTTATAGAGGTGTCTTTAGCAATTTATAGGGACTATCGCCATTTATTCCGTAGGGTCATCGAGAGACAAGATCATTTATTTCGTAGGCAACCTCGAAGGGACTTATGATCTTTTGAATCTGAAGGGACTTGATGATTTTTCTTTTTGTAGGGACTTTGATTTAAGACACCCCCACGTTCGAGGGACTTGACCATATTAAAGGCAACTAAGAGGGGAACCCTAGAAAGTGCAGATGGCGATCGTAGAACGATCGACTTACGTGTGTGAATCATGTTTTCAGATATTTATCTTGATAATTAATTTTCTAAGTCCATGGTTCATTTAATTCTTGGCACGCCCTATGTTATTAACCACACAGTATTATAAAATGGCAGAAATTAAAAGGCAGAAAAATAAAAATTCCTACACTATTACATGGTTTCGGGGAAATTACATAATAATAATGGCGGAAAATAAAACCTAAATATTACAAATGTGAAACAGTTACATAATAATAATGGCGGAAAATAAAACCTAAATATTACAAATGTGAAACAGTTACATAATTAAGTGAACAGTAAATGAATAACATAAAAACAAGCAAAAATAGGAAATAAAAATAACAAAAGGTTTGTAAATTAGGGTTAAGGTTTTAAAAAAAGAATTTAGGTTTAGAATTTTTTTTAGGGTTTAGAGTTTATGAAAAAAAATTAAGGTTTAGGTTTATGAGAAATTTTTAGGGTTTATGAAAAAAATTAAGGTTTAGGTTTAAAATGAAAGTTATGAAAAGAATTAAATTAGGGTTTAATTATAAACCTAAATATAACAAAATAATTTTTCATAGAAATGTTAACCTAAATCTACTAGAAATATTTCTTAAGAAAATAATAAAGATTAGAAAAAAAAGTTAATTAAAAGTCAATTAGGTTAACAATGTTTAAAAGAAATAGATAAATAAATTAAAGAAAATGAAAGGAAACAATTTTTGCCAAAAATACCTGGGGTGGGAATTGAACCCACGCCCATGCCTTTCCACTCCAGCCTTAGACCTTTGCCACTAAGCCAATGTGCGCCTGCGTTATAGAATTGAAAACAAATAATAATATTTCAAAGTTGAAGAAAATCATAAGTTTTAAAAAAAATGCAACAGGCTGGGTTCGAACCCACGCCCCATAGCTTGCATAAGAATCCCTTCGCCACTGAGCCAAGCACGCGCTTGTGTAAGAAACCTAGGATGAATAAATTATATAAAAAAACAAATATTCAAATTGTAAATTTGCGCCACCACCATCTTCTACCTCCAGCCATAGATTTAGGTTTTAGTGACACTTTTCCGTCACTAAAGCTTGTAGTGACGGATTTCGTTTCTCACTATAGGTCCTGCAAACACAAACATGTAAAATGCACCATATAAATGTATTCCAGTCATACAATTCACTCAAATACAGTCCAATAAGTTCATTTAAACCATCAATTTCATGGGAAATTGTCTCTATGTCGAATTCCCAATTTTAGTCTCAAGAACCCTAACTATGACGTTTTGGTCTCCTTGCATCAAACCTTCAATTGATTGGCCCATAATCCATCTATACACTATCATAACCACATTTAAACAAACCAAATCAATTTATAATGCATCAAATGTTAGAATCGAAAAAAATAAAAAAGAGCATAAAACAAATTCAGATCATGCGTTTCATGGCATTATGGATGATGGTGATGATTGAATCATGCTCAGAATCCTTCAAGGATGTGATTGCAACCTTTGGAATGCTTTGAAAGGGGTTGGAATGCCAAAACCGAAAATTGAATTTCTTGACAAATTTTGAGTTTGAAAAGTGCTCTCTTGTCTCAATCTTTCGTCCCCAATCCTTGTCTTGTGCTTATGGTTATGTAGTGGAATGATTTAGGTTAAAATTTGGGTCTTGGATGCATGAATTTCAATTGCTTGATGATGAAGAAACCAACTTGTTATAATTGTCCAAAAAAATCAAATATTATAATGCCATCTGAGTTTTGCACGAATTTGGAGTGTATCAATCACCTTGAATGTCATATATTTGATCCCAAAACAAACTTCAAATCAAATATTTGATTTTCATAATTTATTTTAATTAAAAATGATTTAAATGATCAAAAAAAAAAAAATCAGAAAAATCGTCATTGGGTCGTGGATGGACTTATATTTGAGTTTGGATTGAAATATTGTAGGCCCATATGGAAAGAATTGGAGTTATGGCCTTTTTTGCTTCATACACCTCTTGAAAATTGCCCAACTTTGATAATGCATAACTTCCTCAATTTTGATCCCATGAAGGTGTTCTAGGACTTTTTAGAAATATTAGAGTGTCCTTTAATCAACATTTTTGGTCCCATGTCCATATCATTTACCATTTTTTAATTATGAGCTTTGAAAAAAGTTTACTTTTTGTTGACTTTCAAAAAGATCTATAACATTTTAGCTCATATATTGTGACTATTGATAGACCTCTTGAGACACATTATCTTAAAGATAGGAGGGAAAATTTTGGGGTACAACAGCTGCCCCTGTTCAATTTTCTGAAACCTGAGTTAGATTGGCATGTACGCCATTCGTGACTTGAAGGTTGAAGGGTATTGAACATTAAAGCCCAAAAATTTGCTCTCGCCGGTGTGCAGAGTATCACTGTTGGTTGATTATATTGCTTGAATGGGCTTAGAGATGCCATTCAGATTATTCATAGATGGGCTTATAGATGCCATCCAAAGTACCAGAAGGTAGGAGTATCTGCATGTTATTACTTCACTAAGTATCAACACTAGATCTTCGTATAGATCGTCTCTGAACTGTCTCTGTAACATGACTGAGTTAAATATCAGCACTAGATCTTCGTGTAGATCGTCTCTGAATTGTCTTTGGGGGAAAAGATATCCTGCACTAAGTATCAGTATTAGATCTTTTTATAGATCATCTCTGACCTGTCTCGGGAAAATATCTTGATTGAAGTGTAAGAGGCAAATCTCTGAAAACATCCTGCACTAAGTGTCAGCACTAGATCTTCGTATAGATCGTCTCTAAACTGTCTTAGGGAGAAAAAGATATCATGCACTAAGTATCAGCACTAGATCTTCGTATAGATCGTCTCTGAACTATCTCCAGGACTTGGTAACATTTATCTGACTATAAATTATCCTGAAAAAGAAAGATTAGTTTATGCAGGTTTCGCTGGTGATTTTCCGTCGAACAACCGCTGGTTTCTAATCTAACTTTAGATCAGTTTACTTGCAGGATCAACCATACAAATCCTAGGACATAAGTGCTTTGGTCAAAAGTGATGATTTATCCATCTTGTGTTGCTTTACTCTTACAAAGGTTTTTATTATATTTATATGATTCTTATGAAATGAAGAACAAAAATAAGGTTTCTTGGTGAAAACTTGAAAACTTAAACTAAGTAAATTCTAGTAATGTGAAAGGATAAATGGAAAGGAAAGTAAAGTTTGGAAAAGGTAAAGAACTTGTAATTTTGCAGGAATCATAAAAATGCAGAAAATGTTAAATAACATGAAATTGTATTAAACTGAATGAAAATGGTGTTTCACACATACATTTTTCCAGAAATCAAACTCTTTTCTTTCACACGGGTACTTTGAGTAATTTTAACAGGAATTTGTACATAAAAAATCACACACTAAATCTAACAAACATTATCCTATTTATATACAAATAAAATAACTGCTATCAATGGAAAAATCCCAAGACTAATGACACTTGGATTTTTGCATGTTTTCCTTTCTTCAAAAGCTTCTACGTGTCCTTCTGCCAAACGGAATAACTGTCTGAATTTTGAATTTATCCTTAATGTCGAAACAACGCGTCCCTTCAGCCTTGTCGAATTGTCGAAACATAACATATCAACCAAATCTGTAGAAACAACGCACCATCCCTCTTTGTCGAAAAGTCGAAAACAACATGTTACCTAAAAACTGTCGAAATATCTCTCAACTATATTCCTTCAGCTCTCTTCCTTTGTAAATATCTTCTTTTGTCAAAGAGCATTATTTTATCTTTCAAATCATGGTGTCGAAAATGTGTGTCTATAAATTTCCCCCCAGCAAAGATGTTTCGACTGTCTCTAGAGAAACATCCATTTGCTGTCGAACAAATTTCGACGCCATGGAACCTGCATTAATTAAGCTGGTTTTCAAGATGTGACTTTTTTCAGGTCATAAGACAGATTAATCATTACACTTTTTCCTAAATGTCTCATCTAGCCCATGTTTGGACATGACCCCCATCACCCTAAAACCTAGCTGGTCACAATCTTTTCAAATGCCATCACTTTTCATCATCATCGTTGAGATTCTTACACGTGTCCCATGATCATCTAAAAAACTCAAACGTTTTCATCACCTTCTTCTTTATAAATACCCAGTTTCATCTCTTATGAAACTTTTTCCAACTTCTGATTTCTTTTACAATCCATTTCCAAATCTCCTTCATCTTCTCTAAAAACAAATTTTCTCTACTCTCAACAATGGCGTCTTCAAGTAACAAGAAGATCAAGGATACAACTTCTCTCCCCCCTGCGCAAAAATTATCTGGACCAGTGACTGTGGGAAACAATCAATATGTTCCTGAGCCTCCCAGTGAAAGAGAGAAAACAGGTATTTACAAATCCCAGGTATTGATCCCAGTTTTTATTTCTGGTACTTGCCATGCAATGTTAGGTCCACTTCCTAACCCAAATACTGACCAAACTCATTTAAAAGAGTTCTTTCCCACATATTCCCACTCAATACCCATAGGTGCTGGAGTAAAATCCAAACCTAGTGGAACGTCTACTGAAAATCCTTAGAATGCATCTGCTTCTGCAGAAATAGATTTAACTTATTTGAACCAAGCTAGAATTTTTAGGAGTTGTCCCCTAACAAAAGACCCTTCTGACTATTAGCTTGGCTAACTAAAGTCGAAAAAGTTAAAGGAAAATTTTGGAAACATACTGGCATTTTCGACTTGATTCAACTGTCGATGGTAGGCCCCAATTATTGCCCAAACATGATCTTAGCTTCCCTTTACTTTTAGGATAGCACCTATAACAACTTCCATTTTTCTTGTGGGATGGCCACCCCAACCTTCTTCGACGTAGCTTCCATAGTTGGCCTTAGCCCTATAGGAATAGACTTCGACTCCACTATTTTGGATGACAATTCTATAGCTTTCGAAACTAGCTTTGCCTCCTATTCTCTATTCATCGCTCACTATCATGATAAAGATACCACTAAAGTTTCTGATGTAGAGCACATAGCCTTTTTGACCCTCTGGTTGTCGAAGTTTGTTTTTTGCTCCCGCTCCCTTCAAGTTGCCAAGAAATACCTCACCATAGCTAACCAACTCCATGCTGGGAACAACATTTATTTAAGTGAAATGGTTTTAGCAAACCTTTACGAATCACTTAGCGAGAGTGTGGAATTCTTGAAGACTGTCAAAGAAAAAAGAAAATTGAGCTTGGCAGGACCTTTTTGGCTTCTACAATTATGGCTTAATGCTACTTTTGAAGCTTTTCTTCCTATCAAGAACAAGGTAGATGAGGAATGAGTGAAGAACAAGACTGTTGAATGGCCTAGGTTAGTACAACTAACCCCATCTGATGAGGGGACTAGCCTTCGAAGATCCTTCACCAACTACATGATGATGTTTGTCAAAATGTACAATTTTACTTCAACCATGGCACCCTTTGCCAACAGAACTATTGGACCTAAATGGTTCACTAAACAACTCCCCTTTGAGATGCAAAAAGATGAAGATACATTTTTGGTTATTTGGGAATCATTTTTGACACCAAGGCTCATTTTCTCCCACCACAACATGAATAACACCAAGATCGCTCTCATTGTTTATCAGCCTAACCTTGTTGCTCGACAGTTTGGGTTGATTCAAATTAAACCAAAATTGATCTACCCAAAGAAAGGCTCCATCATCTTTCACAATTCTTTCCACAACGCAGAAAAAAGTGTAGAGTTGTCGAAGAAGTTAACTGATGAAACTCTAGAGATTCGACCAGTGGTTTTTTGACCATCCTTCCTCTGTACTCAAGAATTTGATGTTTGGTGGAAATATTATTACCTCTCCAGATTTTTTGACGTGACAGTCTTTACAACTCATTTGACAAATTCTTTTGCTTTTGTGCAGGATCGAACAAAGAAAGTTACTCAACAACATATTAAAGAAATCCAAAAATTTCAAAAGTATTTTGAAAATATTTACAGACTAAATGATCTTAGTCGAACCATAGGCGAGGCAACAGTGACTTTAAAACACAAGTTTACAGAAAAACTGGGGAAACTAACGTTGCCTTCGTATGTTCGACCAGAAATACGTTATGATTTGGCGTACAACTATTATCCACCAAATTTTCCCCCTCTACCTTCTGCTGAATTTGGTGTGGCATTGAGCACTCCATTCCCAGATTGGTTTGTTTGTGGATCTGATCTGAAATTGCTTCGTGAATCTTGTAAAAAACCTGCTGAGCGTATGGTTCTGACTAAGTATCATTTGGACAATTTCCTAGGGCACCTTCATATTAGAATATAACACGTTCGTGTGGAATCTCCCATTCTTGAAGGTGCTAAAGAAGAAACAATTTTCTATTTTGTTCTACCTTCGTTCTTATGTGTTTACTTATTTCTCTATTTTTTGTCTTTTAGCTGTCAAGATTACTGCTAAGAAAGCTCCTGTCATAAGTAGTCATGGAAAGGTGGTCAAAAATCCATCTTCTACTGTAAAAAAGGTTCCAACAAAAGCATCAACCTTTCTCTTTTTATGTAGTAGATTTATTTTACCCCTAACTTTTTGCTTGTTCTCATGTCCATGTTATGGTCGAAGAACACCCTGCAGCAGAGGGGGCGCCGCAATTTCAAAGTTCTTCTGCTTTTAAGGCTATTAGTTCTACTCCCAATTCTCCAAAGGGTTCGACCAAAGAGTTAAGGGCAGAAGTAGATCAAATAAAAACCCATCCTCAAGTTGAGACAATTTTGACAGAGAAGGTCCAAGAGGAGGCTAACCCCAAAGATGACGAACCTGAACCACAAACTATAGCAGATTTCGACACCAACATGGATGACCAATCTAATGATAATTCTCCTCCTCATCCAGGATTAAATAATGAAAAGGATGATGATTCTAACATGGATGATAAGGTCGAAAATGCTAATGAGGTAAAAATTGTTGAGGAAGAAAGTGATCAGAAGAAGAACCAAGATGTTAGGGTTGGAGAAAGCAACAAAGAAAAGACTGTCGTGGAAAAGGAGGACCAGTCGAAACAACGAGATGCTGGACTGACTTCTGGAGGAAGTGTTCAACCAATTCCTTCCCAAACCCAAGGAACTTCTCCATCAACTGGTTCGACCAATCTCTCTCATGAGGAACTTGAGAGCTTAAAATTGAGAAAACCTTTAGACAATCTGAAGGCTATGCTCAGTGATCGTTACAATTTTCAAGACTCTTCCTACAACAGTTCGACTATTTCTGGGGCCACTTCTGAGGTTAGGTCACTTGATGCCATCATGACAGAAATTAAGACCAAAATACTTGGTATGGACCTATTCAAGATTTTGGGCAAAAATCCCACTGCCCAGTTCGACCTGAAGAAAACCCTCAAACAAGTAAATGTTCTGGAGGCCTCTGCTGAAGAAAGTCGCCTGGTGATGGATCTAACCCACATGATTGACATGGTGAGTGCAGATCTACATCGTCAAAAGGAGTTCTCTCAATAAATCTCTACAAATTATGAGACTCAAACTACAGAGTGGGATGTTGTGGATGCTTCGACTGATAAGGTTTCAGAGCTACAAAAACTTTCTGAAGTTTATTCTAAAGATGTTGCTGAATGTGACATCAACATCCAAAATTTGGAGAAATAGATAGCTAATCTTCAACAAAAGATTTCTCAAGAAAAACAACATAAAGCAAACCTCCAGAAACCCAAGCAAGATGAAATTGACGAAGAGATTAAAGTGGGACTTCACCATGCAGATAAAGCTCAACAATTAAGTCAGGAGCTCGACAACCTTTCTCAAAACAAGAGCATCTACGAACGTCGACTCCAGATCCAAAGGAGGAAATTTGAAGAGCTTAAAGAATCTTTTCTTAAAGATTAAATTTCAATAGGAATAGGCTTCTTATTTACTGGCAGCCTTTGAGGATTTTCTTTTTAATGATATTGACGCCATTTGTTTGGAGAAACACATCATTTTGTTTTATATAATTATTCTATTTCTATTTTAACTTCTTGCAATGTTGGCTTATACTTTTTTAAATACTTGCCATTTATCTTTAGTATTCTTTTATCTTTATCTATCTCTTCGACCTCATATGCGCCATTTGAAAAAAACTTTTAAAATTTGGAAAGGTCCTTCCCACTTAGGGGACCATTTTCCCATTAATCTATCTTTTCGATCCATAGGAAGAATCACTTTCTAAACAAGATCACCCACTAAAAAGGTCTTAAATTTCATTTTCTTTTTGTAAAACGTTTCGACTCTTTCTTTTTGCCTCTTTATCAGATCTAACACATGCAACCTCTCTTCGTCCAAATCAACTAATTCGTCCAACATCATGCTCCAATAAATTTCTGATGGGATTTCATGATGCCTTTGGACTCGTATCGACTGTAAATAAATTTCGACTGATAGCACTGCATCATGTCCATAAGTCAATTTGAATGGAGTAGAATTTGTTGCTTCTTTGGGAGATGTTCGACAAGCCCACAAAATTTGATCCAAAGTCTTATGCCAGTTTCTAGGTTTTTACGTGCTTTTTGATCAAATTTATCACAACCTTGTTTGTTGCTTCGACTTGTCCATTTTCCTGGGCATAATAAGGTGTCGAAGTTAAGAGTTTAAAACCTATTTCTTTTGTAAATATTTGCATGTTTTTCCCAGTAAATACGGATCCTTGATCAGTAGTTATTGTTTCTGGTATCCCAAATCTGTAGATTATATATTTTTGGATAAACTCTATAATTGTCTCCTGATCCACGTTTACCAATGGTATAGCTTCAATCCATTTAGTGAAATAATCTATTCCAACTAAAATGTACCTCTTCCCTTTTGAAGAAGTGATAACACTAAAATTCACCGTATTTCTGACTCCGATTTCGCATGCATTCTTAGCTTTTATTGTTATTTTGTTATGTTATTACTTTGTTTTTCTTTTTTTTTCCAGGTTTTCTTTGTAATCGGGGCCTAAATCGAGAAAAGGAGCGAAAAAGGAGTGGAAACGGGCGAAAACCAAGAAATTCAGCATTTTACACTTACGACATCCACCATGGCGGGCGCCATGGGGTCTGCCATGACGTGGCCACGTCTCAAGACCACTCCATAACTGCCAACACCCACGATCCCCACTCTTTCATCCCACATTAGTCTCATGGCGGGCGCCATAAGCCTGTGGCGGGCGCCACAAGGCAAAAAGGCTTCCCTCCACTTTTTAGTGGAGGGGGGCATCCTGGTCATTTCCCATTTAAACTTTGCCTATAAATAGGACTTTAGAATTTCGTTTTATTCACCCAAACTTAGAATCTCTTAGGCATATATCAGTTTTAAAGCAGTTATCATTCCACATCGGGGTGTTACTGCAATCGAGTGATCGAGTCTGTATACGTCTGTGTGATCGAGTTTTGGAGCACTCTGGGAGGAAGTTAATCCTGCCGCCATTTTAATTCCAGTTCGTATTTTATTTTTCCGCATTGCTTTACTTTTATTTACATTCCGCATTGCTTTACTTTTATTTATTTCCCACACTCGCTTTACTTTATTTATTTCTCGCACTCGCACTACTTTCGTTTATTTTCCGCACTCGCTTTAAATACCTTTATTTCCCGCACTCGCACTACTTTTATTTACTTTCCGCACCCGCACTACTTTTATTTACTTTCCGCACTCACACTAAATTACTTTTATGAAAAATTATAAAAAGAACTTTTACTTTACCATGTCTAACTAAATCTATAAAGGTTAGAATGTAAGGATCGTAATTAAACCAGTAATCCGTAAAATTGTTCGTGGAAACACTTAAGGGCTATTTTATCTTTCAATTTAAGTAATTGTTTTTAACTATTTTAAAAACAGCCAAAAGCGCTTTGTCTAGTTCATTAGGAGTTGTTAGATTAAAAAGAAAAGAGATTTTAAAACGATTTTCGGACACGTTATGAAGTTTAGAGTCTGGTTCGTGAGAACCTCTTTTTGCTAAGAAATCCAGGTTAAAGTACTTTTCAACTTAGTTAAGATACTATATTTCTTAAAAATAGGTTTACTACTCTAACGCAGTACGCACCTTTTTATCCGTGACAATATGAGGGGTTGATTAGAGAGTACAACTCGGTTCTGAATACACGAAAGCGACAGTTCCTGTTAAATTAGTTCTTTTCAAAGTAGAAAACATTGCCCATAAGTAGTTCCATTAACAAGTACCGAAATATCTATTGATTACGTGAATTACATTCGAGCCTGTCTTTATTAATTGTTTAAAATTACCATTTTATTTACTATTGCACTCTCCTTAAAACCATTATATTCAGTTGTCTTAGATACACACCATAACAACAGGTACGATAGATTGACACTTGGTCTCTGTGGATTCGACAATCTTTTATATTACTCTGACGTGTTCGTACACTTGCGAAAAACACGCATCAAGTTTTTGGCGCCGTTGCCGGGGACCAATTTTGTCAAATTTCATACCCTGTAGTTATGCCGTTTAGACTAAGGTTGTTACCCACCGGTCAATGCGAAAGACTCGTAGTGCCGGAAGCTTATTAGACCCTCTAGCTGAACCTGAACGTTACGCTCGCGCACGTTTGTTTTTCCATAGGAATAGGAGAGCTATGGCCGAAGATCAAAACCGAAGACCTCTTAAGGACTTCGCCCAACCATCAAACGAGGAACCTAGTTCTAGTATAGTAAACCCTGTTATCCCAGATTTTGAACTTAAATCATCCCTGCTGCAATTAGTGCAACAAAGACAATTCGCAGGTCTTGCTACTGATAACCCAAACCAACATTTAAAAAACTTTCTTCAGTTAGCAGACACCTTTAAAACCAATGGAGCTCCTCCTGAGGCGATACCCTTAAGATTATTTCCCTTTTCCCTCAGAGATAAAGCTCTATCATGGTTAGATTCTCTTCCACCCAATTCCATAACAACTTGGGATGACCTTAGAAAAGTTTTCCTTGCTAGATATTTTCCCCCAAGTAAGACTGCTCTTCTTCGAAACCTAATAACCAGATTTACCCAACACCAAGGAGAGTCATTGTTCGAAGCCTGGGAGAGATATAAAGAACTATTAAGAGCATGCCCACATCATGGCTTAGAGAATTGGCTAATCATTCAAACCTTCTATAATGGACTTCATTATAACACTAAGATGACCATCGACGCTGCCGTTGGTGGCACACTGATGAACAAACCTTACCCTGAAGCTAGTGCCCTTATCGAGGATATGGCCCAAAACCATCAATCATGGGGAGTAGAACGAGCAACAGTGGAAAAGAAGGAAGCCCAAGGAGGAATACATGAGCTAAGCTCTATGACATGATGCAAGCTAAAATGGACGCGTTGGCCCTTAGAGTCGAACATATGTGTACAACTCCGAATACTGTAGCCGCAGTTTCGCCGAATTGTGAGATATGTGGGACGCAAGGACACCAATCCTCCGAATGCAATCTGTTAAATGAGACCAACCCTGAGCAAGTGAACTAAACCCAAGGAAACCCATTTTCAAACACATATAACCCTGGATGGAGGAATCACCCAAACTTCTCCTACAAAAATAATAACCCTATCCAAAATACCGCACCTCCGAGACAACAAGATTACCAAGCCCCAAGAACAAATCAACCTATGCAACCTGTACCACCAAGTCCGAGCCTTGAGAAAATTGTAGAAAATTTTATCACTGCTCAAACACAACAAAACAAAGAGTTCATGAACCAAAACGTCCATGTTAACGAACTAATTACCCAGTTAGGAACCAAGGTTGATCAAATTATTACTCATAATAAGATGCTTGAAACCCAGATCTCTCAGGTAGCTTTAAACCAAGCCCCACAGACTACACCTGGAGGACAGTTCCCTGGACAACCTCAACAAAACCCAAAAGGGCAAGCAAATGCCATTACTCTACGAAGTGGAACCGCTTATAAGGAACCTTCTAACCCTAGATTAAGTGAGCCCGAAACTTCTGAGAGAAATGAGGAGAAGGAACCAGAGGAATCTGAAAACCCGGAAAGTCAAGAAAAAGGAGAAGAACCTAAAAATAAAACCTATGTACCACCACCACCATACAAACCACCTATACCATACCCTCAAAGATTAAAGAAAACGCAAATCGATAATCAGTATCAAAAATTCGTTAAGGTTATAGAAAAACTTCACGTAGAAATCCCCTTTACAGAAGCCATCACCCAAATACCTTCTTACGCTAAGTTTCTCAAAGACATACTTACAAATAAATGTAGACTTGAAGATCTGAAACCCGTGGAATGTAATTCTATTTCCAAAAATAGGTTAGCAAAGAAAGATAAAGATCCCGAAAATTTTTCCATTCCTTGTATTTTGGGGAATCATGTCATCGAAAAAGCTTTTCTAGACTTAGGAGCTAGTGTGAGCTTAATGCCTTTAGCAGTTTGTGAGAGATTAAATTTAGGAGAATTACAACCTACTAAGATGTCACTTCAATTAGCCGATAGATCCATTAAATACCCTATAGGCATACTTGAAGACGTCCCTGTTAGGATAGGTCAGTTGTTTATACCTACTGATTTTGTTGTCATGGACATTAAAGAAGATGATGACATACCAATCCTTCTAGGTAGACCGTTCTTATCGACTGCTGGAGCCGTAATAGATGTTAAAAAAGGGAAGCTAACCTTTGAGGTAGGTGACGGGAAGATAGAATTTATTCTTTCAAAATTCCTTATGGCACCTGTAATAGGAGATGCTTGTTATGCCTTAGATATCATTGATGAATGCATTAGGGAATTAGAACAAGAAGAAGAAACTAAATCTATAAAATTGCCATCAACCCTTATTTTGGAAGATGACAATTATAAAAAAACCCTAAATTGATGATAACCTTCACGAATGTTTATCTCTTAACCCAGATCCTATGCCTTGCCCTATGAAACCAACCGTAAAACTTAAGGAACTGCCTAAGAACCTGAGATATGAATTTCTCGATGAAGAAATGAACCGTCCAGTTATAGTTAGTGCTACCTTAAGCCAAGAGGAAACATACCAATTATTAGATGTTTTACGAAGGTATCCCTCAACCTTAGGATATAAGATCTCAGATCTAAAAGGAATAAGCCCATCCGTATGCATGCATCGGATTTTGCTTGAAGAAGATTCAAAACCCTCCAGAGAACACCAACGAAGAATAAATCCTATAATGAGTAATGTAGTTAAGACTGGAGTTCTTAAGTTACTAGAGGCAGGTATAATATATCAGATCTCGGACAGTAAATGGGTGAGTCCTGTGCCTGTAGTACCTAAAAAGGGAGGCATCACAGTCGTGCAAAACGAGAAGGGCGAACCTGTAGCAAAAAGAACCGATGGAGGTTGGCGTATGTGCATAGATCATAGAAAATTAAATAAAGCAACTAGGAAGGACCATTTCTCATTACCATTCATAGACCAAATGTTGGAGCGCCTAGCCAGACACTCTTACCTTTGTTACCTAGATGGATATTTAGGATTCTTCCAAATACCTATTCACCCCGAAGATCAAGAAGAAACTACCTTTACATGCCCTGTTGGAACTTTTGCCTATAGAAGAATGCCTTTTGGACTCTGTAATGCTCCTGCCACTTTCCAACGCTGCATGATGTCTATCTTTGCAGACTATTTAGATGGAATCATGGAAGTATTTATGGACGATTTCTCAGTTTGTGGATCTGACTTTAAAAATTGTCTTATCAACCTTGAGAAAATCCTGGAAAGATATGTGGAGGTAAACCTTATGCTAAATTGGGAAAAATGTCATTTCATGGTCACCGAAGGGATTGTTTTAGGACATATAGTTTCCGAAAAAGGTATAGAGGTAGATAAAGCTAAAATAGAAGTCATAGAGAATCTAAAACCGCCGAAGACTATCAGGGAGATAAGAAGTTTTCTCGGACATGCCGGATTTTATCGACGTTTTATCAAGGACTTCTCCAAAATAACAAAGCCCTTAACTGGTCTTTTAATGAAAGATGCTGAATTCATCTTCGATGAAAAATGTACTGAAGCATTTAATCTTCTGAAGCAAGCTCTGATTTTAGCACCTATAATGAAACCCCCTGATTGGTCGGAACCATCTAAGATAATGTGTGACGCTAGTGACTATGCTGTTGGAGCCGTTCTAGGTCAGAGAAAAGATAAAAAGTTACACGTAATTTATTATGCCAGTAGAACCCTAGACGCTGCACAGCTCAACTACGCAACAACCGAAAAAGAGCTCCTAGTTGTAGTTTTTGCCATAGACAAATTTAGATCTTATCTAGTAGGAGCCAAAATTATAGTTTACACCGACCATGCTGTCATTCGTTACTTACTAAGTAAAAAGGATGCCAAACCTAGGTTACTTCGATGGATTCTATTACTGCAAGAGTTTGATTTAGATATCCGTGATAAGAAAGGCACAAATAATGTAGTAGCTGATCACCTTTCTAGGCTAGAATACCTGAAACCTGACTCAGTGCCCATAAATGAAGATTTTGCCTATGATAGACTGATAGCCCAACTAGAAACTATTGAAGATGATAACCCAGACCCACATGAGTATTCTCATAAATCCTTAGCTATAAGTAATGCACCTTGGTATGCAGACTTTGTTAATTACCTAGCCGCTGATATCATACCTCCTGATCTAAACTACCACCGGAAGAAGAAGTTCTACAGTGATGTGAGAAACTTCTATTGGGACGAACCATTTCTTTTCAAGAGAGGTAAAAATGGCATTTTCCGCCGTTGTGTTCCAGAAAAAGAGGTACATAATATAATTGAGCATTGTCACTCTGCACCCTATGGTGGACATGCGAGCACATCTAAGACCTACGCCAAGATTCTTCAAGTTGGCCTATTCTGGCCTACTATGTGGCGTGATGTCCATGCTTTCATTGTCAAGTGTGACAGATGCCAACGTATAGGAAATATTTCAAGACGTAATGAAATGCCTCTAAGAAATATCCAAGAAGTAGAACTCTTCGACGTATGGGGTATAGAATTTATGGGACCGTTCCCACAATCTTTCGGAAATCAGTACATCTTAGTAGCTGTTGACTACGTGTCTAAATGGATTGAAGCTATCGCCGCACCCACGAACGACACCAGAGTAGTCATCAAATTATTCAAAAACTATATATTTCCCATGTTTGGAACCCCCTGTTTAGTCATAAGTGATGGAGGATCACACTTCATATCGAGAATATTTGATAAACTTTTAAGCAAGTATGGAGTTAAGCATAGAGTAGCAACACCATACCACCCACAGACCAATGGACAAGTGGAAGTATCTAATAGGGAGATCAAACAAATTCTTGAGAAGACTGTCTCTATATCTAGAAAAGATTGGTCGCAGAAACTTCAAGAGGCATTATGGGCCTATAGAACCGCTTTCAAAACCCCTATAGGAACAACCCCTTATCAACTGGTCTATGGAAAATCATGTCACTTACCTTTTGAATTGGAGCATAAGGCCTATTGGGCCATCAAAACTTTGAATTTGGATTACTTAACTGCTGGTGAAAAACGTATCCTTGATATCCACAAATTAGAAGAGCTCAGACAATCCGCCTACGAAAATGCCATCATATACAAAGAAAGAACAAAAGCTTGGCATGGAAAAAGAATCATAAGAAAAGACATCAAAATAGGCGATCCTGTTCTCCTGTTCGATTCTAGGTTACGACTTTTTCCAGGGAAACTTCGTTCGAGATGGACTGGCCCTTTCGAAGTATCTAAGATTCTAAGATATGGTGCTATCGAAATCAAGAACCAAACATGTAAATCGTTCATCGTCAATGGATAGAGGTTGAAGCCCTACGAAGGAGATGACATCCCAACAACATACACCTGCCATACTTTGAGTGATCCACCGTATCCTTCAAATGATGTATAAAATCCGGTCGTCGAGCTAATGACGTTAAACAAGCGCTGCATGGGAGGCAACCCATGGTTTTCTTATTTACGTACTTTTTATTTATTTTTACTTTATTTTAATTTTTTTATTTTATTATTATGTCAGGACTAACGATGTAATGTTTTATGTGATTTCAGGACTTGTTTGCTAACCTTGTGCAGAATGCAGAACCCCGATGACATGCATGTGGCCTTTAGAGACGACGCACAGAGAGAGCGTTACTATGTCCACATGAGACGCCCTATGGCTCCTACCAGGTACCCTGACCATGACTGCATGGATGCCTTGGGGGTAGAGCCAAGCGTCAGATTCTTATGTCATCAACTCCAGTGGGACCAGTTTGACGATAGGAACAACACTTACAAGAACTTGACTCTAGAGTTCCTCAGCTCGTTTCATTATGATCCTTGGGCTGGACCCGATGGATATGCTGTTTTCAGGTTGTTCAGGATTGACTACTCCTTCTCTCACAAAGAGTTTGGTGATTTACTAGGTTTTCAGACTACTCCTGATGTTATTCCAGAGACACCGATGGGGTATTTTATGAGCAGAGAAGTGGAAAAGTTTTGGTCTAACATCTCAGGTGGAGGGAGCCAAGATCCTTCCACTCAGTTTTCTCAGGTAATCCACAACCCTGCGTTAAGGTACTTCCAGATGATTCTGGCACATTCTTCCCTCGGTTTGCCAGATACAGAGACTCTGCTAAGTGAAGAGGAGATTTTCCTACTGTTTTGTGCAACTCAGTCATGCCCAGTTGCTTGTGGAAACTTTCTGTTGAAGGGCCTTACTAGTGTTTCCAGATCATCTGTAGGCATTATACATGTCGGTGGGATTGTTACACAGATTGCTACTGCATTGGGCTTGTCTCGCAAATTATTTCACCTCAGGACCTTCTGCTGCTACACCACCCTGGATGTTGACTTTTTTCTTGACAGAGGACTGATGAGGAGGGCCTCTTTTGAGCCGAACACTTTTAGATTACTGATCGACGGAGAAGTGATACATTACTTTACATTACCAGACCCGCTGATGACCAGTGTCTATGATCCTGCTAATTGGAGTTATGCTTTAGAGGGTTATGGAGAGACTGTCGAAGAGCCGAAATCACCTCCCGCCGCTGAGTACACTCCTACACCTCTTTCTCCCCGAATCACTGTTATGTCTAATAATATGTCTTTGCAGCCGCCTGATCTACAAACTCAGATTTATGAGCTCCGTAAGGAGACTACCCTGCTCAAGCAGGAAGTAGCGGACTTGGAATTACAGATTCAGGTATCTGATCTCACTCATGCCTTAGAGGCCGATGCTCTATATCAGGAGATTGAAGAGCTTCAGAGGGAGATAGCTGAGATTCGTGGATCAAACCAGGAAGAGAAGCCTACCACATGATTCGTTTTAAATTGACGTTATTACCCTAGTATTTGATTTCTTTTTCATACTTTATTTTATTTCTCGCATCTCCAGACATATCTTACATTATTGCATCTATTACATTTTCTTTTTTCATGTACTTTGAGTTTATTTTTTATATATATATTATTTCGTGCACTAATGTCATTTTTTCTCTTTTCTTTTGATTTTTATTTTATTTTATTTTTGTCGAGCAAAGAAAAAAATATATAAAGACAAAAATATATTCATTTTTGTCTTCATAAAAAAATATGCAAGCCTCATGCCTGTGAAGAGAGAAGAAAATGCTATCCGGACCCCCCGAAGACCGAGGGTGCAAGAGGGCCCAAAAGAAGATTTGAAAATCCAAGGCCCAGTAGGAAATGGCCTTGTGGCAAGCGCCATACCCCCTGTGGCGGGCGCCACACCGTCCACATCAAATACGGGGCTGATTCCCCTTCTCCTCCATTTTTACACCTTCCAACTTCAAAAACCCATTTTTACAACTTTCAAAAACCCCATTGAACCCCATTAAAGCTCCCCCATTTCCAAAATACTCACCATCTATAAAACCTATCCAAAATCCATTTTCATTTTCATCCACCACAAACCATAAAAATCAAACCTTTATCAATTCTCTCATAAACCATTGTTTACCACTTTTTCACTTCTCAAGGAGCAACAACAATGGAGTTCAATGGATTTCTTCTTCGCGATGGAAGACCGGGTGATATGAAATGGAAAATTATTCAGAGGCTTCAGAGTCGAGAAATTCTCTCGACTAGGTACGTCGATGATAACTGTCTGTATGCTTTGGGTCTGTATCATAGTGTTTTTCATTTATTAGATTTTTTAGGCTTGCATAATATTTTTGTTAACCAGGAACCTACCTATGAGAGGCTGACAGTTGAGTTTTTAAGTTCATTGATATACACTGTCAGTCCTAACACTGCTAGCACAGTCGGTACTGTTAATTTTAGACTGTTTGGAATTGAATACGAATTCAGTACCGACGAACTAATAGGCTTGTTAGGAATCCCTCATAGGGAAGGTGCGATTTGTGAGGCACCTTTGGATGCGGAATGGTCGGCCGAAGTATTTTCCTTCTGGCAGAGGCTGTCAAGTACTTCAATAAATTCTTTTGAAGGAATACTTGCGTCGACCATCCATAACCTGACCATAAGAGTTTTCAGATATCTTTTGGCATGTACTATTTTTGGCTGGGAGAGTCCAAATAAGGTAAACGCTAGAGAACTCCTATTTTTGCAAGGATGCCTCACTAGTACCCATATCAATCCGGTCCCGTTTATGCTTGCACACATGGCTTTACTTACTAATAAAACAGGACCGATTGTTTTTGGAGGGCTTGTTACGTCTATTGCTCGGGCTCTTGACCTGAACAATGAGATAGCTACACTTGAACCACTACCTCCTCGCACAATTAATTTAAAATTTCTAAAAGACATGAAATTGTGTCGAACGAGGAGAGAAGGTGGTTATGAGTTGATGGTTCATGGGGTAGCTATCCCATTTGTTGCTTTACCTTGCAGTAGACGTACTGATGTACGTAATGAAAGGAACTGGACCTATGATCTGAATGCTCCACCTGTTTTGGGTCCACTTCCTCCTAATATTCCTGATGGGGAGGCACATGACACTGATGAAGAGTATGATCGGAGAGAGCAGTCTCCCATACCTCACATGTCCCCCCATCGTCCTTCACAGTCACACACTACACCATCTTCCTCTAACCCTGTTGCAGGTGCTGCTCCTGGATTCTATGTCACTGAGGAGATGTGGCGTGATAGGACGGACAGAGAGGAAAAGCGAGACAGCCTTCTCTCTACTATTTCACAACAACTGACGGACAACATGAGCTTCATGCAACAATCGCGATTGGTTTCGGATCGTGCTTACATCAATGTTTGCCGTACCTTGAACGATATCACATCAGAGCAGGCCCGTCAGCGAGAAGTCAACCGCTGGAACTACCAGCTTATGGAGGCCACTCAGGGTTCCATCTTAAGTAACCTTCGAGAGGTTCGGGGTGCCCAGGATGCCTTATCGGCACGACTTGACCGGAGGGACCAGCAGCGTAGTAGATCCCGTCGTTCCAGACCATCACAGCAGGACGGCGAGGGCACCAGTGCTCCTCCGCAGTAGTTTTTCAGGTTACCCTCCTTATCTTATTTCGAAACATTGGGGACAATGTTCGATTTAAGTGTGGGAGGGGATTTTATTGCTTTCTGTCATTTCCCTTTTTAGTTATTTATTTGCTTTCCGTTATTTCCCTTTTCCAGTAAGTTATTTAGTTTAATTTTCTTAGATAATGCATGAGTCTGACGAGTCACCAGTATAGTGTATTTTTAGTACATCCTCATTTTTTCCCATTTCCTTAGCCTTACCAAAAAAATTTTTAAAAATGAAAACAATGTTGCTTCGCATGTTTTTTGGGCTTTGAGACAGGTTTGGATTAGGATGTGGTGACTTAGGTCAACTTTTTGAAACATCAGTACCATTTTAGCACCATAGACCTCTTGAATATACACTACGCCAAAAATGTTTTTTAACAGCGCATCTTAGACAGCGCTTTTAAAAGAAAGCGCCGTCTAAGGTTAAAATTAAAATAAAACACGGAAAATGTTCTAAAAAAATAATGAAAGCGCTGTCTAAGGAGGGGTCTTAGACAGCGCTTTCTAAAAGCGCTGTCTAAGACCCCTCCTTAGACAGCGCTTTTAGAAAGCGCTTTTAAATATAGACCTTAGTCAGCGCTTTTGAGAAAGCGCTGTTTAAAGTCTTTCAATTAAAAAAAAATTTAAAACCAAAAGCGCTGTCTAAGGGGGGGTTTTGAAAGCGCTTTTGGAAAGCGCTGTCTAAGGCATATCTTAGAAAGCTCTTTCCACAAAAGCGCTGTCTAAGGTCTAATTAAATTAAATTTCAGACTTCTATTTTCGTTCTCTGTTCTTTTTGTTTTCCCTCCTGCGAACAAACCACTCCAGCGAACCCTAACAGCGAACTTGAATCCATTGTCATCCTTCGGTTTCAGTCATTGAAAGTGTTTGAAGAATCGTTCGTTTCTACTGTTCTTCATTGCGGTATGTTCTTCATTTCTTCATTTTTTCATTTCTGATTTCAGTTCATTTCAGTTCGTCATTTCTTCATTTTTCCTTTCATTCGGTTTCAGGCATTGCAAGTGTTTGAAGAATCCTTCATTTCTGAAAGTGTTTGAAGAATCGTTTATTGTGGTATGTTCTTTATTTTTCCTTTTATGGTGACGATTCATAGGCAAAATTTCAATCTACTTTTGTTTGGTTCAATGCTTACTGTTTTTGTTTGTAAAATACACTGTTGATGCTCAATTGCCAACCCTAACTGAATGAGAAATAAAAATTATTGTTCTTGTCTTTATGTAAGTGCAAGCATCTTTCTTTATCATCTAATATGCAAATATGAATACCTAACAATATCACATTAATTATGAGTACTATTTTTGTTGCATTATTCTACATGTACATCAAGTATTTTGTCCAAATATTTGAATATAAAGTTTAGGCGAGTAATGGGGTCCATTTATAGACTTTTAGATTGAACACATAAGATTTTGGACATGAAACATGGTTTTCCCACATAAAAAGGTAGGTAGGTAGTATTAAATTTCATACATTGTTTTGTTACAGTGTTTGTGTCTACTTGACTTTAAACTCTAAATATCATTTTGGATTTAGATGTTCAATATTGTTCAAACTTCATGTTTCCTTAGTGATTATACTTGAAGATTGAATAGGTAGTTTTTTTCTTTTTAACTGTGAAAGTGTTGTTCATCTCACTTTCATTCTAAAGGAACAAGAATTCTCCCATAAAATGATTGAACGAACTCTAATATAGTTATAGGTATAGTTATAGGTATATTGTAATAGAAAAAGTTTGATTCTTGTAATATAAAAAATGAAAGTGATGAGGTAATTAAAGTTGGTATATTGGCGTATCGGATACGTTATTGAAGTTTATATTAACATTGGTTATGTATAGGTTTTTGAAGTTTAAAATGAATTGAACTTTAAAATTGTTATTTATTTTCGTCTGGATTGATTGTTTACTTTAATAAGTAGGAAAACCATGGATAAAACATGGATCTGTGCCGATCGAATGACCAAAGAGTACGAGAGTGGGGTTGCGGAATTCGTTAAGTATGCTGTTCAACACGCTGAAAACCCCAGACGAATGCATTGTCCTTGCTTGCGTTGTTGTTATATTGGTAAGGTTGACGCACATGGATTGAAATCGCATTTGCTGAGGCATGGAATTGATCAAAGTTATCAGTGTTGGATATTTCATGGTGAGAAAATTAACGAGAATGTTGAATCGAGTGGAAAAAGTAATACGACCTATGCTTCATACGACAAAGACACGGAAACATACGATTGTGATCGAGTTGAAGAGATTGTAGAAGCACTGGAAGAAGATCTTCATGATTGTCCTGAAATGTTTGAGAGGATGGTAAGCGATGTAGAGAAACCGTTGTACAAAGGTTGCACTAAATTCTCAAGACTTTCTGCGGTATTAAAGTTGTACAACTTAAAGGCGGGCAATGGATGGTCGGATAAAAGTTTCACAGAGTTGTTGGTCCTTATGAGAGAAATGCTACCGGATGATAATGTTCTTCCTAATCGAACCTATGAGGCAAAAAAAATGTTGTGCTCTATTGGCATGAGCTATGATAAGATACATGCTTGTCCTAACGATTGCATTTTGTTTCGTAACGAATATGCAACGTTAACTGAGTGCCCTAAATGCGGTTTGTCTCGATATAAGAAAAGATTATCTCCCGCAAAAGTCTTATGGTATTTTCCGATAATTCCGAGATTTAGGCGCATGTTTCGTAGTGAAACCGATGCAAGACATCTTACTTGGCATGCAGATGAAAGAATTATTGATGGAAAGTATCGGCATCCGGCTGATTCACCACAGTGGTCAAAGATTGATAATGATTATCCTGAGTTTGGATCAGAAGCAAGAAACCTTCGATTGGCATTATCTACTGATGGAATGAACCCACACGGTCTTCAAAGTATCACACATACCACATGGCCTGTGATTCTTATGATTTATAACCTACCTTCGTGGCTATGTATGAAGCGTAAGTACATGATGTTATCTATGTTAATCTCTGGGCCTAAACAACCAGGGAATGACATAGACGTATACTTGACACCTCTGATCGAAGATTTAAAGATTTTGTGGGAGAACGGTGTGGAGGTTTATGATGGATATAGGAAAGAAAGTTTCAATTTGAGGGCGATGTTGTTTGGCACAATTAATGATTTTCCAGCATACGGGAATCTATCTGGGTATAGCATTAAAGGTCAACGTGCGTGTCCTGTTTGTGAAGACGGAATCGATACGATTCGATTGGAACTTTGCCAGAAGAATGTGTTTCTCGGTCATCGTAGATTCTTACATTCTAAACATCACTACCGTGGGTGGAGAAAAGCATTCAATGGAGACACCGAACATCGTAGAGCTCCACCCACATTGTCAGGTGAACAAGTTTTTGAAAAGGTGAAAGATGTGCGTACTGAGTTTGGCAAGCCTTTTGCACATAGGATTGTGAAAGGTGGGTGGAAGAAAAGGTCGATATTTTTTGAATTGCCATATTGGAAGTCTTTGTACGTGAGACATTTTCTCGATGTTATGCATATTGAAAAAAACGTATTTGAAAGTGTTATCGGTACATTACTCAATATAAAAGGCAAGTCTAAGGATGGCCTTAAAGCAAGGGAGGACATGTTAAAAATGGGATTGAGAACTGAATTAGCACCCGTGAAGAAAGGAAGACGAACATATCTACCACCTGCTGCTTTTACTTTATCTAGAAAGGAGAAAATTTTTTTGTGTAAGTCTCTGAGTGAAGTTAAGGTTCCAGAAGGATACTCATCTGATATCAGAAGACTTGTTTCTATGAAAGACCTCAAGTTGAAGAATTTGAAGACACATGATTGCCATGTTATAATGGAACATTTTCTACCGATAGGTATACGTTCTATTTTGCCAGAAAAAGTAAGAAGTGCCATAACTAAATTGTGTTTTTTCTTTAGGTCAATTTGTAGTAAGGTGATCGATCCCGAGATCTTACCAACACTACAAAAAGAGATTGTAATTACCTTGTGTGAGCTTGAAATGTATTTTCCTCCGTCTTTTTTTGACATAATGGTTCATTTAGTTGTTCATCTTATGAAAGAGACACAGTTGTGTGGACCAGCTTATATGAGATGGATGTACCCTGCTGAACGGTATATGAAAATATTAAAAGGGTACGTGAAATCCCGAAGTCGACCAGAGGGTTGTATTGTTGAACGATACATTGTTGAAGAAGCTGTTGAGTTTTGTACTGAATATTTGTCTAACGTTCAATCGATTGGACTCCCTAGAGCTCAGATTTTCGACAAAATGGAAGGTAAAAAATTAATTGGGAATAAAATTGTGACAATATCAAGGGATGAACGGGATCAAGTTCATTTGTATGTTCTGCACAATAATAATGAGGTTGAGCCATATGTTGAAATGCACAAGGATGTACTCCGAAGGTTAAATCCGAACAGAAATGAAAATTGGATAGTTATAGAGCACAATCAAAGTTTCATACAATGGTTGAAGGATCATATTTATTTGAAGCGCTCTTCAGATCCTTCTTCGGTAACAGAAAGGTTGAGATGTTTGGCATATGGTCCAAGTTTGCATGTGTTTTCTCATAGCGCATATTCAATTAATGGATACACATTTTATACCAAAGAACAAGATGATAAGAGTACTATGCAAAATAGTGGTGTCACCGTGCTAGCTGAAGCAATGCATATATCAAGTATGAAGGACTTAAACCCCAAATATGCAAATTTGTCATATTTTGGAGTTATTGAGCACATTTGGGTGTTTGATTACGAGAAGTTTCAGATTCCCATCTTTGGTTGCAAGTGGGTGAATAGTAGTGGCATACGAATGGATAAGTCTGGATTTTTGCAAGTTGATCTTACTAGGGTGGGGTACAAAGATGAACCTTTTATTCTAGCATCTAGAGATAAACAAGTGTTCTATGTGAATGACCCGAAGAGTACAAAATGGTCTATAGTGCTTTTCTCTAACAAAGTGACTGATGATAGCGGTGTCGATCAATGTGATATTGATGTTGATAATGAGTCATGCATTAGACGGAATGAGTTGAATAGAAATGATGAAGTTGAGGATCTTATACCGGATGAGTCATATATAAGAAACGATCATAATGAGGGAATTTGGATCAATTCATCCGTACGCATTGCTAAGAAACAAGTGATTAATATTCCAACAAAGAAAAGAAAGAGATGTTAGTGACTTAGGTAAATTATCCATGGTTTCTTTATTTTTTTTTCCAATTGTTTTGATTATAAGTTATATGTGATAATGCATGATTTCATTATATTTTTGTTTTCAATTGCTTTGATTATAAGTTATATCTGATAATGCATGATTTCTTTATTTTTTAGTTTTCAATTGCTTTGATTATAAGTTATATCTGATAATGCATGATTTCGTTATATTTTTGTTTTCAATTGCTTTGATTATAAGTTATATCTGATAATGCATGATTTCTTTATTTTTTTGTTTTCAATTGCTTTGATTATAAGTTATATTTGATATTTGATGGTTTCCTTGGTTTATTACAGGTTAGACATGGCTGATGACCAACATGAGGAAGTTAGTAAAAAAGTATCCGCGGAAGAAGAAATTCGAAGAGGCATCACAGTAATGAGAAGGGTGGTCCAAGGAAGATCTCGAGGCATCATACTAGATGTCTATTGGAGCAACCAGGGACAGCTTATAGAACCTAATGGGCATACCTTAACTAGTTTTATCGGTGCACTAGTAAGGAATGAAATTCCCATTACATGTGATGATTGGAGAAACAAAGAGCTGAATGAGTCCAAAGAAAAAATTTGGAGTGAGATAAAGGTACAATCATTTGGTTCTTAATTATACGGTATCAATTATGTTTTTTCAATTACCGATACTAACTATCAATTTGTATGTTTTTCTTAGCGATGTTTTAACATCGAAGAAGAAAGAAGAGGTTTTTGTATGAAATTGGCCGGAAAGCTTCTAAGAGGGTTTCGAACATTTTTATCATCCAAGTTCCTTAAGGATGCAGATGGTAATTATGTGGATGCGAAGCTTCCTAAAAAATATGAAAGTTTGATATCGGCTGAAGAATGGGAAGCTTTCAAATCCAAAAGACAAGACCCGGTTTTTCAAAGAATAAGTGCTACAAATCGGGAAAGAGCATCAAGTCCCGCATATCCGTACCGAAAAGGACGTATCGGATATGGACGCTTAGAACAATCCATGGTAAGTATTTATAAATTGCGATAACAAATTTGTTCATCATATATTAGTTTTATCTGATCAAATTGTATGACTTAATGTGTAGCTGCAGAAGGAGGAAAGTTCAGAAACATCTCTTCCTGCACATGTTTTGTGGAAGGAAGCCCGTGTGGGCAAATCTGGAGTTCCTCAAGAAGAAGTTTTACACGTATACCAGAAATGTGTAAGTATAACATTTTTTCATTAATTGAATAACATTTTTATACACAAATATTTGACAAGTATACGGTATTCATCTGATTTTTCAGGAGGAGCTATCTCAGTCTTTATCTCCCGATGATACTAGGAGCATACTTAGTCGGGCATTAGATGTCCCTGAGTATTCTGGTCGGGTGAGGGGTAAGGGATTTGGAGTCACTCCGACCTCCCTGAGTATTAAAAAAGGAAAGGCTCCTAGTAATCGGGAGCTTCATGCAAGATTGGAAGCCATGCAAGATGAGCTTGATGCATTGAGGAGAGAAAGAGAGGCTAGCGCCTCAACAGTATACAAAGATGCTTCGGACAAAGACAATATCAACTGTACCTTTCAGCCGAACATTCCAGAGGTAATTACATATAATTGTCTTAAATTGAACTATTTGCTTAAATTATGTATTTGACATATATACACATTAACGATTTCTTGTTATTATCGGTTTTAGGGCATTTCCCATTGTCAGCTGTATTTGTCGTCACCATACTATCGGATGGTTGGCAAGGGAAAAGTGCATAACGTTAGCGGAGTATTACTCCACACTAGAGAGCTCCCTGCTGGATGTTTGAAGGTATCAGTTGATATTGCAGTTGAGCCGAATGCAGCATTACCATATCCTAGCGATGATTCGGATGCAACAACGGTGCACGAAGTAGTATGTTCGTTTGTTGCATGGCCGACAAACCTCATATGCGTAGGATATGAGGTATGCTTAAAACTTATGTTAACTTCCTTGGTATATTCAAAGTTTAAAATTTATGCTTAAAATTTTACGTACATATTTTCCTTGGTTATGTTAAATAGACTCCCACAAAATCCAAATCAAAAGATAATGCGATTCCAAGGCATACCGAGTCCACGGTTTCAAGAAAAGAGGTAATATACAATTATATGACATATATTCATGGAAGTTGTTACATTCTTAATTTGATCTAACTATTTATATGACATGTAGCTTCAAGAAAATGAGGTTAGCAATGCCTCCGCACAACAAAAAAAGGAGGTTAGCAACGCCTCCGCACGGGTAAAAAGTTCTGGTGCTAAGAAGACCGTAGCTAGGAAAAAACCTACCACCAAGTATAGGTCGTGCCTCAGGACATTTCTAGAGATGACCGATATACCGACCGGAGGTGTTCGGACTGTACATATGGAGGTAGGGATTTTCGGCTTTGATTACGACCAAATGATTGGTAATGAAGACTTCATGCAAGTTTTTGGTCGTGAAAAAATCGGCGTCACCGTTGTCAATACATATATTTGGTAAATCCGGTCTACTTTGTTTTATTAATTAAACAACTTATGTTAATGATGTTTACTTTATGTTAATCCGGTTTACTTTATGTTTCAAAAGAGGTGTTAATGATGTTTTTATATTAGGTTTTTGTATGACAAATTGATGCGCCCCAATGGTTTGGACGTGTCATTCGGATTCTTAGCACCCGCGACCGTCAACTTAGGTTTAATCTTAAGTAGACCGGATACCGTGACGGAGTACGTTCTTCGGATCCTCATGGACAATAAAGATGCGGAAAAGTTGTTTTTTATACCGTTTAATACCGGGTTAGCATTTCATTCTAAATTCATCTATTATAATTATTTTCCAAGTTACCATCTAACATTTGCCTAATCATTACAGTGGACATTGGTTGTTGCTCGCAATCAATCCTATCCGAGAAATTGTGTATTATCTTGACTCGTTAGGAAATGATTGGACAACATACCCGGATATGAAGGTCCTAATTGACACGTAAGTGAGAATGTTCAAAATTTTTCTTAGTTTATGTGAATTGTTCTAATTGCTTCATTTTTATTTTATTAGCGTCCTACAAGCTTTTCGGGCCCAACGAGATATCCAAACCTCAAGGAGGGGCGCCAACTCCATTACATGGATTAAAGTGGCGGTATATTTTTAATTACCACATTTTTTATTATATTAGTGATGACACTTGATAAAACTTAGGATTTATAATCCATATTTTTTTCATATGTAGTGTCCTCATCAACGTAATCAAATAGATTGCGGGTATTTCATGTTGAGGTTTATGCGAGATACTCTTGTTTTGGGCCGATTAGAGATTCCCACCGATGTATGTATTTCTAACTTATGAGTTATTTTTATATTTACACATATCTCATATTATTAAATAGTTGAAATTAATTCAAAATATGTTATATTATTATGTAGTACTTTGATGAATTCAAGTGTGCATTTTATACAAAGGATCAAGTGGACGAAATCAAAGAGGAGTGGTGTCAATTCATGATAGAGCTCAATGTTTGTTCATAAATTTGTGTAATTAATGTGTACATTTGTAGTATATGTAATGATTTGTAAATGTGTACATAAATTTGTATATATTTTGATACATTTAAGGAAAAATTGGTTTGAATTGGTATATATATATATTTGTTAGCCAAAAATTGGTAGAAAAAAGGCCAAAATGGCATATATAAAATGTGATAATTGTCTGCCAAAATCTGGTTGAAAACAGGTAGAAATTCTGGTTTATAAACCTGGAAAAAATGTGGTTTAAAACAAAAGCTTCAAAAATTTTCGTATACCTTAGACAGCGCTTTTGTAAAAAGCGCTGTCTAAGGGGGTGATTAGAAAGCGCTTTAGGCAAAAGCGCTGTCTAAGGGGGGGGCTTAGACAGCGCTTTTGGAAAGCGCTGTCTAAGGTATACCTAAAAAAATTAAAATAGGAGGGGCTTAGAAAGCGCTGTCTAAGGGGGGGGGGGGGCTTAGACAGCGCTTTTCAAAAGCGCTGTCTAAGGTATACTTAAAAAATTTAAAATAAGAGGGTCTTATAAAGCGCTTTTGGCCAAAGCGCTGTCTAAGGGGGGGGGGGGCTTAGACAGCGCTTTTAAGATTTAAAAAAGCACTGTCTAAACCTTTAGCAGCGGAGGTTTAGACAGCGCTTTAAAGCGCTGTCTAAGGCTAAAAAAAGCGCTGTCTTAGGTCTTGTTTGTTGTAGTGATAGGAATCACTCCTAAACCCCACACCATGGACTTTATTATCATTCAAAAAAATGTCCTAAGTAGTTTATTCTAGCATTCAGCTCCGGCCTAAGCATGCTCTACGTAGGGGGCCGATGAACATAAGTGAATGATCCAGTGCTAATAAAAAAGAAAAAGGCAAAATCTGGGATAGGTGACCCTCACAAAGTCATTTAAACCGAAAAAAGAGAAGAAAATTTTTTTTTGCCACAAAAAGAAAAAAAATTGCAGTCACCTATTGTTAGTTGGTTCAGAGGTATCTGGCACTGAACTTGGTAGGGCGGATTACGATCCGATCCCCCGCAACTACAATTAGGTCAAATAAAACAGGTTTACACATGCTTATGTGCCAGAAACCTTATGTTATGGATCAGAATCACTAACCGGTCACTCTACTATGAAGCATGTACGGATAACGGGCTTAATGTGATTGCGCCTGAATGAAAAGGACCCAAAAAGATGAGAAGATAGGCCTAAGTATTGTGGGATGACATGGGGTGGTTAATATAGGATTGAAGTTTGTGTTTGTGTTATTATGGTACCCTTGGTTCACTTAGTTAGTACCTGTCCCTGTATCCTGACTTGAACTTAGAAGCCCTTTAGCCCAAATCACGTGTCGACACCATTTTTTCTTCTTGAGCTTTAATGTTTGCTTGAGGATAAGCAAAGGTCTAAGTGTGGGAGAATTTGATAACACTAAAATTCACCGTATTTCTGACTCCGATTTCGCATGCATTCTTAGCTTTTATTGTTATTTTGTTATGTTATTACTTTGTTTTTCTTTGTTTTAAGGTTTTCTTTGTAATCGGGGCCTAAATCGAGAAAAGGAGCGAAAAAGGAGTGGAAGTGGACGAAAACCAAGAAATTCAGCGTTTTACACTTACGGCATCCACCATGGAGGGCGCCATGGGGTCTGCCATGACGTGGCCACGTCTCAAGACCACTCCACAACTGCCAAGACCCATGATCCCCACTCTTTCATCCCACATTAGTCTCATGGCGGGCGCCATAAGCCTGTGGCGGGCGCCACAAGGCAAAAAGGCTTCCCTCCACTTTTTAGTGGAGGGGGGCATCCTGGTCATTTCCCATTTAAACTTTGCCTATAAATAGGACTTTAGAATTTAGTTTTCTTCACCCAAACTTATAATCTCTTAGGCATATATCAGTTTTAAAGCAGTTATTATTCCATATCGGGGTGTTACTGCAATCGAGTGATCGAGTCTGTATACGTCTGTGTGATCGAGTTTTGGAGCACTCTGGGAGGAAGTTAATCCTGCCGCCATTTTAATTCCAGTTCATATTTTATTTTTTCGCATTGCTTTACTTTTATTTACTTTCCGCATTGCTTTACTTTTATTTATTTCCCGCACTCGCTTTACTTTATTTATTTCTCGCACTCGCACTACTTTCGTTTATTTTTCGCACTCGCTTTAAATACCTTTATTTCCCGCACTCGCACTACTTTTATTTACTTTCCGCACTCGCACTAAATTACTTTTATGAAAAATTATAAAATTAACTTTTACTTTACCCTGTCTAACTAAATCTATAAAGGTTAGAATGTAAGGATCGTAATTAAACCAGTAATCCGTACAATTGTTCGTGGAAACACTTAAGGGCTATTTTATCTTTCAATTTAAGTAATTATTTTTAACTATTTCAAAAACAGCCAAAAGCGCTTTGTCTAGTTCATTAGGAGTTTTTAGATTAAAAAGAAAAGTGATTTTAAAACGATTTTCGGACGCGTTATGAAGTTTAGAGTCTGGTTCGTGAGAACCTCTTTTTGCTAAGAAATCCAGGTTAAAGTACTTTTCAACTTAGTTAAGATACTATATTTCTTAAAAATAGGTTTACTACTCTAACGCAGTGCGCACCTTTTTATCCGTGACAATAGGAGGGGTTGATTAGAGAGTACAACTCGGTTCTGAATACGCGAAAGCGACAGTTCCTATTAAATTAGTTCTTTTCAAAGTAGAAAACATTGCCCATAAGTAGTTCCATTAACAAGTACCAGAATATCTATTTATTACGTGAATTACATTCGAGCATGTCTTTATTAATTGTTTAAAATTACCATTTTATATACCATTGCACTCTCCTTAAAACCATTATATTCATTTGCCTTAGATACACACCATAACAACAGGTACAATAGATTGACACTTGGTCTCTGTGGATTCGACAATCTTTTATATTACTCTGACGTGTTCGTACACTTGTGAAAAACACGCATCAAGAAGCTGGTCGAATTTCTCCAATTAAGTCCAAAGCCCAACCCCTGAATGGCCAAGGCTTTATAATTGAATACAACTCACTTGCAGGGACATGTGGTATACCTGCATGTAATTGGCATTCCTGACAAACTTTTTCAAATTCGACACAATCCTTCAACATTGTTGGCCAGTACATACCTTGTCGAAAAAATAACCATTTCATTTTATGGCCTGCTTGGTGCGTGCCACATGCACCACTATGGACGTTCGACAAAGCTATGCAAGCTTCATCTTCGCCCAAGCACTTTAGTAAAACTCCTTCTGCAGTCTTTTTAAATAATTCATTTCCAAAACGCACGTAGCTTAAAGCTTTGTACTTTACCTTTCTTTCAGCTTTCTGATTTGGGTCTTGTAGATAATCCTTAATAAGTTTTCTCCAATCTTCAATTTCTGAATCATCTACATTGAAGATTTCAAAGTTTTCTTCATCCCCATAACCTAATTTTATTGTCTCCAAATCTGATAGGGACAATTTGGTGGATATAATTATTCCCCTTACTTCAATATTTTTCTCCAAGTTTTCTTTCGACACTTTGTAGCCTGATGCAAGTTGAGCCAGATCATTTGCTTCTTGATTTTCCAACCTAAGAATGTATTTAATGGCTACATTGTCGAATGTTCTAAGGAGTCTGTTAGCTATTACGAAGTACATAATCAGATTCTCTTTGACACATTTATATTCTTTTGTCAATTGTTTTATCACCAACTCAGAGTCACCCATTATTTCGACTCTAGTTGCCCCCAATTTCAACAAGATTTCAAGTCCAACAATCAGAGCTTCATATTCTGCTTCATTATTTGAACATAAGCCTTCAACCTTGTACTTGAATTTTGTTGGAATTTTGTCAGGAGAAATAACCAGTATTCCAACGCCAGTTCCGTTCTTATGACTGGAACCGTCGAAATACAACCTCCATGGCTCTAATTCGACATATTTTATTTCATTTTCATTTATTGAGTGGTATGCTATGAAGTCAGCAACCACTTGTCCCTTAACAAACTTTAAAGGAAGATATTTTAAGGAATATTATGTCAACACCAAAGCTCATTTCCCAATTCGACTATGTAAAATAGATTTAGATAACATATACTTTATTACGTCGAAATGAGAAGAAACATATACATTAACCAGTTTTATATAGTGCTTTAACTTTGTACAAGAAAAATACAAACACAAACATAATTTCTCTATCACATTATATCTAGTTTCAACATCATTTAAGATTCTACTGAGATAATAGATGGCCCTTTCGACGCCATTTTCATCTTCTTGACACAGCATGCTTCCCAAGGTTTTGTCTGATGCTGAAATGTATAACCTCATACTTCTTTTTCTACAAGGGGACATCAAAACTAGAGGACTAGCTAGATACTCTTTGATCTTGTCGAAGGCATCTTGATATTCTTTCCCCCATGCAAAGTCTTCCTTCTTTAGTCGAAGTAGAGGAGAGAAGGCTTGTGTTTTTCCACTAAGGTTGGAGATAAACCTTCTGAGAAAGTTGATTTTCCCTAACAGAGACTGCAATCCCTTTTTTGTTGACGGAGCTTTCGCTTCCATTATGGCTTTGGCTTTGTTTTCATTTATTTCGATCCCTTTCTTGTGGACCACAAAACCCAAAAAATCACCCGCCTGCACACCAAAAGCACATTTAAGGGGTTTCATTTTTAAACCAAACTTCCTCATCCTTTCAAAGGATTGTCGAAGATGGTCTAAATGATTTTTTCCTGAAACAGACTTGATTACAATATCATCAATATAAATTTGCATGAAAGTTTCAATAAAATCATGAAAAATTGAATTCATAGCCCGTTGGTAAGTTGCTCCAGTATTTTTTAGACCAAAGGGTATTATTTCCCATTCATAAGTCCCTATTGCTCCAGGACAACAAAATGTTGTTTTAGAAACATCTTCTTCTGCAATAAAGATTTGACTATAGCCAGAGTATTCGTCTAACATACCTAATTACAGGAACTATATTTGCAATCCATTCGACATACCTGGTTGTGTAGATGAATTTGCATTTCAGAAGTCTTTTGACCTCTTCTTTTATTTTCGACAGAATTTCTAGTGCGAAGCGTCTTGGAGTCTGCTTTACTGGCTTTTTCCCTCCATTATTGGTAGCTTCAATTAGACCAAACTTCTATCTAAACCAGGCATCTCGTCGTAGTCCCATGCGAAGCAGTCTTTGAACTCTTTCAACAAATGAAATATTTCGACCTTGAACTGAGGGTCCATCTTGGCACTTATGTAGGTTGGCCTTTTTTCTGCCCCCTGTCCCAAGTCTATTTCCTCCAATGGGTCTTGAGCCACCATCTTCATGCTAGTCATCGTTGGATCTTGTTCGAACCCCAGAGGTTCGTCATCATAAATGGTATCGAGCTTCTGATTTTTCTATTCGCCATCTAGGATTTCCCTAGTATTTTCTTCAATGTCTATTTCTAGACTTTGTTGGTTGGACATGTTTTGACTGGCTTCGACAGCTATGAATTTCACTTTGGCTTCAAGTGCCATTTTGAGTTTATTTTCGGCTATTTAAGCCGTAATTCTTTCTAATGCAGATGTTTCAGTCATCATCTACGAATTCACTTTCCCACCCAATTGGTTGTATGTGGGCAGTTCCCCATATATAATTCGACTCGTCCACCACTTCTTTATCCCACTGGAAGCCATATGTAGGGTGGAGGTACATGGAGCAATATGCATTATCAGTCTTTTTGAGGTCAAAATTGGCTGGACTACATGGGGGAATGTGAGCCAAATTTCTGTCGAAACTAAGGCGATCGACGTGATTGACGTCGGTCATAAAATATCTTTGATCTGCCTCTATATTCTCTACTATGCCATCTGGTCTCCAAATAGCAATCCTCTGGTGCATCGATGAAGGTACAACTCTTACGCCATGTACCGACTCCCTTCCTAGGAGGATGTTATAGTTTGCTTTCGACGCTATTACCATAAACATTGTTGGTCTTGTTATTGTACCAACTGTTAAATCCACCTGGATCACTCCCATGGTAGTCCCTATCTTACCTTCATAATTTGACAATACCATATTGTGTGGTTTGGCATCAGAGTCATTCTTGCCAATCTTTCTCAACATGAAATGGGGAATTAAGTTTACTGCTGCCCCTTCATCCACTAGTATTTTGTTTACTCCAACATTCTCAATCTTCCCTTTTATAAACAAGGGCTTCAAATGTCCTTTTAGCGATTCATCTGGTCTTTCGAAGAACGCATTTTTCTCCTCCACACAGCCATTGTTCATAATGTAGTAACATATGGGTTTGCGAGCTTTTTGTTCCTCTTCGACACCATCATCTTCGTCTTCCATATGTATTACTCTGTCATAATCCTTGGGTAACACTGAGACAACATTGCATACTACATCGAAAGAGGCTTCAGAACCAGACGCGAAGTCGTCAGTCATTTCTTCATCATCTTGGACTTGCTCTTTTGGTTTTGTTTGTCCCACACTTGTACTTGGGGCTTCGTTGCCTGAAATCTCATTCTTCTCTGCTTCCTGGGCGTTGTGAGTATATGCAACATCACCTTTTTCGCCAGTATCTGTCTTCGTCATTTCCTCCTCCATGGCTTCCTTTTCGACCCTTTTTTTCCTTTGGAATCTTCTCCACTGAGACTTAGTCATAGGGTTTTTTCCTTTGTAGTTTTCTGAAGGGTAAACCCATGGTTTCTACTTCTCAGTTGCCATTCCTTGTGCTAATGAAGAGCCTCTATGAATGTTGAAGCTATTCCACTCCTTTCTCCCTTGAGCGTCCCTGATGGGTTGTACCCACCTATCATCGACGCTTTTGTTTATTGGTTTATATGAATGGTTGCCTCGACCTCTAATCCCTGACCGGTGATGGTCTCTCCTTCTTGGATCATATCTTTCTGGCCTTGGGGCTGGTCTTTCTCCCCAGTTTCATTTTCTTTTGGAATGTTCTATCACTTCCAGATTGTCTGCTGCTTTCTTGTCGAAAATATCACTGCAGCATGGACACAACATTACTTTAGCTTTCTTCCTTTGACACCTTTTTATGAAATCAATCAGACTTTATTCCTCCTTAGGATATGCCAGCTTCTGATATTATTCTCGACGGTGTTCCTCAGGAACTAATGTTGGGTCCTTTTGAAAAGTTTCGACCATGTTGATACTAGCTGATTTACCAACAGTGATCTTCAACTTGTTCATTTTTTCGATCAACTTCCTCTCAGTTTCACCCATTTCTTCTGTTGAACTGTCTCCATCTGTTGGAAGTGCTCCTTTGCAGACTTTTGGGCAGTAGTTTTTTACCTGACTTCCCTTAGGATCTTCCATTATTCTTCGCAGGATTCCATAAGTGACAGGTTTTACAGGGCCTTCAACAGCTTCTGCCTTAATTCTTGCAATGTCCTTATTGACAGGTCCCACGGTGTTGACGCAGTTTGCATCATTACTTATCTTTATTTGGTCAGGATCAAGATCCTCAACAACCTTGTCTCCCATGATGAGGCCTTCAGAAGCCTTCTTTTCGACGCTAAAGAAACTGTTGGCTGTCTCTTCATTAGTGCTCACAGGAACATCTTCCTATCCAGTTGGTTGGATTTCGTTGATGTCAATGCGAGAGCTTGTGGGAGCAGTGTATTTCACGAGATAATCAAACTTTCCACTGGTCTCCCCTAAAGTATCCCATATTATTCTATCTTCAACAATGTTGTTGTTATATCCTTTGTTAAAACCTTCAGTAGTTTCCACCCTTTTCTGGTTATCAAAGTCTTTAGTAACTTCAATTTTGCCCTGACTGTTGAAACCTTCAGTAGTCTCAACTTTGTTTCAACTGTCGAAACCTTCAGTAGTCTCAACTTTGTTTATGTAGTCATTCAATTCCTTCACATCAAGATATTCAGTAACCTTGATCCTCGTTGGCAGGGTCACACAGTCTTTGGATACTTCTTCCACTTCAGGATGGTCTAGGAGATCATCAACAATCCCCACCATGTTAATGTGAGCGTCGAAACCTTCAGTAGCTTCTATCATTTCAAAACTATCCTCAGACGTATTTTCGACTTCGGCCATATTCACAATGAATGGTTCAGCATAATTGTCCTCAACAACCTGCATAGGATTTGAATCAATCCTCATTTGTTGCCTTTGCTTGTCACTGTATTTCAGTCTTCCATCACGGATAGCATTTTGCACTAGGTCCCTAAAAAGGAAACATTGAGACGTTTTATAACCTAGAAAACCATGGTAGTTACAAAAACCTCTCTTTTTTCGTTGTTCCATAGGAGGAACTTTAGTGCATGGTGGAACTATCATCTGACCATCTTCGACTAATTTGTTGAAAATTTCATCACACTTGGTGACGTCGAACGTATAAGTTCTTTTTGGAAACTTATCATTCTTTTCGGGCTCAACTGGATTTTTCCCGTTCGACGGAACTAGCATTCTACAAGAGTATGGTGGTCCTTGTTTTAAGTTTGCTAAGTCAATTTCTTGTTCGTTGAAACAAGATGGTTCATCTACGTTATCTACATCATTTTCGTCTTCTTGGTGCATTCCTACATAAGCCACTATTTCTCTTTTGTTTCTATTTACTCTGAATTTCTCATCTTTTAATTTTTCGACTTGTCTCACCCTATCTGCCAATTGTGACATGTCTCTTAAATACTGGATGTCTAGCTTCTTCCTTATAGAGTAGTCTAGACCACCTGTGACCATTTCGACCAATTCACGTTCAGGTACTTGGGTGAAACATCTGGCCTTTAGTAATCTAAACCTATTCAAGTAGTCATCTATTGGTTCAGAGAGTTTTCTTTTAACACTGGCCAATTCCTTCAGGCTTATTTTGGTTTGCCCCATGTAGAATCATTCATGGAACAATCTTTCTAATTGGGTCCATGTATAAATGGAGTTTGCAGGAAAAGACGTAAACCAAGTGAAAGCATTTTTTGTTAAAGAACATGGAAAATACTTTGTCCTTAAATTTTCATTATTTGCTATTTCCCCTGCTTCGATTAGATAACGTGCAACATGCTCTATAGTTGATTCACTAGTATCCCCTGAAAATTTGATGAACTTGGGGACTTTCCACCTTCGGGGGTAATTCTTGTTGTAGAATATACTCAGACAATGAGGAGACATAACTAGGCCTTTGTAACCCTATATTTACCCCATTTTGTGCCATTATTCTTTCAACAATGGCTGTTAGGTTGTTTTTGGCAGGCATGTTATTATAACGTATTTGTTGCACAACATGATCAACGTCTTGACCCCTTTGGACTAGAATTCTCATAGGCTCTGGATGGGCATGAATTTCTATTTGAGGTTGTTCGACCGCTACCTCTTGGTTTCTAATGTTGACTTAGGGAATTTCTACTAACATCTGGTTTATGGTATGTTCCTCTCCGACCGGTGTCCTAGGATTTGGAACTATTTGCTCTATGGGCTGTGTTTGGGGTACTCCGAAAAAATTGGCAATACGCGTCATTTGTTGTGCCAGCAATTGGTTTGTTTGGGTAGTGTTTCGTATTAGAGGATTAAACACTTCTCCCATTTGTTGTGTTAACATATGGACCATCTCATGATTTCTCTCATCCATTTATTGCCTAATGGCGTTTGCCGAATTTGTGGTGATTGCTGATGAATAATTTTGAAATCCTGGTGGGAATTGATTTACTCTTCCCATGTTTCCACCAGTTCCTGATCCTTGTAAAGGTGATGACCTATTCAACAAGGAGTCATAATAAACTGAAGATGCATTTTGCAGAATAAACTGAATTGGTAAGGTTGTTCCCTACCAAACAAAGGCATTGTAAAGCTCGTCGAAAAAGGCCTATGGACATTCCCTATAGGGGAAGGAGTTCCCATGGACATTTGGGTTCCCATGGAAGAAAAACTAGGCGCATTTTGAGATACTGCAAATGCAGGTGATGACCCTGACGAAGAGGGTATGGCTTCTGATACAGAAATTGACTCTATATTTCCTCCAGTTGAAGGAATATGGTTAAGCACTGTAGTATCTTCATTTTGATTATGTGGCGGATTCGCCATTCTTCTTACTCTTGTTCGTTTAGGCCTTTCTACGTCAGTTACGGCTAATTATCGCTTCTTAGAATCATGCAACGAATTAAAAAACCTTTTTTAACAAAGAGTTGTTATAATATCTTTTGCGCACTAAGGTCCCATTGGACGTTCCAATTTGTTCGCTGGTGATTTTCCGTCGAACAACCGCTGGTTTCTAATCTAACTTTAGATCAGTTTACTTGCAGGATCAACCATACAAATCCTAGGACATAAGTGCTTTGGTCAAAAGTGATGATTTAGCCATCTTTTGTTGCTTTACTCTTACTAAGGTTTTTATTATATTTATATGATTCTTATGAAACGAAGAACAAAAATAAGGTTTCTTGGCGAAAACTTAAACTAAGAAAATTCTAGTAATGTGAAAGGATAAATGGCAAGGAAAGCAAAGTTTGGAAAAGGTAAAGAACTTGTAAATTTGCAGGAATCCTAAAAATGCAAAAAATGTTAATTTTAACATGAAATTGTATTAAACTGAATGAAAAATGGTGTTTCACACGTACATTTTTCCAGAAATCAAACTCTTTTCTTTCACATGGGTACTTTGAGTAATTTTAACAGGAATTTGTACATAAAAATTCACACACTAAATCTAACAAACATTATCTTATTTATATACAAATAAAATAACTGCTATTAATGGAAAAATCCTAAGACTAATGACACTTGGCTTTCTGCATGTATTCCTTTCTTCAAAAGCTTCCACGCGTCCTTCTACCAAACGGAATAACTGTCTGAATTTTGAATTTATCCTGAATGTCGAAACAACGCGTCCCTTCAGCCTTGTCGGATTGTCAAAACATAACATATCAACCAAATCTATAGAAACAACACATCATCCCTCTTTATCAAAAAGTCGAATACAACATGTTAGCTAAAAACTGTCGAAATATCTCTCTCAACTATATTCCTTTAGCTCTCTTCCTTTGTAAATATCTTCTTTTGTCAAAGAGCATTATTTTATCTTTTAAATCATGGTGTCGAAAATGTGTCTACAGCAGGATTGCATGACATGAAATATAAATAAGGATGTCGTATGCATTGATACGATGTAAATGATGTATGAATGACTTATGTAATTGAAGCGCACGAGTAGCCTTGTATAATAACTGCTGGCTGGGGAAAATAAATCCCGATTCATTGCTGAGGAATATAAAGACTTTGTTCCTGTCTCGCTTTGGAATATCGTACTTAGGATCTTCCGTTTTCTGTTCGTTGTACTTCTTATTGAAGGTTTAAATTCCTGAATTCCCTGTCTGAGGATAAAAAAGATGGCCATTCCCCTGAGAGACTTATCCAGCCAAGTATCAATTATTTTGAGGATATGAGACTTGGAAGAAATATACTTGAAGATTTCATAGAGTTGGAAGTACAAGAGGCTACTTGAAGTATTTCGTTAGAATATATTTGTAAAGATTACTCTGTGGGGATGAACCAGCGAAGATTCGTTGGATTCCTACCTCCTCTCATCCTTAGTAAATGCTATTATTGTGTTTTATGCATTTCTGGTAAACATCAATCATATTCAAAAGCATATATACATTCAAACATAATCAACGGATGTTTTTATCTTAAGTAAAATGGGAAAAGTAAACCTGAATTCGAAAATAGAATTGCATTTATTTAGAAAGTGGCCTATAAACAAGCAAGTTTTAACAAGGATACGGAAATCCTAGTAAGAGGAATTCGTCGTAGAAATTTTAAAAGAGTACAAACAACAAGGAAGAATATCTATGTGCAAGTGATCCTATTGAGTTTCAATTCTGCTATTGCCATTATCTTCAAGTATCACATCCCTTGCTGTCGGAATAGAAACGATTGGACTGATCTGCACTTGTTTGAACTTGACATAGGTAGTACAACCAGTTGAGGTTACATGAGTCATCCAACGAGACATAGCTGTACGCTTTAATCCTTAACTTTTGCCTGGATTGCCCTTTCAGGTTTTCAATCCACCGGGATACCCTTTTTTGCCCAAGCCGCCCTTTCGGGTTTTTGACTTGCTGGGTGTATAATTTATATATATATATATATATATCCCTAATTTTTCCCAAATCCTTTTGGTTCGCCGGGATGCCCTTATTTTTGCCTAGGTCAGTCAACCTAGCGGATCTCTTTTTATGCGTAGTATTTTTTTACTATGTCTGCGTTTACATGTTGCGAGAAATCTTCACCATCCATAGTAGTAAGCATCATAACACCTCTAGAAAATACCCTTTTGACTAAAAATGGCCCTTCATAGGTGGGAGTCCATTTTCCTATAGGATCACCCTGTGGTAATATGATACGCTTGATTACCAAGTCTCCAGCCTAATATACTTGTTGCTTGACCTTCTTATTAAAGACATAAATCATACGCTTCTGATACATTTGACCATGACAAATAGCTGTAAGCCTTTTTTCATCAATCAAGTTTATATGGTCAAGTCGAGTCTGAATCCATTCATCTTCATCTAAGTCTGCATCCTTCATAATTCTCAAGGAGGGAATTTGAACTTCAATGGGTAAAACTGCTTCCATACCATAGACAAGAGAGAATGGGGTTTCCCCAGTTGAAGTACCTATTGTGGTACGATAACCATGAAGAGCGAATGGTAACATCTCATTCCAATCTTTATATGTAACTGTCATCTTCTACAAGATCTTCTTAATATTCTTGTTGGCGGCTTCCACTGCGTCATTCATCTTTGGTCGATATGGAGAAGAATTGTGATGCTTAATCTTGAACTGCATGCAGAGGTCAGTAATCATAGTATTGTTCAGATTAGTACCATTGTCAGTGATAATCCTTTCGGGGATGTCATACCTACATATAAGATTATGTTTGATGAACCGAGCCACAACATTCTTAGTAATAGAAGCAAACGAGGCTTCCTCTACCCACTTTGTAAAGTAATCAATAGCAACAAGAATGAAACGATGTCCATTGGAAGCGGTATGTTTGATCTCACCAATCATATCAATGCCCCACATGGCAAAAGGCCAAGGAGAAGTCAGAACATTCAATGGAACTGGAGGTACATGTACTTTATCAGCATAGATCTGGCGTTTATGACAAGTCTTGGAGTGCTGATAGCAATCAGCTTCCATGGTAGACCAATAGTAACCTGCTCTCAAAATATTCTTAGCCATTGTATGCCCACTAGAATGAGTACCATAGATCCTACCATGCATGTCTTCCATAATCTCTATTGCTTCCTTCTTGTCCACACAACTAAGAAAATTAGAATCATGATTGCGCTTGTACAAAATTCCATTACTCAGGAAAAACATGGCAGAAAATATCCTAAGAAACTTCTTGTCATTGATAGATGCCCCTTCAGGATACTCCTGAGCTTCGAGATATCTTTTTACTTCGTAGAACCAAGGTTTTTCTTCCACCCCTTCAGTATCAACTTCATAATAATATGTTAGCTCATCTAATCGATCAATAGTAATTCTAGAAGCTTAATCATCCCAACTGATCTCAAACATAGATGACATGGTGGCTAATGCATCTGCCAACTGATTCTCTTCTCGCGGAATATGTCCAAAAGTAATTTCTTCAAAGTATGGAATTAAGGACAACACATGCTCTCTATAAGGAATGAGATTTGGATGTTTTGTATCCCATTCACCTTTAACCTGGCTAACTGCTAGGGCTGAATCTCCGTATACATTCAGGAATTGGATCTTTATCTCAATAGCAGCCTTGATACACATAATACACGCTTCATATTCAACCATATTGTTGGTACAATCAAAACAAAGTCTAGAATTAAACGGTGTATAACAACCTTTGGGAGAGATAATCACAACACCAACATCGTTACCAAGCGCATTAGAAGCTGCATTAAAAACCATAGTCCATCGGGATCCCTGTTCAGGTCCTTCATATTTTCTAGGTTCTTTAGTAACAAGCATAATATCTTCATCTGGAATCTCAAAGTTCATAGACTGGTAATCATCCACTGCTTGATGAGCCAAATGATCAGCTACCACACTTCCTTTAATTTTCTTATGAGTAGTGTACTGTATGTCATATTCTGTCAAAATCATTTGCCATCTTGCTATTTGTCCGGAGAGAGCAGGTTTCTCAAATATGTACTTGATAGGATCCATTTTTGAAATCAATAAAGTGGTATGATTCAACATATATTGTCTTAGTCGGCGAGAAGCCCAAGCCAAAGCGCTTCAATTTTTCTCGAGCAGTGAGTATCTTGTTTCATAGTCGGTAAATTTTTTGCTAAGGTAGTATATTGCTTGCTCTTTTCGACCAGACTCATCATGTTTCCCCAACACACACCCCATTGAATTGTCTAATACTGTCAGGTACATAATCAATGGTCTTCCTTCAACTGGTGGCATCAATATTGGAGGTTCCTGGAGTTATTTCCTGATCTCATCAAAAGCTACCTGACATTCGTCATTCCATTCCATTACTTGATCTTTCTTTAACAATTTGAAGATTGGCTCACAAGTAGCAGTTAATTAGAAAATAAATATTAAAATGTAATTCAGGCGTCCCAAGAAACCTTTGACTTCTTTCTCATTACGGGGAGCGTGCATATCTTGTATAGCTTTTACCTTTGTCGGATCAACTTCAATACCTTTACCACTGACAACGAAACCCAACAGTTTACCAGATCTAACCCCAAAGGTACATTTGTTTGGATTTAATCTCAGCTTGTATTTCTTAAACCTCTCAAACAACTTATGCAGATGATCGAGATGTTCTTCTTCAGTCTGAGATCTGGCTATCATATCATCAACATATACCTATATCTCACGGTGAATCATATCATGGAACAAATCTACCATAACATAGCTGATATGTTGCCTCAACATTATTCAAACCAAATGGCATTACCTTATAACAGAAGATTCCCCACTGTGTGACAAACGTAGTCTTCTCCATATCTTCAGGTGCCATCTTAATCTGATTGTAACCAGAGAAACCATCCATAAAAGAGAATACCTTAAGTTGAGCAATGTTGTCTACCAGAACATCAATATGTGGAAGCGGAAAATCATCTTTGGGGCTGGCTTTGTTCAAATCCCAGTAATCTACACACATGCATACTTTACCATCTTTCTTAGGCACCAGTACCACATTAGCAACCCATTAAGGATAGGAAGTGACAACTAGGAACCTTGCATCAAATTGTTTCATCACTTATGCTTTAATCTTTTCTGACATTTCAGGACACATACGACGAACTTTCTGCTTTATTGGACGACAACCTTCCTTCATTGGCAGACGGTGAACCACAATATTAGTATCAAGTCCTGACATATCCTCATAAGACCAAGCAAAGATCTCCACATAGTCATTTAACATCTGAATCAATTTGTTCTTAATACTGTCTTCCAACTCAGCTCTTATCTTGACCTCTTTCCTGTCTTTCTCAGTTCCCAGATTCACAACTTCAATTGGTTCCTTATGCGGCTGTATAACTTTCTCTTCTTATTGTAGCAACCTAGAAAGCTCTACAGGCACTTCACAATCTTCCTCATTTCCATCCTCGGCTTGATAGATCGTATTCTCTAAGTTATAATTGGCAATAGCAGAACTGTTATCAACAGGATCCAGAGTGGATGAGGATCTGCATTTTAGTGACGTGGGTGTGTGTAAGAACACATAGCTTTTGATAAAGGAAAAATAAAATAAATACAAAGAGTGCAATATTTACGAAAGCAAAAACGTCCATTGATTTTATTGAAAGAAAATATGCAAATGAAATGACATCCCTAACAAGCATACCATTGTTCCCTGGGCAAGGCACAAGGCTAAAAAGTTTTTAATTGTTCAAAATTACAAACTCAAAAACAAGAAAAACAGTAATAACATTTACTCCTGAGTAAAGGAGATAGGAATAATTTCTTTAGCTTTCCAATTGTTGAGCCCACTACCAATGGTAGGAAAGATCCAATTGTCTAACTTGTAGTCTTCATCAGAATCCTCCACAACATTGACTTGATCTTTCTGAACTCCCTTGTTGGTGATACAAATAGCTCGAGCACGAAGAACAACCTTATGAGATTCTGTAGTAAAACCCAAACCAAACTTGTCAGACTTGTAAGGAATATCAGGAAGCTGACCCTAAATAGTACAACCACCTTCTTCAACTACAGCTCCAGCATCCTTCAGAGAGGACATTGTAGGAGGTATTCTAGTAGTAACAGGAACTGGTTTGGCAGCAGGAACAATCTGAGGAACCACTTCAAATGTTGGCAAGGAGTCTCAACAAATTCACCCTCCATCTCAACATACTTAAAAGTATTTACATGAATGACCATATACTCTTCTTCACCGTAGACAATGACAATCTTGCTTTTCACTAGATATTTTAGCTTCTGGTGTAGAGTGGAAGTCATAACACCTGCCCCATGTATCCAAGGGCGTCCAAGCAAGCAGGAATAGGAATGACGAATATCCATCACATAGAAGGTAGAATCAAAGACCTGAGAACTCACTTTGATTGGGAGGTCAACTTCTCCGTGCACCATTCTTCTTGAACCATCAAAGGCTTTAACCACCGCATTACTGGGTCTTAGCACGATGTCTTCAAAGTTGAGTTTGTCCAGAACATCCTTCGGTAACACATTTAAAGAATAACCATTATCCACCAAAACATGAGACAGTGTAGTGCCCCTACACTCAATGGAAATATGCAGAGCTCTGTTGTAATTTCTTTTGGAAGGAGTTAGATCAGCATCAGAAAAGCCTAAGCCATTATCAGTTGTCAAGTTAGCAACACGATTTTCAAATTGATCCACAAAGATTTCATGTGGTACATGAGCAGACTTCAGGAACTTTACTAAAGCCTTAGCATGGGCTTCAGAACACAATAATAGAGACAACATAGAGATCTTGGAGGAGTGTGCCCCAATTTTTCAACAATATTATAATCACTCTTGCGGATGATCTTAAGTACTTCATCCATCTACTTAGAGAGGTCTTCAGTAGCCGGTGTTTTAGTCCGAACAGGCTCAATCAATGGTCCTTTTCCCCGAGCTTCAGTACTTGGCCCAAGATTGAAGGTATGAACTGGAGCAGCAGCAGTCTTTGAAGTGTCTTCTGGAGAGAAAATTCTTCCACTCCTAGTAACTTTACTAGGCCCAACAATATATTCGATATCAGGATTAGTAACAGGTATATCAGTTAGAGGCTCTTGCTTGACACCATGGATATAAACATCAGAAGTATAATTCCAAGGGATAGCCTTGTCATAAGAATATGGAATTGGACCAGGAGTAGTAATAATCAGGGGAGCCACCTTTGGCTCAGCAATAATCTTCACAGGACCTTTAGAAGTAATCCTTAACGGACCCTTAGAAGTGATCTTCATAGGAGTACTAGTAACCACAGACACATCTTCAAGCTTCAAGTCTGTGGATAGGCCTTCACATAAGCTCTCTACATAAGGGATCTTCTCAAACAATATAGTACGGTTATTCATTAAAAGTTGAATACCTTCTTTCAACTTCCAACAATCATTGGGTTGAGAAGCACAGTAAAAACAATCTTCATTTCAAACCGGAAATAAACCGGCTTACTGCATCTTCTTCTTAATAATGGATAGATGAGTAGTCAAATCAGTCACAGTAGAAACATAAGAAACATCATCAACAACATTAACAGTCTTCTCATGTTTGGGCATAGGAGCAGTAATCACATTAGGAGTCTCAAGAGGATCAAACTCAATTTCTCCAACATCAATCATATCCTGAATCTTATTCTTCAATGCCCAACAATTATTAGTATCATGACCTGGGCAATTGGAGTGATATGCACACCTTGCATTGGGATTATAACAAGGAGGGGTAGTATTAGGATTCTGAGGAGGGTCCCTCAAGGTAATAAACTCCCCTTTCAACATGTGTTGCAGATCCTGAGCCAACGACATATTGATCTTTGTAAATTGTCTCCTAGGCGTACTTTGCTTAGGCTGACTATTTTGTTGCTGATCTTGTTGTGCAGGTGTAGGATTAGAGATCAGTATTGCTCCCACAGATTGGTTATTCCTACTACGACCCTGTTGGTCATACACAACATTACATTTTTTATTTCCATTAGAGGGCTTCTTGGTGGTACTTGAAGAATCAACCATTTGTATCTTACCACTTCGTATTCCACTCTCCACACGCTCTCCAGTCATTATCAGCTCAATGAAACCAGATGATGAACTTCCTCTGAGATGACTGTAGAAAGGACCAGTTAGTGTACTCATGAACATGTCAACCAATTCCCTGTCAGTCAAAGGAGGTTGGACTCTGCTTTCCAGATCTCTCCACTTCTGGTCATACTCCTTGAAACTTTCTTTAGAACCCATAGACATGCTTTGGAGTTGCATGCGAGTTGGTTCTAAATCAGAGTTATATTGATATTGCCTATAGAAGGCCTCAGCAAGATCTTTACAAGTACGAATATTGGTATTATCAAGTTGATAGTACCATTCAAATTGAGCTCCATATAAACTTTCTTGAAAGAAATGAATCCACAACTTCCTATTAGCAGTATATGGCTGGATCCTTCGGACATAAGATCTCAAATGCAGCTTAGGAAATGACACATCATCATACACCACAAAAGTAGGAACCTTGAAACCAATAGGGATAACAACTCCAAAAATCAAACTCAGTTCTTCAAAATCATATCCAGAAGACTTTTGTAATTCCATAGCATTCACCCGGTCCTCCAGTAACTTATACTTCTCATCACCAATTGAATCATGGTAATAATTCTCCTTATAATCAGAATTCATAGTAGTACCTCGTGGACTTTCTTCTTCTTTTGCAGAATCTTCATCTCCAGGGTTTTCAACCTCATCATTTGTCTTGATTGGAGCTCTGAATCTTCTTCTTAGATGGATGAAGCCAACTGGTTTTTTGGTCTTCTTCTTCTTCTTTTTGGTCAGGAGTGCCTTCAGATCTTCTTATCCCTTGGACAAATTCAGGATCATTTATTGGATTGAGCATTCTGAACTTGAAGATCTTTGACAGATTGTTCGAGAGCCATTTTTGCTGAAATAAACAGCGAGAAGATGAGAAACCTGTTGTGAAAACCTGTCATGCAATGATATGGTATGTAGATGCATATACAATGTTTTCAAGGACCGTGGGATTTAAATTTGTTAAAACAAACAAAAACAAAATTCTTATTAGTAGGCTTGAAATAATACTGCCCCTTAGGCTTACAAATTAAAGAGAACAAAATTTATAAAGAAAATGAAACATCTAAGATGTAAGTCTCCCATGGACGCTTCCTCTTTGTGTTGAGATATGTGTGGAGATTCTGCTCCTCGTGAATTTGCTTTGTCAGCTCCAAAACTCTTTCTTGGCTAATCCTGAATTGATCTTCAAAGCTATCTCTTTGCTCCTTCAGTTGGATCCAAGATTTCTACAGCTCTTCTAGATCAGTAGGCATGTCAGGATGAAGGATGGTATAAGGAACATCTCCTTCAACAATAGGCTCCATAGTTACCGGTAGAACAGCAGGATATGGCATCATAAGAGTCTCGGCACGTGACCGCACCCATATGAGATAAGGTTCCATAGGAATGGAGTACTTTGGTTCCAGAGTCTTACTATCAACCTTGTTCACCTTACACGAAGCTCGTATAAACCTTTGTTGATAACCTTGAAGATCGTTGTCATAATCAAACACAATACCTTGAATAAGCATGTCATGAGGACTATTACTCCGAGCATAACCAAACTGACGTAGTTCCAAAGAAGGATTATAAGTAATGCCCCCTCTTATGCTAAGGAGTGGCACATTAGGGAACTCTCCATAACGGTCAATGCTAGTGACATTTTCCATAGATCGGGAACACCAGTGAATATCTGAATGAGAGAGTGACATTATCCTTTTAGACCACCTCAAACCTTGTTCATTCTTCATCACGGATCGAGGAAGGTGTGAAATAAACCACCTTGATAGTAGAGGTATGCAACACATCAGAGTTCCTCGCGCCTTTGTAGTACGAGTGTGAAGAGAGTGCAAGATATCTCTAAGCAAGATAGGCACAGGATTGTGAGTCAGAAATATGTTGATGGCGTGTACATCTATGAACTTGTCTGGATTAGGGAATATCACCAAACCAAAAATTAACAAAGCTAAGATCTCCTCAAAAGCATTGTAACTCATAGAATCTAAGAACACATGAGATTTCTCTATCAATACTCTGGCAAGAATACCCTTAACTCCACTTCTTGTTTCTAGGACAATGTCTGATTTCTTCAAATGTAGGGCTGCAACAATGACTTCAGGTTTAAGCTCCTTCTCTAAGCCTGTGAAAGGTTTCTGATTAAAGATATGCATACCAAGTAATTTGAATAATTCTTCCATTGTAGGCACCGGCTGATAATCGGGAAATGTGAAGCAGTGATGTTTAGGATCAAAGAATTGGAATAGGACACTCATCATATCTTCATCAAATCCTGAGGTAACCAAGTCAAGTAGATAACCATGCTTCTTGATTGTTGGTGTAAGCCCTAGAGGCCAATACTTTTTAGTACTTGTATCGGATTATTCGTTTAATAATAAAAGGCATTTCTTTATTATGTTTGTCTTTCAGAATAATAAAGTCCCTAGAATAGTTAGTCTGTTTAATGAAATGTTAAGTGTGACTTAATCATGAGATCCCATTAAACATAAAGACATTATTCTTAAAATATTCGTAGTCAAGCTTTATTGCAAAGTGGGATAACATTAAAGCATTGAGACTATTATGAAGATAGACTGGTGATCACATCTCATGGATCATGGATAAAGAGTTATCAAGTCTTGACATAGGTATAAATATTAGGAGTAATATTTATACCGGATTGACCCGCTATGAGAATACTACATAGTATGTTATGCAAAGTGTCATAAGTTATTCTCATGGTGATAATGGTGTATTACCACCCTTCGACCTGAAACCACTATGGACCCTAGATGTAGAGTCGGGTGCTTTATTGCTGATCAAACATTATCCGTAACTGGATGATCATAAAGACAGTTGATGGGCACTCCACGAAGCATGCTGAGGGACATGAGTGTCCTAGATGGAATTTGCCAATCCTGCATAACAGGAGAAATGTCTAAGGGCCCAATATTGAACTGGACAAGGATGACACAGTGTATGCCTTGTGTTCAATATAGACATAGGGGCAAAAGGGTAATTGTACAAACATATATTATCACGAAAAAGGTTTTGTCAGATCACATGACATTTTCGTGACTTGGGTAGCAGTGATGTGTTGCTAGATACCGCTCACTGTTTATTATGTTAAATATATAATTTAATATAATTACCAACGTTACGAAATCCTACAGGGTCACACACATAAGGACAGTTTGATGAGAGATAGAGAAATCAAAGGAACACCGTAAGGTACGGTGCACTTAAGTGAAAATAGAAATTCGGATAATATAATAATAATTATTGTTATTTTATAATGGTTATAAAATAATAATAAAATAAATATATTTATTATAATAATAGTTATTATAATAATATATAATATTATTATGGATCATGTGAATTGGGCTTTTAGCCCGCAGCCCACAAGAGAGTCTATAAAAGGAACCCTTGTGATGAAGCTTTCACTTGATGCAATTTCGTTTTTGATTCTCTTTTCTCACTCAAATAATTCTGTTCGTAAGCAGCTAGCACTGTGACCGGAAGCTGTTCGTGTGGACTGAGTAGAGGCGTTGCACTTCATCAACGCTTGTGATCGCTGCATCAAAGATCTGAATCGCCACAAAGAGGTAACGATTCTATCACTGACCATGCTCATTCGTAAGGATCACTAAAGGAAAATTTTGTTTTCCGCTGCGTTTAGATCGGAACCACCGTCCGCTGACCGGGCAGCGGAACCCCCGGCTAAGTCTGCAAAGTGTGATCAATCAGCCGAAATTTAATTTAGTTTATTTAATTATCGGAATTTTAAACTAATAATAAAAGTGTGTTTATTATTATTTATTTGTGGTGATCAGTTATGGCCTTAGTTTATCCTTTATTATTGTTTTGGGATTTTTAAATACGGCCTGCGTGTCGTGCCTCTCTCTCAATCTCTTTATGTAACTTCTTTTCTCATCTCACTCCCTCGTATGTAAAACGAGTTTTCTTATATGTAATGTAATATTATGTTATGAAGAAAAAAGAAGTATTCAATATTAAAGGAGGATAACCTTGGAGATCATGCTTGGAGAAGCTTAGATCGTTATTAGGTTAGCTTAGGTTCTCTCATTGGCTTGAGAGAACAATTGCGTTAGGGGCCATAATTGTATCTTTTTATATGTATGTTGATGCATGTAATTGTATGTTGATGCATGTGAGAGACGTTTTGCATGTTAAGCCGGTGAGATCAAACTAATAACAAATTCCCTCAAAATTAAATATTAAGTTTATGCTTTCCAATTTTTAGCACTCATCAAGACTAGTATCGAGCATTGTAGGTTTCGCCTACGCGAGGTGCATGTTCTATATTAGTAAGGTGTGATGGGATAATTGTAATATCCAATTGCTAAAACAATGGGTCAAACTTAACTAAACAAATTATAATAAGATTATACATGTTTAGAAGCAAGAATTGGGAATGATTCATGTGATGGATCAGAATAAGGAGTTATTCACCCAATTGAAAATATTCGAGAGTTGTATGAGATACAATTGGAAGGAGTTCCTACCTAAATAACTTAGTTTTGTGTAACCAGCCTAACGCTAACTTAAAACAAAGTGAAACATGGATCTCGACCCACTAGAAAGTCTTCCAACGGGATTTTCCGAATCAAATGATGAGGGTCATTTGTTTTGAATAAAATAGTGGGAGCATATTTGATTAAAGGCCTAATTAAATATGTTTTTTTTTTTAATGATACTTATATTTTCATATTTCTCTTGTAGATTACCATGACAACAAACACATCGAACAATATTTTGCGATCCATCCTAGATAAGGAAAAATTGTCTGGGACAAATTTCCTGGATTGGCACCGTAATCTGAGGATTGTCCTCAAGCACGATAAGAAGCTGTATGTCTTGGAGACACCAGTTCCTGAGGAGGAACCTCCTAGTTCTGCACCAAAGGCAGAAAGAGATGCTTATAAGAAGCATTTCGATGATGCCAATGAAACCGCTTGCCTCATGCTTGCTACCATGAACTCTGAGTTGCAAAAGCAACACGAGAACATGTCTGCGTTCGATATGATCGGACATCTGAAAATGCTTTATCAAGAGCAAGCAAGAAATGAGAGGTTTCAGGTTTCAAAGTCCCTTTTTAACAGCAAGTTAGCTGAGGGAGCCCCTGTAAGTCCCCATGTACTCAAGATGATTGGGTATGTGGAGAACCTTGACAGATTAGGGTTTCCCCTTGGAAAAGAACTTGCGATTGATCTGATCTTGCAATCGTTGCCAGAGAGCTTCAGTCAGTTTGTCCTGAATTTCAATATGAATGACTTGGACAAAAGTCTTCCAGAACTGCTAGGCATGTTGAGAACTGCTGAGCAGAATATGAAGACAAAAGGGAAATCCATTTTGATGGTCAGTAATGGAAAGAAACAGAACAAGAGGCCCATCAAACAGGGTGGTAGAGGGAAAGGCAAGGAAGTTGCCAAACCCAAACCCACTCCTCCTGTTTTGAAGCCTAGTGGAGGAATAGCAAAGGAGGGCACTTGCTTCCATTGCGGTAAGACCGGACATTGGAAGAGAAATTGCCCAAAGTACCTGGAAGATAAGAATAATGGAGTAGAGACTTCAAATTCAGGTATTTTTGTTATTGAAATTAATTTATCTACTTCTGCATCATGGGTATTAGATACTGGATGCGGTTCTCACATTTGTACTAATGTGCAGGGGCTAAAAAGGAGTAGAGATTTGGCAAAAGGTGAAGTTGACCTACGAGTTGGCAATGGAGCAAAGGTTGCTGCTTTAGCTGTAGGAACTTATGTTTTAACTTTACCTAGTGGTTTAATAATTCAGTTAGAGAACTGTTATTATGTACCTGCAATTAGCAGGAATATTATTTCCGTTTCTTGTTTGGACAAGTTTGGTTTTTCATTCATAATAAAGAACAATTGTTGCTCCATTTATTTGAATGATATATTCTATGCTACTGCAAAAATGAATAATGGACTATATGTCCTTGATCTTGAAATGCCAATTTATAACATTAATACTAAAAGGTTGAAACCTAATGAGTTGAATCCAACTTACCTTTGGCACTGTCGATTAGGCCACATAAATGAGAAACGCATTTCCAAACTCCATAAAGATGGACTCTTGGACTCTTTTGATTATGAATCATATGAGACATGCAGATCTTGTTTAATTGGAAAGATGACAAAGTCCCCATTCACAGGAAAAGGTGAAAGGGCTAATGATCTTTTGGCACTCATACATACTGATGTATGTGGACCACTGAACATACCAGCCAGAGGAGGTTTTCAGTACTTCATCACTTTTACTGATGACTTCAGTAGATACGGATATGTGTATTTAATGAAACACAAATCTGAGTCCTTTGAAAAGTTCAAGGAATTCAAGAATGAAGTACAAAACCAACTAGGTAAGAATATTAAAGTTCTTCGATCAGATCGAGGCGGTGAATATTTAAGCCTAGAATTTGATGACCATCTAAAAGAGTATGGGATTCTATCCCAACTTACTCCTCCTGGAACACCACAATGGAATGGTGTATCTGAGAGAAGAAATCTAACCTTGTTAGACATGGTCCGATCCATGATGAGTCACGCCGATCTTCCAAACTCCTTTTGGGGACATGCATTATTAACAGCAGCTTACACACTTAACCGTGTTCCATCCAAAAAGGTTGATAAGACACCATATGAGATATGGAGTGGTAAGAAACCACATATGTCTTACATGAAGATTTGGGGTTGCGAATTTTACGTCAAACGACAAATTTCAACCAAGCTTGAGCCCAAATCTGACAAATGCTTATTTGTGGGGTATCCTAAAGAAACAAGAGGATATTACTTCTACAATCCTTCTGAGGGCAAAGTGTTTGTCGCTCGAACTGGAGTCTTTCTGGAAAGGGATTTTATTTCCAAAGGAAACAGTGGGAGGAAAATAGAGCTTGAAGAAATTCAAGAATCACAAAACATTGAAACACCTATGGAGGAACTAGAGCAGGAAACACAAGTAGTTGTGGAAGAGCAACCTGCTCAAGTAGAACAAGACCAGCGTAGGTCAAGCAGGATACGTCACCAACCTGAGAGATATGGATATCTCATAAGTGATCAGGGTGATGTATTACTCATGGATCAAGATGAGCCTGTGACCTACAAAGAGGCCATAACTGGTCCTGAGTCTGAGAAGTGGCTAGAAGCCATGAAATCTGAAATGGATTCCATGTACACAAACCAGGTTTGGACCTTGGTAGAACCTCCTATAGGAGTTAACCCTATAGGATGCAAGTGGGTCTTCAAGAAGAAGACTGACATGGATGGTAAGGTACATACCTATAAAGCAAGACTGGTTGCAAAAGGCTATAAACAAATTCATGGGGTTGACTATGATGAAACCTTTTCACCAGTTGCAATGCTTAAATCTGTTCGGATTTTACTTGCCATCGCTGCATATCATGATTATGAAATATGGCAGATGGATGTCAAAACTGCTTTCCTTAATGGGAATCTTCTTGAGGATGTGTACATGACACAACCTGAAGGATTTGACATACCACAAGATGCCCAAAAGATATGCAAGTTACAACGATCAATCTATGGATTGAAGCAAGCTTCCAGAAGCTGGAATCTTCGTTTTGATGAAACCGTAAAACAATATGGATTCATCAAAAATGAAGATGAACCTTGTGTCTACAAGAAGGTTAGTGGGAGCATGATCGTGTTTCTGGTATTATATGTAGATGACATATTACTCATTGGAAACGATGTCCCTACCTTGCAACAAGTGAAGACTTGGTTAGGGAATTGTTTTTCTATGAAAGACCTAGGTGAAGCAGCCTATATATTAGGAATTAGGATCTATAGAGATAGATCACAAAAACTGTTTGGCCTAAGTCAGAGTACATACATAGATAAAGTGTTGAGACGCTTTAATATGCATGATTCCAAGAAAGGATTCATACCTATGCAACATGGTCTGTGTTTATCAAAAACACAATCCCCTTCAACTAAGGAAGAAAGGGATCGCATGAATAAGATTCCATATGCATCTGCAATAGGATCTATCATGTATGCCATGTTATGTACTCGACCAGATGTCTCGTATGCATTAAGTGCAACGAGTAGGTACCAATCTGATCCCGGTGATGCTCACTGGGTAGCTGTCAAGAATATCCTTAAGTACTTGAGAAGGACTAAGGATTCATTCTTGATATATGGAGGTCAGGAAGAGCTTGATGTAATTGGTTACACTGATGCTAGCTTCCAGACAGATAAGGATGATTTTAGATCACAATCTGGTTATGTGTTCTGTCTCAATGGTGGCGCTGTGAGCTGGAAAAGTTCAAAGCAAGAAACAGTTGCTGATTCTACAACTGAGGCCGAGTATATTGCTGCCTCAAATGCAGCAAAGGAAGTTGTTTGGATGAAGAAGTTCATTAGTGAACTTGGCATAGTCCCTAGCATTGTGGATCCCATTGGTTTATATTGTGATAACAATGGTGCTATCGCACAAGCTAAGGAGCCTAGATCTCACCAACGATCCAAACACATACTTAGGCGTTATCACCTCATTCGAGAGATAATCGATCGGGGAGATGTGAAGATATGCAGAGTACCTACACTTGACAATATCGCTGACCCATTAACAAAGCCTCTTGCGCAACAGAAGCATGATGGTCATACTAGATCTATGGGTATTAAGGGTATGCCTAATTGGCTCTAGTGCTAGTGGGAGATTGTTGGTGTAAGCCCTAGAGGCCAATACTTTTTAGTACTTGTATCGGATTATTCGTTTAATAATAAAAGGCATTTCTTTATTATGTTTGTCTTTCAGAATAATAAAGTCCCTAGAATAGTTAGTCTGTTTAATGAAATGTTAAGTGTGACTTAATCATGAGATCCCATTAAACATAAAGACATTATTCTTAAAATATCCGTAGTCAAGCTTTATTGCAAAGTGGGAAAACATTAAAGCATTGAGACTATTATGAAGATAGACTGATGATCACATCTCATTGATCATGGATAAAGAGTTATCAAGTCTTGACATAGGTATAAATATTAGGAGTAATATTTATACCGGATTGACCCGCTATGAGAATACTACATAGTATATTATGCAAAGTGTCATAAGTTATTCTCATGGTGATAATGGTGTATTACCACCCTTCGACCTGAAACCACTATGGACCCTAGATGTAGAGTCGGGTGCTTTATTGCTGATCAAACATTATCCGTAACTAGATGATCATAAAGACAGTTGATGGGCACTCCACGAAGCATACTGAGGGACATGAGTGTCCTAGATGGAATTTGCCAATCCTGCATAACAGGAGAAATATCTAAGGGCCCAATATTGAACTGGACAAGGATGACACGGTGTATGCCTTGTGTTCAATATAGACATAGGGGCAAAAGGGTAATTGTACAAACATATATTATCACGAAAAAGGTTTTGTCAGATCACATGACATTTTCGTGACTTGGGTAGCAGTGATGTGTTGCTAGATACCGCTCACTGTTTATTATGTTAAATATATAATTTAATATAATTACCAACGTTACGAAATCCTACAGGGTCACACACATAAGGACAGTTTGATGAGAGATAGAGAAATCAAAGGAACACCGTAAGGTACGGTGCACTTAAGTGAAAATAGAAATTCGGATAATATAATAATAATTATTGTTATTTTATAATGGTTATAAAATAATAATAAAATAAATATATTTATTATAATAATAGTTATTATAATAATATATAATATTATTATGGATCATGTGAATTGGGCTTTTAGCCCGCAGCCCACAAGAGAGTCTATAAAAGGAACCCTTGTGATGAAGCTTTCACTTGATGCAATTTCGTTTTTGATTCTCTTTTCTCACTCAAATAATTCCGTTCGTAAGCAGCTAGCACTGTGACCGGAAGCTGTTCGTGTGGACTGAGTAGAGGCGTTGCACTTCATCAACGCTTGTGATCGCTGCATCAAAGATCTGAATCGCCACAAAGAGGTAACGATTCTATCACTGACCATGCTCATTCGTAAGGATCACTAAAGGAAAATTTTGTTTTCCGCTGCGTTTAGATCGCAATTTTCCTTCATTGATGAATTTGGAGCTTTCAGGAAGTTTTGAGACCAAATCCTTAAGCTTGGAAGGTATCCCTACAAATTTTATCCAGATAGTATTCCTACGAGTGGAAGCCATAACCTGCAACAAAGAACAAAGATAAATACTTTGATCCTTGAAATGGTTAGTGAGAATGCTATGCTTATGATGTCATGATGTTATGATGTTATGTTCAATCACAAACATGTGGCACACATAAGCAAGTCACACAATAGTCCTAGGTTTAGAGGCTTGCATGAGGTTTAAAGGAAATTACCCTCCCCCTGAAGTTTAATTGGTTCATCCTGTCCTAATAAAAGTAATCGGGTTCTAAGGGATCTTAATATCACTGATCCTTCTCAAGGGTTGTTGTTCAGTAGGCAACTGAATTTCCAATCAAAATCCCCCAAGATTAGAATCTCAATGAGCATAGCATCGAGTATCAATTAACTTTAGACTTATCCAAAGTCAGCTATCTCACTACTTTCTAAAGGCCAAGATGGGTAGATTATGGTTCTAAAGGGTAGTTAGTGTTAATGACAACATATGATAGCCTCATATTATCCTCAACTTACTTAAGGAACATAAGAACCCACCAAGAAGTCACACTAACTGTATCCACTAGATCAACCATATCGGTATACGTCGTACAGTTTCCTTGGTCTATTGCTACTTACCTAAGGTACACTAGATCCTGGTTAGGATCTTTCACACAGTAACCCCACAACAATCCCTTAAAGATAAAGCAAACAATTCAAACAAGTAAGTGATCTTAACTCCTAAGGTAACCCCTCTTTTACTTAGTAGTCCCCAGCAGAGTCGCCAGTTCTGTAACACAGTGGGAGAATTGACTTGGTGTTTTTGTTTGACAAAAACATGTGCGGATAGCAAGAGTTGCCACCGACTTTTATTTTATCCAACAGGAAAGGATATAAAAGAACAGGAAAGACCTTTTTAAAAATTTTGAGTTCGGGGGGTAGATTATAGAAAGGGATTGTGTTAGCACCCTTTGTATCCATGGTTATCCATGGGCTCTTAGTTACTTAGCTCACTTATTTGTTTGAAACAAATGTAGTGTGTGTTTAGAAATTTTCATAAGTCTTTGTAATGATCCTCGTATGGATGTATACAAAGCTTTGAGTTTATGAAAATTGTTTGAAACTTGTCCTAGACTAGTCTTTCATGTTTCTATATTTCCTTTCAAGGGTAAGATTGTTCTTACTATTAAGGAGTAAGTAGTCATTTACCTTGGATTTATTGAGGGACGGGCGTAGGTTCATCGTATGGTCAATGAAGGCAACTTGTAGGGGTGTCTTTAGCAATTTATAGGGACTATCATCATTTATTTCGTAGGGTCATCGAGGGACGAGATCATTTATTATGTAGGAAACCTCGAAGGGACTTATGATCTTTTGAATATGAAGGGACTTGATGATTTTTCTTTTTGTAGGGACTTTGCTTTAAGACACCCCTATGTTCGAGGGACTTGACCATATTAAAGGCAACCAAGAGGGGAACCCTAGAAAGTGCGGATGACGATCGTAGAACGATCGACTTACGTGTGTGAATCCTGTTTTCAGATATTTATCTTGATAATTAATTTTCTAAGTCCATGGTTCATTTAATTCTTGGCACGCCCTATGTTACTAACCATACAGTAAATATAAAAATAATGGCAGAAATTAAAAGGCAGAAAAATAAAAATTCCTACACTATTACATGGCTTTGGGGCAATTACATAATAATAATGGCGGAAAATAAAACCTAAATATTACAAATGTGAAACAGTTACATAATAATAATGGAGGAAAATAAAACCTAAATATTACAAATGTGAAACAGTTACATAATCAAGTGAACAGTTAATGAATAACATAAAAACGAGCGAAAATAGGAAATAAAAATAACAAAAGGTTTGTAAATTAGGGTTAAGGTTTAAAAAAAAAGAATTTAGGTTTAGAAATGTTTTTAGGGTTTAGAGTTTATGAAAAAAAATTAAGGTTTAGGTTTATGAGAAATTTTTAGGGTTTATGAAAAAAATTAAGGTTTAGGTTTAAAATGAAAGTTTATGAAAAGAATTAAATTAGGGTTTAATTATAAGCCTAAATATAACAAAATCATTTTTCATAGAAATGTTAACCTAAATCTAAAAGAATTTTTTTTTAAGAAAATAATAAAGTGTTATTAGAAAAAAAAAGTTAATTAAAAATTAATTAAAAGTCAATTAGGTTAACCATGTTTAAAAGAAATAGATAAATAAATTAAAGAAAATGAAAGGAAACAATTTTTGCCAAAAATACCTGGGGTGAGAATTGAACCCACGCCCATGCCTTTCCACTCCAGCCTCAGACCTTTGCCACCAAGCCAATGTGCGTCTTCATTATAGAATTGAAAACAAATAATAATATTTCAAAGTTGAAGAAAATCATAAGTTTAAAAAAAAAACGCCACAGGCTGGGTTCGAACCCACGCCCATAGCTTGCATAAGAATCCCTTCATCACTGAGCCAAGCACGCGCTTGTGTAAGAAACCTGGGATGAATAAATTCTATAAAAAAACAAATATTCAAACTATAAATTCGCGCCACCATCATCTTCTACCTTCAGCCGTAGATTTAGGTTTAAGTGACACTTTTCCGTCACTAAAGCTTGTAGTGACGAATTTCGTTTGTCACTATAGGTCCTACAAACACAAACATGTAAAATACACCATATAAATTTATTCTAGTCATACAATTCACTCAAATATAGTCCAATAAGTTCATTTAAACCATCAATTTCATGGGAAATTGTCTTTATGTCGAATTCCCAATTTTGGTCTCAAGAACCCTAACTATGGCGTTTTGGTCTCCTTGCATCAAACCTTCAATTGATTGGCCCATAATACATCTATACACTATCATAAACACATTTAAACAAACCAAATCATTTTATAATGCATCAAATGTTAGAATCAAAAAAAATTAAGAAAGAGCATAAAACAAATTCGGATCATGCGTTTCATGGCATTATGGATGATGGTGATTATTGAATCATGCTCAGAATCCTTCAAGGATGTGATTGCAACCTTTGGAATTCTTTGAAAGGGGTTGGAATGACAAAACTGAAAATTGAATTTCTTGAAAAATTTTGAGTTTGAAAAGTGCTCTCTTGTCTCAATCTTTCGTCCTCAATCCTTGTCTTATGCTTATGGTTATGTAGTGGAATGATTTAGGTTAAAATTTGGGCCTTGGATGCATGGATTTCAATTTCTTGATGATTAAGAAACTAACTTGTTATAATTGTCCAAAAAATCAAATATTATAATGTCATCTGAGTTTTGCACGAATTTGGAGTGTATCAATCACCTTGAATGTCATATATTTGATCCCAAAACAAACTTCAAATCAAATATTTGTTTTTCATAATTTATTTTAATTACAAATGATTTTAAATGATTAAAATAAAAAATAAAATAAAATAATAAAAATCAGAAAAATGGTCATTGGGTCGTGGATGGACTTAGTTTGGATTGAAATATTGTAGGCCCATTTGGAAAGAATTGGAGTTATGGCCTTTTTTGCTTCATACACCTCTTGAAAATTGCCCAACTTTGACAATGCATAACTTCCTCAATTTTGATCCCATGAAGGTTTTCTAGGACTTTTTAGAAAGCTTAGAATGTCCTCTAATCAACCCTTTTGGTCCCATGTACATAGTATTTACCATTTTTAAATTATGAGCTTTGGAAAAAATTGACTTTTTGTTGACTTTCAAAAAGACCTATAATATCTTAGCTCATATCTTCCAAATGAAACATTTTTGGACTTGGCTTGTGAGACACAAAGTTGTACAGAATTGAATTTCCTTCAACATTAACTTTGGATGGGAAATTTTTGATCAAGTATGTGAAAGTTATGGTTGGTCAAAGTTCAGTTGACTTTTCCTAAACAAAACCCTGATTTAGTAACTCCTGATTTTTGATGATTCTGAGGTTTCCTTGATGAATCATGATCAACCCTTGATAAAATGATGAATTTCACCTTATAATCTTGATGTTGACCAAAAATATTGAAGTTTGACTATATGTTGACCACAGTTGCCTTTTTGACCAAGTTAATTGATTTTTGGGTATCTGAGCATTTGACTGGCCAAACATGTTGGGAAAGCTTTGAAACTTGTCATGAGGATTCTTTAAGGTATATGGTATGTTATGAAGTCCACTTGAGGCTCTGGAAGTCCAATTTTCTTGGGGAAACTCAAAACCCTAGTTCTAAGATCCATTGTGCAGGATGAGACTTTGTCTGGTGAAACCTTCAATTCCTTTGACCAAATTGAGAATCTTGTGACTATTGATAGACCTCTTGAGACACATTATCTTGAAGATGGGAGAGAAAATTTTGGGCTACAACATAATGCATGCGAGATAAACGATATGTAAATCGCTATCCGAACACAATACCGCACAAAACTAAAGATGAATACCAAATTGAGTCACACTTATGGTATTCTTCCATCTTTAAGTTCAATCACTCATCTCGGTGGATTCAAGCATGAAAATGTGTCACTAATGCAAAGTACCTTAAATGAATTAAATAATCCACTTAAAGGTAGTTTTGGATTAATGAACATTAACTACTCTAATCTACACCCAAAGTTCATTGAAATTAAAGAGAAATCACTCCCAAAAGTGCATCCCAAGGTAAAAATAAAAAGGAGGAAGAATAAGAAGAAGAAAGAGGAACCAAAAAGGAGCTTAAAATAAGCCAAAAAGTAGCTTCTGACTTGTGTTAACCGGTTAACCAAAATGCACTGGAAATGGTTAACCTGTTAACACAATCAGCTTTAAAACCTGTGCAAAAACACAATGGTTAACCGGTTAACCAAATTGCACTGAAAATGGTTAACCGGTTAACACTGAACCAGTAGCAGAAAAAAGGCTAAAATTCAGCATGATCCATTTTCAAAACTTTTTTACAAATATTTGATGATCATGATCTAAATTAGCACGAATTTTAAAACCAAAATACAGTGAAATCCCTGCAATCAAACAACAATTGAAGATCCAAAGGATCTAGAATCAAAGGCACCAAAGATATACATCTTGAATGTTGATGATGAGTATGGGTTTAGGGAAAAAGTGAATTACCAAAAGCACTTCTTCAAATTGGACCAAATCAAGCTAGATCTACTGCAATTGATGAACAAGAAAAGAAAAGGATGAAGGTTTAGCTCAAGTTGATCAAGAATTCAATGTGAATTCTTGATAACTTCAAAATAAAGAAAAAGAGTTTTAGTGGGATTTGGTTTTGGGTGATTTTCGTAAGAAATTTGGTTGTTTCAAGAAATTTTTGCAAGGTGAATTTGGCTCTCCAAAGCTTGTTGAATGAATGAAATTAGAGTGTTATTTAAAGACTTTAGGTATGAGAATTTGGTTGAATGGAGTTTGCTTTGGTAATTAAAATTAGGTTTGGTAATTAAAAATTTGGTGGGAAATGGAAAAGAAGTGAGGGTTTATGGTAGGAAATGATCAAAGTGATGTAGAGAAATCAGAGGGAAATGGATCTAGAATATTCCAAATGAGATCAATGATCCAAGGGTGCTGAATTTGAATGAAAAATTCAAATTCTGCACTGGTTAACCAAAATACATTGTAAATGGTTAACCGGTTAACCAAACTTAAATTTGAATTTTTAATTCAAACATGATTGCTTGATTGTTATGGCCCAATTCTTTTGTATGTCGAAGAAGGTATGGAAATAAACACATGAACCTTGGAATTCCTTGAATGAATTAATTAACTTGGGAAATCCTTGATCGGATAAATTTTAATTACTTGCGGATCAACTTCGACTTTTGCCTGTGAAATTTTCGCTCGAGCGACAGGACTGCTATTTTTGGCATTTTCAATTGTTCCTCTTCCTGAAAATGTTAGTGAAAGAAAAACAAAATATTTTTGTATTTTAATTAATGGTTAGTAAACATAAACAAATAAAGCAATTAAAGGCAACGGTGATCCCCTGTGAGACATAAACCTACACCGAGAAGAACTGAGCAACCAGTGTGATCTTGTTTGTATGCAAGATGCAGATGAAATGAGAAGAAAACTTAGGGCAAAAATTAGGGTTCTACGCTTAGAAACAAATTCTATCAAAATACTAAAATCTTTCATTTATGTTTATGATACATATGATATATCTACTAGAAAACTGACATCAAGAAATCTTGGAATTTATGTTGCAGACCTGTCTTTCTTGGACCAATCTTGGAATTTATTTTCCTTCTCTATTTTTCTGTCTTTTTCCGCCCATGTTGCTTCACTTTAATTAGATATTTATTTGTATTTATTATCATCATAATTTAGAAAAATGGTTACTTTTAAATTTCACTTTATCACAGAGATGGAGCACCTTACTGATATTTTGGTCGAAGGCTGAACCATTGTGTAAATACCACTAAGCTTTTATATATATTACCATATTTTTTAGTGTTTAGTATGCGAAATTGTTGGATCATTTCAAGTTTTAGCATGTTAAACAATACTATAAGGTGGGTGATTTGTAGGGTCTTGGCAGTAGATCTGGTGCAGTACATTGGTGATTGAAATGTGGCATGTAGATTTGGTTTGTTTTATTTATTGTGCAGGAGGTTTTTTAGTCTGCAATGGTATTGGAGTTAGGGCCTTTGTAGATACTGGTTTTATGCAGTTCTGGTATGTAAGCAAGTTGTTTGTTGAGTTTTGCTCATTCAGTAGCGGTTTGCTGAGTTTTTCTTATTCAGTAGAGTTGTAGTTTGTTGGAAGGTTTATCGAGTTTTCTGCGAGTCTAGGCCATCCAAGAGGTTCATGGAATTGCGGTGTTGTTTCTATTGGGGTTTGCATTCTTGAAAAGTTAAATTGATTATTTTCATGTAATAATAAAATAAAATATTTAAAATTTATACTAGGGTCCATATGTATTTTATTTGAAGGTCTATATTAGATTCTTAAAATGTTTTTTTTAGTTTATACATGATCCTATTTTTATTTATATATTAATATGGATTTCTATTTATATATATATATTTTTTTATCTATAAACCTATCATTATTAAAAACTATTATACATTATTTAGGAATCACAATACTATTTATTATGAGTTTTTTTTTACGGAAATGATCAATTCATTTCATTAATAATCAAAAATTGGATACATGTAGGTTCTTCATTAAAGATATGGAAACTAGCTAACAATGGGGCCACCCGAGCTAAGATGTGAGCGACCTCATTTGCTTGTCTCCTCACGAATTTCACATGAGAGTTCCTGAAAAAAAGAGCTAACATCCGATTACAATCTTTTGTAATAACACCGAAATCTGAATCATTTGGATGTTGATGATTCACACTATCTATTACACCCTTATCATCCATCTCGAAGTCCACACTATCCAATCCTAAATCATGGACCCATCTAATAGCATGCCGAAGACCGAAAGCTTCTTCTATATCAATGCCAATTCATGGTGAAAACCAATGCGTACAAGCTACAACAAATCTCCCTTCGCAATATCTAATACAAGCTCCAATACCGACTTTGTTATTAGAAAATGAAGCATCAATGATACATTTAAGACGCCCTTCTAATGGTTTTCTCTATTTAACATCATCTGGGCTCTGAGAATGGTTTGAGGTGCTCGCTCTGATAATTTGAGCATTAGTCCAACCTGCGATCAACTGAGAAGCACGAAGGAAAATGGATTTTGGAGAGTCCTCAATCTGATTCCAAACGAGATTTTTCCTTCTTTTCCAGATACTCCACAACATGGTTGAAAATAAGACTTGTTGATCTTGATTAGTACTTTGGAGGAATTGAAACAATACTAATACAAGATCTTCTTCAATATCCAACACATGTTGTAAGTTAGGCCAGATCCCAATTTTTTCCAACACTCAATACTTTTCGCACACTGAAAGAACAAATGCTTTTTTGTCTCCTCACCTTCCCCACACAAACCACAACAAACCAGTCAGTTAACACCTTTATCATATAATCTCACTCTTGTCGGTAAACAGTTTCTACAAAGTCGCCACATAAAAATTTTAATGCTGGGTGGGGCCTTCAAATTCTTGATTAAACTCCACCTTCTATCAATTCTAAGGAAAGAAGTTTCAATGGTCTCAATGATGCAGAAACGGTAAGCACTACGAAGTGAGAACCTACCATTCTTTTCCAGATTCCACACTACTCTATCCTCCTTTACCGATTCAAATAAAGGTGTGTTGATAATCTTGGTCGCCCCTTCATTTCCTAAAAGAGGGTGAATCAAATTGGTATTCCACTATTTACCACTAGAATTTATAAACCCAGACACCTTGAGCTCGTCCACTAGATGGTAATTAGGCCACGGATTAACAAGAATTGAATTGTCGTACAACTATTTTTTATCCCAAACAGAAATATTCTCTCTGGTACCAATACTCCACTTATAACCTCCTCTTACCACAAACTTTGAACTCCAAACACTATGCCACACATAGCTAGGGTTGTGACCAATATCTGAATTCGAGAAATCACTCTTCAGGAAGTACCTCGCCTTTTAGAGTTGGGAGACTAAATTATTAGGCTTGGTCCAAATATTCCATGCTTGTTTGCTCAATATTGCATAGTTAAAAGCGCTCGGATTTTTGAACCCCATTCCTCCAACAGATTTAGGCATAGATAAACGATCCCAAGGCAACCAGTGAATACCTTTTGCCTGATCTCTCTTCTATCCCCACCAAAAGGAATTCAACATTCTCTCAATCTCATCGATTAAAGTAGTAGGTAATAAGAATATACTCATGATATAGGAATGGATGGATTGAAGAACAGATTTAATTAGGACTTCTCTAACTGCTTGCGAGAGACTCCTACTACTCCAAGAATTAATCTTATTCCAGATTTTGTCTTTAACAAACTTAAAAGTAGCTTTCCTGTTTCTACCAATCATAGAGAGAATACCAAGGTACTTACCCGTCCCTAGCACCTGCTGAACTCCAAGAATATTAGCCATATTATCCTTATCAATACGGTCTACATTCCTACTACAGAAGAATTTGGACTTTTGGAAATTTATAGCTTGGCCCGACGCTTCCTCATAAGTTTTAAGGACACTCTTCATCACATTTACTTCATTTATGGTAACTTTAAAAAAATAGAAAGAAATTGTCTGCAAAGAGTAAATGAGAGATGATAGGAGCATTCTTACAAACTTTAACCCCGTGAATGTTGCCTCTGAGTTCCGCTAGCTTAATCAGAGAAAAAATACCTTCTTACAAAGAATAAATAAATAAGGGGATATGGGATCCCCTTGTCTAAGCCCACGACCTAGAGTAATCGACCCTATCATATTACCATTCAAACAAACAGAATAGTCCACGGTTTCCATACAGAGCATGATCCACGGTACCCATTTTTTACTGAATCCCATAGTTGTAACACCTCAAAAGTTTCCCTCTTATTTATTACCTTGATTGGCTTGTGGGTCACATTCATATTCATTCTTCTATTAGGTCGTAACATTCAGAATCATGCATTTTGTTGGACTGTTAAGACATGGGATCCAGAGGTTATTTGAATCAAGTTTTTCTATATGTTGTGAGTTTCTTGTGCTCAAATTGAAGCAAGGATTTAAATTCATCAAGAAAATATCTCTTGTCAAGATTCATCCAGATACAAGGCCTTCCCCTAGCAAGGTTTATCAAGTTGCTATCTTCATCAATATACACTCCAGGTAATTCTCCTCTACATTGAGCGTTATTCTTCAGTGCAAGTTCATCGCTGTCAATGTACATCTCAAGATGGATTATGGCTTCGCATTCATGGGTGAGTTTATGGACAATATTCAATTAAAGTGGATGGTTAGAGTTTCACGCCAAAAATATGTGTCAAGGTTTCCTTATGCTCTCATTTGTTGGTTGTTTGCTATACAAGTTAACAGAGTTTTAGGGACTGAAGTTTAGGGTTCATTGAGTATACAAGTTCACCTGTCATTATCCATATTCAAATTATGTGCCCGTTTCATAGTCCGTTTCAAATCCAATATCCAAGCCCACATTTTAAATCCATGTCTTTTCTTTCATATTCCCGAAGTCCACTTTTAATTTCAATTTTTACCTATACCCATGTCCTTTCTTTCATATACCCAAAGTCCACTTTTAATTTCAATTTTACTTATGTTAATACACCTTTTGTCATCCTATTTTTAGCATAAAGAAACTAGTTATATAGAAATACAGTCAAGGCCAATTCTTATCTATGTTTCAAACCAACTTCAAAATCCTTTTCTTGATCCATTCATGATCATGCTCACTTTTCCAATAATCAATTTATAAATTTTTCTATCCATTTAGTTGTGTCTGTTAACATCCGAATTTCTAGAACCTACCAGTTATATTCAAAAATAAACTCATCACATGTGAATACTTCCGATAATAGCGAATGGCAAATATGTTGTTTTCCAAGTGCACTGAGTTCTAGTCAAAGTATTTTGAAGACTTAATAAAATTGATAAAAAAAATTCAGACTGATGACAGAATAAAGAAAAGCAGGTACAAAGGTCATCCTATTGATACATAGGGTCCTATGACAATTTTTTCCTCTATGAATTCTTTCCCTCGAATCTTCTAACAGAAACTGATAAAAAATATTGAGAACAACTGATAACAATTTTGTTTTCCAGTTCACTAGTCATGCTAACAAGATTTCGTCCTTCTCTTTGAATGTAATACTTTCACGTTAACAGAACACTTCATCATCTTCAGTTTTCACACCCCTAATCTCCATTCTCTTCTATCCATCTTCATCAACTCTTCAAAATCAACTTTAACACCACAAACCTAGAAAGGGCAATAACAAAAATCAATAACAAACCAAGAAGAAGCAAAGGGACGTTACGAAGCAAACCTCGAAGAAGAAAGATAAACAAACTCCTTGTCGATCCATCCTTCGCAATCGTCGAGATTCGCTAGGTAAGTAAAATTCGAATTCACCATGGTTGTGGCTTTGAGCTTCAGAAGATCATTATGGTTGTGCATTTAACGATCTAATTCTTGATTTAGTTTAGCTAGATTCTACTTGTAAGAGGATCTTGTTTTTTTGAAATTTTGTTGATGGATTTGGAAGGAAGACCGAAATAGAACTAGCGTTTATTTTGAGAGGGTGGCGTTTGGAGGAGGTTGAACCGAGGTCGACGGTGGTCGCGATTTTGTCTTCTCCGGTAGCGATTTTTTTCCCGGAGGCTACTAGGGTTTGTACGAAAGGGAAGAAGAAGATACACAATGAGTTCTTGAGAGAGAGAGACGTTTGTGGTTGATTTTAAGGAGACGTGATTAGGTTTATTATTCAGGAGTTAATTTTTGAATTTTTGGATTATGAAAATAAAAACTCATAACTATGGATTAATTGCACCATTGGAGATTAAAGAAAGGTTATAAACTCAATTAAGTTCACCGTTCAAATTCATGCAGATAGAGGATAAGGTTTCTTAGGGTGGTCCAATCCGGCGGTGACACTTGTCACCGTCCGGTAGGACCACCGAATTTTGCTTCCATGCATTTCTCCCCATAACAACAACCATGCACCCCTTAATCAAAGTCGTCTATTTGATCATCATCATAGCCCCTTTCATCACACGGTCTGGATTAAGTCAAAAATAATTGACTAGAGAGCATACAATACTCCCTCAGGCTTATGCGCGTTTTGGGCCTCAACCATCCCTATTTGCACCCCCTTTAAACAGGCCCATATGTTTTTTAACTGATTTTTTTTACTTTTTGACACCCCATGGCTTCTTATTAATTCTTTTATATTCTTTTATATTTCTCTTATAAAAATTCATCTTAAGAAATTGTTTTTTCTTACTAAAAAATTCCAGAACAATTAAAACAACATTTTAGCATAATAAAAAAATAGATTTTTTTTTTAATTCATTTTTCGATTATTTTGGCATTTATTTCGATTTTATGCTTTATGTGTTTTTTAGTAATTTTCACAATTTTACACATTAATCCATTTTGTTCATAATTTCGCATATTCATATCAAATTCATTCACTAACATTTTTTTGTTGTGGCAAGGTAATATTCGAGGACCATGCTTACGGATTCAGACATTTTTCCGTTGTGCTTGAATTGTATTTTTGGTGATTTTATGCTTTGTGATGTAATAGTGTAGAATACTTTTCATGCTAGTAGGATACATATAACTAGTGTAGAAAAGATAAAATGAAGCGGTAGAAAACCAAAGTTCAAAAAAGGAAGAAAAGGAATATTTGATCCAACGTCGAATAATTTCACAAAAATAAATAAACAAATTTCATATGATTTTAGGACCTTCCACGATTAAACCATCGCTCCACTCTAATAAACCAAAGCATAACCATGTATGTCAGAAACCATAAGTCGTGTGTCTCAGCACCACGTAATCGACTCACCCGATCCATCATTCCATTTCCTTTCACGGCTCATCATACGTTCTCACCATCCATGACATATGAGGACCGTATTCATTACTACTTTCTTTTATACTCTCTTGTTTATGTTTAGTATCCACTTAGGTAGTTTTCCGTTCAAACTTCACTAACCATAAGATCCACCATTGAACATAATCATTTAGGGTAAGTCTAGTTCCCTTAGGTTTTTCCTTTTTCAACTTGAGTCTCACTTCTCACCTTCAAAGAAAGATAAAAAACTTTTAATAATGAAAGAGTGTACAATATGCCACGAGCCTTAAGCCATATGGGAAATGATTAGTGGAGGTCTCCTTCACCTTTCTAGAATACTTTACAAACGTCCCATTGGGGGCGACCTTGGAAAGTATTTTCTCCTGTATCATGGTCTTTAGTGTTGTACAGACAATAAACACAAAAATCAAAACATTTCTTCTAAAAGACAATAAATCGAGACACCACGTCTTCTCTTCTCATCTCTCACTCTTTGCGGACGAATACGGCTTGCCTCGACAGTTCAAACAACGATACGATAAACACCCTCAAGTCAGAGCTGATAACACCTGAGTTAGAGCTATGGAAACGTCATTCTAAAAAATACAAAATAGTTCACGCCTAAGTTAGGAGAACTACGTTGACTCTGATCCTCATATTTCCGATGAGGTACGTAGGCAGTGGGGTAGGGCCCGTGCGAGCACATTCTTTATTTTCCCTACATTTTCCCCTTTTTCCTCTTCGATCTCTTTTTTTTCAGTCCCCTTCTCATTTCTCATTCCCATTCCAGTTAGCGGTTTATTTCAGAAACAACTTTATTCTATCACCCTTTGAAACAGACTTACAAGCGTGGACCCCGTTGGGTATGGCGGACGGTATGGGGTGCTAATACCTTCCCAGGTCGTAACCGACTCCCAAGCCCAGATCTTTGGTTCCCAAGGCCTCGTCCTTTCCTTCTTCCTCAGGTTTGTGCAACATTACCTTTCCTGTTCCTTCTGGATAAAAATTCCTGGCTAGCGACTCTATCTTTTCCATGCTACTTTCGTATTTGTACTAGGATGAAAATCCCGGGAGCAACAACTGACGACTCTGCTGGGGATCGAACCCAAAATCTATGGTTTCCCCTATGAGAGTCAATCCTAGCGCTTGTCTGTTTCTGTTTTCTTTGGGTGTTTATTGGTTTGCTGTTGTGCTTTAGTTTAGCTTTACTGTTTTATTTACAGTTCATCGCTTTACTTTACAACTTTATTTACAGCTTTCCTCACTTTACCTTACTATTGCATATACTAGCATGTTATGGTTGTTCTGGTTTTCCTTGGTGGGATGGAATTACTGTGAGATAATCCAACTACCCGGCTTGAGTATACACATAGGATTTAGAGTGGGCAGTCGTGTGGCTTGCGTGGTCTTAAGCACATGTAGTTTTCACGAGTCCCACCTGAGTTCTATACTGCCTAGGTAGACCATAGAATGTTCCCACCTGAGCTGCTAATACTGCGAACCAATCACTGAGGACCTTAGTGGAAACAACCATCTCCAGTGGTGACAGTGGCATACCACATTTTGTGGAAAACCCATTCGCACCCGAGTGCCCACTAGGAAGTCGCATAGGATGACCTTGTTCTCTCATAGGGAACCAGTTAAAGCAACTGGTCGTATGACGGTAGTATTGTACGCTTCAAGATGAATGTATTATTGTTTCTCGACTTCAGTGCTTGAAGCCGGGAACTTATGAGGGATGCTTGTTTTTCCCGGACTCAGCTGAGACCTCCTTGAGTAGTACATAATGCCAAACCAATTCCCTGATTTGGTCACGAGCTATTCCTCGGAAATGGTGAACGTATTATTGCTGCTTGGCTTTAAGAGTCTGTGATGTTGACCCGTAGTAGCACACCCATGAGATTGGGAGGGGTTTACAGTTTTGTAGAAACCCTAAACTTCCAACATACCCGCTTTGCCAGTGTTACTCCGGTCATATGTGATACTTGGTTGAGAATTCTGGAATTTCTGCATAGAGATAATGATATTATGACTCTTCACTAACACTTGGTTATCTGATCCACACCAGCGTCATACCGTTGATCACATTTTAGTTGCATACATGACATCATGACATTTTAGCATACATGTTCAATTATTTCTAAGGATCACATATCTGAATTAAATCGTCGGATTTTTTATTTATTTTAACATGGATCAAAACAAATAGATTCCTTGGAAACAACCGAACATGGAATTTGCATACATCCTTGCATTCATGACAGGTGTTTAGGGACATATTCTTATCCTGGCTTGGTTTCTCTCCAGAATGGCCAACTTGAATCATGAATGTCAGGGTATGGGCATGGAACAACTCCGAGCGGAGGTGACTGAGATGAAGGCCCAACTGGGGCATTTTATAGTGGACATTCGAGCGTTGTCCCAGGATCAGAAATTGCTGAGAGAAGAATTAAACTTGATGAAGACTCAGATGAAGCTGCTTACGGGAATCATGAATGCTATGTTGAAAAAGGAAAATAGCCATGTGTCTGCTTTTCAAATAGAAGGTCGTGTTTCTGCCATCTCTTTGGGATGTCCACTAAATCAAGAGTTGTTAGGTGGATTTCCTCTACAGTTTGAGTCTCTTCACCAGCAATCACCACTTGGCAGTCGAGAAGAGCCTAAGATAGGAACCAACTCCACTTTACCTGATACAAGTGAGCTGAATGATCCTACATCAATCGTTGCCAAAGAAGTGAGCGCTTTCTTTCCTTACCAGGGATCTTCCTCAGCTGATGTGCCTTGGTTTCCAGGAGTAAGACTTTAACAGTTATGTGTGTAGCTCCTCCATTGGAAGCAATCCGTTATCAACAGGAGCAAGAAAGGGTTATTGATCTGGTACCCGTGTCTTATGCTGAATTGTGTCCACAACTGCTCAAAATGGGGTTGATTGAGTGTCGTGAGCTAACTCATCCTTCTGGTAAACTTCACAAAGGTTGGAATCCCTACGTCTACTGTGTTTTTCGCTCTGGAGCTCCTGGACATGATGTTAATGATTGCAAGGCGTTCAAGCATCAAGTGCAAGATTTAATTGATGAAGTAGTAATCACTTTTGGACTGACCGGGCGGGAAGTGCCACAAGTTGACGCACACAGGAATACAAAAGAGGTGGTCAACTTTCCTTCTTCTAGAGTCATTACTCAGGCCAAGTCTTCAAAGGGGTTACATCAACAACCTTCATTCACTCCTCAGCCGAGTATGAGTAAGAGAGTGCATGGGAATGTTAGGCGCTCAAAGCAATATCAACAACAAAATGCTCAACCACAACCTCAGGGTCAGCAACAACAGGCACAAAGACCAGTTCAGCAAAGAATAAAAGCGAGGGAACGAAAAGTTGACCCTATCCCATTTTCGTATGATGTATTGTTTCCAGAGTTGCTTAAATTGAACCTGGTTGAACTCCGTACCATGAGAGCTCCTTCTGCTGACAATCTACGACCAAATTTTGATGCAAACACCGAGTGTGAATTCCATTCGGGTGCCCAAGGGCACAATATTGATAAATGTTGGGCTTTTCAAAATAAGGTACAAGACCTAATTGACTCCAAGGAAATCAATTTCTCCCATCACCCAAATGTACTCCAAAATCCAATGCCTAATCACGGTGGAGCCAGAGTGAACTTTGTGAATGAAGGTATCACGGTTGTTATACCAGATGGTCCGTTTTAAGCTGAAGTCTTCAAATTAATCACCCAGGTTTGCAAGGGTATTCGCAAAAGAAAATAAAGCCAGCAGTATTCAAATACTCTCAGTATTGGCAATTGTGTGTTTGTCTTTCTTCAATGCATTTTCATCCCTATTGAGGGGAACTATGTCGCTCTGTTTCTTCATTGGTCATGGGTCAATGGAGATGTGTAGGCAGAAGATCGTCAGGTCTTTCCGAGCAACTTTATGGGGCAACTTTATTCCCCAATTGTACTCTTTCTTCCAGATGTCTCGTGTCAAAGCCTTAAGGTTAGAATAAATGAATGAAGAGGTATGATTGCCATGCTGGGCATGCGACCATTTACTTGAAGATTACAAGTCCATGAAAAGCTACTGATCGCTGAAGGTATCCAAGACTAATAGGTCCAGACAGAGTGAAGCCTCCTCAACTACGGCAGTGCTCAGCTTTTTTACTACATTTCCATTTGTAGTTTCTTTTATTTTCTAAACATTTGTCTGCATGTACGAAATTGGTTTGCTTTTGAATGTTAGCAATAATAAAACTCACATGTTTTTCTTGAAGTAATTCATTTGCATTTACTTATAATTTTGCATGCGTACATCGCAATACCAATTGTTGTGCTTAAACTCTATGAAGGAGAATGATGAAACAAAAATGAAAGAATCTCTAATTGTGTGCTCTTGAATAAGACCCTGTTAACGATGTACAGGCTTTGTTTCAAATCCCTAAACATCGGAGATATAAGGGAGATAGACCCTCACTAACCCCCCCTTGAGCCTTGAAGTAAGAGTTTCTTTTCGCATGAAAAAACCCTCACATGTAACCCATGGGCAGGGTAGGTGTCAACTAATGGGACCAAGCGTTCAGACTTTCAAAAAGGAGTGTATTTGAGGATCCATTACATTTCATTATGCTAATCAAGTGGTCCATAGACCAGAAACCACATTGGTTATACTAATCAAGAGGTCCAAAGACTAGAAGCCATAAATGGTTATCCTTCATCGACCAAAGAATGAGGCAGTCACAACCCTCGCAAAGCAATTAAGACAAACAGTGTCACACGATTTGTTCAAAAAAAAAGAAAAATGAAAAAGCCCGATAAGTCGAAACTTGAAAACAAACGACCTAGGCAAAAGTTAGGGCATCCCGTTGGACTTCACAATCAAAGATTCACAAGAATCAGTCTGTCGCTCCCAAAGATTTGCATCCCGGTACAAGCGCGAACGGTCGGCGAAGGAAAAGAATGAAAAGAGTCGCCAGCTAGGCATTTTATCCCGAAGGAAAGGTAATGCTACATAAACCTAAGAAAAGATGGTTACGACGGTCGCGAACCAAAGAAAATGAGAAAGGGGGTTGGTTACAACCTAGGAAGGTATTAGCACCCAGATTGTCCGCCGTACTAGACAGGATCCACGCTTGAAAGTTTGTGCTTAAAGGGGTAGTGTCAGTGCTATTTTGTGGGCAAAAGCTGGAAAAGAATGCAAGTGTCAGTGTAAAAGAAATGTGAAGTGAATAAGAGGAGTGTCAGTGTAAGAAAAAAATATGAAGCTCAAGATTATGAGGCTTAAAGAATAATGCTGGAAGAGGGGGGATTGTATAGAGACTTTTGTTCGATAACTTGTTAAGTTATGCCTACGTATCCTCTCGTGCAATGAGGAAGTCAGAACACCGTAGTTCGACTCAAAGAGACTGAAAGATAAACTGACTGTGAACTGCTTGCTTGTCTATGCTCAAGTGTATGACCTGTCTGGCTCAGGTGCAAACTGTCTTGCATTAGACGGAAGAAGCGAGTTCTTGTTTGTGAGTGAATGAGATGAGAAAAGAATCCCGGAGGAGACGATTATTGTTTGTTTTTGTGTTTTCAATCTTTTATTGCTTTTTGGATTTGTCATAGGAAAATGAGCTTAAGCCTAAACCAAGGGTTAGTAAACTCATCACATCTTCCCTCTGATTAGGGCTAATGAGAATACCTTAAGTATGAGGTAAACACCTCACACTTAATCACCGTGATGTAGGATTAAGATCATTAACCTATTTGTAATTATTTAGATGTTTTTGGAGTTTTTTTTTAGTGTTAAGTAATGAGTTTAAGCCATAATCAAAGATTTAATGGACCCATTACACCATCCTAATAGAAGGATAATAGATGAGAACATTTAAGCTGAGGAAGGCTCCTCAACTTAATCCATGGTTAGGGATTAACCTCATGACAAAACAAAGCCTTTTTAGAGTGGATTTTAGTTAATGGTAAGATTAAGAAGTGAATTTTATGGTTTGTAAGACAACTTGAGGGGAACTTGTCCATTAACACTAGGGTTAGTCCTTCTTAACCAATTAAGGAAGAATTAGAACCCTAATGTAAGGCCCAAGTTACAAGCTTGATGTCTTAGTGATTATTAGGTGAATTGATTAAAGGATTTAAACACACTAAGGGTTTAACACTTAGGATTAAAGTTATACACTCCATCCTAATAGAAGGATACATGCATAACCTTAATCACAAAGCCTTAAAACCTTTAAGGTTTAGTCCTTGATTAAGAGGTGAGAAGAGAAGACACAAAGATGACACAAAGGTAAAAACTAAAGGGGGACTAATCAAAACCCTAATTATTATCATGCTTGGGTATTCCTAGGGTTTGTGAAGCTTGCAAGAAGATCTTCAAGGAAAAGCCACCATGGAAGAAATAGGATGAGGGAAGGAGAAGCAGAAAGAAACAAGACAACTTGCTTCACTTAAGAAGACAAGTTGCTTGAAGAAATAAAGAGGAGAAGGAGCATGAATGAGAAAGCTCACTCTAATTCACAAGTAAAATTCAGCAATGGATGCATAAAAGAGATGAGAAGAGACTATGAGAAGTGAAGGCAAATTCACTTCTCAAACACTTACCACCTGAAAAGTTAGCAACAAGAAATGAAATGAAATGAAAATGAGATGAAATGCAAATATGAAAAGCCAAAGTCAGAAGCATGTTCATGATGCAAATGATGCTATGAGATAGTATGAAAGCATGCCAAGAAATGAGGATGATCATTCAAGCAATGAAGATGCAAATGAGACATGAAAGTAAGCATGAAAGTTCATGAAAACTTATGAAATGCAATGGATGCATAACATAGCAAAGGGATGATGCAATGATCAAACATGATTTCAATATGTCCTAAGATGTCTTATATGTTATGTGGATGCACAAAATGTCATGGAAAGTTCATGTATGCAAGCTTATGAAGGATGAATGCAAATGAAGGCAAAGATTAGGGTTTATGTACAAGATGCAATGCAAAATCAAAATCAGAAGCAAATGACAAGATAAAAAATTGAAAATGGGATCAAAGGTACCCTAAACCCACACAAGTTCACTTCCCAAAGGGGAAGGTCAGAAGCTAAACCCTAAAGGACTTATGATTTTCCTAAATTTCTAGGGTTTTAAAGGTGATCCTAAAGGGAAAATGCCAAAAAAATTGAAAATGCAAGATAAAAATGAAACAAAAATGTTTTTAGAAGCTTGAAAGTATGCAGAACACAATGCAAAAAGAACCATTCACAAACTCAACTTGGATCAAAAGTTATGAATTTTTGAAGTTAGGGTTAAAAATATTCAAATTAAAGAACCCTAATTCAAATGAAAATTGTTAAAGCATGATCAAAACCAAAAATAAATTTGTCTTGTGAGTTTGTAAATGTTTCTAAATGTTTAAAGATGCAATATGAATTTTTTGGTATTTTTTAGAAACCTAAATGATATTTTAATTAATTAATTTTCATTAATTAATTAAAATAAACAATTAAATGTCTAAAAAAATGATTTTTTAATGCAAAAAATAAAAATAAAAATATTTTTGGGTTAAGAAAATTATTTGATGTGAAATTGTAAAAGGAAATATTTTTTAGGATTTTTTAGCTATTTTAAATAAATGGTATAAAATCAAATGAGAAAAATGAAATAAAAATCAAATAAAACAGAAGTAAACGCAGTAAAGGGCTGGGATTGAATCTGGGAGTTTCCTAGGTTGACTTGGCGCCAGATCTAATAGCCAGTATTCAAATTCCATTAATCCTGATTAATTAATTTTTAAATCCTAATTAAAAACTAATGGAATGATCTCAGCCACACAACACGCGCGGGAGATGAACATCTGATGGTCCACATTTAAACCAAAACCCTAACCCTAATTACACAGTTAATGACTTTCAGGTCACCGGAGAAGAGCTCCGGTCGTCTTCTCCGGTGACCCCCTCACCTGAAAATTTCCAACTTCCTCCCTAGGTAATTTCTGGAGCTCTAAAGCTCCAGATCAACTCACCTCACTCTTCTGAACTCAAATCCACTCTCATAACAAATTTATGATGGCTCAATCTCATGATTCGAATCAAAACTCAAAAACTGAAAAAGTTTCAGAACACGCATACAAGCTCATTTCTCAACTATTTTCAAAAGTAAGAAGTGCAGTGTAATCAGTGAAGCATGAAGATCATTATGAGAACTTAAAATAACACTTCTTGAAAAAAGTTTGAAGAAGTTACCTGAGCTCGAGCTTCCTCAATTTGGAGCTTTCTGGCCACTTCTCTTGTGCAAAATGACTCCCCTTGACCTCCTGATGAAGTTTTGATGCTTGGAAGGAATTTCTTTTGGCTGGTTTGTGAGATTGCACTTCAACTGGCCAAGAATCGTGTTTTGGTTTAGCTGGCTTTTTGGTTGCAATGAAGGGTGGGAAATGTTCTAAAGAGTATATGGAGATGATTGGTGAAGAAATATTTGAGTTTTGATGGATGGATTTTGTGTTTCGAAGAGAGGAAGTTTTAAAGCAAATTTTGGTAATCTCTGTTATGTGATTGAAATTCTGTGATCAGGTATGAGATGTCCTAAGAGATGTCCCAACACTTGACAGATTTAACCAAAACTTAAATAGCAAGAAAAATAAACAACACAGAAGTTTGTTAACCCAGTTCAGTGTATAACCACACTTACATCTGGAGGCTACCAAGCCAGGAGGAAATCCACTATAAGTAATATTAATTCTAGACTTAAACCACCCTATTTAATCTATCACTTAATAACTACCCAATGCAATTTCTACCTAAGACACAACTTAGATATGAGCACCCTACTCACTCCCCCTCAATCACACAGTGATCTTGTTTACAAGTTTAATAAAATTGAAGTCATACTTCAAACAAAACAGCTTGATCTTACTTCACAGTTTCAATCAAGTCACAAATGCACTTTTGCTTAAAAACTCATAAAGTGGTACAATAAAAACAACCTGCTATTAAAACACTAGACACCCTATTTGGTCTTCTGAAAGTCGTACTCAATTCTGTGAGTTTCTGTTGATTAAATAGGTGTTTGTAATTTGGGCTTTCTGTAGGTTAATCCAGCCCTAATGCGCATGCAGCTTCCACCTTGAATTAGGGTTTGTTACTTCCTAGATTCTAGGTGATTTAGTTCTTCTGATTAATCTGAATCCTCATAATAAAACTCCCTACAGATGCGCCTTGTTCTGTTTTTATCCATCCATAATTAATTCCAGATAACTCTCCTTAAATATCTCAGATCAGTTAGTCATTAATTAATTCTGGTAGCAGGTTTGAGATGTCTCAACATCTGTTGGGACATCCTGAAAAACTGAACTTAAGTCATTTACACAATGTCCCAACATCTGGTGTGACATCCTGAAATAAGTTCTTATACTCTGTTTGATAATGTCCCAACATCTGATAGGACATTCTGAACTGAATTCAATATTTCTTGTTGGTCAAAAATTCTGCCAATTCTAGACATCTACAAACTCCCCCTTTGGCTAATTTTTGGCTAACATTCTTTTCTGATTTTTCAGAGTGCAACAGAAGATCTTTTATCAGAGTAGCATTACTTTTCTGTTGAATCATATTTGAGATTACTCCCCCTCAAACATACATGTATCCAGTCTTGTTGCAACAGAAGTTAAAAACACACTTATTCAGTTCAGAAGCAAACAGATTTTTCATTCATAATCAAACAGCATTACACATTGTTGTTCTCCCTCTTGTTAGACACAAATTTTGGGGCCAAAGAGACTAATTCTAAATTACAATGCAGCTGTCATTACATTTGTCCTCACATACAGTTATTCACTCAGACTCCTCACATTCAGTTTCTTCATCATCATCAGTTTCTTCATCAGAAGCAGCTTTCTGATCACCTTCACTCTCCAGCCTTTGGATAATTTCCTCAAGCTTCTACTTCCTTGCTTCAAGTTCTTTGCAAGTGCTCTTCAGTTCAGCAATCAATGCAGCCTTGGAGATTGGAGTCTTGGCAGTTGAAGGACCTGCAGATGTCCCAGAGGGTGCTTCAACATCTGCTGCATGATGACTTAGGAACAGTTTGTAGTGAAAGGCCAGAGGGCTTTCTCTTTTGCAGACTGTGTCCTTCTCAGTGAGGATCCCAGGGTACTGACTTAGCACTATACCACACAGCAAGGAAGGAAAAGCTATTGGCAGCTTTGTTGCAGATGAGCTAGCATGCTTCAAGGTCTGATCAAAGATGTAGGCTCCATAATCCAGCTTAGTCTGAGTGCCCACAGCATAAATAAACCTGCCCAAGCCAGTGGATATTGAAGATGTGTGATTGGTAGGCACCCAGTTTGCTGTACCAATCCTGTTCAGCATGGCATATTTTCTTGTCAGCATGCTCACTGAGAGCTTTCCTTTAACTGGCCAAGCCTTGACCTGGTTTGCAGTGATAACCTTGCAGACCTTGTTATCAGTCTTCCCTAGTTCATTTGGACCATCAGATTCTCCTCCAAGGAATTGGTTGATGATCTGAGGAGAGAACTCTACACACCTGCCTCTAACAAAAACTTTTCTAAATTCAGCAGACTTACCATTGGCACAATCTTCCTGAAGATTGACTATGAATTCTTTGACAAGTAGCTCATAGCAGGGAGAGAGATTGGAGACTGTTTTGAAGAGGCCAGCAGCAGATATGAGGTCAATTAATTCAGTGCACTCAAGTGCATTACTGCTCAGCTCTCTTTCAAGTGCTACCCTTCTTTGGTACACGAACTTCCATCTGTTTACACTTGAAACATGATGAAATGAGATGTTGTCCAAGGGAGCTTCTGGAACAGCAGTTGAAGCCCTAGAGGGTGCTGGTTTCTTCTTAGGAGGAGATGTTGAGACATCTGCTTCAACATCTGAGTCTGAAGGAGTGACAGCTTTCCTTTTTTGAGTTTGGACTTTGCTCCATTGTTTTGTAGGACCAAAGACAGTTTTGGCTTTGTCTTTCTTTGGGTTAGCTTGCTTCTTCTCAGGAATTGCATGTCCTGCTTGCATCTTTTCTTTCCTAGTCCTGAGCCTTTTGGCTATGCTAGGTCTTACAGAGGCAATGATCTCTGTATCAGAATCCTGCTCTAGGTTCACCACAGGAGGAGATTGAGCAGTCTCCTCTTCAGCTGGTTGATCAGCAGAGATATGTTCTTCAGTTGAGGCTTTGGTATGATCCTCAGATTCTTCTTCATCACTTTCATTTGAGGCCTTTTTCTGGTCCTCAGATTCTTCTACAGCAGCATCAGATGAAACCTTTTGTTGATCCTCAGATGTTTCAACATCTATTGGGACATCCTGTTGAGCAGGAGTGTCCTTTGCAGCCTGAGTTTGTTGATCTTCTTGAGGGGCAGGCATGGTGTTCAGAGGAATAGAAATGCCACTAACCACTCTCTGTTCAGAAAGAATCTTGTTTACCAACTCCTTTATGGAGGCATCCACATATTCAGAAGATTTTGGAGGCATGTTTGCTGGTGAAGGAATGCCTTTGGTTTTGCTGCAGACTTGATCTTTTGCTCTTTTTGGAGTTCTTGGCTTTTTAGCATGAGGAACACTTCCTCTGATTTCGTCCAAAGGGATTGACTCCATGGGTACCACAGAAATGGGGGTTGCATGGACCACATCTTCTTTGTTGAGAATTTCTTCAGGAATGTTAGGGTTTTGAGACATTGTCAAAGAAGATGGATGAAGAGTTTTAGGGTTGATGATTTCTGAAGAACAGCTAGATAATGCAATTCGCTTTTGATAGTATGATGAGAATATGGATAGCTGAATGCAAGCTGTTATTATATAAGTAGCCGTTACTTTGAGACTTTTTAGGAGAGGAATACTCAAGGTCCTTGACCAGACTGGTGTTGCCATCTGGTGCTTATGCCACAAAATGTCATATGACATGTTGGCACATCTCCATAACTGCTAGATTTCACATAAGCAGATTCCCAATTTGCCCCTTAAGTTCTCAAATTGAGTAGCATCCAAGGCTTTGGTAAAGATATCAGCCAACTGCAGATTTGTAGCAACATGTTCCAATGAAATCACCTTCTCTTCTACAAGATCTCTGATGAAATGATGTCTTATATCAATATGCTTGGTCCTGCTATGTTGGATAGGATTCTTTGATATGTTAATTGCACTTAAGTTGTCACAGTACAATGTCATGACATCTTGTGGGACATTGTACTCAGTGAGCATTTGCTTCATCCAAACCAACTGTGAACAACTGCTTCCAGCTGCTATATACTCAGCTTCAGCAGTAGATAAGGATACACAATTTTGTTTCTTACTGAACCAAGAAATCAAATTGTTTCCTAGAAAGAAGCATCCTCCTGAAGTGCTTTTTCTGTCATCAGCACTTCCAGCCCAATCAGCATCACAGAAGCCAGTGAGAATAGGTTTGCATCCATGAAAGTACATTATGCCATAGTCACAAGTACCATTAACATATTTAAGAATTCTCTTGACTTGATTAAGATGACTGACTTTTTGGATCAGCTTGATATCTTGCACATACACCTACTGCAAATGCTATGTCTGGTCTGCTAGCAGTCAGATATAACAAGCTTCCAATCATACTTCTGTACATGCTTTGATCTACATTCTCACCCTTTTCATCTTTAGTCAGCTTTAAATGTGTGGGGGCAGGAGTTCTCTTATGAGTAGCACTGTCCATTCCAAATTTCTTGACTATGTTCTTGGCATACTTGCTTTGGGAAATGAACATGGAGACTTCCATTTGTTTTATTTGCAGTCCAAGAAAGTAGGTTAATTCTCCTACTAAGCTCATTTCAAATTCAGATTCCATCTGGTTGACAAAATGTTTGACCATCCTATCAGACATCCCACCAAAGACAATGTCATCTACATAGATTTGAGCAATCATGACATTTCCTTCTTCATCTTTAACAAACAAGGTTTTGTCAATTCCACCTTTCCTGTACCCTTGCTTGATAAGAAAAGTAGTCAGCCTTTCATACCATGCTCTTGGAGCTTGCTTCAGACCACAAAGAGCCTTCTTTAGTTTGTATACATGATTTGGACAGCTTGGATCAACAAATCCTTTAGGCTGTTCTACATATACCTCTTCATTAAGATAACCATTTAGAAAGGCACTTTTCACATCCATTTGAAATAGCTTGAACTTTAAGATACAAGCAATTCCCAAAAGTAGTCTGATTGATTCAAGCCTTGCTACTGGTGCAAAGGTTTCATCAAAGTCTACTCCTTCAATTTGTGTGTATCTGTAAACACCCCAAATTTGCCCTCACCCCTTCACCATGGCTTGTGATCTTTCTCATATGCATAAACACAATCATATCATCTCATATCTCATTTTGATTCCCTGCATAGATTCTAAGTCATCTGCACCTAGGGTTTGTGATCTGAGCAATCCAAGAGCTTTTTTTGAGCCACTCCAAAGGCCACCAATCACTTAAAAGAGGTCCATGAGTGTTCTTATATCATATTCCATCTCCTCAAAGTCAAAAATGCAAAGGAATCACAAGAACTAGGGTTTGAGTGGATGCAGAGCCAAGATTAACTGCACAGTTGACTGAAAATTAGGGTTTTGGTTTCAGAGGCCATAAATCCAAATTTTTTGGTCATTCTTGTTTCCATTGGTCTCTATATGGTATAGGGAGTATGCATATCAATTTTCATGAAGAAATTCCATGGGGAAGTCATCTGATCAAGAGTTGACTTTCTGGACAAGTCAGTGCAAAATCAGGGCAACTGAGGCCCCCAATGACCCAACCAATGGGTGATCTTCATCATTTTGAGTGTATATGATCTTTATTTGATCATGGAAGAAGGTTGAAGTTCACAAAAATCAAGAATTTAGGGTTTTTGCAAATGTTGACTTTTTGGGCATAGTTGACTTTTCAAGAATGCATCATTTTAGGTCATTTTTCAAGCCTTGATTCTTGATCCAAAAAGGCTTCAAATGGAAAAACTTTGGTCATGAAAGTTGTAGATCTCATCTTTCCCTTTTCAAAAAGTACAAGAACATGATCAAACTCTTCTTGGATCAAAAGTTATGGTGTGACAAAGTTGGCTAAAATCATTGATTTTCAAGGCATGCCTCAAATGGAAATTTTGCAAAATCATGGACCAAGGCCAATTGCAACCTCTAATTCATTCCAAACCAATATGCAAACATTCTCTAAGTCATAAAATTCAGATTTGAACCAAGAATGCCCATGGTTATGGTTCATGTAACAAGACTTTTCACATGTGAACCAAAAAGGCAACAACTTGCAAAACACTCATGACACTTCCCTCAACTGGCTGCCTTGGCCTTTGAACCTTGCTAGCTCTCTCACCACACCATGCTGCGCCAGCCCTAGCCTTTGTACCAAGCTAGTATCAAGCCCATGCCTCTCTTACAAGAAATTTGACTTTTGGCAAAAGCAAACATCCCAATCACCACAGGCCATGTCACATCCTCTGGCCACTTGCATTTGTTTATTGTATCCTTTGGCAAGCCATAACACTTGGCAGGCAAGGCTGAAACAACACACAACAACACATTCACAAAAACACACCAAACTGCATAAGCCTTCGAATCTCTCTGCTCAGCCAAGAAACACTCAAACCATTTTCACCATTCAATTTACCATGCATCATTAAGTAGAAACCAGCAAGAACACAAGCCTGAATCAACCAGAACACCCCATAGCCATTCTTCACTTCATTTTGCAGTTCCTTTCGAATCTCCCTCCCTAGCTCACAAACATCCAAACAAACCTTGCAAAGCTTCTCCATACATCATCTGGACCATAAACCACCATTCACAATGGCCTGAAACTACCAGAATCATCATAGCCATTTCTGACTGAGGTGAAGCAGAAACTGTCGAAGCTCATCAACCAGCCTACATAAATTGTTCTAAGGCATTCAAACATCATCAAGAGGTCCTAAGGAGTGGATTGCACAAGGAGAGGTGGCCAGAAAGTCCTCAGGTTGAAAGCTCCAAATCTCAGGTAGCTTGAAATTTATTTTTCCAGAAATTGTTTTTCTTGTTACAAACTTGTTCCTTATGATTCACTGAGCATCCTGGTGTTTTTAGTTTTTGATTTGGTTCTGGAATGAGAGTTTAATTGCTCTCTGAAGCTTGCGTGCCCTAGTTCTTATTTCCTTCGATTCAGCTTAGTTAGGAAAAAGAAATTTGTTTTAGGAGAGGGGTTTGATTCGTGAGAGGTTGGAGAACATTTCTCAATCCTTAGATTTTGTTTTTGTTACGATTTGAGGGAGTTTGAAGTTTTTCAGGGGAGTTGCTGGCCGGAGAAGACGACCGGAAGTCTTCTCCGGCCACCTGAGAGTGATTATGCCCTAATTACGTGATTAAATTCCATTTGAATTTGGACCTTTGGATGCGTTGAAAAAGTTGACTTCGCGCGCGTGTGAACGGCTAGGATGCAGTCATTAAACCCTAATCAGCATCATTTATTTAATTAATTAAGATTAATCCTGTTTGAATCTGGGCCATCAGATGGCGCGCGCAGTCAATGTTTTCAAACTCAGGCTCCATCCTGGCCATCCATCCTGATTACTTCCTATTTTATTTAATTTTTATTCATTTTCTTTTCCTTTTATTTTCACATTTAATTAAAAATAGCAAAATATGTTTAAAAATTATGGAAATTTTTGTCAAGATTTTCATTATTTTGCAGAACACAAAAATATTTTTATTTTTATTTTTAGCATTAAAAAAGTATTTTTAAATATTTAAAAGTTTCTTTTTAATTATTTAATGAAAATTAATTAATTAAAAATACTTTTAGGTATTTAAAAATTACCAAAAAATTCATGAAATGTTCTAAGACATTTAGAAACATTGTCCAACCTTCAAACCAAATTTCTTTTTTGATCTTGATGCACTTTAAGAATTTTTCATTGAATTAAATCATTTTTTATGCATTAATTTGATCCTAAGTTCAAAAATTCATTTCTGCCTATCTAGGAAGGTTTGGACATTGATTCTTTTTGCTTTGTATTGTGTTTAGCATGTAGTTTCTAGGATTAAATGGCCTTGATTTGATCTTTCAATTTCAAATTGTTTGGCATTTCTTTTGTTAAGAACCCTAAAAAACCCTATTAACTTAGAGAATTCATACCTTGAGATTGGTTAAGAGTTGAGACCTCCCCTTTGGACCTTGGTTTAGTATAGGTTTAGGGTTTCTTAGGGTGGCATTTTCCATTTTTTATCTTAGGGTTTGCTTCTGTTTTTGGGTTTTGTTTGTTGTTTGATCTTTAAACCCTAATTTGAGCTTTCATTTGCATCCTTCTTGCATTCTCTTGCATAACATGACTTGTCTTTGCATTTTATGCATGCTTGTGTTCCATTTGACATCCTAAGACATGTATAAAGCATCTTTGATCATTGCTTCTCATATTTGCCATGTCATTTGCCTTGTATGTTTCATAACTTTTCATGCTCATTCATGCTCCTTAGCTTGCATCATTTGCATCCATGATCTTGTATGAACATCTCCATGTCTTGCCTCATGTTTGCAGCACCTCATAACATCATAATCATCATCAACATGCTTCTGGTTTTGCTTAGCATCATGCCATTTCATCCCATCTTGCATTGCATTGCATTTCTTTCTAACATTTCAGGTGGTAAGTAACCTTGAGAAGTGAATTTGCCTTCACTTCTCATAACTTTTCTTCTCATCTCTCTTGCATCCATTACTGCATTTCTATATGTGTTTGAGTTTGAGCTTGCTCATTCTTTCCCCTCCCACTTTCTTTCTTCAAGTGACTTGACTTCTTGAATGAAGCAAGTTGCTTTGCTTCTCTTGATCTTGTTCATCTGCTTCCTGGTGGCTCCTTTGAAGATTGTTCTTGCAAACCACACAAACCTTAGGAACAACCAAGCATGACAATGGATTAGGGTCTTGATTAGTCTCCCCTCATAGTTTTACCTTTGTGTCTCTTTGAGTCTTCTCTTCTCATCTCATAATCAGGGACTAAACCCTAAAGGCTTTAAGGCTTTGTGATTAAGCTTATGCCTGCATCCTTCTCTTAGGATGGAGTGTATAACTTTAATCCTAAGTGTTAAACCCTTAATGTGTTTAAATCTCTTAATCAATTCACATAATAATCATCAAGACATCACACTTGTAACTTGGGCCTTGCATTAGGGTTCTAATTCTTCCTTAATTGGTTAAGAAGGACTAACCCTAGTGTTAATGGACAAGTCCCCCTCAAGTGGTCTTACAAATCATAAAATTCACTTCTTTATCATACCATTAAATAAAATCCATCTAATAAAGGCTTGTTTTGTCATGAGCTTAATCCCTAATCATGGATTAAGTTGAGGAGTTTTCCTCAGCTTAAACATTCTCATCTATTATCCTTCTTTTAGGATGGTGTAATGAGTCTGTTTAATCCCTGATTATGGCTTAACCTCATTACTCAACACTAAACAAAAACACCAAAAACATCTAATTAATCACAAGTAGGTTAATGATCTTAATCCTACACCAAAGGTGTTTAAGTGTGAGAAGCTGACTTCACACTTAAGGTATTCTCATTACCCCTAATCAGAGGGAAGATGTGATGAGTTTACTAAATCCATTGGTTTAGACTTAAGCTCATTAACTTATGACAAAATCCAAAAAAACAATAAAAGACTGAAAATACAAAAACAAACAATAATCGTCTCCTCCGGGATTCTTTTCTCATCTCATTCACTCACAAACGAGAACTTGCTTCTTCCGTCTAATGCAAGACAGTTTGCACCTGAGCCAGACAGGTCATACACTTGAGCATAGACAAGCAAGCAGTTCACAAGTCAATTCATCTTTCAGTCTCTTTGGGTCGAACTACGGTGTTCTGACTTCCTCATTGCACGAGAGGATACGTAGGCATAACTTAACAGTTATCGAACAAAAGTCTCTGTACATTCCCCCTCTTTCTAGCTTTATTCTTTAGCCTCATGATCTTGAGCATTCCATTCACCTCTTACACTGACACTTCATTTATCACACCTACACTTCTTTGCACTGACACCTGTACATCTTTCCAGCTCTTTTATACACAGATTGCACTGACACTACCCCTTTAAAACACAAATCTTTCAAGCGTGGATCCCGTCGAGTACGGCGGACAATCTGGGTGCTAATACCTTCCCAGGTTGTAACCAACCCCCTTTCTCAGTCTCTCTGGTTCGCAACCGTCTTATCCGTATCTTTCTAGGTCTATGCAGCATTGCCTTTCCTCCGGGATAAAAATGCCTAGCTGGCGACTCTATTCATCTCCAGTGGGTTCACGGCTGTGTGTTCTCATTGTTTCTTTCGCCGACCGCTCGCGCTTGTACCGGGATGCAAATCTTTGGGAGCGACAGCTTGGCGACTCTGCTGGGGATCCTTATAATGCAACCAGGGCTTCTGGTTCTTTTTGTGGGTTCCTCCTAGCGCTTGATTGATTTGTGTTTACTGGGGTGTTATGTGCTTATTTGTGCTTGTATTTACTTTGCTTTATGTACAGTTTGCTTTACTGCTTTCTTTATTGCACTTTGTATATATCATACTGTCATGTTGCTGGCTGGATTTGGTTTTCCTTTGGTGGGTGGGGTTCTATTGAGAGTTAAGGTCCTATACCTGGGACCTGAGTGACACCTAGGCTAGAGTGAATCATATTCTTTCCCATTCCATTTCGGTCTGGTGCGGGAATATGAAACACGGTTCAGATATGGGTTTCTTCTTGAGAACTCTGTGTTGCAGATTTCCTGCAATGCTAGGGCTATCTGGGAAGCCTGCTAAGTCTGGATGACCTTTTAGTACTGACCTTCAGAAACTGAGGTGAATTAGAGGAGGAATTGTTATGGTTATTGTAAACACTGTGCCTCCGGGTTAGAAGTGTTTACACTTCTCGTAACTGATCCAAGTCTGAGGATCCTTGTTTTAGAACACCACCTGTGAGGGGGTTGGGCTGTTTACAGGTTTGCAGGTAGCTTGACCTCAGAACACCCTGTTACTTTGTTTGTTAAGAGTACTCCATGTTGGACAGTTCTTGTGATTCTAAAACCCTGGACATGTGGCTCTTTATTTGAGTCCCCCACCTTGGTTACTGGATTTATAGACCTCCAACTGGAATTCTTGAACACACTTGGACCTATATCAGGGCATTTTGATCAGACCCAGCTCAGTCACAAACCCTTGCATTTCATTTGCATACATACTCATTGCATCATATTAACATTTGCTTATTTGTGTTTCAGGGTATCCATCTTCATCTGGTTTTGGTTTTGACCCCATCTTTAGTTTTGACCTGCCTTCATCAGCACTTGCTACCAGCTATCTATTCCAGCCAATTAGTGGCCCTTCTCTTCAGTATCTTCATCAACATTTGTCATCATGGCTCCAAAGAAAAGCAACATCACCTATCACTTCTTCCAGCCAGACTTATCAGACATCAGGAGGATCCAAACCCTGATCACTCCAAATCACATACCCTTGTTCAGGGAGAGTTATGGAGATATACTGGACATGGTTATGGATCTGGACCCTTCACAGAGGAGCCTCATCCACACCTGCATTCAGTTTTATGATCCTCCACTGAGATGTTTTACTTTTCAAGACTTTCAGTTAGGCCCCTTATTGGAAGAGTACTCCTCATTAGTTGGTATGCCTATCAGGAGAGAAATTCCTTTCAACCCTGAGATGGTCTTTCCTGCTAATGGAGAAGTAGCAAAAGCTTTGCATCTGGAACCTGTTTTGGTTGAGCAGCATATGACCTCTAAAGCTGGGATCCCTGGTTTTCATCTGGACTTCTTAATTTCTCAAGCTAGTCTGAAGGCTTCTCTAGGAGAATGGAAAGCTGTTTGTGCCCTGCTGGCCTTGTGCATATATGGAATTGTGTTGTTTGCAGATGAGCCTCGATTCATTAGCAAAAATGCAATCCATCTGTTCATCCTGAAGAACCCAGTGCCAACTTTATTGGGGGATCTTTATTATTCAGTGCATCAGAGGAATGAAAAGCAGAGGGGGAGGTTAGTGAGGTTTTGTGCTCCATTGTTTCACACTTGGCTTCTCAGGCATCTACCCAGGACAGATACATTCCTAAACCCTCATCAGCAGAGCAACTGGGCTAAGAGGCTCACTACCCTAACTTCAGCAGATATCAGATGGTGTACTCAAAGCACCAAGGGTAGAGATATCATCACCAGCTGTGGGCACTTTCCCAATGTGCCTTTAATAGGAGTTAAAGGAAGTATCAACTACAACCCTCTGCTGTTCAGGAGGCAACTGGGCTATGCACTGGTCCATACTCCTAGGGCACAGGACTTGGAGGAGACTCTCTATTGTGAGAACAAGATTAGTTTGGCTGTTGTTAGGCAGGCTGCCTGGGCCTGGGATAATATTCAAACCAAGGGAGTCACCATTCTGGGGAAGTGTAATAATGTGGCATCAGCACAATATTATGAATGGTCCCGTGCCAGGGCCCAATTCTCTGGAATGCCCTTTACCATAGAAGACATGCCTGAGTCATCTTCAGCACCACCCCCTGCCACTATCAGTTTGGAAGAGTTTGAGAGCTTGAAGGAAAGGAATGAGAAGCTAACCCAGGCTTTGCAGAAGACCCTCCGGGAGAGGAGTGAAGGTATGAGGGAGATTGAGAGATTGGAGAAGTTGAGAGTAGAGCATCTGACTAAGATTGAGAAGTCTGGGGATTATATCAAAAAGTCTAAGGCTGGTGAACAAATTCTGAAGAATGCTTGCAAAGAAGCCCAGTTCCAAAGAGCAAGGACAGACTTGTACTTGAAAGAGAGTCAAGCCCGGTGGGTCAGGATCACCGAGGCCCGTACCCTGGAAGACAAGAGAGTTCAAGACAAGATGGAGCAACTGGAAGCTGGTGCGAAAGAACAGCAAGAAGCCCTGGCAGCAGCCCAGAGGGAAATATCAGAATTGAAGATCAAAGCAGGGGTGAAAAGGTCCAAGGAACAAAATCAGCACAAGAAGCTAACAGCAGCTGTTACGACCCGGAATCTCCTCATCAGGAATCTCACGGAGCGTCCGGCTGATCCTGTGACCGAAGCACTTCTCAAGGAAGTTCGTGAGGATGAGTTTGGTCTTGGTGTTTGACCATTTGTTTGTTGTTGCTTTCTTTCCGTGTACTTTTATTTTTGTACTGTATTTTGACCCCTTAGTGAGCTTGCGTTGTAAAACGAACAAATTGTATTATTTCACCTTATGTAATATATTCATGTTAGTTTACTTCGAAAGCAACTTCAACAGCAGCATCTTCAAGGGTCAGGAAGGGTCAAAACTGAAGGCCAAACCGGATACCTTGAGAGCAAATAAGCATAACTGCATTGCATACTAACCCTTTTGTTTGTTTTGTAGGTTTTTGTTTTGTTGTTACTAACCTCTGTTGTGAATCTCAGGAATTATTGCTCGCCGCCGGGTATTTCCCCTCAACAGGCCACACAGGTACCCAACTAGAAACAACCTTCCGGGAATTCAGATGGATCAGATGCAGCAGGACCTTACGGAGGTCAGAAACCAGATGGCCAACGAAAGGTTGGAGATGAGAACGCAGATAACACAGTTCATGGAAGTAATGAACAACTTAGCTCAAAGCCAGGAGAGGCTCAGAGCTTTGGTAGAAGGGAGGAATCAAGAGGAACCCCATGTGGGAACTGCTGGCACAAGTAACAACGAGAGGGTCCAACCTCATGTCAATCCCCCAGTTTTTGGACCCCATCTCCATCCAGAGACCAACATCCCTGTCAATATACAAGGGACTGCCACAGCAGGGAGGGTACTACAGGAAGACCCTCAAGAAGACCAGTTCACAGTAATGGGTGCTGGGGAAGAGGCTTATGATAGAAGATTGGATGAAATAGCTGAGAAGTTGAGGTCCTTAGAATCTCAAAACTCTTTGGGCTTCGACGTTATGGACATGGGTTTGGTAGACGGGGTCAGGATCCCCCATAAGTTCAAGCCACCTTGTTTCGAAAAGTATAATGGGACTTCATGCCCCCGGACTCATCTACAATCATTTCTGGGAAGGCTGAAGGCCTATACAATGGATGAGAAATTGTGGATGTTCTATTTTGAAGATAGCTTGACCGGAGCTTCGAGGGAGTGGTATTCCCATCTGACAAGAGCAACAATTAGATGCTGGAAGGACCTGGCAGAGGCCTTCATCAGACAGTATCAGTATAATCTAGACATGGCACCCAACAGGACTCTCCTGATGGGAATGTCACAGTCTTCGAGGGAGAGTTTCCGAGAATATGCCCAAAGGTGGAGGCAACTGGCTGCTGCTGTTCAACCACCTATGTCCGAACGGGAAATGGCAGATATGTTCATGAACACCCTTCAGGGAACATATATTGACAGGTTGGCTGCTTTCTCTTCTACTAGCTTTGCATATGTTGTCATAGCTGGGGAGAGAATTGAAAGCTTGTTGAAAATGGGAAAGATCTCAGACAGTGGTGCAAGCTCGTCCAGTAGTACAAGAAAGCCTTTTGCAGGCCCGAGAAGAACTGGCGAGACCAATGCCATCCATTCAAACAGGGGTAGGCCCCAATATGCTCAGAGGTCCATAGCAGCAGTCACCATCCCTGCTCCGGCTCATCCTCAACCTGTCTATCAACCTCCTCAGCAAAGCTATCAACAACAACCTCAGTACCATCAGCAAAATCAGTATCCTCCAAGGAATTACAACAACAGCAACACCAACAACAACAGTCAACAAAGGCCATTCCAACAGAGACCATCTCAAGCTAACAGAGTGATCGATCCGATCCCGATGCCATATGCTACTTTGATGCCACAACTTCTGAAACTCAACCTGGTTGAGCTAAGAATGTTGGCACCTCCGGATCCCAACAGTCTACCAAGGAACTATGACTCCAATGCTAGGTGTGCTTTTCATTCAAACGCACCTGGCCACAGTACAGAAAAATGCAGGGCTCTGCATATGAAGGTACAAGACCTGGTAGACTCAAAGGCTCTGAATTTCGCACCACCACCCAATGTCAATAAAAACCCGATGCCAAACCATGGTGGTCCCCGGATTAACGCTATTGAAGAAGACAAGCCGTCTTATTTAATAACCAGTGTGGGACAGATCAGGACACCATTGGTAGAAATCAAAGCTCAGCTCTTGGAATGTCAAATGTTCCCGGGGTGTGAGTTAGGCTGTGCTTACTGCAATATCTCGGTAAATGGGTGCGATAATTTGAGGAATGGCATAGATGGCCTTATTCGGAGTGGCCAACTTCAGATCACCACATCATTTCCAACGAATCCAGCAATTTCATCAGCAACAGTTTCAGAACCTCCTACAACTGCAGCAACTATTGTTCCTGACAATTCTTCAGTTTCATCAACAAGTACTTCATCCATCATCTCAACCGATCAGTTCACAACAAATCTTTCTGCTACAACGTCAGCTTCACTCCATTTTGAACCTCCTACAACAACAACATCATTTCTTCCGACAATATCTCCTACAACTCCAGCAACAAATCATGAAGATGTCTCTACTGTCACCATATTTTATGATCCTGAAAGCAACTCTGCCTACCATTCAGAAGGTGCTGCTCCCACCAGTGCACCAGTTACAATCTTTTATGATCCACAAACAATTACAGTCCCTTCAACAGCAGCAATCAGTCCAGTCACTGTCACGGTGCCTGGACCAGTACCATATGAGAGCAACAGGGCCATCCCTTGGCACTATGGCTCTGACGTGTATTGCGAAGGAAAAAGAATCACTCTTGAAACATCAACACCTGCACCACAAGTAGATAATGTGGGGGGAGGCGGAGGCTTCACCCGAAGCGGACGTCTCTTCGCTCCACCAATTCAAAGACCTACTGCCGAAGCAGGAGCTGCTGCCAAGGCAAAGGGAAAGAGCCCGGTGCAGGAAGATCAAGCTGCCAAAGAAGCCTTGAAAACACCGTTCGATCAAGAAGTTGATGAGTTTATGAGAATCATCAAAAAGAGTGACTACAAAATTGTGGATCAACTTCACCAGACGCCATCCAAAATCTCTATCCTCTCACTGCTTATGTGCTCCGAAGCCCATCGGAATGCACTACTCAAGGTCTTGCACGCAGCTTACGTGCCTGAAGAGATTACTGTCAACCAGTTGGAAACCGTGGTTGGAAATGTTACTGCTAGCAATGGGCTAGGGTTCACCAATACTGACTTGACAGCGGACGGCCGCAACCACAACAAAGCCTTGCACATAACCATGGAATGCAAAGGAGCTGTCCTTTCTCATGTGCTGGTAGACACAGGGTCGTCCCTTAATGTCTTACCAAAGAAGGCTCTGGTGAAGTTAGAATATGATGGATTGGCATTGAGACCCAGCAACCTGGTAGTAAGAGCCTTTGATGGTTCTAAGAGATCGGTTCTGGGAGAGATTGAGCTACCGGTGACAATTGGCCCACAGACCTTTAAAACTATCTTTTATGTGATGGACATTCAGCCCGCCTACAGCTGTTTGTTGGGTAGACCCTGGATTCACGCCGCCGGCGCAATAACGTCTACCCTTCACCAAAAGTTAAAATTTGAGTGGGAAGGCCAAGTTGTCACAATCTGTGGAGAGGAGGACATTTTTGTCATCCACCTGGCAACCTATAAGTACATTGAAATGGATGGGGAGATCCATGAAACAATGAGCCAGGGGTTTGAAGCTTTGAATGTGAATGAGGCATCTGCTGTATCTGGTACTCCAATGTCATCATACCAACAAGCCCGGAAGGTTGTTGAGGAAGGAACTGCCCAAGGCTGGGGCAAACTGCTATCAGTGGAGAAAAAAGAAGACAAGTTTGGGTTGGGTTACAGACCAACTCAACATCAAGCAAAGGCTGCTGAAGAGCCTGGTTTTGTCAGTGGAGGGATGCTTACCCCCGATGCTATCAACTGTCTGGAAGACGAGCTGGAAGAGGAGCGCAATCTGGAGAATTGGATTCGTCCAAAGATCCCGGGGAGCAGTGTCTCGAACTGGTCTTCCCAGGAAATTATAAGAGTTACTCGATCAGAGTAATTATTATTTCCTGTATTTTATAAGCATGCATCAAAGTCTTGCATCTTGCCCAAGATGACAAGACTCATTTTGTAATCGGGCCATCTGTACTTTTTGTGCAAACAAGATCAATTAATGAAATATCAGACATCTTTTTGCAAACGCGTCTTTTTTCTTTTCGTTCACTGTTTTTCCATTTTTCTTTTTTGTACAAAAATAAATGGCAGTGTTTTCAAAATGACAACTTCATTTCACTTTTCTAAATAAGATTAAAATCAGATCACTAAAATGAACAACTTAACCCTTGCAGAGAGTGCCTTCCTGACAGCACCGACAACAGCACGGCTATGACATCGTATGACTTTGACAATCCGATCAATCAAGCTGATGAAGGGGTTGAAGAAGAATATGAGCTTCCTGAAGAGCTAGCCAGGTTGTTAAGACAAGAGGAAAAGGTTATTACCCCTCACCAGGAGGAGGTTGAAGTGATTAATCTTGGTACGGAGGAAGACGTGAAAGAGGTTAAAATCGGGGCCTGCCTGCAAGACTCAGTGAAGAAGCAACTGGTTGATCTACTTCAAGAGTATGTGGATGTGTTTGCTTGGTCGTATCAAGACATGCCAGGGTTGGATACCGACATTGTGGTGCACAAGCTGCCTTTGAGAGAAGAATGCCCTCCAGTCAAACAGAAGCTGCGCCGTACTCGTCCCGACATGGCTATGAAAATCAAGGAAGAGGTACAAAAGCAATGGGACGCCGGGTTCCTTGCTGTGACTAGCTACCCGCCATGGGTTGCTAACATAGTACCTGTGCCTAAGAAAGACGGAAAAGTAAGAATGTGTGTTGATTACCGGGATCTGAACAGAGCCAGCCCGAAAGATGATTTTCCATTACCTCACATTGACGTATTGGTAGATAATACGGCTCAGTTCTCGGTATTCTCCTTCATGGACGGATTTTCAGGATACAATCAGATCAAAATGTCACCTGAAGACATGGAGAAGACAACCTTCATCACACCCTGGGGCACGTTCTGCTACAAGGTAATGCCATTTGGGCTCAAGAATGCTGGTGCAACATATCAACGGGCTATGGTGACATTATTCCACGATATGATCCATAAAGAAATAGAGTGTTATGTGGATGACATGATTGCCAAGTCCCTTACTGAAGAAGATCATCTGGTGAATCTACTCAAGTTGTTCAAGCGTCTGAGGAAGTACCAACTGAAGTTGAACCCCAACAAATGCACATTCGGGGTGCGATCTGGTAAGCTGCTGGGTTTTATTGTAAGCGAGAAAGGGATTGAAGTTGACCCTGATAAAGTCAAAGCTATTCAAGAGATGCCTGCACCGAAAACTGAGAAAGAGGTTCGCGGGTTCTTAGGTCGATTGAACTACATTTCACGGTTCATATCTCACCTCACAGCAACCTGTGAACCCTTGTTCAAGCTGTTAAGAAAAGAACAAACGGTCAGATGGAACGAAGATTGCCAGAAGGCTTTTGACAAGATCAAGGAATACTTACAAGAACCTCCAATCCTTATGCCTCCAGTTGAAGGAAGACCTCTAATAATGTACTTGACAGTATTAGAAGAGTCAATGGGGTGTGTGTTGGGCCAGCATGACGAGTCTGGTCGAAAAGAGAATGCAATATACTACCTAAGCAAAAAGTTTACCGACTGTGAACAACGTTATTCGCTGCTCGAGAAAACTTGCTGTGCTTTAGCGTGGGCGGCTCTCCGACTAAGACAGTATATGTTGACCCACACTACTTTGTTGATCTCAAAGATGGACCCGGTTAAGTACATTTTCGAGAAGCCAGCTCTTACCGGACGGGTCGCAAGATGGCAGATGATTCTTACAGAATATGACATCCAGTACACCTCTCAGAAAGCCATCAAGGGCAGTGTACTATCTGAATATCTTGCTGAGCAACCCATTGATGATTACCAGCCTATGAGGTTTGACTTCCCTGATGAAGACATCATGTTCATTAAATCAAAAGATCATGAAGAGCCTATTCACACTGAAGGGCCTGACCCGGAGGAAGAATGGATTATGATGTTCGATGGGGCTGTTAACATGAATGGCCGTGGTGTTGGTGCAGTCCTTATTACACCCAAAGGAGTTCACATGCCTTTCTCGGCAAAACTCACTTTCAACTGCACTAACAACGAAGCTGAATACGAAGCTTGCATTATGGGTCTTGAGGAAGCCATTGACCTCAGGATCAAGACATTGACCGTATTCGGAGATTCAGCTCTGGTAATCAATCAGACCAACGGCAAATGGTATACACACCAGGATCATCTGATACCCTACAGGGATTATACAAGAAGGTTATTGACTTTCTTCACAACAGTCAAACTTGAGTATATCCCTCGGGATGAGAATCAGTTTGCAGATGCCTTGGCTACCATTTCGTCCATGA